>CM034157.1:212474400-213674400 GCA_019776745.2 Taxus chinensis
TTTACAGGTTTTGGAAGATGAGAAGGAGAAGAAGCCATGAGAGCAAGAAATGAAACCATGGAGAAATTTTCTTGGTTTTAGTTGTAAAGGTTTTACTATTGCAAGATTCTCATTGCTTAATGTAGAGATCCCACCATGGATCTATTTTTGTTATTTAATGTAAACATTCTTTTTGAGTTCAACAATTGGGGAAGAAACCCCATTTCATTAAATCTATGAATTTTACACATTTTGGTGTCTATAAAAGGATTGAAAGGCTTAAACAATTAAATTTAATTATTGAGTATAAGAACCCACATACCCACATTTTTAGGCCCAAAAATCATATCGTTGATTGATAACCCTTCAATTTTTGTAATATTATTGAGCATGAGAACCCACATACCCACATTGTCAGGTGCAAAAATCATACCATTGATTATAATAAATATGTTTTAGGTTATAAATATTTATTACGACATGGTTTTTCTGGTAATGGTCTTGGTAGAGATGGCTAGGGAATTCCCAAGCCTACATCCCTTCCCACATAGCTTGATAAATTTGAAATCATCTGTATTCCCCATCATTCTCAATCCCTCTCTTTGAACTCACATTTTCTTCCCTTTCCTAATGTTGTGTTGATTATGGATTTTACACATACTACTTGCCACATGCTTGAGTTTCTACCTACTTTTTACAAAAGGTTTACATTGTCTCTTCTAAGCGTACTTCCACTACATTTGATGCACTTCTCTATGTTATGTTTGCTAAAACTAGTATACAAGGTGTCATTAATGATATTATTACACTTTCTACTTTGTGCACACCTTGCTATGTTATTATACCTATTAATTCTTCAATATCACCTTTATACTTGTGGTTTTCCTTTTGTCTCTTTCTTTTCTTGTGGTTGCTACAGGATACCCTCATTGGATTGAGTCCCTCTCATATTTATTATATCATCGCATTTCTCTTAATAATATGTCAGTGCTTAATTCATAAATGGTTCAACCTTTTATCACTATAGTGTTTTCCCCTTATCATCCTATTCACAAAACATCTAAGTCACAAATGGATTTTTGTGGATCTAGTCCACCTTTTTCTCCTCCCAAATTTTCTATGAAATATGTGCTTGAGTCATATTCTTTGGCATAAATGGGGCCTAAGGATCCATATCCCTTGACACATTCTCCACCTCCTCGAGAGGTTCCCATGGGATATTTCATATGCTACTCACACATTAGTGGGTATCATATGTTACGGAAGGTATCAAAGTAGTTGATTTCTTCATAGGTAGTCCTTCTTTTCATGTTGCTCTTAAAGGGGGGATAACAGAGTTGTTGATTGACTTTAATACCCGGTCTTCTTCCTTAGTGGGTAGTTTTGGTGCTTCATTCTTATTATTCTCTATTTTGCATTCCATCTTGGGCTGTATACACCTAACACTCCAATTTATCCTCAGCAAAATTTGGGATTGATCGCCCCAAATCCTTTAGTGAAGTTCAACAATTCAAATATTCAAGTACGAGTAAAGAAAGTAAAACTCTCCTTCTGCAAAATAAATAGGTGTATTCCTTCCTTTTTTACATCTCTTCATTTCATTTTTATACAATACAAATATTTCATGTTATTAAATTGAGTTAAAGTTCTATTATTTTATCATGTACATTGACTACAATCTATGTGTTGCAGGTTTCATTATGGAGCATGCCAACAATAAGCATGGCCAGGAATTTACAAAACAAACATTACAAGCGAAGACATTAAGTGTGTCTACACACTCATGTTCGATTTCCTTTTATCATAAAATATTTAATTTCATACTTAAAGGTGAGAGGGAATGTAGACACTCAAATTTGGTAATTTTCACTTTAACAACACTTTATTTGACTATTTACTCTTGTTATGATAAATATAACTTCTCCATTCCCACTTATCACTTTAAAAGGTCGATTTTTTTTCTTGTTTATCCTTACACATTGACATGTTGAGTCATTATGAGAGTACAATACAAAAAATCAATAAAAAGAAATCATACTATCAACTCCAAACTTCATTTACGCATGCTCCCAGTCAGAACCATATAATTTGGTTATGAATTTATATCTTGTCATGACCTATCTATACAATCTTACACCGACATGTCCTTAAACTCTAATTTAAAATTTTCATTCTTTAATTGGGTCTTATACTTCATCCGGGTCAGCCTTTCTTAGATAAATCATCTACGGAATCCTATATAAACAATTAAATTTACCTCATTTTCTAATATAGTAAGGAAATTTAGTAGGTCACTCACTTTATACACTTTTGAAAGACATCCAGAGCTCCCTAAATATTTCAATAACACATCTAAATTCATTAAGGAAACACCCACATCAAGTATGAAACTACAAATTAGGTCAAAGCAACCATATCTCTTATCTACAAGCTCTCAAACATCTTCTCTCCAAGTGTTTTTACAAGATTCAAGTCAAAATAAACATGGTCAAATAAATCACCAAATTTGATTGATCTATCTAGATATCACATGCTAGGTGGAGAAAAACATGCATTTTGAGGCCTCTTCATAGTAATGCTGACATTGGTATTTTACATAGTACCCACAACCCTTCTAATGTTTATTTTATAGCAATATTCATCCATGGCTAGGGTTTGAGATGATGACCAGCCCATTTAAAGAGACTCATTATATGTGAGAAAACTAGGGTTTGATAATGAAAAAATAATCTAGGAAGGAAACCAACCTATAAAGTTTTAAAAGTTGACTCAAAGTAGGTCTAAGACCATACAATATCATCATGACCATATTGGTCTTAGAATTTTGGTACAGTTCTACCCCAGGTTGATTTATAATTCCATTCCTAGTTACGAAGGTCATTAAGCTTCAAATATTCTAGTTTCACTATTTTAAAAACCTATATCTCTCCAAAAGGTATCTTAAATCAGCTAAGTGTTGTCACAAATGAATTCATCCTTTGGGGAGTGGTGTGATGTCTCCCCTTATAACTGAAAAAATGGAAATAATCTTAGGTTGTGGATGACCTATATGTTGGAGTGAATATCTAGAGAGGGTTAGTTCCCCTATTGTAGCACCTAAGAAAATTTCTAATCCTAAGACAACTCTATAATCAATAAGGAAAATGGAGAAGGAATTAAGGGAAAAAATAAAAAGATGGTGATACACCATTACATTTGAGGATATTAGATTTTTTTGATCCATAAATATGGATCACAAAAACCAAAAACGCCATACACAACCTATAACGGGATGTGTAAAATAAAAGTCTTTTAGATAAGGGTTTGAAGCTATGACTGAATAAAAAAGGGGCCAAATGGTTCCAAGGGGGAAATTTTGTGAGCTCCATAATAAGATCATGCAAATCTTAAACACAATCTATGACCTGAAAATTAAATTGTAAATCATGGATAAAATAGTATCATGAGATAAAATCATCTAAAAAACACAATATTGCATGATAAACAGGTTGTAAGAAGGTAAAAATAACTCATTTATTTATTTGGGTGGTGAAACAAGTACAATGGATCACTCTTAGCCCCTATTCTTCCATTCAAAACTCAAAATAAACTCTAGAATTGAATAGAAAGTGTCAAAGGTCAATTATACAATGAATTCTATGGAGTTATATAAAGAAGTGAGGAAGGGAAGAAGGGGGAAATAGTAGACAAGCAAGTATAATCTATCACATAATAGGAAAACATGAGAGTGATGCATGCCCAAACTATCCCCTTGCTCTACAAATAGATGAATAATACAAGTTAATTTGTGGATTTTTGCCTTTTCTTCTCCAAAATAACTCGTACCATGCTCATAATGATAAATCTATGTGAAAATATGCATGTGGGTTCTCAAATAATTGAATTCACATTATAAAATAGAAAATTATGCCTAGAATAGCTAATTATGACAGAACATGCATACAAATGGTCCTCCTCTACTTGAAAATAGGCATCCAAGATCCAATTTTAGCAAACTCATGCTTAGGGATAAGGATACAAATTTAGAAATAGAAATTGGTGCCCTCTTGCATGACCCTTCTATTTTTATCAACCTTTGTTTGATGAAAAATATCTTCTGTACATGAAAAACATGCTAATATTAGCCTCTAAAGGATAAAATGGAGTATTGTTGCATAGATTTTCTCAAATTTAGCCTCTACGTGTTCTAAATTTGCATTATGTGTAGAGAGAAAAGATAAAAATAACAAATTAGGACATTTTCTAGGTTGTGCATCATCCTTTTTTTGGGCTTGTTGGATTTCCATAATTTAGATAGAACCAAGGAAATATTCATTTTAGGCCTTCAACAACTAATTTAAACTCTTCTTTATATTACAGGTTGGGTGATGAATTAGGGAACTGAGGGAACCGAGGAAAAAATTCCTCAATTATTTATTTGGTTAACTTAACCAATAATGTGTCATTTTCCCTCTTTTTTGGCTTTATGAGGAATGTGGGGAAGTAAAGGGGTCAGGAAAGGAGGGTTTGTGGGGAACACCGGGAACACATGACATATTCCATAAGTGTCCTAAGTTGGATGCATTGGGGAGTCAGGGTAACTAAGGGGACCTTGGAAGTGTTCTATCAGTTTCATTAATGATTGATATCACCACAACACTGCTTCAAAGTGGGTTGGGTAATTTTAGGGGTTCGAGGTACTAAGGGGACATTGGATCTATTTCATCAGTGTCATAAATGACCGATATGAATGGAACCTTTTCTCCAAGTGGGTTAGGCTTTCAGTGGGAGTTCATGGGTACTAAGGTAATTCTAGCATCATTCCAACTATTCCCAAAGTGTTGGCTTATCTGATTATACTACCCTTGTCCTTTTCCCTCGATGCTCACGGGTATGTAGGGAACATAAGGAATATAAAAACAATGGTCCCCAAGTTCCATTTTAACTTGAATGTAACGAATTTTACATGTAAATGGGCGTAAATGGTAAAGCATGTAATAAGAGGAACTTAGGAAGATTTTATCTCGTTCCTCCACAGGCCAATATGTTTGATCTTATCCAAAATTTCCACCTTAGGGTTGTCTAGATTTTCCCTTTTTTTCAATTTTTGACCAATTATTTCTAGTAAGACTTAGTAAGAAGAGTGAAGCATGCTAGAACATTAAGGTTTTCCCAAATATTCCCCAAAATTGACTAAATTATTCACAAGATGGATTTAATAAGAGGAGGAATGACACAAAAACCCAATTTTTTCCCATAACCTATAAAATTTTGAAATCCCACTGATCAAGGACACAAGAAAACTCATTATCCATGACTTTTCAAAACATAGAAATGTCCCGATGGTTGATTTTGATAACACTAAGTGCTTTCATACATCTACTTTTAGCTTTCAAAATACATGTTAGTTTTATTGGTGTATGTTAATTCTTTCTACTTGGTATGAGTTACAAATTTATAGTTATTATTTCTTCTATTGTAACATCTTTTGCAAGATGTGTTAAATTAAACTGACATATCATAATCTAAACCACATTAAATTGACCTAAAATTTAACTTTAAGGGTTAAATAATCCTAATCATTGACTATGATCTTGGGTATTCCAAATAGCTTTTTAATGGTATCCATAAAATATAGGTAAATTATACTTGTTGTATAATGGATGTAACAAGGAACAAAAAATGAGCATACTTGGTGAGTTTATCAACAACCACTATAGTTACACTTTTCCTTTCCAATTTTAGTAATCCTATGATTAAATCCATGGAAACCTTCTGTACATGGATCACTAGGAATAGATAAATACTACAAAATGCATCCTAAATGGTTACTCAATAGTTTCGAAATCCTTGTTACAACTAGCACACCAAGAATTCTGCCATAAATTTATATACATCACCTTTCAACCCTTCCTATAAGAAATATTTATTAACTATATGATAATTTTCTAGGAATCTAGAATGGCCAACTACTATAGAAGAATCAAACTGAACTAAGATTAACTGTTGGGGTTAGCACACTGGTTGTATAGATAATATATCAAGATCTAAGCATACATGCAAATAAAAGTGGATATTCTACCAGAAGAAATATACAAAACAAGAGATATAAATCAACACCATAGATTTAATGTGGTTCACCCAAGTGTGGGCTACATCCACCAAGAAACAAGCCAATCTATTATCAAAAGCTTTGACAAGATATATAATGAAGATTTACAATCTTCCACACCTCTCAAATGTACAATAATTTATTTCTCTCAAGATTTTTCTTCTTCTCCAAGAACTCTCTCTCTCACAATTATTCTCAATAATCATCAAATTTTGCAAGGTCTTATTAATTCTTACTTCTAAACCCTAGCTTTCATGCTTATATAGGCGTATACAAACTTAGGGCACTTAGCCATGTAATTACAATCAATAGATCTACTTTAATACTAAAAATAGATCTAATTCCTGAGAGTTAAATAAAACACTCCTGCACAGGTAACCGACGTCTGGTTAGCCCTAACTGATGCCAGTTCCTCCTTTCCTAATTGATGCCAGTCATAGGTGACCGATGTCGGTCCCTCCATAACTGATGTTGGTTACTGTGTTTTCCAGCAAGTTTCATATTGCATGCTAATCCAAAGTAATTGAGCTCCACAACTCAACAATCTCCCACTTGGAGATTAATTACTACACCATACCTATACAACATCATTCTTGGATCCTTCCTTAGCTTTGTTTCTTCCTCTTCAAGTCTCAAACTCGAAGACCAACAGAAGTGGAGTGTAGCTCCAACTTCTCCTTTGCTAATGACTTTGTTAGCATATCCACAGGGTTCTCACTCATATGAATCTTTTCCAGATTCAATTTCCCATCCTCCAATACTTGTTGTATGAAGTGATACCTCAACTGAATGTGTTTTATTCTTGAATGAAATAATGAGTTATTTTCCAAATGAATTACACTCTGACTGTCACTAAACAATTTACAATCATCTTTCTCCTTTCCCAACTCTTTCATGAACCTACTCATCCATATCATCTCCTTGCTAGCCTCTGTAGCTGCAACATACTCTACCTCTATAGTAGACAAAGCCACAACCTTCTACAATCTTGAAATCCAGCTAACTTTCGTCCCACCTACTATGAAAATATATCCAGTAGTGCTCCTTCTACCATCTAGATCTCCAGCCATATCTGAATCAACATAGCCACATAATGAAATATCTAAACCTCCATAGCATAACTACATGCTAGATGTCCCTTTCAAATACCTGAGTATCCATTGGACTGCTTTCCAATGCTCTTTACCTAGATTGGCCATATATCTACTCACAACTCCCACTGCCTGTGTAATGTTTGGTCTGGTACAAACCATAGCATACATGAGACTCCCAACTGCTGAAGCATATGGCACTCATGTCATGTATTTGACCTCCTCATGTGATGATGGACACTGATCTTTGCTCAATTTGAAGTGTCCAGCCATAGGTGTACTAACAAGTTTTACATTCTGCATCTTGAACCTTTCTAACACCCTGTAGATATAATCCTCCTGAGACAAATACAATTTCTTGTTCTTCCTGTCTCTGTGTATTTGCATGCCAAGGATTCTTTTTGCAGCTCCTAAATCCTTCATAGAAAATGTGTGAGCTAGCTTTCCATTAAGCTCACCAATGTCCTGCATACTAGATCCTGCAATAAGCATATCATCCACATATAGTAACAAAATAATATAGCTCCCATTTTCAAGCTTCTTGAAATAAACACAATGGTCAGATTCACATCTCAAGTAACCATGCTCATGCATAAAACTATCAAACCTCATGTACCATTGCCTTGGAGCTTTCTTGAGCCCATATAGACTCTTTTTCAACCTACACACTAATTTCTCCTTACCCTTGACTTCATACCCAAGTGGCTGTTGCATATAAATCTCTTCATCCAAATCACCATGAAGGAAAGTTGTCTTCACATCTAGTTTCTCTAAATGCAAATCCTCTACTACAACTAAACTCAATACAGTATGAATAGAAGTCATCTTAACAACAGGAGAAAATATTTCACCAAAGTCAATACCTACTTTCTGTGTAAATCCCTTTACTACAAGCCTTGCCTTGTACCTTTTCTATCCACCCTCTTCTTCCTTGATCCTGTAAACCCACTTGTTCTACAATGTCCTCTTACCTACTGGAAACTTAACCAAATCCCAAGTCTGGTTTTGTTCCAAGGATTCCATCTCCTCATCCATGCCATGCTCCCACTGGACGTGGGTCTTATCCTGCATTGCTTCTTCAAAACTTTCTGGTTCACCATTATCAGTCAATAATAAATAAAATAGAGAAGGTGTAAATCTTTTTGGAGGTTTACTTACCCTTTGTGACCTTCTCACAGGAGTTTGGGGTACTGGAAGGCTCATTCTGGACCTCCTGGACATTTGTATCCAAATCTGTCAGTGACCAATGCCGGTCACCTGTAACCGACGTCAGTTCTGCTAACCGATGTCAGTTTGGATCTTCTGTAACTGATACCGGTTCATCTGACCAATGTCAGTCAGGGGTCAACTGACACCGGTTACTATGTAACCCTGTCGGTATTACTTTTAAATCTGAGAGTTCATTTTCATTCACAAACTTCTCAACCGGTTCATCCTTGGGTACCAAAATTTGATCCCTGTACATTCTCTTTTCATTCCATTCAATGTCACGACTCCTAATAATTTTAGAATTCTCTAAATCCCAAAAATGGAATCCAAAATCACTAGATCCATAACCAATGAAAGTGCATCTCTTGGATTTTGCATCCAATTTTTTTCTATTTTCCTTATCAATATGCACAAAAGCTTCTGAACAAAAAACTTTAAGAAAAGAAAGATCTACCTCTTTTCCGGTCCAAGCTTCCTCTGGTATTCCTCCATCTAGTGAACTTGAAGGCCCATGGTTAATCAAATAAACCATTGTATCAACTACTTCTACCCAAAACTGCAAGGGCAATCCATAATGTATCCTCATACTTCTAGCATGTTCCATGATTGTCTTGTTCATTCTTTCTACAACACCATTCTCCTGTGGTGTTCTTGGAACCATTCTTTCTCTACGTATCCCATTCACTGAACAATAATCATTGAAATCCTTGCTACAATATTCACCACCATTGTCAGATCTAAGGCACTTTAACTTTGAATTTGATTCATTCTCAACAAGGGATTTCCATCTTTTAAAAGTCTCAAAAACATCAGATTTATGTTTAATACAATAAACCCATACCTTTCTTGTAGCATCATCAATGAAAGTAACATAATACTGGGATCCTCCATGAGAAGCTACCTGAGTTGGTCCCCACACATCTGAGTGTACAAGCTCCAATTTCTGCTCCTTCTTAGTTTCCCCAACTTTGAGAAATATCACTCTCTTTTTCTTTCCAAAGATACAATGCTCACAAAAATCAAGATCTAAATCTTTCAAATATGATAACTTACCCTTAGCCTTTAAGATCTGCATTCCTTTTTGACTCATATGGCCCAACTGATTATGCCACATGCATGCATCTGAATCTGAAGTAGATAATGTAGAAAAGGAATCAGTAACACAGGTAGATAAATATAATGTTCCTACCTTCTTACCTCTTGCCACAACAAAATCACCCTTGGTGAATTTCCAAGAGTCTGTTGTGAATGTAACCATGCAACCAGATTCACCTAGTTGCCCTACAGAAATAAGATTCCTCTTGAGGCTTGGCACATGCCTCACATCTTTAAATACCCATATATTTCCATTCTACAATTTTATATGAACTTCTCCTTTACCAGTAATACTGCAAGGTTCATCATCACCCAAATAAACATGCCCAAAATTTCCCTGGACATAATTTATGAAATAACCCTTATTAGGGGTTGCATGGAAAGAAGCTCCTGAATCTAAAACCCATGATTCAATTCTATTATCTAAAGAAAGAATAAGAGCATCTTGCATTACCTCTTACTGCAACAAGATTTTCTTCTTTACCTTTGTCTAGTTGTTGGTTCTCTTTATCCTTTGACCAACAATATTTCTTTGCATGTCCTTTCTTTCCACATTTCCAACAAGTAATTCCCTTACCTCTGGATTTAGATCTGCTATCCCTTGACTTTGATTTCCCATTACTCTTACTCTTGGATCTCTCCTTCTTCCTGCCCCTACTTTCTACATTCAAAGCATTCCCAGATGATGATTCCTCTGTACTCTTCCTGTGAATTTCTTCATTCAATATTATACTAACCACATCATCAAACTTCAAAATATTATTAGCAGATGTTGTATTACTAACAACCATTACCAAGTTATCCCAACTATCAGGCAAAGAACATAAGAATAAAAGTGCTTTCACTTCATCATCAAATGGTATATCAACCGATTTTAACTGATTTACAATAGATTGGAAATCATTCAAATGACTAGATGCAGATCCACCTTCATGCATCTTAGAACTAAATAGTTTCTTCATCAAATAAACTTTATTTGAAGCACTAGGTTTTTCATATAAATTAGCAAGAGATTTCATTAACCCTACCATAGAAGTCACTTCTGTAATATTGGAAGCCACGGATGTTGTCAGGCTCAATCTTATAGATCCCAAAGCCTTTCTGTCAAGAATCTTCCATTCTTCATCAGTCATCTTCATAGGTCTAGACTTCTCATCCAATGGTAAATACAAATCTCTTTGATACAGATAATCCTCAATCTGCATCTTCCATAATTGATAATTTTGGTCGTCAAACTTCTCTACCTTGTATTTTTTTCTTATGCCATTGTTGTAGCTCCCACTCAATCAGAAAACCCTCTGTGAGTAAATTTGTCAACACACAAAACCCTCAAACAAATATTTGATACCAGTTGTTGGGGTTAGCACACTGGTTGTACATATAATATATCAGATCTAAGCATACATGCAAATAAAAGTGGATATTCTACCAGAAGAAATATACAAAACAAGAGATATAAATCAACACCAGATTTAACGTGGTTCACCTAGTGTGGGCTACATCCACCAAGAAACAAGCCAATCTATTATCCAAAGCTTTCACAAGATATACAATGAAGATTTAAAATCTTCCACACCTCTCAGATGTACAGTATTTTCTTTCTCTCAAGATTTTGCTTCTTCTCCAAGAATTCTCTCTCTCACAATTATTCTCACAATAATCATCAACTTTTTCAAGTTCTTCTTAATTCTTACTTCTAAACCCTAGCTTTCATGCTTATATAGGTGTATACAAACTTAGGGCACTTAGCCATGCAATTACAATCAATAGATCTACTTTAATACTAAAAATAGATCTAATTCCTGAGAGTTAAATAAAACACTCCTCTAGAATATTCCATCCTGGCATTTATCCTCCGCCATTTATCTAATCCAATATGGATTGATCTTTACCCTCAATCCTCCTATAAATTCATCCACCACCCTCCAAGCAGGACAATCAAGAATAAGCATAAGCAAACTCTACCATGTTGAGAGCAATCAAACATCCTACAATGAAGTGTTATTGGATTTTTTAACCAATCAACAAGCAAGCAATAAAAATTTATCAAAAAAGTGGGGGAAAATCCATTCCAACGAAGAGAAATCTAAATTCAAAGTAAAGTTAGGTAAATTCCCATCCTAATATGATTATCTTGGATTCAGTGTCTCTCTTTCGCAATCTGAGGTGATAATATTAGCTCTAGGTGAAGAGTCTTGACTCGTTTTCATGGATTTTATCATGCATGCTTGGAACTAACCTTAACAAAACTATGACCCAATTACAACCTAATTACCATCTTATCATCGTCAACTTACTACCAAGAATTAATTAGACACCACTACCCTATCCTAGATCTCTAAGTTTTGAACTCTACATCTTTTATAAAATATGGACCATCGTCTACCTAGTTTTACATAATTTGTAACTTACAACCTCAAGGTGATCATATTTAGTATGTTACCTCTCATTATTCTAGTCTACACCACCCATTATAAAGAGACAGAGAATATTTCATTAGGGCATTCCTTTATTCATGCACTATCTACTTCCTACATATTTTCCTCCCTTAAATTAAACCAAAAAAAAAACAGACACAAAACAACTCAAAACACATTAAAAGACAAAAACTACTCGAAACACACATACAACATGGCCATGCAACATAGACTCGAGATCTCATAAAACCAACATAACGAAATACCACACCACTTAAAACATAAAAGAAAATAAAAATGCAAACCACCAAAAACAAAAAAAATAAAATGAAACAATGCAAACCAGTTACTATAAAAATTGGTTTTAAAAAGACTTTTATACTCCCTCCCTTAAATGACGAGAAAACACTTCTAATGGTTTTGTTATTTTTAGATTTGGAACTAAAACCACATAATTATTAGATTTTACTCAACATATCATAATTTCTAGAAATCAAATTCTTAGAAGAGCCAAAGACACCGATGTTTTTTTTAATACGCCAAAATGCTTGAAATTATGAACAATCAAGCATCCAATAAATTTATAGGGTGACTATTACATGTATGTGACTATCATCGCCATCAACTTATTTCCAATATGTTTTCACCTATACTCCACCTATATTAAAATCATCCAACTTAAGTTTTTCCATGTGACACAATACAAATATGGTATAGTGACAACACATTTTTTTTGTGATTCCTTGTAAGATTTTGTATTTTCTCTACAAATTAATTAATTTTCTAGCCTCTCAAAGAACAAGAGTATGTGCTTGTGATCCTTGGGGCGTATATCATGTATATATTTTAAACCATGGATTATGTAATTGAGGCTTTTTAGGTGGCTTCTTTTTATGTTTCCAGCCCATTGTGTGATAGCTTGAGCACTAATATAGTCTTATTTTGAATTCAAAAAGTCAATACATACAAGTGCATCAGTGCATTTAATACATGATAAGAAAGATATAAAGAGAGCATCATTATGAAAGTGTGAATATAATTAGTTCAATCATATATAATAGATATGTTAGGCTCTAAGTAAATTTTAAACATTTATGTCTCCATCAAGCATACATTCTAACATACAGAATTCATTTAGACTAGACATGTGCATTACACTCGACTATGTAGTTGAAGCATTACTATATAGGTGGTGTGTTGTATTCAATACCATATATTATTGAGGAGCTTGATAAATATCAAAGAAGTTCTTCTTTTTGTTTGTATACTACAAGCCACAAAATAAATACTTTGTCTTATCATTTTGTAGACCTAATTTTCCTACTAGGACTTTACGAAAGAATATTAATTTCTTAAATATTTGTGTAGACTTTTATAAATGCAAGTGAAGTGGATATTTAGACGTGACGAACAAAAGCATCTAATCATATTTTTCTAAGTGATAGTTACTATAATGCTACTCGACAATCTTGAGATAATGAATTGATGGTCTCGGGAGAGTACACTAATACTCCAAAGAGAGGGTTTCGGCGATTACTATGAAATGCTCATGTCTCTAAAGGGTCATTCTAGGTTTTCATTAAATGGTCTTAAAATAACATTATTGTGGTCAGTCTATTATTGATAATTACCATCACAGAAGATATACATGAAATCATTAATATTCATATTGAAACATACATGTATCAATTATTAGCTAAAACTAATGTAATGTAATGTAATAGAAATCTAGTAATTACTTTTTAAGGTGGTGATTAGTGTTCAATTACATCTTTATGGGTAGATGTATTGCATTTTGATGATAAAAACTAATTTGGGATACATTTCAAGATAGAGACCAAGTGACTTTATATTTTATTAAATTTTAATTGTCAGTGAATTACATAATCATTATCAGATGTTTAATATTTTGTAATATTAAATTTTCAATTGATATATTTATTTAGGCAATTTCTACACATAATTTGAAGTAAATAGCAATCCATGAATCTATCTTTCTCTAATTTAAGTATAAGTTGAAAATTCTTACTCATATTTACTTCAGTCGTTTCAAGATGACCGCCATTATAAATAATTATTAACATAATGACATTTCTCCTTATATATTTAATGGTATGTGAGTATATTTATAGATTTACTCTCATTTAACTTTTGCAAAGCATTTGAAGTTTGTAGTGCTTTATAAATCACCATTGTCTCGACTATTATCAATATAAGATCAACCCAATTTATATTAAAGTTGAACACTTTCATAAATAAGTTTATTTATTTATTTGATATATAGAATTTTGATCTTCCAGGACATAACCTGAATATTTCAACTTCCACCACATAACCTATTACTCATAAATATATTTTATGCTTGAGTTTAACCGAATGCCCTAGTAAGGCTTAGGGGGAATCACTAGAAATGGTGTGAAATGTTACATGATTAGAGTTGGTAAATGTTCGAATACTGAAGCACTATTTAGGTATCTATAGAATGATCATGTAAGCTGGTGTGATGAATACATAGTATGCCCCTTTGTTGTCCCACTTTTTTAAGTCTTGAGTGATGATGAGAATGAATGCTAAGCCAAATAGTACGACTACAACTTTCCAATGTAACAAAGATAGAACGAAACACAGTATTTAACTGTCACAAAAAATGCAAAGACATTTTAAAGTGTGTTCGAGGAAAATATAGCACCTTGGTTTGATGGAATACACCTATGATATGTAGCTTATATGACTTTGAACTCTAAGATGTTAATGAGATAATTGAAAAGTTTTATTGACTTGCTCGAGATATGATTGATCAATTGCGTATATTTTTTATTTTCACAAATAATGACTATAGAATAGTAGGTTAATCGAGTGTTACTATAAATATTAATAGGAAAGCTCGTGCAATAGTTATGTTTCATTTGGTTATTACACAAATGTGATTTAGATCTGTTAGTGTGTGAAGATGTGCGACAAGTGAGAGCACTGTAGATTAAGCTGATTTGAGATGGTGCCCTGATAAGATGTGGCACTTAGGTACGACAACTGACGCATGGTAAGTGTGGAATTTATCAGAAAATTGTTTTGGAATTAGTGCATTTTTTGTGAGATTTTTACAAAAAAAATTACATTATGGGAAGATGATGTTACATGTAGGTACTTAAATGTGGTATATGATTAGTTGATTGGGTGATTATTAAATTACGTATTAATCTAATTAAGATAAATGATTTCAATGTAAATGACAATTCAGAATATAAATGTAATGAATATGTTAATTCTAAGTTATGCACTCATAAAACATGATTTAATTGAATTAGGGTTAGGGTTTAGGAACATATTCACACTAAGTGGGTTTATATTAGTATGATAAGGATCTGAAACTATGGAAATGAGTTGTGCAGAGTATCTTCAATGCGCTTGTAAAATTTGAATGTCTTGAAATGAGCACAAAGTAGGGTCACCCGAGATAGAAGTGTTTGGCATTTCTACCCTCATATGGTCAACTTCTCACTCTAGTGTTTTTATATGTAACTCAACATTGGCACAAGTGTGCCTATCTCGTTGGATATTGGATTTGTGACTAGAATCGTGTGATCCCATTTCTATGACTGCAAAATGGCTTCTCCTTTTATAGAAACCCTATGTCATTTCCTTATGACCTAATCCAATTATATTCAAGTTGTCTCAAACCCCATTGAGATGAGAGTTGGCTCCATAGAAATACTCTAAAGATGCCTAAAACCCATGTAGTTCTCCCTCTTAGTAGGTGTGTGAGAACGTGTCAACCCAATGCAAAGCTTCATGACATTCCCTAAACTTGATGGCACAAGATGCAACAAGATACTTCATATTTTACCAATAAGATTAATCAGCCTTGTAATTGATTGTACAAATGAACATGAGATGTTAGCCATTGAAAATATATTGTAAATGAGTACCTCCTTAAAATGGTTTTAGGTGATTTTCTAATATAATGATCAATCCTCGAATTTGGAATATTTTGGCATGTAACCAACACAGTTTCAATAATATTAATAGCTTGAATATGTTTGAATGTTTCTCTTATGAATATGTATCTCACTTTTTAAAGAGATGAAAAGTTGTATGGTCTTAGCAATCGTTTCACTTGGAGAAGAGGTGATTTCATCCCATTTATTTCTTGAATGGAGAAACAAATAAGAATTCATTAGGGAAATAATTTGTACCACCTTCGTCTCCTAACTAGAAAGATGGATCGTGAGCTTTAAGCTACTCGAATCCAATCCATATTTTTGAACTACTGAGGGAGCCACACTTCATTCTTGAGCTAATGAAGGAACCACATATCAGCCTTGAGCTACTGAAGAAGCCACATGTAAATTTTGAGCCAATGAAGGGGTTATAAATCATACTTTGAGGGTGAGTGTTTGAATAATATGGAGAGTCTAATGCCTTTATAAGGAGGATTTACATAATTCATCAAATCTTATGCTTTTATTTGGAACATGTTTGATTATTCATAAATTTTATTCCTCTCGGCAGGGATATAAGTGCAAGCTATTATAGAAACCATATTTTTTTGTATAATGTTTCCTCGTGATAATGGAAAGTGTCATTGATCATTGATTTAGGAAACAATAAACATGATGCCCCCTATTTTGGGGTGTTGTGAGATGTTGCGTGCATTTTACCCAAATTAAAATAAAATGGGTGTAAGCACATAGTGTTAGGAGATATAAGCTATAATTGGATATTCGTTGTGTTCTTTTGACTAGGGTTAGATACTAACACATTTGTGTATAATTACCTTAGAGGTTTTATTAGTGATCCTATGTCATGTTGATATCATGAGCCATAATAGATTCCCAGTATGGGTGAGGTTTGTAAAGTGTTCATAACATAATGTCGATGCATATTGGTGGTTATATGTAATATTAAACCCGCATGTATGGGGGTGTTTTCTAAAAATGAGTGATTCATATTTGTGACATGTGCCATTGAGAGTGTACTTATATTTAGAGATGGATACAAGTTGCCCACTATTGGTAAGAAGAAATGGTTGAGTGATAGCCAAGCACAAGGACCACGTATAGAGGGGCACGTACAGATAGCAGAGGGTCATGAAAAGATCAAGAGATGTGTGAAGGTATGTGTGCAAGGAAAGGAAGTAGAAGAAGAACAATGCATAGAGATGCACGCAACACAGTACAACACGACAACATGCGCAAGCTCGCGCACATGCATGTAGAATAATCAAGACTTAGCTGATTTTGGAGTATTGGCTAAAAATAGGAAAGAAAATAGATGGAGTGACACACAAGCAAGGGTTATAAATAGGAAAAATCACATGTAGACAATGACAAGGATGCCGCATGGAGGTGATCTAATAATAGGAATTAAAGTATGTTAAAGAAAGCTAATTGTAGTTTGATCTATTATTAGCACAAAGTTGAAAAACCATGTAGGTTAAGAATAAAACGTCTATTATTAGGAAAGGATGCATATAAGTGGTGAAAGGAAAGTCCCCACCAAGTATAAATAGGTATAGTGTTATTGTATTTATATACTTTTTGTATGCATAAGAGAGCCAACATTTATGTATGCAACTTGAAGAGCATGTGAGATTTTTTGTATGTGCATATGGTCCAACGCTTGATTATAAGCACTTTTTGATGTAATAATCATACTTATTATGTAATCAATTGTGTTTTGTAATGTATAATTGTGTTTGGGTAGAAAATATTACCATGTCAGAGTATGGAGTTATGGAAATTCATATCTTTTTAGTAATTTTGTATGGAGAATTATTTTGTTATTATATGTGTTGCCAATCTGCTATGAAATGATGTGTATTCTTACATGTATGGATGTGATAAATATGCATGTCTAACATCTTGATAAACAAACAAAGGAGGGATCTGGTAGTTGTGCATGCTTCAGGTGAGCGTTTAGACTTTGTCTGGATGAAGTGCTAACGCACCTAGCTAAGTATTGGTGAAACAAAGACTACATTTTTGTTCTGTTAGAGGGACCTCTTTTCAATCTGCTCATCCAGATGTTACATGCACATGGCGTTCTGATTGTCTTTGGATAACATTGAGCATTGGGTGCATGACGACTAGGATGCGTTTTCTCAAAGATACAACAGTGGACCTGAATTTAACGTGTACACAAGTGGTGTGAAAGATAATCTCTATGATTGCTTGTATGATACATTCTTCAGATTCTTCCCCAGTAGAATTATATGAGTTGGTTGGCAAACTTAGCGTAGATAACAGATGTGTCTAAATAGGAAAAAAGTAAGTGTGGAGCCAGGATGACTATCAAACACTCTCTGATTTAGATGTGTCGTGGACTAGAGTATGTAGATCAATTGGTGGGAAGGTGGGTTGTGCAGTTATACCTTAGATTACGTGACTTCGACATAATTTTTCCCCTGAGAAAGAAAAATTTTGGTTTTTATATAAGCTAAGGGGATCATATTTACGCACAAAACCTTTAGCTATCAAAATCTTAATGATTAAGCTAAGGATGGAGAACTTACCATGATGGCAGGACTAAAACCCCCACTATGTGCATAGGGGCAGGAAGCAAGGGTTGGGAATTAGATGGTGGTTGGTCCTAGATGAAAGAAAGAGAGAGAGAGAGAGAGAAGAAGAAAGGAGACTCAGATATAACGATGTGTGAGAGAGGAGAATGATGACTGATGGTTGGTGATGAGAACCCTACATAAGGTGATGGACCACATGATCATGTCTTCCTAGTATTGGGGAAGCGTAGTAGAGATACCCCTTTCAAATCAAATGAGAGTGAGTCAGAGGAGAGAATGAGAACCATGGGTGCGTATCTGACCCAACTTGGCTACCTATCCCTTGCGCAAGGTGCTTGGAATCTAGAATTTTTTGTAAAAGATCATCATAGTGAAGGTGAGCAGGAAGGTAATCAGGTATCACCACGTTGGGTAGGAGATACATGTAGGCATATCTTATTATCATATCAAGAGGTTTGACAAATTAAGGACACATACATGGCAGCACAAAAGGCACTTGTGTTTGGATATATTTTGTTTAGAACTAATTTTGTTAGCGTGTCGTTAAAGAAGTAGTAATCTTGGTAGTGTTATAGGACAAACATTTTTTGTGCAGTTTAGAACAAGCATAGTGACGCAAGGCAATTCTTCAACAGGCCCCCATCTCACAGCAGGAGGCTTAGGAGGTTCAAGTCAGCCACCATGCGGAAGAAATCCTAGTGGAGGATCAACTTCAAGATCTGGCCCCAATCCAAGATAAGGGCCACAACAGCCATTACAAAAACCACAACAATAGACCCCTCAAATATTCTTTCAGATGTTTCTTCACTTTCCAAAATATAAAGGAGTGGAAGATACATCTGTACATGTGCATAAATGTGAGCTATTGTGGAGAGCTAAGGCTATAATAGCTCCGAACCAAAAGGAAAGTCAATTTACCACAACACTTCAAGGGCATGTGCATAGTTGGTACATAAAATATGACCCACATTAGACTGCAGTTTATTATGATGCATTGCGCACCACCTTCTTGGTTGAGTTCCATATCCCTAAGTTTGAACAACATACCATTAGTGCGCTAAAGGATATTAAGGAGGGTTTTTTTGGAATCATTAGGGAATATGACACGCGGTTTAAAACTTTGTTGGCTGAATTGTCTTATGATATACATCAGACCCAACATACGCAGTGGTTTTTTGGAGGGTTGTTAACACCTTTTCGGAGAGCTCTTTCACATAAAACATTCACTAATCCGCACGAGGCCTTGGAAGCAACATTGTGCATTGAAGTAGTAGGAATTTTATATGTAGGGGTGAGTCCCTTCCTTAAAACTTAGATAGAAACAATGGCTACTCAGTTGGAGAATTTTTCTACCAATTCAACACATGAGACATGCAGTGGGTTATGGTACACATATTATGAGGTTGTAGGACATACGAAGGATAGCTTCCCGCACAAGAGTGTACACGCATTGTTGACATCTTATGAGGTCTATCATAAGAATCATGAGGTTCGTAATCGTCTACTTTTACAAAGTATACAAGGGCTTAGTACCTTGGAGATGGATATGGATGATACGGGTGCAAAGAAATCAGATGCATGATATCAAGAAGTTAGATCTGCAAAACTAAACCAGGTAAGATTAGAACACAAATATGGGGGTTACCCAGACAGTGTTAGTTCCAAGAGGATTTCAACTCCCTTGGAGGATGTCAACCCCCATGTTAGACAAGATAATTAGATCGTGAACAACAGTAAAAATGACAAGCAAATGGAAATAACAAAAGTACTTAGCTCATGTCCTGCTATGGAAATGAACCGGGCATCCAGATGGCAAGATAAGAGACACTGTCAGAGCTTTATTCTTCTTTTTTCTAAAAATATATCCTTTTTTTCTAAGTCTTCTGAAATTCTGGGTCATTTTAAAATGTCTCTGTAGGTTAGATGATCCTCTTGAGTTAGGGATGCGATTTCATGTGGGTTCCATATTTTTTTGAAATAAGGGGGAAAACCCCATATTTATAGCTTAGATATGAGACTAACTGCAGGTTAGATGATACCCAAGGTGTAGTAAAGTAACCTGAGTTAGGGATGTGATGTGATCATGTGGGTCCCATAATTTGACTTATTAGGCAAAGTGGGGGACATGATTTGAATGGGAGGGTGAGATAAAGATTTCATTTTTAAAAAAAGGTGTCAGGATGGGTGCATTTTGAATTAAATAATTTGTGAGAGATGGGGGATGATTCCAAAAATTGAATTATCAAATGGGTCCATATGGAGCCCATTGATAATAAATCAAATAAATATTAACAAATAGATAAGATTTTATTTAATTTAAGATAAAGAGAAGCGGGGATAGAAATTGCGTGAATATAAGATGTCAAAGGGGCGCTATACCAAAAATAGGTGTCTACATTTGCCCCTTTTTGTTGAGTGGTTTGCGATAGCAAGCCACGAGACAAAAACAAAAAGGGTTAGATGAAAGATGTGTCTGAGGATGGATGAAGACATGACCAAAGGCAAGATGCCCCAGGCAAAAAAAAAAGGATAGTAATAACAATAAAAAAAAGTATGGCGGTGACTCCAATATCACATCGGTAGAGGAAAATTGCGGTCTCAACGGAGACAGATGACAATGTTCTACAGACCAGTGAGTGGGTGAAGACCACTGCAGTATGGATGTAAACTGTGATGACCAATGGGTCATGGGAAAACATCAAAATATGTGCAACTAAATGTGAAAGATGTGCGCAATCCTTTGTCTGTGAGGAATTGTGTGAAAAATCATGCGTCCACAAAAGGGACGTGGATGAAGATAATGATGCCCCAACACAGGGCATGAGAAGGACACAAAGTGAGTTATATGCATTGATAAGTACAAGGATGAAAAGGTGCCCCAACATAAGACATAGATAGAATAATCCCAGGGGGAATACTCAAAATGTGGACAAGATGAGCAGATAGGATAGAAAGGTGAGATAAAATGCCTTAAAAGGATAATAAATATGATGGCAATCATGTTTTATAAGAATGATGCATAAGTGTTAGCAAATTAGGAGGTGAAGAAGACAAAAAAAGTCTTATTTCTTCGGTAAGTAGGATGATAGAGATACTTTTGCTTCAAAACAAAAGAAGAGAAAATATTCAAGGAAGAGAACAAGATTAGATAGGTGATGTCCGTTATGGTATCTTCCAAGACAAAAATGTCAAAAGAAGATGGGAAGAGATTCTTAGAAATGGATATGATGATGTCCCTGCGAGAGGACTGACGAAGATAAAAGATGTGACAGGGTTCTCAAAAAGAGAAGAGGTCAATGTGGCAAAGAGAAGAACAAGAACGGTAATGAAAGGGATAGATAACGATACATAAACGGAGAAACATCGGCATTGACTGTGAATGCCAAATGTAAGGGATGTTGAGAAAGAGAAAAGGGAATAGACAGGAGGATTGGTTGATTATGAGAAGAGCAAGAAAGATTGAATATGAAGGTGAAAAGGACATGTAATAGAGGGACAGAGACGGAAGAGGAGAAAATAAAGAGTGAAAGGGGAGGAAGAAGATAACAAAGAAGGATTATGAAAAAGGACAAACAAAGAGAAGACAAGAAAAGAACAGAGCAGAGGATGAAATCATGAAAAAGGGAGAGAGTTATTTAAAATGAAAGATGTGATGAAGATTGGAGCAGAGGAAAACAGAGAGGTAATGGAAAATGAAAGAGATGATAGAGCAAAGAAAATTGAAGGAAACAAATCATAGTGAGGAAATCCAAGGCAAAGAATATGGAACTGACCGCATGGAAATGCATGTGGATGATGAGATGATAAAGGAAATGGGATAACGCTGAAGAGTCAGGTTTTCGACGGGGAAGTAAGGAGGAAGTGTGAGGTAAAATGGGGAGAAAGATGATATAGAGGAAGTAAAATAAGATGAAGATCAGAAAGGAGGAGAAGACAACGAAGAAAATTATGCTGAAGGAAGTGAACCAAGAATGAAGATATTTGGTAAAGAGTGGGAAGCATAAGGAACGTAAAGAGAAACTTGAGGGAAGGAATGACATCGATTGGAAAAGAAATGGAGATGCATGAGATGAGGATATGCTGATGACGAGAAAATAGAGAGAAGGTGTATGATGAAGACAGTGAAGAAATTGGCAAGGAAGAATGGAAGATGGAGAGGTGGCGAGGAAAAAGAAAGGATGGGATAGGAGAGGCAATGCCAGTGAATGGATGTTAGGAGAAATCCACCGATAATGATCAGTAGGAAAAGATGGGACAAAAGATAAGACAAGGGAGAAAGTAAATGAAGAATGGGAGGGGGAATGCCAATGAAGGGACGTTAGGAGAAGTCCTCCGATAATGATCAGAGGACACAGAGGAAGGAAGGAATGAAGATAGAATGGAGGAGGTCAAAGAAAAGGATTCAGGCTGTGTAGAATGGGGATGAGTGATTTTTAGGAGAAGTCCACCGATAATTACTAGCGCGGAAATGGAAGGATATGATGAAAGAATGTTAGGAGAAGATCAATGACAATGACGTGTAAGTATGGGGGTAGATATGTGGGAGAACTCTAGAAGATGGAGTGAAAAGAGTAAAGAAAGGAGGGATAACGATGTGTAGGAAGATGAAGATGAGGAGAGGATGCAGTGGATGAGAATGGATGAGAGAGAAATGAAGAAACAAGACATGAAATGAATGGAGAAGCAATGGTTAAGTAAGATTACCCAGCGACGGATGATGGAGATGAACAAGGGACCAGTAGGAAGTGGTGTTTGCGAGAATGAAAGAGGAGGTGAGAGGATGTGATGATGGGGAATGTCGAGAAAATGTAGATGGAGAGAATGTGGGGTAGTGGGGGAGTGCAGGATGACAAATCATGCTTAAGAGGAACTCTTAAGTAAGATCACCATGCCGCAGGGGGATTTAAGTAAGATCACCAAACCAGCAGTGACGATATGGAAGGAGAAAGACAACATTGTATTGGATGTAGGTGTGGAAGGGTTGGTTGGAACAGGTGGATATGATGAGAGGTGGGAGACAGAAGATGAGGAAGAGATGATGGGAGATGGAAGGATCAGATGACCAACCATTCTTAAGAGAAACTCTTAAGTAAGATTTCCCTGCGACGGAGATGGTTAAGTAGGATCGCCAAACCGAAGAAGAAGAATAATGATGAAAAGACTAAGCAGTGTATACCAAAATGGAACAAGAGATGAAAGGAGGTGATAACAATGTGATAACAAGGAAACAGAGGGGTGTGACATGAATGGATGGAGGAACATATGCAAGTGTAGATGGAGAGTGTAAGGGCAATCCTTAACTGGGATGCCCACGTGGTGGTAGTGATGATGCAAGAGTGTTAAGTGGAAAAGGAAGAGTGGAAAGACGTTTGTGGTGGTGATTGTCATCTGTTGAAAGAGGAAATGGTGGAGAAGCTTCTACAGTGGGAGGATCCAAGGAAGAAGATATACCTTAACTAAGGTTCTCTGGCTATATGGATGGTTAAGCAAGATTGTCAAACTGAAAGTGGAATAGTAAAAGAGAAACTCAAGAGGAAAGACGAGTAAGATATCTGGCGTCGTGCAAGGGGACAGAAAGGTGAGAAGGATGATGTGGAGACAAATGGTGATGAGTGGACATGGAGAGCGAGGATCAATGGATCAAAGATGGTGTTGAACATGTTGAGAGATAAGGAGCTGCAGGATAACGAACTTACCTTGAGAAGGACCCTCAAGTAGGATTCGCAAACTGCAACGGTGATCAAGTAGAATTCACAAACCGAAGAGTGTATTTGCAAACACATTCATGGATATGATGGATAGATATAAAATTCATAGTGTGCAATTTGATGTGATTTTTATAAATGATGATATGGATGAGATGAATGGAACATAGCTGTAGCAAGGGTGTACAGGGAAACTATGTTTCAAACTGGATTGGAGATAAACAAGAAAGGTTACCACTCAAGGCATTGCACTTGTAGCCAATAACAGGTGTTAATACATAACCAATGATAGTTAGTTATACCAAAAGATCATGAGGGAAATATGGATGAAGGATGCTCGTAATCCTAATATTGACATGACAAAGGGATCAAAGATGTGACTTGTACACGGGAAGAGGGATCTCCAAAAGTGGTGTTCCTTAAGTCTATGCCCCAGCTCTGGGAAAGGGAAAGAACAATAGTAGAAAGTTGATCAATGCGGGAAGCTTTCAGAAAATGTTGATAAAATGAAGGTTGATCAATGTGGAAAACCTTCCAGATGCCATAATAACAGAGTAGCCATCCTTCAAGGGTATGGTCTACTTTATACATAATATGGATGGCAAGAATAATATGATAGCCGTCCTTCAAGGGATCGGTCTATTTCTTTTGATTTTGCTTGGATTTTGATTTGTATACTTTTTTTTTTTTTTTTTTTTTGCATGAACAACTGTCCTTCGAGGGATCAGTCTATTTTTTATAACTTTGATTTTGCCTTTACATACTTGAATTTGAGCTTCACATGGGGGAGAGCTGGGAATAGCTAAGTAAACCACTTAAGAGGGGATAAGGAATGTACAAGAGACACCCTGGACCCTTCGCATGGCTGCAATAGGAGAATGAGAAGGTAATGGATGTAATGGTTACAGGATCACATCAAAGTAGTGAAGGCGGACCACATAATTCAGATTATTAATGATAAATGGAAGGGGCTAAAGATGGCAGAACAATCTAAGGATGTAACTAAGTTCTCATTGGTAGATATGCTAACAGTAGATTGGTCGCAAGTGCAATGCATTAAGAGGTTACGTCTCTGGTTTACCACCACGAGAGGGAAGACAGTGTAGTTGCAATAAGATGAGATGATAGACAAGTAGGAAATAAAACTAACATATGACCACAATGGTGGATTTAGATGAAAATAAATGATGTCCCAAAAGAGACACAAATATGGAAGGACAATAATGTCCTTAAAGGAGGGCTTGATGAAATAAATGATGTCCCAAAAGAGACACACATATAGCCACAATGGTGGACTTCATGAAATAGATGGTGCCCCAGAAGAGACACAAATATAGCCACAAAGGTGGAGAAAAATGGTGTCCCTCAATGGAGAGACAAACATGGCCTCAAAGGAGGGCTTCAATGAAAAAGATGATACTCCCAAAAGGAGCACAAACATAAAAGAACAAATATGGCCTCAAAGGAGGACTTAGAATGAGATGAGAATTTGGATATAATTAATTTAGATTGAATGGATGTGAATAAGGTAGATAAAAAAAATGTCAAAGAGCGAAGTCCCCTAGTGACAAGGTATTTGTATAGATGATGTGCTTAAGGGCGAGGGAAGATTATTCCCCAAAAGTTAAATGTGAAGGAGGTAAAGGATGTCGAAAGAGCTTAGATGAGATTGTTTTAGATTTGGATGGGGTAAACGATCGGAGACCACAAGTGTGTTTAGCAAGATAAGCGACATTGATGAACAATGGCGGGCATTCCTTAGGAGGAATGACATGGGCTGGATGAATATTAAGGGATGATGTGGATGGAGGGATCATGGGAGATCTGACAGATGGGATATGGATTGGATTCAAGGTAGATAGAGAAGGAACTTTCCCCTGAATGAGGAAATCATCTTTCTCAATAAGGTTGTGGACGATTGACCGAAAGGCCTTACAATGTTCGATGTCGTGACCTGGGGTACGATGATAAGCACAACTGCAATTAGGATTGAACCATGATGGCTTGGGACCATAGGGATTAAAGGCTTTAATAGGAGGAAGTTTGATGGCAGATGTTTGAGTTAAATGTCAAAATATGTCTGCGTATGACCCCATTGAAGTGTCATGGGGAAGGTAACTCTTGTGGGTTTTGATAGGATGTCTCAACTTGGAGTTAGGAGAAAACGTAGATGTAGATTGGATGTGTGAATTTTGTGTTTTGGAGGAAAAATAAAATTTGGTTGAAGGATGATATTGTTTGGATGTGGATTGATTATTGCAAGATGTTGTAGATGGAAAAACTGATCCTGACATGGATGTTGTGGCATTGGATTGTTGAGAAGAGGGAAAACCTAAATGTTTCTGTGGATGTGCAGGGGACTGTCGGGGATGTTTTCCCCGAGCCTTAGACTTTGACTGAGAAGATTTACCTCTAGCAGGGATGACAATAATTTCAACCGGAGGATCTGATAGCGGTGGTGTGGTTATTAATGGAGAAACTGTTCTAAAACAAGATGAAGATGTTAATGAAGATATAGGTGTTTGTATGATGCGATTAATGATATCTATGTGAGACATGGATTGTTTCGATTTGGGCATGGAAAGAGATGATTTTTTAGAGGGAGAAGGTAAAACAAATTTATTTGATTTAGGTAGAGGTGTTGGTACAGTAGGTGATTCAAGGGGTATATTTGATAGGGTTACAGATCGAGAGGATTTGATTGGATGTGATAGGAGGATTGGGTAAAGAATATTGGGGTAAACTGGGTGATGTGGCCATGGGCAACATTGTCAAGGTAGAGATAGGTGGATTTGCTGGTAGGATAGATATAGGGGTAGCTGGGATAGATAAAGATGTAGACATTTTTGGAAGATTTGGAGATGTGGGTAGTGTGATAACCGATGGAGTAGATCTTATAGGTAAGGGTAATGTAGCAAATGCAAGGGCATTTTTGGATGTAGAAGTAGAAGAGACTGGTTGTTTCATAAATGTTTCGAGGGGTAAGAATGATATTTTGCTAAAGGGATTGATGTCGAAGATGGGGTTGCAAGGGTGCATGTAGTAGAACTGAGTTTTGTTGGGATGGTTGTGAGTAACGTAGGTGTAGTAACAGGTGCATTTGATGAAGATGCCGGTGAATGAATAGGTGTGAGAGATGTAGGGATATGTGTGGATACGAGTGGAGCCAAAATAAGTGCTAAGGATGAATCTAATGTGGTAGATTGGGGTATGTTTGAAGTGGCGGAAATGGATGATATAGTTGAATTTGATGTGGATGTGGCAAGGATAGGAGAAGGTACAGGTTCAGGATAGGTAGTAAAAGTTGATGTAGGTGCAACTGGTTTTAAATAAGGGATGGGAATAATGTCCACTGGTGGGAACATGTGGAGTTGGTGACAAGATGGGATCTTGATTGACAGTGTCAACCATACAAGCGTTTGATAGTTGAGATGTAAAGGGGGTGACGTGATTTGTTGGTGGTTGATTAGTCTGTGTAGTGGAGGTATCAATTTGGATATCCCCTTGATTTACAAGTTGTTGGACACGATCTTTGAAGGAACGACATCTCTCAATGTCATGACCTTTGACTCGATGATATTTACAAAAGTGGGCCTCGTGATACCAAATAGGCTTGGCTTGCGAGTTGTCTACGGGTCGTATGGGAGGCAGTTGGATAGAGTTTACACTCATCAACTTATCAAATATGGAACTGTATGATTCTCCTAAAGGAGTGTAATTGGATGTTGATTGAGAAGATCGTTGTTGAGACCATGTGCTTGGTGTAGATGGGGATGAGGGTTCAATGACCACAGTGTTGGCCGCAGTCTTGAACTCGTCATTATGTGTGAATGGTTTAGTGGATTCAATTTTTGATTTAGTTGAACTTAATTTAAGATGACCCTGCTCAATGGCACGGGTTTCAAGCTTGCGAGCCATTGTGAAAGCTTCATCAAAGGTTTGGAATGATTGGATCTGCAAAGTGGATGATATATGTTTGGCACACGAACGCGAGAATAAGTCGATGAGTTCGGTTTGCGGGATAGTGAAGGATAGTTGGTTTATAATAGCATGCCATCGTGCGACGAAGTCGGCGATGGGCTCATTTTCATACTGTCGAATGGTATATAGATCAATGATAGTGGTCTTGCATGTGATATTGATAGAAAAGTGTTCTAAGAACAACTATGCAAGTTGAGTGAAAGAGAATATGGAATGTCATGGGATACTGTGGTACCAGTCCAATGCAGGACCAGACAGAGACATGGGGAAAGTGTGAAGAAGTAAATCATGATCATGCGCAATAAGACAACATGCATGTTTAAATGTGAGGAGATGTTGTTGGGGATCTTCTTTATTATTGAACTTATTAAATGCAGGAAGTTTCCAATGAGGGGGATAGGGTTTGATTGGAACCGATGGATGAATGGGTTCATTACAGATGTGTTCATAGGATAAGGTGTTCTTGGGTGGTACGGTAAGGGTTTCTAAACTGGCTAACTGATTCATTAAGGCGTGAATTGAATCACTCGAGGTGTTGTAAGGTTGAGATTGGATTGGCTGTGTGGTTTGAAAAGTAGTTTGATAAGGCAAATGAGTGTTTGTGGGTGTGTGGGTGTTTGGTGAAGCATCTGATAAGGTGGTTGATAAGTTTGTGGATAGGATGTTTGCGGAATGGTTTGATAAGACAATTGATTAATTTGTGGATATGTAGGTGTTGGAGGAGTTGTTTGGTAAGGATGAACATGTGTCATGGGTTGAGATTGTTGCATAGGTTGACTTTGAATAATAGGAATATGGTGTGTTCGTTGAAGCTAGGTAGGTTGTTGTGGTAGATGATAAGTAGGGATATGAGTGTTAAGGGGTTGAGACTGTTGGAGCATAGGATGGGTAGGAATGTAGGTATTCAAAGGCTGAGATTGTTTGATGGGCATACTAGTGGCGGATGAAATAGAATTGACAAAAAGGGATGTGGGTGGAATGTGATCCACCAATTGAGGAGATTGGGAGGATTGAGAGATTGTAGGGGATTTTTGGAGTAAGAAGTCATATATGGGGTTAGGAGGAGATTTGAGTGTATCTAGAGGAGCAGGAGATGGTGGTGCGATTGGTTTAGGAAGACTGGCTTGATGGGGGATAGGAGGGTTGGTGTCAAGGTGGGGAGAATTTTGTATGACATGGTTCTCATGAGGTGAGACCATGGAGACTAGAGATTGAGTGACTGACAATGTGGTTTTGAGTTTAGAATCTTGTTGGGTGAGATCACGAGAAGAAGTAACTTTATTGGATAGAGCAGATTGTTTGTTTGTCTCGATTTGGGAGAGAGTGACAATAGGTGTGAAGTAAAGAAACATTTGTTTATGTATGTTGTTGACAAACAAATCAAGCAGAATTTTTTTAGCATCATGATTAATTTAGAGGATGTGAACAGAAAAGAAAATTAGTAATAAAGGTGCCTAAAGGAATCTAAAGCTGGTTTCAGGAAGTTATGGATTTGGGAGATGTCTGAGACAGTTTCCTGTTGGGTGTTTAAGTCCCAAATAGTTAACCAGGTGAGAGGAATGTTTTGATGTGTTAATTATGTTTGTGCAGTCTCAGGCATTGTGTGATAAGTGAAATGCAGAGAGTTAAATCCTTTTACTTAAGCTATGTGATCAGGAAGGATGCAGAAGGTTCATTTTAGACCAAAATGAAATGTGATATTCGATGCATAAAAACACTCAGGAAAGGGAAAGTTTGATGCAGAAAAGAGAAAATAGAGAAAAATGAGAAATACCTGGAGAATCGCTTATCGTGGCTATTTAAGTGTGTTTGATAGTGATGTATTTAGAAGCGTCGGTTAATGACCTGAAACGCCCAGGGTACCCTGAAATGGCACTGTTTATCACCTGCAAATGGAGTTGGTGACTAATAAGTTGTGGCGTGTTTTTTTTTTTGCAAAGTGAGTGATATCTGATGGCGTTGTTGGATGATCGTGAATTTGTTAATTTCACCTGGAAAATAAGACAAATATAATCAGTTGATATGGTTAAGAAAGAAGATATAGATGTTATCAGAAGTTACTTCGTCAAAAAGAAGCAAGATAATAATAATGCAACTAATTAAAAAGAAAAAAAGTTATATATCATTGTTCATATACTATGAAAGGAAATAATACGAAAGCTATTAATGAATTATAAACGATTAAATGCTATAAACTATAAACTATAGTTTATTAATAGACTATAAACTAAAAACTGGTTGTCTCATTAAAATAAATGATTAAAGAAACTATGAATTAAATAAACATTAAAACAAATGGAGAAATAAATGATTAAATGCTAAGATATATTATAAACTATCCGTAATAATAATAATAATAATAGTTGATGCAAGAAACTATGGAATGAATCTATTCGAAAAGAATTTGGAAGTAGATTAATTGATACAAAATTGATTTGAGATGAGGAATGTTCAATCATGCAAAAAAAGTGTCTCAACTTTATGCACCCACATATGCGGGACCAACAAATTGACTTCTCACCACCGCGGGGTCATTCTACGTGGGGAAGAGTGCTTCCAAAAGACAGATCAATTTATAAAGGTGATGGATCGTTTTGATAGAAAAGAAAATCAAATTCAATCTTGCCTTTAGGAACAACAAGTCAAAAGGTGGATCTAGGACTGGTGGATCGAAACTGGTTAGTCATATTTCACATGGACGTGGCTCTTCAAAAATATTGTGTAAGTCGCTGAGTGCAAGAGCCTGCTGGAATTGAAAACGTGGATTTTTAGATATAAAATGACATAATGATAAGCACCGAAACTTACATGCTCTGTAAAATATATTGAAATGTGGTTGTTTATATATACGTGTTCTATTTGGTGGTATAAGGAATTGTAAGCCAAATGTTATACTAAGATTGTGAAGTCAATAATTTTCATTTCAATACAGGCATTGTTTATAGACTTATAGACATTCTAGGCTTGTTATTAGTCCACTTTTCTAAGGGATTGGATTGAAATGGAGCTTTATTAGGTACTCTATTCAGAATATGAACATTAGTATTCATTACTTCAGCCCAAAAAAACTTAGGAACTTGAGTTGAGTGTAACATGGTTCTAGCCATTTCAAGAATGGTGTAGTTTTTCCTTTCTGGAATACCATTCTACTAAGGAGAGTAGGGAGTAATTAGTTCCATTATCTATTCTAAGACTTTTGCTTTTATGAATAGAAATATTCTCAACTTAAGCTTTGAATTCTTTAAATTTTGCTAACAAATCTTATTTCTTTTTAATAAAGAGTGACCAAATCATGCAAGAATAATTAAGGTAATAGTATACATTGAACCTATTAGTGAAGGAATTTTAAAGGTCCTCTAACATTATTGTGGATAAGTTCCAGAGGTTATGAGGATTTTGCTTCATGATGAATGAGGAAGGGGTTTGCTCACTGTTTGCCATGTAACCATCCTTCACAAGTTTTCTCATACATTAGAGATAGGTGGTATACCAACAACAAGATTAGGTTGATATATGTCATGCATTCTCCTAAAGTTAATATGACCTAATCTTTCGTGCCACAACTATAAATCATTCCTATTTTGACTAGAAAAACATGAAGCAGATGCAAAACCTTTAAAAAACATATAAATCCTCCTTTTGTATGCCTTCCGCAATAGTAGCATCTAACTCATTTTTAAATAAACCATGTGCCCTTTAATAAGATTACAATATAATTGATTTGAGTTAGTTGTGCACACAAAAGAAAATTCATTTTTAATTTAGGAGCATAAAAAACATTATTTATAAAACCATTGAAAACTTTTGCTTTTCCTTGACACTGAACATCGAGAATATAATGAACACCTAAATATAATTGTTCATTACATTCTCTTATATTAGTTAGAATAGCATATCTATACATCATTTTCCTAGATGCACCAGTGTCTAATATCCATTTTTTCTTTGGTCGTGAATAATGCAACTTACAAGGCAACTACATTAGGTTTTCTATTATTCTCTTGATTTTTGTTTTTATTCGAATTTGGTTTATTCCTTTTTTTTATTTTTGAAATTTGGATTGTTTTTGTTTACCCTACAATCTTTCTCCTTGTGACCAAATTTCCTACAATTCTGACATTTCCCATCAAAACTGCCTCTTAAATTCTTTGATTTCTTTTCCTTGTTAAGGGTTTTAAAGTTTTATTTTTTATTCTTGTTGAACCTAGAAAAATTGTTCTTATGTTTTTTTATGAGAAGTTTCTGAGTGGCATTCTCCTTCGAATCAAATTTTAACATGACCTTTTCTTCTTGAATCAAGAGATCACTCAAAGTAGAAAGGTTAGGGATGTCTTGTTTAGTTTGATCTTTCGCAATTTTTATAATAGAAATGAAGTTCTTCAATCTCTCATGGATGTTCATTTGAATAATAAAATACAATAGTTTTTCATGAATCAAATTATAATTACACCCATCTAGTTAAGATTTAATACTTCTAATTTTTTCTAAAAAATTAACTAGTTTTTGTCTCCTTTCATGGGATTTTTCGTTATTTCAAGAATCAATTTTATAATTTTAGATCAATGCGCACCTTCGTATATTGATTCTAGTAGTGCCCAAGCTTCACCCAAACTCTCTTGATTTCCAATGCAAAGAAGAAAGTCATCTTGCATGCTTCACAATAAGATAAATATAACTTCTTACACTTTTTGTTGGTAAGTGGATACGTTGTATGTTGTCGCCTATCTGTCGGTTGATGCCTTATTTTTATTGTTTATGATAGTCTAGAGCTTGTGTGCCATGAATTTTTCCTTCAATCTGATTTTCCATATGTTGTCGTTTGTCTCGTTCAACATCTACGTTTAGTCAATGTTAAAGTGATTAGACCCCATTTTTAAGATCTCAAAATTTCAAATAATTATCAAAAAATATGATTATTATGACAATTGAACATTTTTAAAGCCTTATTCTTCACTTTTCACAAAATTAGGTTCAAAAAATTGAATAGAGTTTAAGAGAGTCCCCCTGTCATTCTTAAATGAGAATGTATCGAATTGTGGTGTTTTTCACCTCTTTCATGCTGAAATTGACTTGTCACGCATTCTTACAAAGAGTATATTAATTTGATGATAAAATTCATAATTCAAAATTTGAATTGTAAATGATTTTTTAGTTTTAGGACATACTTAATTATCATTAATTAAATTCCCTATTTGAAAAACACAAGGATAAATAAAAATGTAATCCTTCCAAAAAGAATTCTTAAATATCTAAGTATTAATAATTTGAATTTTGCCTAAAAATATTCTATGGGTAAAATAATATATTAAAAATTTGGTTTTTAAGGAGTCTAAGCTCTGAGCTCACAACCGAGATGATGAGAAGAAACTGAGTTACATGTCTTTGTTATGAAGATGGCTAATACACACTGAGCTATGGGTCAAGCAAGGAGGGCTTTCCCATCTCTAACTCATTTGTCAATGGATACAACCAAGCCATATGCAAAATTTTCCACAGCTGAGCTAAGTGTCAACTAGTTGTCTTTGCCAACAAAACACATGAATTAGTGTAGCCAAAGCCACATGAAATCCTCCTCTGTCGTGAGGTTTTAAACTTTTTATTATTTCATTATGGCGCTTAAATCCCACTCATAATGCAAAGTATGGCAGTCTATTTGACCAGGTCAATTAAAAACTTTAAATGTGGAGCGGCGGTTAAGAGTTTCTTTTGTTTAATATGAGTTTTATATGATTTATGCCAAAGAGTTATGTTTAAGAAAAATATGCAAATAGAATGGGGTAATCTATAATAAGGTTAAAACACTTTATACACTAAATGCCATGTCAGATAACCATGTGCAAATGAGGAGGGTGGTTCGTTAGGTTAGGATTAGTTTTAATTTATTAATTTCTAAACACTTACCTATGACCAAGGCTTTATAACACGAGTTTTAAAGTGAAGTGCCGCAACTAGCATATACTATTAGGTTTAAACTAGCAATCGTACGTGAAATGTATGATGGAAATGCCAAAGGGGATCTTTTAAATAGTCAAATTAGAGGTAGAGAAAGAAAGGGAGGGGAAGAAGGGTGAAGAAGAAGGGGTTAGAGTGTGGAGAAGTGTGAGGGTTGCAAAAAAGGGAAGGGGAATGTCGTCGAAGACGACAAGAGGGCAGCCATATGCACGACTAGAGGGCAACATGAGGGTACTTCTCTACTTAGAGACTCGACAGTTTACATAAGCACCATAGAGGGTCGGCAAAGATGTCAACTCTGGTTAGACCAAAGGCATGGTCATGGTACCACATGTTACCTGGGTGCTGCATATTATTGTAATGGTAATGGTATGTCACTCTGAGGCTCATGTATTCCGTCGTGAATATGCACCACTATCAAAATTTAGCCATGTTTAGGAATGGAGGTCATAATCGAAGGATCCCATGGTAGAATATGTTAAGAAGGAAGATGATTTTCCCACGTCACAAATGTTTCTACGCCTTGCAGGGCTTTGATCGTGTAGGCCCTGGCATAGTGGCTTCAAATTTAGATATCCCAAATGCGAACACAGTTGTCACCGGAAGGTCTCTGTGAACAGTAAGTTCTGCTTTGTCTCATGGGTTGCCCATGCTTCTTCACCCTGGCTACTTCCCACAAATGCACACAAACAATAACACAGTGCGCATCACTTGCATCCCCGTGGTCCCTACAAAAATGCATTTCCCCTCAAATGCTGCACAATCCTATCTTTACCCCCCCAAAAAAGAAAAAAGTTCACCTTTAAGTTACAGATGAACAAAGAATAAAACATTTGCCCAACTATATCTCTATTGCACACTTGGATAAGAAATATTTTAATGGTGGAAATTGAAGTAGTATTTGAATGGTGGAAATCGTAAGCCAAAGTATTGAATGGTCTGTCCACCACACTAATATTTTTCAAAACAATACTCCAACACTAAAGACATCAATACAAATAGAAAGTTTCAAAGCAAGACCAACGTATCAACACTAATATGGTCAAATTTATTGAATAGTCCAAGGATTGCCATCGATATATCAGCCCGCACATTCAAAGAGAGGTGCTAGCGACTAAAACCTTCATCGAGAGCAGTCGTAGATGAAATACCCTGCTCCATAACAATCCAAAACCTAAAAAATAAATAAAACCCTCTTCCCTTAGGGTTTGTAGGGTTTGTAGGGTTACAGATCCACAAATACATTGCCATTTTTGAAAAAATTTGGCTCCATAAAAAACGTTTTTTTGGGAAAAAAAAATCTTGCGTGAAGTGTATGTCGCTAAGGGGCGACCATGCTAAACTAGGCTCTCATTTATTAAGGGCTAAATGAGACCTGCACACGCAAATAAATATGTAAACCTAGCTCATATTTTGACACCAGAGCAAGAGTGCACTGTGCAAATGTAAACTGATTGGGTTGGAGACTTGTTTGTTACATACGCTTAAACTATGTGACTATCTCGAGAGGGAACTCACGTCTTTTGTACGCTGCCATAAACGTTTTCCACAAGGAGTTGTCTCCTTCCAAACTGACGGGCGTTTCAATATAACCTCTATTAGTAGTCATTACAAAAATACCATTTTCTCCCATATGTGTTATCTCAAGATAACCTTCATGAATAGACACTATCCAAACAACATTGGTCCCTAGTGAGTAGCCACTATCTCCAAATGTTTACATTTTTCCCAAATGTATGTCATCTCAAGATAAGCTCTATGAGTAGTCACTATCCAAATGACATTTTTTATGTGGGTCTCAAAGATAACCTCCATGGATAATCATGAGAAAAGGGACAAGACCAGCTTCCTACTTAGTCTCCAACCATTTCCTTAGATGTAGCACCATTAAAACTGTCAATTAGACATGATGTATTAGAGTCTTTGAGAATCTTGCTGAAAATTCAACTTCAGGTACAATAATGAATTGGAATTCAAGAGCTGAAATGATTTTTGATTGTCATCCATTGCATTGTGTGGGTAAATCTCCAAGACATGATTCATTTTTTCCCACAAAGTCCCCCATACGTGTTTTTTCTCTTCCGGATTTAATTATCCCTGCTGAAGATGTTGAAGATTTATCTGATAATATGTCCATTGTATGTAACAAACAATTAATGGAGACCATCATCAACATGGGGTTACCGAAGAGGAAACCATCAAGGATTATGGTTGCAGGGGAGGAAAACATTAAGGCTGTGGTTGAGGCAGAGGCAAGGAAATATAGGATGAAGTGTCTTAGACTGAAACATTCCCAATCTGCATAGGCTCTATTAAGATGGAACTGATAATAACAATGGTTTAACATGTATGGAAGGAAACTGACAAATATTTCTGGTGTCCGGAAGGAATCAAAAATTGTAAATATGATCTTTCTGATTACCATTGAAGGTTAGTTTGTTGGAGGACAAGTTTTTCTCGCTAGGATATGCAAATTCAATTCATTTATTCAAGAGGAATCCATTACTTAGAAGATTTATGTGTTGATGAATGTAGATCTGTGAAGTCATTTATGTTGGTCTGCTAGGCAGTGGTGAATGTGGAATGTATAATTCTTTCCATTTACAAATATTTTCTCACATTGGAGACCAAGTTTGATAAATTGGGCTAGGTATGGAGTAAGATTCATTTTTGCTCCCCATAATTATCAGAACTCTCAACTTTCTCATGCTTATATTTGATTGTTCCTTCTATTTGAGGTATTCGTGGTTAAGATTCGGTCATCTGCATGCAAAACCTAGACTCTTTTTCTACTGTGATCATACAATAATGACTGCTTTGATTCTAGATTTTCTCTTGTTTTGTTTCTAAACACTGTCAATTAAATTGAATCTCAGGGGTAATGATGTACTACAGATGAATAGTGTTGGGTTTGGTGAAGACGGTTTAGCTTACTATTGTTTTGATTGAAAGTGGTGTCATGCATCATTGTTACTAATCTGTAATCATTTACGAAACCAGGGAACTGATACTATATTTGTTTTATCCTTCTAATGAAAATTGTTGATATACAAATTCCATCTGACATACTATCATAGAGCAGAAGCATCACTGTTTTTAATAATTGGATCTAAACTGAAAGTTTTGTTGGCATCTATGGGAGATAGACAACACATCTTGTCTGGTGTGATAAGCCGTCATCCACCACTGTTTTTGGAAAATTTTGCTTATTGCTCTAATTACTGGTGGTTTATTTATAAGAGCAATAAATGATCAATAAAATTTATAAGAGAAATAAATCCAAAGCTCACATCTTGCTTCTCTTCTATGGTCGATTCATAATTTAAAAAAATCTTGAAGGCACAAAACTAACCACAGCGGATCCTTTGACTTGTCCCCAAAATGGGCATCCATGGAGATGCAGACAAGTGGGATGCTATAAAATTGTTGTGGACACTGCCTCTACTCCTTTCACACACCCCTATGGTCCAAAACGCCATGCAAATCTGTTTTTTCCTCAAACAAAATGTTTGAGCCTCATTTTACCCCCCCTCCCTCTTTCACGCATTGGCAGAGAATGGAAAAACTAAGGGTTTCACGCAAAGGAAGAGTGATAGAACAAATCTTGCAGAGACATAAGTGGAATAGCGGGAACGAGAACTTTCAATGTCTTAATCAACACAAAAATTACTCGAAATAAAAGATAAAGAGCAGGAAAAATGAAGTGGCCATGGTTACTGTGTTTCATGAAAATGGAGTTATGCACAAAGTAGAACACATAATGGATTTTTTTTATCTTTTTTATATTAGTTTGAGTTTATCTTTGTAGAAGAAAAATGATAACTGTAAAGGATCTTTATAGCTTGCTCATGGTAGTGGTGCCGCTGTACGTGGCAATGATTTTGGTCTATGACTCTATGAAATGGTGGAAGATTTTAACATCGGACCAGTGCTCAGGAATAAATCATTTCATGGCCGTGTTTACGGTGTCGTTGATGCCTTTCCATTTCATTTCCACCAATGACCCGTACACTATGAATTTCAAGTTCAGTGTTGTGGACACTTTGCAGAAGGTAATAATGTTGTTCATGTTGGGGATTTGGACCACATTTACTAGGAGCGGTAGCCTTGAGTGAATGCTCACCATTTTTTCCCTGTCCACATTGGTGATGGGAATCCCCTTACTGAAGGCCATGCATGGGGATTTTTCCACAAGCCTCATGGTGTAGGTGGTGTTTTGTAGTGTATCGTCCAGTAGAAAATGATTTGTTTGATACTCTTATTGGTTCCGCTGTGATCCTACAATGAACATGATTGTTTTGATTCCAAATGATTCTCTGGACTTCATTCTAAAATAGTTGTCAATTAATTGGAATCTTGGGGTAATGTTGTACATGTAAATCTGAATAGTGTTGGGTTTGGTGCAGACCATTTAGCTTATTATTTTTTCTGAGTGAAAGTGGTGTCATGCATCACTGTTACTAGAGTCTGTCCAAACCAATTACGAATACCAGAGAACTGATACTATATTATGTTTTATCCTCTTTGGGGTCATCCATTGTTGAGTCTACAAATTACCACCTGGCATACTATCATAGAGCGGAAGCATCTATGTTTTTAATAATTGGATATAAACTAAAACAATTGTTGGCATCTATGGGATATAGACAACACATCTTGTCTGGTGTGATAAGCCGTCATCCACTGTTGTTTGGGAAAATTTTGCTTCTTGCTCTAATTACTGGTGGTCTATTTATAAGAGCACTCCAACTGATCAATCCTCCAGCTCTATAAGAGCAATAAATCCACAGCTCACTTCTAGAGGTTCTCTTCTATGGTGGATTCATAATTTAAATAAAATCTTGAAGGCGCACAACTAACCACACAGGGTCCTTTGACTTGCCACCGAAAATGGGCCTCCATGGAGATGCAGACAGGTGAAGCACGCTGGAAAAGGTTGTGGACATGTGCCTCTGCTCCTATTCACGCACCCCAAAAAGTCAAAAGCTTATGCCAATTCCGAAATCTGTTGTGCGTCCTCAGGCAAAACGTACCCAGACTCGACGTACCACCTTGGACTCTTTTTGTTTCATGCAGAGGAAGCAGTTTACGATCCGCCAACGAATCTTGCAGAGACAGTAAGTGGAATAGCAGGAACCAGCGAAATTTCAATTTTTAATCAACACAACAAGTACTCGAAATAAAATATAAAGAGAAGGAATATGAAGCGGCTTGACTTCCGTTTCAATCTAATGAAAATGGAGTCCTCAGAGTAGAAGACACTCATTTTTTTTCTTTTTTTATATTAATTTGAATCTTTGTAGAAGGTAGAATGAGAACTGCAAAGGATCTTTACAGCGTGCTCACGGAGTGGTGCCACTGAGTATTGGGATGATTTAGGTACGGCTCTGTGAAATTGGTTGTAGACATATTCACATTATTGAATATGAGTGATTTCGTTTGGCCATGTACGCGGATGCGATCACTGTTACTGAGGAGAAAATCCATGTCAATTCCACAAATTACCCGATACAACCATGAAGAAGTTGTGCTATGCGGACACTTTGCAGAAGTGTAATAATCCACTGTTCATGATGAATTTTGATCCACATTTAGTAGGATTCCAGCCTGATGATACCATCTTTTCCCTAGTCCACGTATGCGGGACACGCTGGTCTATGTTTTAATAATTGGATAGGTAAACTGAAAGTTTTGTTGGCATCTATGGGATATAGACAACACATCTTGTCTGGTGTGATAAGCCGTCATCCACCGTTGTTTCGGAAAATTTTGCTTCTTGCTCTAATTACTGGTGGTCTATTTATAAGAGCAATAAATGATTACTTATTGCTCTTATTGCTCTAATTACTTGTGGTTTGTTATTTCGCTGGATGCAAAGAAAAGATTGTTGAAACCGAAATATTCAATTACAATACAGTGTCGAGTCTCAACTCGAAGGATTTTGAGAATGTTGCTGCTCCGAAGATTCTTGGGCTATACAGAACTTGGTGTTCGTGTGGAGGAATTTAAGCGAGCAAATTTTTCTCCGCATCGAAACTTGCAAGCCGCACACGGATACGCTATCCCAATGCCTCTCAGTAGGGTGTTTCCATCTTTCAAAAAATAAGAATCCATGGCTGAATTACCAGACCCAGATGTGGAGAATGAGAATAATATTGTTCAGGCTTCCATGGTAATACAAAGTGGTTCCCTAAAATGTAGGGACTCGTACATCTTCCTGACAATTGACGTCACACAAACTTGAACAAAAAAAAAACAACTGAATTTAGAAATATTGAGTTTTGCAACCTGTGGTCTAAAATGCCATACAAATCTGTTGTTCCTCAACAAAACGTCTGAGCCTGAATTTTACCCCCCTACCCTGCTTTCACGTTATTGTGCAGAGAATGGTTTACCCAACTAATATTATTGAGGGTTTCACGCAGAGGAAGAGTGATAGACAAATCTTGCAGAGACATAAGTGCAATAGCAGGAACAGGAAGCTTTCAATGTCTTAATCAACACAACAAGTGCTCGAAATAAAATATAAAGAGCAGGAAAATGAAGTTGGCCTGGTTACTGCGTTTCAATACCCATGCAAATGGAGTTCTGCACAGAGTAGAAGAGCAAAACGGATATTTTTTTTCTTTTTTTAATATTAATTTGAGTTTATCTTTGTAGAAGGCAAAATGATGAACTGCAAAGGATCTTTACATGGCCATTACTCACGGTAGTGGTGCTAACTGCTTACGTGGCGATGATTTTGGTCTACGGCTCTGTGAAATGGTGGAAGATCTGGTTAACGCCGGACACAGTGCTGGGAATAAATCATTTCGTGGCCATGTTTGCGGTGCCATTGATGAGCTTTCCATTTCATTTCCACATAATGACCTGTACACTATGAATTTCAAGTTCAGTGCTGCTGGACACTTTGCAGAAGGTAATAATGCATGTTCGTGCTGGGGTGTGCATTTGGACCAGATTTACCAGGAGCGGACAGCCTGGAGTGGATGATCACCATTTTTTCCCTGTCCACGCTGCGGGATATGCTGGTGATGGGAATCCCCCTACCTGAAGGCCATGCCGATGGGGATTTTTCCGGGAGCCTCATGGTGTAGGTGGTGGTTTTGCAGTGTATCGTCTGGTATACGCTTTTGCTTTTTTGTTCCACCATTGCAGCTGCGAAGATGACAGTAAATTCAATGTTATGAGGAACCACGGAATGGTGAGCATGCGCCAGTCGAATTTCTGCTCCCTCAATTGCGTATTCGCTGCAGTCGTTCCGAAGAGCATTCTATTTTTGAAGATGATATAGAGTTCACAAAGAACTGAATGCAGACCAAGCCAGAGTCTATCACCAATGGATTTCACCGTACATCTGCTACTTGGTTCTCCCATTGTTGGAATAATGAATGGCTTAAGGCCTCTAGAAAAGCAAAGCCAGAATTTTAGACGTTCTCATTCAACAGCGCCATTCGTTGGTTAGACTTAGAGGAAATCCTGAACACCCTTCTGAATTCTACATATCAACAGATGATCGATATGTTGTGGGCTTTGCAGAAGAGCTTATCGAGTCATCAAAGAGTGGCTTGCATAGAAGTAGCAGCTACGCAGCATTTTTTCATAGCGGGTCACCAGGCTTCTCAAATTCACAGGCATTTGTGAATGACAGAGAGAAGCTTTGGAGGTATCCTTCATCAACGGAGGAGGCTCGCCCATGTTCCAATCTCTGTTCAATCAGAAGACCCAGTATGTGAACACGTCCCAATACTTGAACAGTATTTTGCATTTAAAATATCCAATACTTGATGGAATAAAAACCAAAATTTTGATTATTGAAGTTCAAAAATATGTTTTTTTATAAACCATATGTGCATAGGGTCAACATCTCAGTATTACTTAGTACACAATAAATACTGATTGGTACTTTCATTTTCTACAATAAAAGAGTCATTTGTTCAAAATATAAAAACAACATATCAGTTGACAAACCCATCATATCTATTTAATGGGTTGAATATTTGTCTTCTCAATTCATGTCTTTCCATATTCCAAGTTGGGTTGTTCAATCACCAGATCTTTCATATCCAGACATTAAGTCATACCTGCAAAAAAAGAGGGAACCTTCTTCTCAAGATTCAAATTCATCCATTAAAAACACAAAGAAAATTGTACACTTGAAGGTAAAAAATAAATATGAATATCAAATCAAATAATTTCAGCCACAAGATCATCTCAAAATCAATTTCAACCTTTGATTAAAAAGACCCTACACCTTGATCCATGTCTTACATTTTGATTGGATACTCTCAAATGGTGTTGGTATTATATATTCACTTTCCTAGTCTTCTTTACTGCTTTCTTACTTCTGCAGGGTGCCTGATTACAGTGGATTTTATAAGAAGAGGTTACTTCTATCAAGTTTTGAAAGGAAAGGTCCAGCAAAGCAAAAATTGCAGGTTAGTTTTCATGCCAACTGCTTCAAGAGGACACTTAAATATGTAAAAAATAGTCACATTTATTACTTAAGGCCCTTTTCCACTGGAATGTATTCATATATAGAGCTCAACTGCCTGTTTTCTCTGATATAAGCTAACGTATACCTTGCACTTCTGCTGAAAGCATGTTGTGATCTGCTTTTTGTTTGACCAAAGATCTGTTCAATTAAGTTAGAATTAGACATAACAGATTGCTGAGCAGAACTGCAAGTTTATGGACTGATTTCTATTTAATTTATCAAAAATTGGCCCCTACAGCAGAGCACATTAAAAAAATATTAAGATTGGAATTGAGTGATTCTTGATCATAAGATCCTGCTAAATAATTCTGTGAACATCTATTAGATAATGGCTTTATGTTTTCTCCCATAAAGTACCTTAAAAGCAAATATTATTAACTTCACAATAGAATTAGTAACTTCAGAATGTAAATGACTTTTTTTTGAGATATTTTATTTGATCACTCATATGTAAGCAAATAATATTACAATATGATTCGACATTAAAAGCTTAGGATAAAAAAATGTTTAATTATAACTAGCTGTCAAATTGGTAATCCTACGTGGCGAGGATTTGGCTCCATGGACCTGCGATCATATGGCTGGAGTCTCTTGTTATCTAAAAATAAGTCATCTACAGATATATGGAGAATGTGCTGGACATATCAATTAGTATCGTCCACAACCCATAGACATCTGCCAAATAATGAGAACTGAATTGTCTCACAAACAACATCCACTGCATCCTATAAAATTGAAAAACTGAAATTCAAACCATTATCAAAATCCACAAGGATTAATGGTAGTGAATATAAATCGTAGTACAGTGTAGGTAAAGAATGCAACAGCTCAAACATATGTCCAGCACATTCTTTATATATCTCTCGCTAACTCTGTAAGATATAAAATCTGTACCATTTAATACAAAACAGAATTCTGTAACTCTATGTGAACACTGCCCAATACTAAGGAGATAAGATAAAGAGTTTCCAAACTACAGGGATAAGATAACTAGCTATGTTTATTTATAGCTAGCTGTAAAATTGATAAACCTACATGACAAGGAATTGGCCCGATGGACCCGTGAACTCGGGGTGTTGACATAATGGCACTACTCCCAGAAATTAAAGATATAGGAAAGAAAAATGTTTATTTATAGGGGAGAAGGGCCAGTATGCGAACACCCTAAGTTCGCAGGCCCATGGAGCCAATTCCTTGCCACGTAGGATCACCAATTGTAATATTATTTGCTTACATATGATCGATGAAATAGAATCTCTCAAAAAAAACACATTTACTGGTGGAGACCCGAAGTGGTTCACACAACGGGACAGGTGTTGAGCATTTAATTCGAAATAAAAGAGAGAAACAGTATCTGTCCTCCTCATCTTGACGCGCGTAATAGATAAGCCACAATGAAATGCTCAACCACCATTTACCAGCGGTTGTTTTACCCGCCTTCCAAACTGGTTTGCTCAACCACCATTTACCAGACTGTTCCATGGCGCGTTTTGGAGTCGTTTCAGACTGTTTTGCTCAACCGCCATTTATTTAGAAGAGTTTAGGGGAGAAGGGCCAGTATGCGAACACCCTAAGCTCAGACATTAAGTGAACCAAATCCTTGCCACGTAGGAGTGACAGTATGCCAGCTAGGTATAAATAAACATTAACAATATCAAAGACTTGTAATAAATTCTGAAAAAAATAACGAAGCTTACAAAACTCGAGAGTAGGTTATCAGATTTGTTTAATTGTTTAAGACTTTCAAGTTGTTCTGCCCATTCCTGTTTCAACATCTCCTTCTCATCTCTCATTTGCAAGAGCATCATATGGGGATTAAAATGAAGGTTAAGATGGCTAATCTGCCCTCAGTATTGGATCGGAGAGAGTCTCGTAGGCTTCCTGCACCAGAAAGAAACATCTTGCAAGATTCCTCTCTCTCACCAGGTGGGCAAAACATCGAGATGATAAACTCTCGCCTTCTTCCTGTACGCTTTCTTCAGATCATCCATTTCTGCCCTCTGAGAAACACACAGTACATCGTATAAAGTCGTGGTGGGTGAAGAAAAAGTAGATGATGATGATGAGGAAGCCATTGTCATTAATTTTCTGTGCCTAATAGGGGCCCTTTGCATCTTCAATATCCTCCATTGATGGCATGCTTTAGATTGCTGTTGTTTTGTAGAGAGGGAGAGAGCATGAGATGATAAGTTGCAAATATTAATTCCTTGGAGCTGAAATACAAATTAATGGTAGTAAATACAGCCATGGTGCATTGAATCATTTCTCTGGCAGAGATCATATTAAAAGAAGATGAAACCTCTTGTCTTAGAGGAGTGGGAAAAAGAAAAAATGGATGAAATAATCTAGTCCAAATAATACAGTTATATAGCACATTTTGTATTTCAATCAAAAAGATAATACAGTTGAGCAACACCGCTTGCTGATCTTCCCCAACAAATTTTCTCCAAGAATTGTTCTTAAGAATAGGCATCTCCTTAAGAACAATTCTTGGACCGCCGACTGCTTCACCAACTTCACCAAATCCTTGCCACGTACGAGTGACAGTATGCCAGCTAGGTATAAATAAACATTTTTTAATCCTATATCTTTAATTTTGAATCATATATTAATATTATTTGCTCCCATCTGATCGATCAGGTAAAATATCTATAAAAAAAAAACAAATTTACTGACAGGTGTTGGAGATAAAAGAGGGAAACAGTATCTGAAGTGGTCCATACCAAGACCTACAGTAGTACAACAGATTTGCTGCCACCGTAACAGCATATGTAGTCAAACTATTACAATTAGGATTCTTACATGCATTCAATTCTGAAGATGATTTGATGTCAAAAAACATTACATTAACAAGACCTGCGTCAATTGATCGATATGAATTACAATGTCGAAAGGGGCGACTGCATGTTCGCGTGAAACATTCTAATTAATATTGATCAATTACAAACAAGCTGATGAATGTAGTGTTATTTGATAACACCTCATCTTTAGAAGTGTTTATAGATGATCTTATTGATATATTAATACATATTTTACTAATTTTATATTGTTTCATACTGCAGCATTCAGAGAAGATGAAGACAAAGAGGAGTTTACATCAAGCACACCGTATGCCCAAAAAACGAGGTGTACAATTTGAAATTGAACCATCTAACCATGAAACAGATGAACAGGATGCTACAATAATAAGTGAAGAGGATGGTGCAACAACAAATCAAGGAGATACAAACACAACTGATGATCATCAGCGAGAACCTGCTGGTTGTGAACTAAATAGGCATGAACTACAGGAGACTGTGCTTGTTAGAGGCAACACTTCGACCAAGAAGGTTAGAATTTTGTCTAGTTGGTCAAAAGAAGATATGTTAAAGGCCATAGATGATATTGAGTTACTCGCATTATTCAATTAGAGCTGCTGCACTGAAATATCATGTCATCCGTGACATGATATTTCACTTGAACACTATTCTGCATTTAAAATATCCAATACTTGATGAAAAAAAAACCAAAATTTTGATTATTGAAATTTATATAGGGCCAGTATGCGAACACCCTAAGTTCGCAGGTCCAGGGAGCCAATTCCTTGCCACGTAGGAGCGCCAATTTGACAGCTATTTATAAATAAGCATTTTTTTATCCTAACCCTGATAGATAAGACACAAATAAATGCTCAACCACCATTTACCATGGCTTGTTTTGGACGCGTTACACACTGTTTCCTCTGGACACGTTACACATTGTTTCCTTTGGACGCGTTGCATTTCCTCATGCCGAGTTGTAATGCAAATGCTGGTTGTTTGTGAGTGGGCTCACAGCCTGTGCGAGGTTTGCGTGAAGGGGTCTTTCTCAGTGCCTTGCTCGAGATGTTGACCCTATTCACATGTGGTTTATAAAAAACAAATTTAGAAACTTCAATAATCAAAATTTGGGTTTTTATTCCATCAGGTATTGGATATTTTAAATGAAAAATAGTGTTCAAGTATTGGGACGTGTTCACATACTGGCCCTTCTCCCCTATGTAATCAACAACCCAGCTTATAAATTCTGTCTTTATCAAATAATATGAAATTAATAAAACATGTATTCGATCATCGTTAATGGCGCCCGACGGGGTAATCACAAGTTCACCTACAAGTTCATAATTCATACTGTCATGTATCATAAGCTTGCTAAAATTTTCCCATTGTAGATGATCTTATTGATATATTAATACATATTTTACTAATTTTATATTGTTTGATACTGCAGCGTTCAGAGAAGATGAAGAGAAAGAGGAGTTTACATCGAGCACAACGTATGCCCAAAAAACGAGGTGTACAATTTGAAATTGAACCATCTAACCATGAAACAGATGAACAGGATGCTACAATAATAAGTGAAGAGGATGGTGCAACAACAAATCAAGGAGATACAAACACAAATGATGATCATCAGCCAGAACCTGCTGGATGTGAACTAAATAGGCATGAAATGCAGGAGACTGTGGTTGTTAGAGGCAACACTTCGACCAAGAAGGTTAGAATTTTGTCTAGTTGGTCAAAAGAAGATATGTTAAAGGCCATAGATGATATTGAATTCAACAATTATTCTATTAGAGCTGCTGCACTGAAATATAATTTACCTCCTACATCTGTTCATTATTGGCTGAATGGTCTGACCCATACAAAAAGGAAGGGGCCTGCACCTGTTTTGAGTGAAGGAGAGGAGAAAGAGATAGTTGAATGGTGTAAGCAAATGGCAGATTTAGGGCATGGAGTGGGATTTATGCAACTGAGGGCATGTGTTGCACAAATTTGTGAAACTAGAGAGACTCCATTTCGAGAAGGATTACCTGGAAAATCTTGGTGTGAAGGATTTAGAAAAAGACACCCAGACATAGTCCTTCGGACTGCTGAAGGTCTAGAAAGAGATCGTGCAATTGGTTTACGTCCAGAGGTGGTTAGCAAGTTTTATGAAAAACTAGCTAGCATTTATATCAATTCCTATGGTGCAGGCAAAATATGGAATTGTGATGAGACAGGAATCCAGGCAGGGAGAAATTGTGGCATGAGGGTGCTTGCCACCAAGGGTTGCAGGAATGTTCCCAAAATCATTCCTCGTAGCAGAGAATGGATGACAATTCTATGTTGTGTAAATGCTGCAGGGCAATGTATCCCTAACTTTTACTTATTTAAAGGTCAGAAAGTTTCACAAAATTACATCAAGGGATGTGAACCAGGTGCTTGCATGGCTGCTCATCCAAGTGCTTGGATGACTAGAGAGCTCTTTATAAGCTGGTTGTATCATTTCAGTAAGTCTGTACCTGGAGGGGTGTGCCCTGAAAATAGGCATTTACTTATATTTGATGGTCATGGAAGCCATGTGGCATTGTCAACTATAGAAGAGGCCAGGCGATTGGGGATTGATTTATTGACATTGCCAGCACATACTACACACAGGTTGCAACCACTAGATGTTAGTGTCTTTGGTCCTTTTAAAGCATATTTCAGATCTGAGAGGATGCAGTGGATGTGTAATAATAAGTACCAAGAAGTCAAACGTTCAGACTTGGCAGAAATAGGTAGTAGAGCTCTCGCCAAGGCCTTGACACCTGCAAATATTCGTGCTGGTTTTAGACGAACAGGTATATGGCCACTTGATCCAAATGCATTACAGAATGACATGGAATGTAGTAAACTATATATCATTGAAGAAGATGCCAACGAAGAAGCTGCTGAAAATGTCACAGATGATGATACTACTGAAAACATTATGAATGTTGATGGTACTGAAAACATAATAGATGTTGATGCTGCTGAAAACATACTAAGTTTGTCAAGAGATGTAGCTCCACCAGTTGGTGACAAAATAGGAGAAAATTACTTAATGGAATCAGTTGAGAATCTGTCAACAGCAAAAGAATTCCATCCAACCATTGAAACAATGGTTGTTGCTAATACAGAGACGGAGGAACCAAGTGTACAGGGAGAAAGACAAAGTATAATGCAGACCAAAGATTATGAAGTGAACCACATTGTGAATACTCGTGACCAAGGCACATCCAGCTGCAACACTGAGGCCCAGGGATTTGGAGAGGACGATCTCTCATTGCCAAGTGCACCAGAACAACCTACTTGGCTGCAAGAGCATATTGCAGAGTTGGGACTTGATCAGATTGGAAACATTGAGGATGAAAGTATATCTTTACCTTCGATGCCAACCAACCTTGAGCCAGCAGACTTTGAACCAGCAAACTTTACTCATTATTATGCTGACACAGAGGAAATTGAGGTCATTGATAAAGATAAAAACGAGGAAGAGACAACTGGCCATGATGTTGAAAGTGGTATATCAAATGATGGTGTTGCTGCAAATGAGAAGAAATTGGGTAAATTTTTAAGGTTACCGACACAATTTGTACGGGATCCTTCCAAAGGTAAGAGTGATGCTGCACTCCGGATAAGTCGTGCTTCACAATTGTTAACATCTGATGCTTATGTTCAGATGTTAAAAGATACACAACAAAAAAAACAAGAAATATGTGAAGGGAAACAACGTAAAAAGGAGCATATTGAGGCAAAAAAGCAAGAAAGGTTGGCAGCAAAGGAGCAAAAAAAGGAAGAGAGATTGCAACGCATTAAAGAGAGGCAAGAAAGGGATCTACAAAAGCTTGTTGAAAGACAGGAGCGCGAGAAACAACGGGAAGTAGCTCGCCAAAAAAAGGAATTGGAATTACAACAGAAGGAAGCCACTCGGCATCAAAGGGAGAAAGAGAAACAAGAAAGAGATAACAAGTTCAACAATCCGCAGGTTTTGTTTCCCATGCATCATTCCATGCCCATACAGAACTCCATGTTACAAGATATGTTGAAAGTTCCTATCCCAGATTACCACCCTTACTTCCTTGACACCAACAGAATGCAAATAACTTCAACTCCAACTACACACCCCATTATCCCACAACCTCCTACTTCACATACAACCTTTCATACCATATCTGGTTTTCCTATTCCACCATGGGTTCATCCAGTGAACCTCTTAATGACTCCAACAACATCCGTCAATGATACAATCGTTCCTGATAGTCCAAACTCAGGGCCTTTTTGAAGGTGTGACATGGAAATTGACTAACAAACTTATAGTAATAGTTTATAGTTGGTATGTAGTTTATAATTTATAGTTGGTATATTTTGCTCCGAATGTAATGAATATGGACGCATACAGTAGAAGTTTATATGTTTTGCTCCGAATGTAATGAATATGGACACATACAGTATAAGTTTATATGTTTTGTTCCAAATGTAAGAAATATAAAGACATGCATTTTATATTAATACATTTTGCTCGAAATGTAATCGTTGTTTCAGATGTGGAAACCAAATCAGCTCAGAATTTGTTAAAGGTTTACGTTAAATTGTTGCAACTTAAAATGAACACCGTGAAATAAAAACTGAAAGACAAGGATTTATTTGAATCTTGGTGAGGTAGAAACCTCACCTCTATATGGCTTAAAAACATAGAATTGTAGGTAACATTTTCCTTGAGTATTAGTAGTGTGAATACACACTGTTTCCACCCTACTTCAACCGATCTCGACGCATAAAACTGCCGCTCCAAAGTTTTCCATGCAATCTGCACATGCATGTTTAACCATTTATTAAAAAACTGAATTTGTTTGAACACAGAGAATGAAAGAAGCAGTCAAAGCTATCAAAATGCAGTCAGAGCTTCAGAGAAAATGAATGCAAAAAATGGATAACAAAATGCAGTCAGAGTTTCAGTGAAAATGAAAGAAAAAAATGGCTAAAAGAACGAGTTGGATTATTTCATAAAAAAAGGAGAAAACGAGTTGGATAAGATAAAGAGTTTCCAAACTACAGTGAAAAAGAAAGAAAAAAATGCGTACCTGTAGGGTCGTATTGTTCACTGTATAATGCTGTGGGCAATATGAACACCTCGAGCAAGGCACTGAGAAGCCACCCTTCACGCAAAACTCGCACAGGCTGTAAGCCCACTCACAAACAACCACCAGTTGCAACTACAGAGAAAAAAATGAAAAAACGAGAAAACGAGTATAAGGCACCGACAAAACGAGAAAACTACAGAGAAAGTTGAGAAAAGAGAAACGAGAAAACTACAGTGAAAAAGAAAGAAAAAAATGCGTACCTGTAGGGTCGTATTGTTCACTGTATAATGTTGTGGGCAATATGAACACCTCGAGCAAGGCACTGAGAAGCCACCCTTCACGCAAAACTCGCACAGGCTGTAAGCGCACTCACAAACAAACACCATTTGCAACTACAGAGAAAAACACGAGAAAACGAGCAACCGAGTATAAGGCACTTGGAGAAAACTACAGAGAAAACGAGAAAACGAGAGAGAAAAAGAAAGAAAAAAATGCGTACCTGATTGGTCCTATTGTTCACTGTATACAAGGCACTGAGAAGCGGAGACAGTAGGTAACAGTGTGTAACTCCTCCAAGGGAGACAGTAGGTAACGCGTCCAGCGGAGGAGACAGACGTGTGTAACACGTCCAGAGGAGGAGACAGTATGTAGCGCGAACTGAGCAAAACAGTGTGGAACGACTCCAAAACGCGCCATGGAAGAGTATGGTAAATGGCGGTTGAGCAAAACAGTGAGAAACGACTCCAAAACGCGCCATGGAACAGTGGGTTGAGCAAACCAGTTTGGAAGGCAGGTAAACAACCGCTGGTAAAGGGTGGTTGGGCATTTAATTGGAGCTTATCTATTACGCGCGTCAAGGTGAGGAGGACAGATACTGTTTCCCTCTTTTATTTCGAATTAAATGCACAACACCTGTCAAGTTGAGTGAACCACTTCGGGTCTCCACCAGTAAATGTGTTTTTTTTGAGATATTTTATTTGATCGATCATGTGTAAGCAAATAATATTTCAATATGTTTCAAAATTAAAGGCTTAGGATAAAAAAATGTTTATTTATAACTAGCTGTCAAATTGGTAATCCTACGTGGCAAGGATTTGGCTCCATGGGCCTGCGAACTTAGGGTGTTCGCATACTGGCCCTTCTAGATGTGTTTTAAATATCTTTGCAATCGAGAATGGATGTAGAATGGTAAAACTTTGTAGGACAGATGTATGCCTCGAAATTCTCTGTAAATAAAAATGTATCCGAATGGGAAAACTCTATATGAGAGATATATGCCTCAAAACTTACAAACTTACAACCCTAAACTTATGTCTATAAAAAATTTCAACTTGAAAACTCATGTCTTCATTAGAAACCATCTTATTTATAATGAAATAAAGTGGAAGATGAAAGGTTGTAGGAATAGTAAATAAAGGGTTCCAAATAGAAGCTGAAAAGCCATAAAATGAAAGGTTCCAAATAGAAGCCAAAATGTTGTTAAATGAAGGATTCCAAATGGAAGCCAAAAGGTCATCCTTCATGGAGATGAAATCCATCCACATTTGGTGTGAGTTTGAATGGGTAAAAGAGGACAAAATCTGAATATTATATTATTATTTTAAAGTGTTTTTTGTCGTGGTCATATCTCCTAGCCTATTGACTAGTGCCCACCTATTTTGATTCCCATTTTGGACCATGTTGACTCATTGTAGCATCATATTATTTTGATTGAGGCATTGACTATCAGATATATTTCATTTTGATGATGATGTTGTTACATTACATGGATAATTATATGTCGATTTTGGATGCTAACTCATTTTATGAAAGGGATGTACATGGCATATGATGCCAATATGCTTGATTTTCTTATGGTATCGATGTGATGATTATGACTAGATTATGAGATCTCACAAGATGATGATATATATTTGTCATAGATGCATTATCATGTTCCCCTCTTGTTACACTATTGGTGGATCATAGTTTGATTATTCACTAGATAGTTGTTGATCATATGTGGATTATCATTGAGATATTTCTTACATTGTTGTCGTATTTGTTAGCTATTATTGGGTAGGTATAATGTTTAACTTGAGTGTGCAGATGACAGGTTTCACCACGTGAGAAACATGGGACTCAGGCAGGGGATGTCTCGAACCAGCACAATGGGCCCTAAAAGGCCAAAGTTCCTTCCTAGTTTATTTTTCTATGGGTCACCTTTCTTGACCTTGGTCTTGTTGTGGATTATTTAAACCCCCTTGTGATGTTGTATTATTATTACCTTCTTATCTTATTGGTTTTTCTAACCCCTCTTACTATGGCATTGTTATTAATAATTCTAATCCTCTTTTCTATTAGCTTTGACCTTGAGTTTAACTCTAACCCCTTGGCTTTATGCAAATTTGGTTATGTCTTGCTTTAGTCTTCCTAATGGAGGATTTGGGACACCTAATCATGGATTAGGTGAGCCCAACTACCTCTCCTAAATGCCATCTTTTCCCCAAACTCGGATTTGGGAAAAAGGTGACATTTAGGAGGTGTATAAGGCAAGTTATGGACTAAATTTTCCTTGGAAAGAGCCCCTAGGCCCTATACCTAGGGGTGGGTGGGCTCCTTCCAAGGAAAATTGAGCCCATTTGGCCATTTCCCCCCTTTTCTCCCTCATATTTTATGAAAATTTCTTGATTATGTGAATGGTGTTGGGATGTGGGGATCCTCCATGATTGCTTGGATATTTCTTTTCTTATCTTTTAATTTGGGGTTTTTGGGGTGCAAATTTTGGAGATTTTGGATTGGTTGAAGCATAGGTGGAGGGTGACACTTGTCACCCTCCCATTTGGTCCTTTGGGTTGTTTTTTTCTATATCATCCCCTCTTGTGGAAGGGATTGGGGTTACTTGCTTCATTTTTTTCTTGCTTTGGGTTTGCTTTTGGGAGCTTGCAAGGAGAAGGAAGTGGATTGTGGAAGCTTGGTTGGAACACTTGCTTAATCTTGAGGTAGGATCTTACCTCAAATTTTGTTCTTGTTTGAAATGGTTAAAATTGTGTTGTGTGGATTGGAATTGGTTGTTCAATTTTTGTCTTTTTTTTTCCCATCCAATCTTGCATGGATTGGATTTTGGGCATGTGTGGGAAGAGGGAAGAATCCCCTTTTTACTCACCCTCATGCTTGATGGAAAAGCTTGAGGGAACTATGGTTTACCCCTTCATTTGGTTTGAAGGGCATGGAGGGATAAGGGGAGAATTTATGGAGAGATAAGGAGAGTATTATGATATCTCATGGAGAGATAAGGAGATGGTGGCTTACTATGTTTAATTTGGTTCTAAATTTGGCAATTTATGGGATATCTTATCCCCTCTTCCCTCATTGAGAAGTTTGGTGCTTCTCAAGTCTTTGATTGGTTATGTTGCATTGTTTTTGGGGTGTTACTCCTAAGTATTATATCCTTGATTGTGTTTTGGTGACCTTTTTCTACTGCTGGTTTGAGGCATGCCCCTCCCTCTTTCCCATGGGCTTGGAGGGAGGCTAGCATGTCCTTTTGGTCCACCTTAAGGCATGTAATGATGCCTATAGGTTGGGAGGTAAACAAGTTGGTTTCTCATGGGTTTTGGAGCTACTTTTGGATGGCATGGAGCTTGAAAGAAGGGTCTTTAAAATTGTAAAAGTTGCAGATTTATGTTTTGTGCATTTGGAGTTACAGGTTGCAAAATTTACCTTTAAAGGAGCTTGTAATTTTTGCAATTTTGACATGTTGTCTCCACATTAAGTGGAGGGATTTTGTACTTGCATTTTAGATTTTTTCCTTCTTATTAATCTATTTCAAAAATGGATGAAATTACTCTCAAAATGAAAGGATTAGAGTTGTTAGTTAAAATTAATCTATTGTTGTTGAAATTCTTACTTAAGATTATTAGTTGTTTTAAATGTTGCAATCTTATTGCATGTTTTCTAAAATAAAATTGTTCATCTTATTTTAAAAGGTTGATTTATTGTATAAATCCTTGGTTCTCTCCTCTTGAAATACCTTATGGAAAAGTGAAAGAAATGATATGATTTGGGTTGTAAATTTCCTGGAATGGAAATGGGTTGTTAAATATATAAGTTTTTGTGTAAAAATATCCTTCAGTTGGAATTATATAAAGAAAACTTGGTTGAATGTGTTTATAAACATCGTTTACAAAAGTATTTATCTTTTACTTGTATTGCAATGTGGCATTCAAAGCCATAGCTTACTTTTTAAATTAAAATAAGGTTGTTGTACTATATACAAAGTTATAATTTTTTTATGTTATATTCAAAATAGTAGCAGAAATTTGGTTAAGTTTACTCATTTATAGAAACTTAGTCAAATATCATAAAATCATGTATTCAGAAAATATATGTGCTTACTTTATGTTATATTCAAAAAACAAAAAAAAGTTATATGTGAAATGAATGTATATTTATAAATATATAAATTTAATTTCTCAAATATATTAAACAACTTATTGTGAGTATACACTTAGTATCAGGAACATTATTTTAACATACATAATAAATACATATGTAAATATTTTATACCAGAAATATGTTATAGTAATTTTTATTTTTACCTAAATAAGTTAAAAATTGTAAACTTATGTTTTTACCATATATGGGTAGAATTAAAATAAAAAAGCTTATTGTTTTTATTAAATAAGTTTGGGAACTTAAATTTGAATTTGGGTTTACCAGATTGGTTTTCTTATGTTATATAATGAATGTGTGTTATAAAATGTTGTGTATGTGTGTGTATTATGTATGTGTTTGTTTAAAATATATATATATATAGCCAATGTGTAATGGGACCTAATAGGATTACTATAAATTTTTAAAAAACCCTTTAGTGAGTGTAAAAGAATCTAAAAAATGCATATAAATTAATAACGGTGAAAGTGGTGAGGTTTTGTTTATAAAAAATAGCCCCTGGGGGGGGTCATTATTGTCCCACCCATGGCCCCACACTTATTTAATAAAATAAGGTTGTCCAACCCACATAGCCCCATGTTGCTCCATTGGGCACCTCCTTATGCGGCCATTGCCATGCAAAACATTATTTGGTTTCATTTAACACTGAAAAATATATATATGACGGCATGTCCTGCACAATTTGGTTTCAAAGTTTGCTCACTCATATATTTACTGAATATGAGCATTTAAATAAAAAAAAAAATACAAATTCAAAGTAAATAAATTTGCAAATCCCTTGGGTTCAGACCCAAAAGATGGAATGAAAACCATAATTTTGAAACCCTGGCAAATCAAACCATTTATGAGCAAACCAAATCTGCATATACAAATCTAAATGGAGTGGATAATCCTCCCCTAAATCTCTCATTCCTTGAGCTCTCCATGAGTTCTCCTTCCTTGCACAAAAAAAAAATACAAAGCAAAAGAAAACTAGGGCATCCAGGTGAAGGAGATGAATGAAAATGAATAATAAGATTTTAGGTTTGATATTTTTATCCTCATAAGTTTTCAAAGTTTAGGGTTATGATCTCACGGTGGAGATCTGTTTAATCCTAGGGCTCTTGTTTAATTTTAAATTGACTTAAGTTGTATGGGTGCAACTTTAATGGGGTGTAATTAAATGTTTTATTTTGGGAAAAGACCTTGGTTAAATTTAATAAAAATGATGTATTGTTTAATTAAATCCAATATTATTATTTGTGGAATAAATTAAAAGGCATGGGTCCATTTCGGAGACGAAATGGGACCCATGACCATTTTATATATTTTTGCCTTTCTGCAAACCATGGAAAAAAAACAATATATAAATATATAGTATTTTTTTAATAAATTCTCGAAACGATTGCTATCTTGGCCATTTAATTGTTTTAATCTCAAATAATTATTGCTTTCCATGTGTGATTTTATCTCGTTAGTGTATTTTTACTTTACCTTCATCATGATAATTTATCGTTGACACTTAAAAATAATCATAATAATCGTATAACTATAACGGGAGCAACGTTAAGCCGACTTCTTGTCCCGAATGGTCGTTAATGCAACGTTGTATTAACGATGCGAAAATTGTTATAATTCTCCTTATCATTCGCGATTGCAGTTTGGTGCCGCTTCGTCGTATGTGTGAATAAATTGTATTACTTTTGTTACGGCTAATTGTAATTGTCGTATTAGTAATTTAAAAAAAATTATTACCACCTTTATTACTTTTATTTCATCTTCGATCAAAATTATTGGTTGTCTTCTTTTTCCATATGTATTTAACAACTTAAAACCAATACCTTTTATTTGTTTTCAAAACTACCAATCATATATGGATAATTACCAGAATGTGTTGAACAACGAAAACATGCCATGCTTTCATTTGTTTATGTATGTGTATCTATAACAATTTTATTCTTTCCTTTCAAATATTTGAATTCACCATTCAAGATGGAAATGTCTTGTTGAATTTCTTCACAAAATGCTTCTTTTTCTCTAAGTTGATTACGTAAATTATGCATAAATTTGTTGCATCTTTCCTCTTCTTCGAGAAATTCTTCCACAATGGGGCTCCTAAAATGGGAAATATTTTTTTGTATATTTATCATCTACTCCATTATCATGCTCAGATTGGTTTGTAACCATTGATTCTCCTCCCTAATTTTTTTTTTTTGCAACGAGTGATTCATGCTTATTTCTTAGAGCTAGAAATAAACCTACTCTTGAATTATGTCATGTTCTTATTTTTTTTCTGGCTCGATTTTTCCATCATTTTCAAAACCTGTGAAATTTCGAAAAGTTTATTTTCATGTTTTTTTTTATCATTAGTAAATAGTTTTTTGAAAGGGACTATACCCTTGTACTTGAAGGCTCAAAAGCCAAGATTGAATCATGAAAGCCCAACAGCAAAAAACAATCTGCTTAGAAAAGAACCAACACACAGTAACAATTTAGCAAAAAAAAGCTGAAAAATAACAACCAGTCAGCAACTGCATTGCAGTACCATGTCAAATCCAAAAAACAATGTTCGGCAAAGACATGGGACAATGTAGAATAGCCAAACACCAAAAGAGAGACAAATCATCGAGGCGGAGAAGTGGCATTCTTTAAAATAACCTTTTTCTTTTTACGGACAGTTACCCACCCTGATGATGCCTCCACGAATGGAGGGTTAGAAAAAGGAGAATCCTCCAAAGTTGCAAAATTTCCAACTGAAACAACATCATTGTTTTCATGAGATAATTTTTCCATGCTGTCAACAACTAAATGAGACTTGTTGTTGGCAATAGGATTTTCCAATAAAGGGATTTGAGGGACAAAGCCAGATTCAACCTTAGCATTTGAATTTGAATCAAGGTCCTCTTTTGCATCGAAAACCAAATGTTCCAGGAGGGCATCTTTTCACCAACTGCGTTTCTCATGCTGGCTCTTTGCCAACCCACAAGCAATAGAGGTATGACCTAAACTAAAGTATTTTTGGAACTCGATGGACAAACTAATGGTGGTATTTAATGTGTTATGGCAATACGTTCATAATAATATAGCTGAAATTTTAGATTCAATGAACTATATTGCAAAAATAATATTATAATTATAAAAGTAAAATAATTTTGTTGCATATTTGTACAAAGTGGGAAAACTCTATAGGAGAGATGTATTCTGAATATCTTTGCAATCGGGAATGGATGTAGAATGGTCAAACTTTGTGGGAGACATGTATGCCTTACAATTCTCTACAGATGAAGATGTATCCAAATGGTAAAACTATATATGAGAGATGTATGCCTCAAAACTTGTAAACCTACAACCTTCAACTTATGTATACAAAAAAATTTAACTTGCAAACTTCTTTCTTCATTCAAAACCATATTATTTATAGTGAAACAATGTGGAAGATGAAAGGTTGTAGGAATAGTAAACGAAAGGTTCCAAATGGAAGCCAAAATGTCATCAAATGAAGGGTTCCAAATGAACTATGAAATTTCATCCTTCATGGAGATAACATCCATCCACGTTTGGGTGAATTTGAGTGGGAAAAGATGAAAAGATCCTAATATTACTCTATTATTTTTTAAGTGTTCCTTATTGTGGTCATATCTCTTAGCTCGTTGACCTGATTGGTGAACTACAACATCCGTTGGAAAGATAATAAAATGAAATTGAAAATAGAATATATGAAAATAGACTGTTATCAGCATAATATCTAAATACCATAAATTATCCCTTAAAAATGTAAAATATTTAAGTTGTTAAAACTTGCTAAAAATAGAATTTCAGACTTTCTAAAATTAGACTTTTTATAAGTCCTCTAAATGTTGACATGGGTGAATATTTCTTTGAGATCCCATCCAGATTGCTCAAGGAGGTCAATATTTCTAGCTAATCCCAAAGATCTTGATTATGTTTGTTCTTAAGCTCGTTATCTTGAGATAGATTAAGAAAAGGGTTAATCTCCCTCTTCAAATGATGATAAAGAAGGTGAGTTGAATAAGTTACTTATATTTATAATAAATAATGTGTAAAGCATTATGAATATTATGATTTGAATGGTCATATAAAGGATACTTTTTGGAGGTTACATCTAGAATTACAACCCTTTAGGAATAAGAGGAAGAATAAAGTTATGAACTCAATTTATGAAAAAGAGGATGGGTACAACCAAGATTGAGAAGAGAGAAAATGCTTCACTTAATATTCTAATTTATAAAATATATAATATTCTAATTTATTTAATTATAAACTATAGTTTATAACTAGAACACTTAATATTAAATGTTCTAACACTCCCCCTCAATATTAAGTGACAATCATATGCCAATGTTACATGTTTATACATCAAGATTTACAATCCTTAAACCATAGTTAAGTTTTAGGCTAGCATATCACTTTTGAAGGATTTATACACCTTCATCACGATAAACTTACATTTTGGTACAAAAGGAAATTGAATCCATAAATCAGAAGTCATGATTTAGGCTAAGCATGATTTTTGAGACTACATCTCATAGTTTCTCGTTGAAAAAATTATACCAACATCTGTAGGATCCTTTTGTAAAGTAAGGAATTCCTTTACAATAGATGCAACATTACCAAACTACATAGTAAACTTAGAGTTATAAGTTTACTAAGATCTTAAACAGATCTTTTACAATGCGTTAAATTGGAGCATAAGTATAGAGGTGAAGGAAAAAACACATGGTTGGTCGTTAGGAGATGGCATTTTTAGGCACATGCCCCCTTAATGGAAACTTTGAAAGGTCAAGCATTACACAAAACTTGTAAAAATTTACTACGCATAATGACTTCGTAAACATATCTACAACTTGGTCTTAAGTCGGGTAGTACTGGAGATCTATATCACCGTAGAACACCTTCTCTATGATGAAATGCATATGAATCTTGATATGCTTTGTTCTCTAATGTTGAACTGGTTTATTAGCAAGAGCAATATAACTCTGACTATCGCACAGAATATCAGTACTTACTTTAACTTCCATGTTAATCTCATCTAACAGCCACTTTAGTCACATGGATTCTTTCACTACTTCCATCGCACTTCTATATTCTACCTCAGTAGACAAGATGGAGACTGTTAGCTACTATTTACTGCTCTAAGTAATGGAATTTGTACCAAACTTGGACACATATCCAGTTGTAGATTTTATATCTATCACATCATTAGCATGGTCAAAGTCATAATATTCATATAAACATGCATTAGCATAATATAAAGCATTTGCAATTTCACTTTTAACCATATATAAACCTACATTAATAGGTTTAATAACAAGTTGTATACCAAATTTTAATGAAAATATGTTTATAATCAACCATGTCATATTACCAATATAGTGAAGTTTTGAAAAAAACAACTTCAATATTTCAAACTTGAAAAAATCTTAGATGCAATTAGTATTGGACATCTATCTAATACAAACACAATGGCATCCACAAGTGTCATATGATATGCATATAATAATATTTATAATACTCACATACTAAAATTAGAATTTAAAAATGTTTTAATCAATAACATATATATCTTCATTATTTGCTTCTAAGACATATAAAAAATATGATAAGATTGGTAGATAACATATATGAAAAGATAGCTAAATCATTCAAGAATAATCACTGCATACACAAAAGTGAGGTTTGTAATCACAGAAGGTAATGACCAACGCAGGAACAAGGAGCAAGGGTCTTGGGGCAGAAGCCCCCGGCAGGGTCGAAAAGGCAACACCCCTTGACACCAAGCACAATTTGATAGTTTAGCCCTCCTTTTAAATTGACAAAAAATAACTCTTTGTGAGAATGTACATGATTATTACGACAATTTATTATGGATCAAATTTTCAATAATAAATTAGGTTTTACAGGAGGAAAAACATTACAAAATGAATTTACAAACAGATCTCCTTGTCATTTGAAGGGGTTATGCTAGTCATATTTCGATGGATTTTACTTATTCACGTCAAGCACCCTAGACCTGTTAATCAATTATTCCTACACAAACAACATATTAGTTTAACTATAAGGAAAATTTTGTTGAAATGTAAGTGATTTTTTACCACAATATATAAAGGTCAATGACATGACTTCTTCGTCATGTCGTACTAAAAATTAACATGACCTAATATTGAACAATTGCCATTTATCCAAATATAAATGATATTATTTTGAATAGAAAACATGTCATTTTATTAAAAAGTAATAATTTAAGATTAACATCTGAATACCTATAATTAATAATGAAAAAAGATATATCCTACAACAATTGTGTAGCATTTAATCTACCATAGGTTTTATACTAGGATTAGCTCGGCGAGTAGTTAGTTCCTTTGTAGTACTCAGATTTGAGTACGAGTTAAATGCATCAAATGATTTACTTATTATTGCCAAACTACATTATTTATTAATAATTTCATTTTGCAATTCAGGAACTATGAGAGGGATTACAACTAACTCAGTTTATAAATTCTTTAAATTTTGTGAAACATTAATTTATTTTAGCTTGTGACTCTGAATTCATACCAAAAATAGTTCTTAAGGTAATGAAGTCATACCACTAAACCATTTAGTGAAGGATTTTTAAAGATCTTATAACATTCTATGATCCCACAAGTTCCAGAGGATTAAAGAACAAACAAAAGGATTAAAAAAATAATGCCATTGTGCCTAGAGTCAAGCCCAAGGTTTTCTCACTACGTGCCATTGGGAAGCATCCTTTATTTTCCTGGTGCATTAATTGGTAGTTTTGTACTAGGCAACTTGACAAGATTAGGATAAATCCTATTCATAGCATGATTCTAAATGAAAATTTTGAGCTCAATATGTTTATTCACCCCCGAATCATAGTACGAATTGTTCCTATTTTGAGTCAAAATGGGACTGTCGCTCAGATGTTTGCGAACTAGGAAAGACCTAAAGAATTCTTCCTTTTGTATTCCTTATCCAATAATAATGCTAACACTACTTTTTTTAATAAAATTAAATCCTTAAACATTCCAGGGATAATTTTTTTGTATAAGGAGATGCAGAAAAGGAAATTCATTTTCTAATTCAGGTGATAGCAAAACATCAGAAAAAGGGAGTTGTTGTTAGATTTCCATTAAGGTCTAAACATCGAGAAGAAAGCTAAGGGAGGGAAAGTAGACATTTCATTCCTTATATTGGATCAAGAACCCAACATATATCCACTCATGTACCCACGCATGATAACACTGCTAAAAATGGATCCTTGAAAGTAGGGAATGCACTAAACATGCCAAAAATGAATTGACAAGGCAATGCTACAAGGTTAGGGATTATTCTCTTGTTTTAGATTTTTAACGTGGCATTATTGACTTTTTTATTTTTGAAATTTGGATTAATGAAGTTCCTAAATCTCTCATGGATTTTCATTTGAATAATAAAATAAAACAAAAATTCATGAATCAAAATACAATTACACCCATCTAGTTGAGATTTAATATTTTTAATTTTTTCTAAAAAAATTAACTAATTTTTTGTCTCCCTTCATTGAGTTTTTCATTATTTAAGAATTTTTATAATTTTTTAATAAATCCCTGTACCTTCATGCATTGAATCATAAGTAGTATCCAAGCTTTACTCAGACTTTCCTGATTTCTAATGTGAAGTAGGAAGTGATCTTGCACATGCCTTCACTTGATAAGGTAGATGATCGCTTCCTAAACTTTCTATTGAAACAAAAATACATGTTTTATCTATCTCTTGTATCTGGTCATTTGATTCCTTCTAATTGTACCAATTTACGACATTCTAGAGATTGAGTGTCATGAATTATGCCTTCAAGTATGATTTTCCAGATGATGTATTTTTTCTCCATTCAACATACTAACCAGTAGACCTGTGACAATGGTTAAAGTGATTAGACCCCGATTTTTAAGCTATCAAAAGTTTAAACAAAGATAAAAAAATACATTTATTATGACAATTGAACGTTTTTAAAGCCTTATTCTTCACCTCGTTTCAACCAATCTACGTTCTTAGGTTGATGTACAAAAAACCTTGTTATAAGAGCTTTATAGACAGTTCCCCCTGTCATTCTTAAGTGAAAATGCATGTCAAATTTCCATGTTTTTTCAACCTCTTCCAGGGCCCAAATTGACATGTGACACATTCTTACAAAAAATATATTAATTTGACAATAAAATTCATATATGATTAAGTTCATATAAAGGTTAAATTGACTGAAATGGGATATGGTACGTTTAGATACCAACGTTTTTCCCGTACCGGAACATCACTAGGATAAAATCATAATTTTATTGAATTCTAAACAATTGTTTTTACTTTTCATGACATTCTATTTTTGTGCAATAACTTCCCATGAAGAATAAATAAAAATATAATTTTTTAGATTCCCTACAACAATAATTTTTAAATATCTAAAATAATAATAATTTAAATTTTCCCTAAATTTTTTCCAAAATTTCTATGGATAAATTAATATATTAAAAAATTGGTTTCTAAGAAGTCTAAGCTCCATATCTCAACCAGATACCATGAGTTGAAACTCAAGTACCTGTCTTATTGCTAGCAAGGTGTCCTGAGCCACATGAATCGAGCTCCAAGGGAAGCTCTGCAAACAATGGCTTCATACTCATTTTCCAATTGATGCGGCCGAGCCGTATGCAGAATTTACCACACCCGAGGTAAGTGTCGACTAGTTGTCTTTGCCAACAAAACACATATAATGGTGTGGCCGAAGCCACATGAAGTCAAATTTATCTTATTTCATTGCAGAGGAAATGTGGAATTAAATCCCACTCACAATGCAAAGCTATTTTATGTTAAGCGCACTATATGAGATGAGTTAATACAAATTAACTTTGAATGTGAGACCAGTTTGGGTTAAGATATTCTTTTGTTTAATATGAGTTTTATATGATTTATGCCAAACTATTATGTTTCAAGACAAAACATGCAAATAGAATAAGCACTTATATTCCTATAATAAGGTTAAAGCACTTTATACACTAAATGCCATGTCAGATAACCATGCACAAATGAGGAGGGTGGTTGGTTAGGTTAGGAGTAGTTTTAATTTATTAATTTCCAAACACTTAACTACGACCAAGGCTTTATAACATGAGTTTTAAAGTAAAATGACGCAACTGGGATATAGTATTAGGTTAAAAAACAAGTAGGTTAATTTTTATTTTTAAAAAATGTCTAATGATTTGAAAGACTATGTCAATATATATATATATACTTAGTTTAAAGTGGTTAGAATATTTTTTTAAAAAAACTAACTAATTATAAGTGGTCAAGCAAATATTTTTAGCCTATGTTAAAAGCATAGTATATAATATAGGTTATATAACATAGCCAAGTTTTATAAATGGCCAAGCAAATAAAAGGCCATAGGTTACTTTTAGTGGCCAAACATTAAACAAGAAGAGGGTCGACCACTTGGCACATTAATAGTTTAGGTTACGTTAAAAGTTTTAATCTAGGCCAACTGATTTTCTACCATATAAGTTTCAAATTAAGTTTAATAAATTGTTGTAATTAAAGACTCCATTAGGTTGTGGCTTTAACATATACATTAGAGCATGTAAAAAAAATTATATGATTTAATATAAGAACATGTAAATAGGAGGGGGCCCATTTTAGACATAGGTTTTAGGATTTTAAAATATTTTATTATATTTCTACAAAAAAATTCAAGGATCTTCTCCTTCGTCGATCAAAAAATCGAAGTGTTATTTTTGTGGAGGGTTGTCTTTATCCTAGACACCTTTCACTTTACCTTCGAATAATAATTTTCCTGCACATTTAAACCCTATGAAATAAATGTTAAAATATTTGTAAATTATAACCCATACCTGAGTATGAAGAGGCCCTTAAAGAGTAAATTTCCAAAAAAGTAATCTTGTAAACTATTTTTCATGCGAGGAGACAATGTGAGAGTCTTGAGACGGTGTAACCCATGAAATGGAGGGGTGGGGGTTTTTTTTTTTTAACCAACAACCCACCAACCTCAACTATTATATCTTTTAATTAATTTAATTAAAACATTTGTATTTAGAGGGTTTTTGAGTGAAGAAAGTACTAATTAACCCCCATCTTTGGCCATCTTTTTTTATTTTATTTCATCATTCTCAACCTCCACCACACACATGCCTAGTCATTTTTCATCATCTTCCCATCATTTTAGCTTTGACTAGGGGCCCAGGCTAGTACTAGGTGCCCATGGGTGCCCTGGTCCCACCATGGGTGCCCCGATCCTTTTTGAACTTTCCCACCACTTTTTGGGCTCTTTCTAGCCATTTGAGGTCTTTATCTTTTTGGTGGTCGGCCATTTGGGGTTAATTATGAAATTAGATCAAGAGAACCCTATAAATATAAAGTTATGAGACCATAATGAGGGACCAAGCACTAGTCACTACTATCATCCACCTAGAGTTGCATCCATCTATTGCATTGGAGATCATTTGCATCCACATAGCTCCATCACAAGGCACAAGGCTAGGACATCTGCATCACACACAACATAGGGGGAGGATTCTATTCTATTCCATGCACCATTCTATTACATTTTCTACACATAGTTAGCTCGCTACATCACAAAGTGTGACTGGCACAAGAGCAACCTAGGGCATGTTTCACACACACACAGAACTACATTTGGGTCTGGAATGTAGTGCAACACTCAGTTAGTAAGACCACCATTGTGGCAGCTGAGGTCAATCTGACCCTATTCATATGCATTTTTATTTTTTAGGGATTGATGTTTGTTTAGGGTTTTACAGGTCTTCCTTTCATCTTGGATTACAGTGACACCTAGACGCAGTACAATGAATGATGATGACACACAATGAGGGTTTCAGACCATCTGTCCAAACATGTGAAGATCAGTTTTGGAGCTTTTGCACAGACCAGGGCACCCATTTTACAGACCAGAGCACCCATAGCCTCCCTAGTCCCTTCTCTTAGGCACTCCAGTCTAGATAGAATACCCAGATCCATCCTTTTTGGGCTCTACATAGTTGTTCCTGCTTCCTAATTATTTCCTAGTCACCTTCTGTGACACAGTCCCAAGCATCTTCTATTCAGCTGAGTTCTTTCCTCTTCTCTCTTGCACATTAGGGTTTCTATTTCCATTTTCATTAGTTTAGTTGTTTGGGTCATTTACATACTTATTTATTTACATTTATTTACTTTATTTACAATTGTTCATAATTAGATTAACTAGTGCACACATTTACATTTTAGTTAATCATTTTGGTGAACCCCAATGTTTCAACACTTCCTTCATTCACACTTTTAGTTTCTTCATTAATTGCTTGTCATCCTAGGGTTTGGTCATCATGAGTATCTCAATCAATGATTATTTTCTTGCAAATCCTGATTTATTACATAGAGTCCAACATCTTTTTTCTACTACTCGCATTCGTGCTGACATGCATCCAGACTAGGTTTATCAAACATTTTTTGATGCATTCTCTTCACACATAGTATTCAAGTCTAATCTTCCCACTGATGTTCATACTTTTGATAATGATCTGCCTCTCCATATCATATGTCGTATTCATAATGTAGGTGTTAAGCGCACTTTGATTGATAATGGGTCTGAACTTAACTTGTGTCCCATGTCATTCCTTGAAGCTTTAGGTATTTCCGCTCATGATGTTAGTCCATCTTCTATTTCACTATGTGCTTACGATGGTTTTTTCCATCCATGTCTCAGTCATGTTACATTACCTATTACTGTTGGTCCAAAAACTATTCACACTGTGTTTTTCGTCATTGATTTTCCAGTCTCCTACAACTGTCTACTTGGTAGGCCATGGCTTCATGCCATGCAAGTTGTTCACCTATACTATGCATAGTTGTGTCAAATTCTTACATGAAGGCATTGAATACACTATTTTTCATGACCATGACCCCTTCCAGTATTGTGATAGGGCTCCTAATATTGGCCTTCCTATTCCATGCACAGATATTACAGATGAGCCCCAACCTATAGAAGAACCACCTCACTTACCACCACTTGACGGTACCATTTGTGTGATAGATGCAATTTCTTCTATGCCACCTGCTACTACTACTGTTATGATTCCATATCAGGGGCATGTCCAATCCATGGACGTCGCTCTATCACACACACCTTCATCTGTACCATCTACATCAGCACGCCCACCATTTACTTGCACACTCTTCATGAATAATTCATACTGGGAACATATTCCATTTGATCCTACATGCGATGACACTATATGTACACATGAGGGTTTGGCTCACTTAGGCTTTATTTTTGAGGACCTCTATCCTACACCATATGCTCCTCATCTTTATTATGGTTATGTCACCATCACTTCACTTATGGTCTTCATATCTTTCACCTCATGATATTTCTCACATGCACTCCTTGATCTTCACCACTTACATTAGGGCAATCATGGCTTGATTATATTGGGGGCACTCTAGATCCTGATCATATAGACATTTCATTTCCTATGCCCTTTGGATGTTTTCATTTGCAATAGCTCTTTCCTAGGATACACTCAAAATATCACTCGTTGGTATGCACATGGTTGTCCACTTCCTCCATTCACCAATGAGGAGTATGTTATGGGCATGTACAACTTATGCCTTAATGGCTCATTACGTGATCAACCAGACACTATTGCTTATCAAGTCACCAATGCTTATCCATTCGACTATGATCCTGAGAGTGATGATCTCCTAGATGACATTACATGATAGCCTCTTTCATCACGCATACATTGGGGGCATAGTATTCACATCCCCCTCTCTCATCATCATATCATCATAGGCACATTTCTTATCTTTGCATTATCATTCATTCACATCCTTACATAGTTGTACATCATACTCCTAGCATTTGCACATACCTTCCCTTAGCATAGTTATTCCTACCTCTTATCATCATATGCTATCATCATCACATACATAGAATGACCTTGGTTCTTCACTATTCATTATCATCAGTTCATTTCACTCATTCATATATACTTGGGGGGCATCACATCTAATACATCCCCCCACTCACCTTAGCATCTGCATCATCATCTTTGCACATTTTCATATCAATAGGCATTCTTCATCACACATTTTAGCATCATCATCATTACCCGATGACACACTCTTGTGCTTCGGTTCACACTTGACTGTTGAGGGATTACTACACATGAACCCCACACACTACAACTATAGGCTTACACACTACATCTATTCACATCATACATATCATCATCTATACATTTCAACATTTACATACACATTACATCATACTTGTATTCATCATACATATTATCACATTCTTATACATGCATACATCATACACATTATCATCATACATACTACATTACTATTCTATCTATACATAGTCTAGGTACATCTACATCGTATATTACACATTTTACACATTCTACACATCTACACATTACATTCTACACATCACATATTTACACATTCTACTCATCACATGGTCATATTATATTATCATCACATACTACATCATATTCTACGCGTTGCACTCACTACCCTATGACACACTTTAGTTCCTCGGTCCATACTCGACTGCCAAGGGTTTACAAATCAAATGGACCTTACACTCATCACACATTTATTATTTAACCTTTCATCATGTGATATTTAGGCTAGTGACATACTATAGGCTCAATTGTCACCTATTCTATCATCTAGTAGTGGTATACACTTTAGGTTACATCACCACTCCCTATATTCATCTTATAGTGATATACGCTTAGGCTAAATCATCACTTACACATTCATTCAGTTTTGATATACACTTTGGCTATAGGGTTCATGCATATATCATTTCTAGGTCACATCTCATCAATACACATACACATTCATCACGTGTTAGACACAACACACACTTCGACCATTTCCCGATGACACACTCTCATTTATGGTTCATTCTTGACTGCTGAGGGGGAAAACCAAATGAACCTCATTACATACATTTCCATTCACTCAGGGGGCACATGGCTCCTATCATTCATCTTGCATTCCATTCCATCCATCCACAACATACTGCATACTATGGTTGCTTTTACTCTTGCTTACTTTTGCTTGTTCATGGTCACTTTATTACACATGCTAGTTATCTTACTTGTATGTCATTTATCTATATCATCCACACATGCATTCGCATCTTTTTTTAGTTGTGATCGTAGATACAGGTCTTTTGCTCACAGATACAGGTCTTTTACATGCACATGGATGCTCACCTTTTACCCTTCATACACTGGTCGCTGGGGGCATCCACATTCGTCTCTCACAGGTGTTATTGTTTCATTTTGTACTTAGCACTTTACATTACTTGGTTATACATGCTTTTGACATACTGGTTATCTTTCTAACATGCTAACGAGTGCTTCATGTGCAACATTTGTTATGCAGGGATATTTTCTTCCATACTTGTTTGTTATATTGTCTAATATTGTTTGCTCTTGTATGTGGGCTTTGCCCTATGTTTGGTGTGCACACTTGTTTGTTTGTATGTGGCCATGATGGCCTTGTGTGTCTTACGACATCGTGAGTGATGTCCCATGTTTGCAACCCACTTTGTGTGGCTTATTTTGTCTTCTTGCATGTTTACATTACTACTTTACTTGGTAGCTTGTTTGCGTAGCTTACACATTGTCTTTGACATGCATGCTTTTTCATACTAACACTTGTCTTTGGCTAGCCATCTTGTTTGTGTGTGCCTTGGTTTCTACCAAGCACATTCCCTTCCCCCTGTAGGGAAAAATTTTGGAGTACATGTGGTTGGTCCTCTTTTGGGGCTGCATTCTCCTATCAGCGATGTCACATGCACCCCCAAAGAGGGGGGCATCATTTGGGGTTTTTACAGTCTACACAATGCATTTACACTGGTTTAGTTCAGTGCACTTTCCACCCTTGGCATTGTGGGTTTACATACATTGAGTGAGTTCAGACCAGTCTACAAACTCCATACACAATGAATTTTACAGGACATGGTTGTCCTTAGCATTCGGAGAAGCAGTTACCAAGGTTAGAGGATACAATGGAATTCCTCCCAATACTTCTTCTACCAGATGGTGTTGGATCACCCAAAAAACCAGGCAGTATAGAGATCTCTTCAAACACAGATTAGGGAAGCAATTAAAGGTTGGAGGATACAAAGGAATTCCTCCCTATACTTCTTCGTCCAATGGCATGTCAGATCACCAAAAAACCTCGGCAGTACAGGATATCCTTCTACACTCTTTCTCTCGACATGGATCAGGTGCACATGTTCCATTTACACTTTTCATTTACATACTTTACATTTACATTATTTTTACACACATACATACATGTGTCTTTTACATTGCGTTTTTATGCATATACATATTTGACTACTTGATCATTTTCTCCTTGCAGGTTCAGCCGTATGAGAAACAAGCAGTCAAATGGGGGCAACAACAACAACAACAATGTCAACAATAACAAACACACTTCACATACTAACCATGCAGGTACACTACACACATCATCATCAGTACATGTGTTCCTCCCTAGGTTCACTCTCATCACCTTTTTGCACATTTTTCATCTTTAGTTTCCACACTCCATCATCTTTTTATCATTCCAAGCTTTGTCTAGTCCTTTAGCACACCTTATTTGTCACTCTACATTAGCATCAGGTACGCATCTCTATCTACTTTATGTTACCGAGCTTTCTTCTCACCAACATAAAGTGGGGGCAAATGTAGACACAAAATCATGCACTTTAGACATTATTTAGTCCTAGTCTCATACTACTATTTAGAGGGTTTTTGAGTGAAGAAAGTACTAATTAACCCCCATCTTTTGGCCATCTTGTTTTATTTTATTTCATCATTCTCAACCTCCACCACACATATGCCAGTCATCTTTTCATCACTTTCTCATTATTTTAGCCTCTACTAGGGCACCCAGGCTAGTACTGGGACACCCATGGGGCCCTGGTCCCAGTCCCCATGGATGATCCTTTTTGAACTTTCTCACCACTTTTTGGGCTCTTTCTAGCCATTTTGAGGTTCTTATCTTTTTGGTGGTCAGCCATTTGGGGTTAATTACAAAATTAGATCAAGAAAACCCTATAAATATAAATTTATGAGACCATAATGAGGGACCAAGCACTAGTCACTACTATCATCCACCTAGAGTTGCATCCATCTATTGCATTAGAGATCACTTGCATCCACATAGCTCCATCACAAAGCACAAGGCTAGGCATCAGCATCACACAACATAGGGGGAGGGATTCTATTCTATTCCATCACACCTTCTATTACATTTTCTACACAGTTATTACTCACTACTTCACAAAGTATGACTGGCACAAGAGCACCTAGGTTATGACATGATGCACACACACATCAGAACTACATTTGGGTCTGAAATGTAGTGCATCAATTAGTTAGTAAGACCACTATTGTGGCAGCTAAAGTTAGTCCAACCCATTCATTTGCATTCTATTTTTTTAGGGTTTTGATACTCCTTCTTTGGTATTTTTAAAGGTCTTCTATACATCTTGGATTATCAACGATCTCCCACCGGGCGTTCCAGAATGTAGATCAAGAATTTCGTGCTTGTTACCTGTCCAAGTCAATGCACCAAACTAAACACAAAAAAACCCTGAAAAACTCTCAATGAAATCGATACCTGATGAAGATGTAGACGGATGAGGAAGCCGATGTAGACAAGACGGGCGCACACGAGCAATTTGCACAATAGATCTGAGTAACCTGCAAAACACCGGTGCTTGACAGAAAAAGATGGCGTTAGAAGATATTTGGGTGGACTGCCCGAGAAGCGGGTCCGGGAAGCGATAAGCTTCCTTGGCGGATGTCAGTCCACGTTTTCAATAAAGAAAAGAAGCATACATGATAAAAGATGTAAATTATAAAGACTAGATTTTCTGATTGCAGTAATAAAACAGAAACTGAACAGCAGACAGAAAGTACAGAAAACAGGGAACTGGGAAATAAATGCTGGATTTGTGTTACCTGTGATCCTTTTACCTGTCTGCAGGGAAATCGGCATCGACTGGGTAGAATCGGCGTCGATTGATACTGGTCGACGTCGATTGAGGGTGATCGGCGTCGACTGGGTAAGATCGGCGTCGATTGAAGGTAGACTGAGTCAATCAGGGACTGTGCGATGAGATTCGGGGATTGGAATATGAATGTGGTCTACTGGATGTGCCAAAGATGGGAGAGACACTGGAACAGAGTCACCAGATGATAGACGGTGGTGTGTGATGTTGATATGATACAGGGACAGAGTAACGGTGCTCCTCTCAGGGATTGATTTGGACAGGATCTGCCCTAATTTGATACAATTGATGCTAAGAAGATCTCTCTTTCTCTCAACCTGTATCTTTCGCTCTCTGTTCGCTTTTTCGCTCGTTCGTAATCTCTTCTTCGGTCTCTTCGCTCTCTTCGGTCCTTAGAACTGAGTTCTGGGCTTGCTTTTATAATCGGCGCCGCTCCTAGAAAATCGGCGCCGACCATATGGGTCGGCGCCGATCGCGGAAAAGACTCCCGAGGTGCCTAAAAATGATCGATTTCGAGAAAGATAAGACTTATCCCGACTATGGGAAAATATCCCGCTTAGGGAAGATTAAAAATAGATGTGATACATGGGTAGAATAAATTTGGGGTGGATAAGTGATTAAGATGCATGGGAAGAAGCGTAATTAAATATTTAATATTTAGTCACTCATGGGCAAGATGTGATGGGATGAATTAAATTTGGAACAAGTGATTAAATCACAAATTGGATAATACCCTAAGGGGATAGTTGGTGACGTAAACGTGCCCCAGGTTACCTAGGCAAGTAAACAGATGAGAAGGGACACTAAATTGGGTAACCAATTTTAAGTGTCTACATTTTGCCCCTTTTTGTCAAGTAACTTGCAATAAGCAAGGTTATGAGACAAAAACAAAGGGATGGATGAAGAGAAGAATTTGTGGTGATGTGATCCCCCTCAAACTAGGGATGGGATGGATGATAGAACAGACGATCCCGAGTTTGAAAGAGGTAGATGAAAAATGCAGGATGCCCCAGTTGGATGGCTGGAGTAGATCTGATCATTGATGACGCATAAAAATAAACACAAGGGCAGCAACCTAAGGAACTCACATTGGTAGGGAAAACTAGCCGGTCTCTTCATGAGACGATGTTAGTGTCTACAGACCCATGAGTGTAAGGAGAACTGCAAAATAGTCAGCATCGAAAGAGAGACACATTGGTAGGGAAAACTAGACGGTCTATAAATCAGACGACGTTAGTGCCTACAGACCCGCATAACTCTAAGCTGCCAAAAAGGTACGAGTGTCCCACGCAAAAGGGAACAAACCCAAAATAGACAAGGATATCTAAAAGATGCGCCAAAAGGCAAGATTCAGCACACAACAATGATCAGATAGATAAGTAAGCCAAGCATCAACACTACGGCAAACAGACATGAAAAATCGGCGGCGATCAAACTAATCGGCGCCGACCAATACAATCGGCGTCGACCCAAAAAATCGGCGCCGACCAATCCAGACGCATATAAATATGCGAACGGAAAACGTAAATGATTTATTTGCAACGTGACGATTGATTCAGAGAGAGATAGATTTGAGATTTGAACACAATGGAAGCCTCTGGGAGCGGACAGAAGCGCAGGAGGACACGTCCTGGGGTAAGTGGTCATTCTTGAACCCACCTTTGTTATTATTTATTTTATTTTTTTTGTGTGATTTTTTTTGGTGCATGGGAGGCCAGGGTCTGGTTTACATCCAGCCAGGCAGTCGGCGCCGATTGGTTTAATCGGCGTCGATTTGTTTTGGGATCGGCGTCGATTGGTATTGATCGGCGCCGACTAGAATGAATGACGCCGATTTTATCAAATCGACACCGACTGAGAGATATTCATTTTTATGGTTTTGGAAGATGAGATTTGGGAAAAAAGAGAGACTGATTATGCTTTTGATGTTGTGGATGTAGGCACGAGAGGTACTTCATATGAGAGATGCCATCCCTGAGCTATTGGAGACGATCCTCCCTGATGTGACCGATACAGACTGGCAACATTTAGAGCTAGCCGGGCTCGGGGGTTTTAGATATTACAGACGAGTGCCACAGGATGTGGAGCTCATGCGGGCATTAGTGCAACGATGGGACAGCCACACGTGCACATTTTGGTTTAGGACGGGTGAGATGACTATCACCCATGAGGATGTATACAGGATCCTCCAATTACCGATTACGGGGGACCCGATTGAGATCACACCCCGAGAGCAGCAGCAGAGGGCCCTGGTGCGATTGTACAGAGACAGAGCAGATGACTCGGAGATAGTATCTGGGGCAGTGAGGATAGCCTCACAGTACAGGCAGGATAGCCCTCGGAGCAGGCGGATAGCCTCGATTCAGATGGCTATATCTTATTTTGCCTTACCAGACTCAGGAGGTGGGAGATTCCCATTGCTACTATTAGACTGCGTGTGCGACATCTTGCAGCACAGACAGGTTTTTGCCTTTGCCGATGCCCTGATAGCTCAGGTATATTATGAGCTATGGATGTACACCACTGGTCAGAGGACAGGGATCGATGTCAACTTTGTGCTCCATTGCTGGGCATATGAGCACATAGCAGTGATCAGGCCATCCGGGCTTCCTTGGATGCCAGCAGCAGTGGGGGGTGTTGACTATGGATTTCGGAGATGGCTGGATGACATGGCCGCAGGAGATATAGGTAGATCAGCCGAGTGGTACTCGGAGCGTTTCAGGACGCTTACACCAGATCAGGTTATCTGGAGACCATATCGGGCATTTCCGATATGGGTTGGTCAGGATGCCCACTTGGTAGCATTGAGACGGAGTCGGGTGGTCAGGGGTCGCAGACCAGATATGTGGGAGCAAGTCCCATTCATACAGATACTGAGGCAGTTTGGCCTAGTACAGATAGTGCCAGCCACATACACGCCATATAGGCGGGATAGCAGAGAGACAGATTTGCCAATTTTGATCCCGGCAGACCCATTGAGAGAGGCTCCACCCTCCACGGACAGCGATGATGACGCGGGCGTGGATGAGGGCTACGCAGCATGGTATGATACAGAGTTACCACGACATCTCCCGCCCTCTATAGATGCTGATGAGGAGGACATAGCTGCTATGCTGGACAGGCTAGAGGGAGAGCATGCCATACTGATACAGACACATCACGTAGCTCTGGAGGAGATCAGGGCCTTGACAGAGGAGAGAGACACCGCTCGCCAGGAGCGAGATACAGCGATTCAGCAGAGGGATCGCTATCTTCGGCACAGGGAGGCCCTTAGGGCCAAATACGGAGAGACTGGTGCCACATCAGAGTCTGGGACACAGGGCACGGCTCTAGGAGGGGCACCACCAGCAGCGCCAACAGCACCACCAGCACCTTTTCGAGCACTGGGTATGGTGAGCCTGAGCACATACCAGTCTCTCCTTGCTGAGGTGAGATATTATGAGGATGCCCTAGCGCAGCATGCCCCAGATGTGCCTCAGTATGGGGTGAGGAGGAGAGCAGGGACGGCTACAGCGAGTGGAGCCTCAGGCAGAGGGAGCACTGGGAGAGATCGAGGTGGGCCGAGACCTCCAGCAGCAGGTGCATCGAGCTCGGTAGGCGGTGGCCAGGAGAGACAGCCGGGTGCAGAGGAGGGTGGAGGAGATAGTGTCCTCCACGCTTCCGATTTTACCATATAGAGATTGGATAGATTTTGTATTTGTATAGTGATGTAGCCTCGATTGGAAGGCATTGTATAGATGGCTTGATTGGAAGCCACCCATTGTTTTGTAAAAACACACATGTATATATAGATTGATCACGTTATTTGTCGTATAATTGTACTCATGCTTTCAATTTTGATATACATGGGTAGATGGATATAGATAGAGGATAAAATAGATGTGTTTGGAGAGATATAGACTGATGGATGATAGAAATAGATGTGATTAGATAGATTGAAATGTGGATAAAATAGATGTGATTGGATAGATATAGACTGATAGATGATAGATGTGATGTGGATATAACTTTGATAGATGATGTAACTTGGATGTACATGTGTTTAAATATTTTGATGGATAGATATACAGATATACTTGATGTATGGATTAGATATAGATAGATGTAATGTACCTTAGATGTACGTATTTTTTGATATTTTGATGGATAGATAGATAAATGTGTTGGATATATGGATGTAATTGTAATGAGAAATGAATACAGATAGGTGTTTTGATAGATAAGATGAACCTAGATAGAAGATAAACTTTGATTGAATAAACTTAACATGTGAAATGCCAATTTAACAGGGTTGCAAGACAAAGAAATGGAGAATACTCCTTGCAAGAGTCAAAGATGAAAGTGGAAACAACCGTGACTTAGAAGAGAAGGTACTCGGAGAAGAAGAAAAATGATAAGTTGGACTTCCAACCGAACATAGATAAAATCCAGAAAGGGAACCAAAAGACCAAGCATACAAGGCCCTATATAAGATTAAAATAAATCTGACACTAACTAGTCGCAAACCAGATCTAGGATCTAGAAACGGAAAGAAAAGTAAGTAAGTATCTTGATTCAGTAGCCTTGATTCAGAATGTAGATCAAGAATTTTGTGCTTGTTACCTGTCCAAGTTAATGTACCAAACTAAACACAAAAACCCTGAAAAACTCCAATGAAATCGATACCTGATGAAGATGTAGACGGATGAGGAAGCCGATGTAGACAAGACGGGCGCACACGAGCAATTTGCACAATAGATCCGAATAACCTGCAAAACACCGATGCTTGACAGAAAAAGACCACGTTAAAAGATATTTAAGTGGACTGCCCAAGAAGCGGGTCCGAGAAGCGATAAGCTTCCTCGGCGGATGTCAGTCCACGTTTTCAATTAAGAAAAGAAGCATACATGATAAAAGATGTAAATAAAGACTAGGTTTTCTGATTGCAGTAATAAAACAGAAACTGAACAACAGACAGAAAGTACAGAAAACAGGGAACTGGGAAATAATGCTGGATTTGTGTTACCTGTGACCTTTTACCTGTCTGTAGGGAAATCAGCGTCGACTGGGTAGAATCGGCGGAGACTGATGTGATCGGCGTCGACTGGGTAAGATCGGCGTCGATTGAAGGTAGACTGACCAATCAGGGACTGTGCGATGAGATTTGCGGATTGGAATATGAATGTGGTCTGCTGGATGTGCCGAAGATGGAGAGACACTGGAACAGAGTCACCAGATGATAGACGGTGGTGTGTGATGTTGATATGATACGGGAAGAGTAACATGGTGCTCCTCTCAGGGATTGATTTGGACAGGATCTGCCCTAATTTGATACAATTGATGCTAAGAAGATCTCTCTTTCTCTCAACCTGTATCTTTCGCTCTCTGTTCGCTTTTTCGCTCGTTCGTAATCTCTTCTTCGGTCTCTTCGCTCTCTTCGGTCTCTTCGGTCCTTAGAACTGAGTTCTGGGCTTGCTTTTATAATCGGCGCCGCTCCTAGAAAATCGGCGCCGACCATATGGGTCGGCGCCGATCGCGGAAAAGACTCCCGAGGTGCCTAAAAATGATCGATTTCGAGAAAGATAAGACTTATCCCGACTATGGGAAAATATCCCGCTTAGGGAAGATTAAAAATAGATGTGATACATGGGTAGAATAAATTTGGGGTGGATAAGTGATTAAGATGCATGGGAAGAAGCGTAATTAAATATTTAATATTTAACCACTCATGGGCAAGATGTGATGGGATGAATTAAATTTGGAACAAGTGATTAAATCACAAATTGGATAATACCCTAAGGGGATAGTTGGTGACGTAAACGTGCCCCAGGTTACCTAAGCAGGTAAACAAATGAGAGGGACACTAAATTGAGTAACCAAATTTAAGTGTCTACATTTTGCCCCTTTTTGTCAAGTAACTTGCGATGTCAAGGTTATGAGACAAAAACAAAGGGATGGAAGAAGAGAAGAATTTGTGGTGATGTGATCCCCCTCAAACTAGGGATGGGATGGATGATAGAACAGACGATCCCGAGTTTGAAAGAGGTAGATGAAAAATGCAGGATGCCCCAGTTGGATGGCTGGAGTAGATCTGATCATTGATGACGCATAAAAATAAACACAAGGGCAGCAACCTAAGGAACTCACATTGGTAGGGAAAACTAGCCGGTCTCTTCATGAGACGACGTTAGTGTCTACAGACCCATGAGTGTAAGGAGAACTGCAAAATAGCCAACATCTAAAGAGAGACACATTGGTAGGGACAACTAGATGGTCTATAAGTCAGACGACGTTAGTGCCTACAGACCCGCGTAACTCTAAGCTGCCAAAAAGGTACGAGTGTCCCACGCAAAAGGGAACAAATCTGAAATAGACAAGGATATCTAAAAGATGTGCCAAAAGGCAAGATTCAGCACACAACAATGATCAGATAGATAATAAGCCAAGTATCAACACTATGGAAAACAGACATGAAACATCGGTGGCGATCAAACGAATCGGTGCCGACCAAAACAATCGGCGTCGACCCAAAAAATCGGCGTCGACCAATCTAGACGCATATAAATATGCGAACGGAAAACGTAAACGATTTATTTGCAACGTGACGATTGATTCAGAGAGAGATAGATTTGAGATTTGAACACAATGGAAGCCTCTGGGAGTGGACAGAAGCGCAGGAGGACACGACCTGGGGTAAGTGGTCATTCTTGAACCCACCTTTGTTATTATATTTTTTTTTTTGTGTGATTTTTTTTGGTGCATGGGAGGCTAGGGTGTGGTTCACATCCGGCCAGGCAGTCGGCGCCGATTGGTTTAATTGGCGTCGATTTGATTTTGGATCGGCGTCGATTGGTATTGATCAGCGCCGACTATGATGAATGACGCCGATTTTACCAAATCGACGCCGACTGAGAGATATTCATTTTTATGGTTTTGGGAAGATGAGATTTAGGAAATAAGAGACTAATTATGTTTTTGATGTCATGGATGCAGGCACGAGAGGCTCTTCATATGAGGGATGCCATCCCTGAGCTATTGGAGACGATCCTTCCTGATGTGACAGATGCAGACTGACAGCATTTAGAGCTAGCCGGGCTCGGGGGGTTCAGATATTACAGACGAGTGCCACGAGATGTGGAGCTCATGCGGGCATTAGTGCGACGATGGGACAGCCACACGTGCACGTTTTGGTTTAGGACGGGTGAGATGACTATCACCCATGAGGATGTATACAGGATCCTCAGATTACCGATTACGGGGGACCCGATTGAGATCACACCCCGAGAGCAGCAGCAGAGGGCCCTGGTGTGATTATACAGGGACAGAGCAGATGACTCGGAGATAGTATCTGGGGCAGTGAGGATAGCCTCACAGTACAGGCAGGATAGCCCTTGGAGCAGGCAGATAGCCTTGATTCAGATGGCTATCTCCTATTTTTCCCTGCCAGACTCAGGAGGTGGGAGATTCCCATTACTACTACTAGACTGCGTTTGCGACATCTTGCAGCACAGACAGGTTTTTGCCTTTGCCGATGCCCTGATAGCTCAGGTATATTATGAGCTATGGATGTACACCACTGGTCGGAGGACAGGGATCGATGTCAGCTTTGTGCTTCATTGCTGGGCATACGAGCACATAGCAGTGATCAGGCCATCCGGGCTTCCTTGGATGCCAGCAGCAGTGGGGGGTGTTGACTATGGATTTCAGAGATGGCGGGCTGACATGGCCGCAGGAGATACAGGTAGATCAGCCGAGTGGTACTCGGAGCGTTTCAGGACGCTTACACCAGATCAGGTGATCTGGAGACCATATCGGGCATTTCCGATATGGGTTGGTCAGGATGCCCACTTGGTAGCATTGAGACGGAGTCGGGTGGTCAGGGGTCGCAGACCAGATATGTGGGAGCGAGTCCCATTCATGCGGATATTGAGGCAGTTTGGCCTAGTACAGACAGTGCCAGCCACATACACGCCATATAGGCGGGATAGCAGAGAGACAGATTTGCCGATTTTGATCCCGGTAGACCCATTGAGAGAGGCTCCACCCTCCACGGACAGCGATGATGACGCGGGGGTGGATGAGGGCTACGCAGCATGGTACGATACAGAGTTGCCACGACATCTCCCGCCCTCTATAGATGCTAATGAGGAGGACATAGCTGCTACGATGGACAGGCTAGAGGGAGAGCATGCCACACTGATACAGACACATCAGGTAGCTCTGGAGGAGATCAGGGCCTTGACAGAGGAGAGAGATTCCCTGATTGTGGAGAGAGACACCGCTCGCCAGGAGCGAGATACAGTGATTCAGTAGAGGGATCGCTATCTTCGGCACAGGGAGGCCCTTAGGGCCAAATACGGAGAGACTGGTGCCACATCAGAGTCTGGGACACAGGGCACGGCTCTAGGAGGGGCACCACCAGCAGCGCCAGCAGCACCAACAGCACCTTTACGAGCACCGGGTATGGTGAGCCTGAGCACATACCAGTCTCTCCTTGCTGAGGTGAGATATTATGAGGATGCCCTAGCGCAGCATGCCCCAGATGTGCCTCGGTATACGGGGCGAGGAGGAGAGCAGGGACGGCTACAGCGAGCGGAGCCTCAGGCGGAGGGAGCACTGGGAGAGATCGAGGTGGGCTGAGACCTCCAGCAGCAGGTGCATCGAGCTCGGTAGGCGGCGGCCAGGAGAGACAGCCGGGTGCAGAGGAGGGTGGAGGAGATAGTGTCCTCCACGCTTCTGATTTTACCATATAGAGATTGGATAGATTTTGTATTTGTATAGTGATGTAGCCTGGATTGGAAGGCATTGTATAGATGGCTTGATTGGAAGCCACCTATTGTTTTGTAAAAACACACATGTATATATAGATTGATCACGTTATTTGTCGTATAATTGTACTCATGCTTTCAATTTTGATATACATGGGTAGATGGATATAGATAGAGGATAAAATAGATGTGATTGGAGAGATATAGACTGATGGATGATAGAAATAGATGTGATTAGATAGATTGAAATGTGGATAAAATAGATGTGATTGGATAGATATAGACTGATAGATGATAGATGTGATGTGGATATAACTTTGATAGATGATGTAACTTGGATGTACATGTGTTTAAATATTTTGATGGATAGATATACAGATATACTTGATGGATGGATTAGATATAGATAGATGTAATGTACCTTAGATGTACGTGTGTTTAAATATTTTGATGGATAGATATACAGATATACTTGATGTATGGATTAGATATAGATAGATGTAATGTACCTTATATGTACGTGTTTTTCGATATTTTAATGGATAGATAGATAAATGTGTTGGATATGTATGGATGTAATTGTAATGAGAAATGAATACAGATAGGTGTTTTGATAGATAAGATGAACCTAGATAGAAGATAAAATTTTATTGAATTAAAATGTGAAATGCCAATTTAACAGGGTTGCAAGACAAAGAAATGGAGAATACTCCTTGCAAGAGTCAAAGATGAAAGTGGAAACAACCGTGACTTAGAAGAGAAGGTACTCGGAGAAGAAGAAAAATGATAAGTTGGACTTCCAACCGAACATAGATAAAATCCAGAAAGGGAACCAAAAGACCAAGCATACAAGGCCCTATATAAGATTAAAATAAATCTGACACTAACTAGTCGCAAACCAGATCTAGGATAGAAACGGAAAGAAAAGTAAGTAAGTATCTTGTCGGGACTTATAAGGGACATAATACATGTCCATAGTGGGGAAATAGGATTCTCCATATGATCGACAAAAGGTCCTAAATCTCAGCTTCATTACTTTGACAGATAAGCAAACTGATCAATGCGGGAAGTTTGCTTGATATGGAAAGACTGATCGATGCGGGAAGTCTTTCAGTGATGCTAAAAAGTGTATAAACTGACTGGAAGGCTGATTGATTACAAGAAGCCTTGAATTTTTCTGTGAGAAACAACCGTCCTTCAAGGGAGCGGTCTGTATTTTGAATTTTAATGATAGCCATCCTTCGAGGGTATGGTCTATTTTCTTTTTTGATTCACTTGATAATGTATGGATAGCTGTCCTTCAAGGGATCAGTCTATCTTTTTGGATAGCATCTTTTTTTTTTTTTTTGAAACTTTTTGGAAGAAGCTGAGTTTAGACCTAGATAGATCAGATGGAGGGGAAGAGAACATAGAAGAACATGCACTCATGACCTGAGTAGATCCGATTAAGATAAGTACTTGGGACAGATGAAGTGGTGATTAAGGTATTCCTACCATGAGGAGGAACATATCCGAAAGAAACGTGTAATGAGTAGAGCCGCGATACTCATATTTAAGGTAAGTGAGGCAATAGGCGGAGAACCACACAATTTCAAATCACCACGAAAGTAGATGACTGGTTATTAGGACGGATGGAAGATCTGAGTTGCGACTAGATTTGTGTAAGATAGATTTTAACAATAGAAGGGCCGTAAATGCAAAGCATTAAGAGGTTCCGCTTCAGGGATACCATCCATGGAAGATAAACGATAAGCCCCAGACCCATATTTATGAGTGATAATATAGGGGCCCATCCAGTTGGGAGCAAACTTACCACGTTGACTCCTTTCGAGGGTAGTGACATTTTGATTCTCCTTAAGAACAAGGTCACCAATTTTGAAGTCATGGTGTTGCAAGTTCTTGTTGTAAGCACGTTTGACACGCTCGAGATAGACCTGATGATGCTCAAGAGCGTTAAGACGTCGCTCATCTAATAATTCGAGTTGTGCTAGATGATTTTGACGATAATCCTCATCAGAGACAAATTCTCTGAGAGAAACACGGAGAGATGGGATTTGGACCTCCAAAGGAAGGACAGCCTCAGACCCATAGACGAGAGAGAAGGGAGTAGCACCAGTAGGAGTACGAATGCTAGTTCGATAAGCCCAGAGAGCAAAAGGGATATGTAGATGCCAATCCCTACCAGCTCGACTAGTTACCTTTGCGAGGATATTACGCAAGTTTTATTGGAAGCTTAGGCTTGACCATTAGCTTGAGGATAGTATGGAGAAGAAAAACTGAGCTTAATATTGAAAGCATTGCAGAGATTCTGCAAATCAGCATTCTTGAAAGACTTACCATTATCTGTGATTAGCTTGTGTGGAATGTCAAAGCGACAAATGATGTGTTGATAGATGAAATCAACTATGGGCTTAGCCTTTGTTGAAGAAAGGGGGATAGCTTCTACCCACTTAGTAAAGTACTTAGTGGCGGTAATGATAGAATGATGATGTTGTGAAGAACGAGGATTGATGAGACCAATAAGATCGAGACCCCACTGCGAAAAAGGCCACAAATCCGCCGCAGGTTGCAAAGCCTGACTAGGGATGTGCGTGAGATTGGAATGTTGCTGACACTTGACGCACTTCTTGGTGTATTCACAACAATCTCGATTAAGAGAAGGCCAATAATATCCCAAACGTAAGATGCGCTTGGCTACAGCTAAGCCACTCAAATGTCCACCACAAATACCGTCATGGACCTCCTGGATAGCTTTAGATGATTCATGGGTTTTGAGGCATCGAAGCAAAAAAACCATCAAAGCCGCGTTTGTAAAGAAGGCCGCCTAGAATAGTATAGCGGTTGGCGCGTTGGACAAAAGACCTTCTACCATTGGGAGACAGATCTGGAGGAAGGACCGAATGAGATAGATAATCAACTATCTGTTGATACCATTCATCCTGAGTATGGGTTGTGACAACATTGATTGGCGTTAGTTGCCCAAGATGAGATGGTTGATCTAATCGTTGCATAGCCACATAAAGACGCGAGTCTTCGGTAAAAGGCGGGATAAGGGAGGCTAAAGAGGCCATGGTATCTGCGAATCGATTTGCAGTACGAGGAATGGCTTGGATAGTGAAGTTATCGAAAGATTGGAGTTGGGCAAGAACGATGTCGTGATATTTTTGAAGGATATCATTCTTTGCATTGATAGACACCCGTGACCTGGTTAATGATGAGTTCAGAATCACCAAAGATGTCAATATGACGAGTGCCGAGATTGATGGCATTTTGAAGACCTAAGACAAGAGCTTCGTACTCAGCCATATTATTGGTGCATTCAAAGTTTAATTTGTGTGCGACTGGGATAGGCATACCCCAAGGAGGAATCATCACAAAACCCGCACCTCCCCCTTGCTGGCATTTGGATCCGTCAAAGAAGAGCTTTACTTTAAATGGAGATAGACCAAAATCGATTTGTTGGATAAATTCATCGGGGAATTGAGCAAGGGGGTCTTGAGTGTCTGGAAGAGGAGCATTAGCTAATTGATCTGCAATAACCTGACCTTTGATAGCCTTTTGCGGGATAAACTCGAGGTCAAATTCTGTCATGAGCATGAGCCAACGAGTGATACGATCATTGTGATAAGGTTTTGCATGGATTGTCTTAAGTGGATTGACACTTGTGACAATGTAAGTTTTATGATTAAGGAGATAATGACGAAGCTTAGAAGTTGCAAAGAAGAGGGCGCAACATAGTTTTTTAGCTTCGGAGTAACGTGTCTCATACTCATGGAGGGTGCGACTAATGTAATAGACAGCTTGTTCTTTACCACAAGTGTCTCGATGCGAGATCATGGCTCCAAGAGCATGGTCAGTCACAAAGATATAAAGATAGAAAGGCTCCCCCTCGCGTGGAGGTGTAAGCACAGGTGGAGAAAGAAGATAAGGTTTGAGATCATCAAAGGCCTTTTGGCAATGCTCATCCCATTCAAAATGAACATTCTTACGGAGAAGATGGTGAAAAGGTTGACAATGGTCCGACAATTGGGAGATAAAACGACACACCGATTGAAGACGTCCTTCGAGACTGCGGAGTTGCTTCAAGTTAGAAGGGGGAGGCATCTCAAGGATGGCTTTTATTTTTGCGGGGGTCGACTTCAATACCCCTGATGGAAATGATAAAACCTAAAATTTTACCAGTGAGAACGCCAAACACGCACTTAGACTGGATTTAGACGAAGACAGAAGCAGACAAACCTCTCAAAGAGAGGTGCAAGGATGAAAAGATGATCCTGACGGCGTTTGGACTTTCCGAGGAGGTCGTCAACATAATCCTCTACAGTTTTGTGTAAGAGATCATGGAAGATGTATGTCATTGCTCATTGATAGGTTGCTCCTGCGTTCTTAAGGCCAAAAGGCATGACACGATAGCAAAAGGTCCCCCAAGGGGTTATGAAGGAGGTCTTATGTTGGTCTTCTGGTGCGATGAGGATTTGATTATATCTAGAGAAACCATCCATAAGAGAAAGCATCTCATGACCCGCAGTTAAAACTACGAGTTGGTCGATATTAAGAAGAGGAAAATCATCCTTTGGACACGCAAGATTAAGATCCCGGAAGTCGGTAAAAAATTCGAATCTTCCCAGTAGCCTTAGTTAATGGTACTACATTAGACACCCATTGCGGATAATCGATGGGTTGGATGAAGCTAGCCGAGAGAAAGCGTTGTAATTCATCTTTAACAAGAAGGGCTACTCTAGGGTGCATTTGTACGTAATTTTTGCTTGACCGGTTTGATGTTGGGAAGGGTAACGATATTGTGGACCATAATATCGGGATCAAGCCCTGGCATATCCTCATATGACCAAGCAAAGGCTTGACGATGTTTGGAAAGAAAAGTGGTAAAGTCCCCTAATTCCTGTGGATTAAGGGATTGGCCGACCTTAATGATGCAAGGGTCTTCAGAAGTCCCTATATTAAGGTCGATAGTGGCTTCGTTGAGAAGGGTAGACGTGTCAGAAGGAATAGTCTTGGGAAGATAAGAATCCTCTGCCCCTAGATAAGTGAGGACAGAATCATCATCCGCACAGTAGATAATATTGATAGTAGGAGAGTCGTCTCCAACTATTTCAGGGAAGATTAATGGTATAGAAGCGGACCGATTGTTAGTCTCATAGACCAACGGCCCTAAGGAAATGGTATTGATCAAAAAAAAAAAGTTAGGTGGGATGGAAATGTCGTCATCCACATCAAGTGATGCTTCTGATTTAGTGGGAGAAGATGGTTCCTTAGTAGGAAGAGGTTCATCAAGAATAGTGATGGTGGCTTTTGAAGAGGTTTAAAATCCTAAACCAAATTTCTGATGTGGCATGAGAGTAGGAATGGATTTGAGGTCATGTATACCTTGCTCATATTTTCCAAGGCCAAAACCTTTCCACGCGCATCGATATAGATAAGTTTTTTGCAAACGTGGGATTCTGTAGATAATCAAACCCTGTTAAGTAAGGTTTGGTCTTAGGAGGAGAATCTGGGCGATAGTGAGGTGTATCAAGACCACCGTAGATGAAATTAGTCTGTTTGATTAGGCAGACCAATGGTGACGATGCGACCGAGACCTGTTGATATTCAGGTTGTTTGTCTGGTCTACCATACTCATTAGGTTTGAGATGGGCATCAAAAGAAAAGAGAGGAAGCTCTCCTAGTGAGAAACGCTGCAATGTCTCTTCCAGATTTTGTAAATCCGGTAGTTTGGTTGCAGGTATGGAAGAAGATGAGGTCCCGTCAGGAGAACATGGATTTTCTTTTAAAGGGGCAGATCTTGTGGTCATGTCGCATTGTGCGGAAGGAAAAGGATCTCCTGGATGAGTATATATTTTGCCCTCATATTGATATTTTAAGCATCGATGGAGGGTGGATGGGACACAATGCATTGCGTGAATCCAGGAGTGTCCGAGGATCATGTTATAGTGGAATTTTCCTTCGACAATGTAGAAGAGTTCATGAAGCAGCTTCTTACCTACTCGAATGGGTAAAACCACAGTTCCTAGAGTGACTGCTAGCTGATCGTTAAATGATCGAAGGGCGAAAGGCGGGGGAGACACTACATTCTTTGGTAACTTAAGTTGCTCAAACGTGTGCGAGGAGATGACGTTGAGTGCAGCTCCACTATCGATCATGACACGTTTTAAGGTAGTGTTATTGATTTGGACTGTGATAAAGAGGGGAGCCTCCAAATCCTCTGAAGAAAGAGGAGGAATTTCCGAATCCTCGAAAGAAATGGTGGTTGATCGTCTATTCAATCCAACAACCCACTCGAAGGGCTGGGGCTCATCCGAATTCACTGTGATGCGACGCAGATTATCAATTAGGGCCTAGCGATGTTGTGGAGAGGATTGGATGAGGTCAAAAAGAGACATTTTGACCGGAGCCTGGGTGAGTTGTTTCATAACACTCTCCTCAAAGGATACGGGAACTTGAGCCCGGGGTGCAGCACGAATAGAGACCCTGGGTCGTGGTGCTGATGAGGAAGGAGAAACACCTTCAGGGGCTGCAGAAATGACAACCCGTGGTCAAGATGCTGAAGATGAAGATGGGTTATCATAGTGTTAGGTTCTAGTGGCGATATGGATTGTGTCAATTTGAGAAGGTGGAAGATCAAGTGGAGTGGAACCACTAGAGGTCTGAGTGGATGGTTGAGATTTGGCTGGGGCTAAGGTGACAGGAGGTACTTGTTCCTCCTCTTCCAGCAAAAGGTCACTTTCTTCCAGAAGGTTCTTGACAATGGCTTGAAGAGCTTTACATCCCTCGGTATCATGACCCGGGGTACGGTGGTAAGCACAAATCAAATCAGAGTTAAACCAGGTAGGTTTAACTCCTTTAGGGTTATAAGGTTTAATCGGAGGAAGGGTTATGGATGAAGATTGGATAAGTTGATGAAGGATTTCGGTGTAGAATCCAGTAGACGAAGAGGAGGATAGAGATGATGGAGATGGTTCTTTCATATTAACCGACTGCCGAGGTAAGAGGACTTGCATGTTCGGTTTAAAGTTTGTTTAGGAATCCTCTTATTTATTGGACATTTGGAGGAGCAGTCTTGGGCACTTGAGATGGGAGTAAGTGAGACATGATTGACTTTGGTGGAGGAGGAGCCCCTAAAATAGATTTTGAAGATGATGGAGATGTGACAAATTTTGCGGTCTTTGGAGGCAGAGGGGTTGCTTGGTCGAATGTACTGATTATTTAGAAATGTTGGTTTAGAAGAGAAGAAGCTCCCAAAGTAGGTGAAATTTGGAGGAAGATAGGGTGTCTTGGGTTGTTGGTAATGAAGATGAATGATCCTGATAGAAGAGGTGACGTCCTTTTAGTAGGTAGGTCTATTTTTCGGAGTATTGGTGAGGAATGTGTTGTAGAAGAAGATGATGGCTTTGATGGGTGTGTAGAAGAAGACGCCTTCTCAACGGGCAAATCCAATTGTTTATGAGGCGTGGAGAGAGATTTTGTGGAAGAGCACCAAGAGTTTTGATGGTCCGAAATATGGGCTTTCCTTTTTCAGGGATGGTGACGACTTCAACGGCATAAGGTGATTGTAACCTTTTTGAGGGAAGCAAATGGGGAGATATTGATGGTGTAATGTTAGATTTTGGTTGTCTCGGTTTAGGTTCAGACCTAGTGATAGATGTTGGTGCACTTTCGTTTGATTTTTCCTTATGGGTGAAGTACATTAGTGATGGATAAGTAAGTGTGAAGAAGTTCTTTCGAAGGGACACTTTGGGTGTATGCATGGGTGGAATACTGTAAGGAAAAGAGATAGGAAGAGTCCAAAGTCGAATACACTTCCTCGAGTCGGCACAATTAATAGGTATGTTTTCACTAAGGCAATAGTTTTGTAACGGAATGGAGCCACAGAAGTAGATGGTCTGTAGTGGAAACTCGAAGGAATGTAATTGTCCTCGAGCATTGAAAGGATGTCTATGATGGAGATCAGATGAGGAATACACTGTCCTCTGGTATGGATTGGGATATCGGACAAAGGAGCTGAGAGAGATGACTCCGTTGCTTATCAATGTCGGAAATATTCAAAGGTGTGGTTATCTTACGATGGAGGAATTCATTGATTTGGTGACGTGGAAGAGGGGTTTTGATTCGATCGCTGTGTTTGTGATGGAACGTGTTTCAGAGCGTATTCTTCAGTATAAATGAAGTTGATAGTGTGGGTGTTGGTTTTTTGAGATTTCGAAGAATTATGATTTGGAGGCAAATGATTGGGGAAGGTTGTTTAAAAACATCCAGTGCGTTATTTTGGGGAGCATTTGGTTATCCTCCAGAATAACTCGTCCTTTATCATGAGATTTTTTGGACAAGGTTTTTTGAAAGTCTGGCATCGTTCGATTCCATGACCCTTGGTTTTATATAGTGGCAAAAATCGTTTTCCTGTCCAAATGGGCGTTCTTGCTTTCACGATGTTCTAATGGGGGGAAGCTCGTCATCATTCGAACTCAACATTTTTTTCCTAAGATAGAGGCATAATTATTTCCTTCCCCCAATGGAGCGAAGGATCGAGATAATGAAAGCCCCTTTCCGAGAAGCTGAAGAATCCTCTTGCGGGTGGTTGGGTTGATTAGTAAAGTACTATCGGTTCTGGATTTTTTAATACGTAGCATTGGGGCCCCTTGATTCTTATCTTTAGGAGGGAAAGATTTTGGTTTGGTGAACCGAGAGAAATCGGTTTCGATTGGAGCGAATTTTAGCTTTCCTTGTTCAATGGCACGAGATTCGGTTTGCGTGCCATCGTGAAGGCTTCCTCAAATGTATGAACGGTTTAGGATCCTTAAAAGTGAAGAAATGTGATTAGCACAAATTCGAGTAAACAACTCATTTGTTGGATGGAGGAAGGGAGAAAGACCAATTGGTTATTATCCGCTCTCCAACGAGCGACAAAGTCCCTTGCAATACACTCATCATCGTTGGCGAATGTATATAAAGATCTTGTGATCGAGATCTTATTTGTGATATTATTGAAAAGGTTTCAAACAACATTTGGGCCAATTGATAGACAGAAATAATGTGAGTTGATGGATGGTTAGTTGTAACCAGTCTAAAGCAGGTCCATGCTAGAGACATAGGAAAGGTAACGGATCATAAGCCTCCTGTCCTGACTAGTGTGGTAGCACGCATGTTTGAATGCTCGCAAATGTTGTTTTGGAGGGTCCTTCCCGTCTATGAACATTTTGAAAATTTAGGCATTCCCATTGGGGAGGATAAGGTTGAAGCTACTCTGAGGGGTGAATGGGTTACAATTACTATTCTTCAAAGGAGTATGAAGGTGAGCCCCCTTTTGTTGAGGCTTCCAAGTCTGCGATTTTCTTGAAGAATTGAACCACGTCAGATTGGAGGAGGAGTGACAATTGGTATGTCCCCCCATGAGAAGCAATTGTGGATGTGTTTGGGTATCATGGGGATTCATCTGTTGATGGATAGGATGATAAGAGGAATAACCAGTGTTCTGGTGACACCGGGTGGGTATTTGTTGGAGGTAGCTGCGTTAAGGCAGTCTGTGAGATCATAAGTGGTTGAGAAAATGAAGGTTGGATGACGGATGGAGCCTGTGATTGGTGGATCCTCCTCTTTTTGTTGATTGGTATCGGGAATGGATTGAGGAACATGGGTTGTTTGGGTTTGGATTGGACATGTTGGGACAAGAACTGAAAGGGGGCGCTTCCAAATTCCCGGATGGGTTAGGTATTAAGGTGTTGCCGATGTTTAATCTGATGGGCGAAGGTCACAGTTGCTGGAACTGTTGAGGTTAAATACCACTCCTAGACAGTACGATTAAGGTGAACCCAGCTGACTATTCTGATTGGGTGTTTTGCTCATGAAATGAGTTTACTTACCTTGGGACACACATGGAGGGCATAGAATGCTTAACAGCACATGCGGTGTGCAGACGCATTCATTATAGCGGGCAGAAGACCATCCTGTGCAGAATAGGTGGTGGAATGTTCGATGTAACTGCGGTTTGGGGGGTTAGGGATAGGTAAGACTATTTTTGAGAACTATCGACATGGTAGTGGAAGAGAAAGGGAGGCATAAGTGTGGGCTCAAGGTCGCCCTCTTCCGGGCTCGAGGCAAGAGAGATGTGCAAACTGCTTCTTAAAAAAGGCCTGGAGTGAGTGACTCCACGAGGATAATAATAGGTAACACTGTGTTTCGTGTGTGGTGGTGATCGGTTTGTCAGAGATAGTGGATCGTGACCTGTGTGGTTAACTATAGTTATTTATTCCCATGCATGGCTATTGGATTGCGGATCCGAGGGAAAATCCGTGAAATTCAGGATCCCCGGTGCGAGGAACGGATCCCGAGCACCTATTGATATCTCGGAGGGTAACTAGGAGAGCCGAGTGTGCTGACGACAGCTGCTTTAGCTTCTATCTCTCTCTCTGTCTCAACTCTCTCTTACTCTACCTTTTAACTCCCCATCCACCCGCCTCCGCAATCCGTTGTCTCTCAACCTCTTTCCCCCCCTGTGTGGTTGACTGGGAAACCAAAACCTTACGCGATGGCGGGGAGGGAGCCGAGCTACAGCTGTCCCGAGGAATATTGGGTGGTGCCGTGGAAACATCCAGGGGTCTGGGATTGTGTGGTGATTTCGCAGAAAAAGGACCTGTTGGGGGCCATTTTTCCTAGGATTGTGACCACTGGGTTGATCAGCCTGTCATAAACAAGCAGAAAGAAGATTGTCCTAACTAAGTGCACACGATTCAATGCACACACGTGATTATCTCCTTGAAAATTTTGGATTTGCTTTGAAGAAAGAAATGTTAGGGTAAGGCTTGTTAGAACGTGAACTACTCTCTCATCATGGGGGGGCCAAACGAAGAAGAGTGGTGGTTTGGGGTTCTAGTGTTTGGTGTGAGGGGAGACTGCCCAGATCGGTCACTGTATCCCGAGTAAGGATCTCAAGGACCATTCTGATGAGTCGCCTGGTTCTTTCGTGGTTCTTGAAAATGGTAGTTGGAGTCGGGTCCGAGATTGCGGCACTCCTGCACCAGTAAAAGAAAGGGAAGGGGGGGGAGGCGGAGTAGGGTCGAAGCTCAAGAAAGGGGGTGGGGAGGCGGGGTGTCATGCGTAAGTCTGTTTCTGTGTCAAATTCCTCATCTTCACTCACACTCTACAAGGTGCCACTCTAAACCTCTCTCTTGCTTACACCGAGGATGGGGAGGGGATTTGAGTACATTCATCCAGGTCGGATGCTGTATGCATCGGGCACACTCCGAACAAAGTCTGGCAAACAAAGCGGTTAACAGGGATAAAGAAGGTGCGTGAAGAGTGATAACAGTACATCTTTTGGCGTCGGTGGACCGCTAGTGATGGGGTGGGAAGAAAGGACTAACGTAGCGTGCCGCAGCCGTGCAGGCACGCTAAAGGGGGGCAACCAAGTGAAACAGCGTTTGTGGAAACATCTTGCAGACCTACGGAGTGCGGTATCAGCAGGCAATGTGGAAAAATCGCACCGACAGCCACTGCGATAAGGCCATGCCCCACACTGGATGTGGATGCAAATCCAGCCGAGTGAAAACTATGGACGTGAAGACATCACATGACAAAGAAAATTCGGGTTAAGCACTTAAAACGGGTGTGGGGGTGTGAGTGCGCGAGTGGTGAGCACACAAACAAGGTTGTTTTTCCAATGCGAGAGTCTTTTGAGCCCAAAACGGAAGGGTGGAGTAAACACCAACAAAGAAATCCATAAAAAGGGAAAACCCTGAAAAACAAATACCTGAGGTTTACTCTCTCTGTGGGTGTGTTGTGGGACTCAAAGCCGCGTTGGTAGCGCGGCCCGGCGAACCTATCCCACATCAAGCAAGTGGCTCGCCCAAGAAAAAGATCAGCAAACCACAAACAAGATCCGCAAATCCACCAATAAGGGGCGAAAACGAAAAGTGCGATGTTAAAGGAAAGACAAAAGGTACAGAAGAGATCGAGGTTGTTCCGAAAGCAAGATTAAATAGAACAGAAAGTGCGCAAAGAGACTGAGAGAAATCAGGAAGAAAAGAACAAAGGGCAAAACTAGAAGAAGAATAACGTACAGAAGACGGGGGGGGGCAATCGCACCGCGGGCCAGAAGGGAAGCAGAATGGGCGCTTGGGACCATGTCCAAGTGAATGCCCCAACGAACCCAAAACCCTGAAACCCAATGAGAATTGATACCTGTGAAGATTAGACGGATTGAGGAAGGCCGATGATCAAGACGGGCCACACGGCAATTCGCCACAAGAGGATCCGAATAACCTTCAAAACCAGACCGGCTGCTTGACAAAAAGACCCACTTTAAGATTATTTACGTGGACGGCCCGGGAAGCGGTTCCGAGAAGGCGATTAAGCTTCCTCGTGGCGGATGTCATCCAACGTTGTGTTCAACTTAGAAAAGAAGCATCATATAAAATGTATCACAGACGAGATTTCTGATCGCAAGTAATAAAAGATCTAAACCAGCAGACAGAAAGTAGAAAACAGGACTATAAAAAATACTGGATTTGTGTTACCTTTATCCTTTTACCTATCTGCACTAGATCAAAAAAAAAGATGCGTCGACTGGGTTGAATCGGCGTCGATTGATACTGGTCGGCGTCGATTGAGGGGATCGGCGTCGACTGATAAGATCGGCGTCGTGCGGTGATAGGGACCGATCACAATCACAGGACGGGGTTCGACAGAGTTCTGGAGTTGGAGAGGTGGAATGGGGTCTGCTGGGGAATGTGCCGAATTGGCGAAGACCTGCACAGTCACCAGATGATAGATTGTGGTGGTTGCTAATTGGCTGAGTGTGATAGAGCAGAGTAACGGGCTCTCTCAGGATGATTCGGAAGGACTGCCCTAACTTTGATACAATTTTGCTGGAATAGATCTCTCTTTCTCTCAACCTGTATCTTTCGCTCTTCTCTGTTCGCTTTTTCGCGTCGTTCGTAATCTCTTCTTCGTCTCTTCCTGTCTCTTCGGATCCTCGTCGGGCCTCTTCGGGATCCTTAGAACTGAAGTTTGACGGTTGCTTTTATATCGCGCCGGCTCCTAGAAAATCGGCGCCGACCATATGGGTCGGCGCCGATCGGCGGGGGGAAAACTCCCCTAGTTGCCAAAAATATTGATGGTTCGAGAAAATTATAGCGTATCTCGACACGGGAAATATCCTGCTTAGGGAAGATTAAAAAGTTAGAGTTGATACATGATAGAATACATTTGGGGTGGATAATGATTAGAGATGCATGGGAAGAAGCGTAATTAAATATTTAATATTTAAATCACGCGTGGTAAGATGTGATGGAGAATAAATTTTGAAATAAGTTACTAATCAAATCAACAATTGGATAATATCCCAAAAGGGGAATAGTGTGGTGACGTAACGTGCCCCAGGGTACCTAAGCAGTAAACAATGAGAGGGACACTAAATTGAGTAACCAATTTTAGGTGTCTACATTATCATCATACTATATAAATACCATATATTATTTTAATACCCTTACAAAATGCAAAATACCAAAGTTATCAAAACTTTCTCAAAATAGAGTTCAAGACTTTTACATATAGACGTTTTATAAATCCTTATTCAATCTTGCTCCTAGAGTTCATTTAGATCATTCTCCCTTCCTTGAGGATCATTAGGAACCACTGCTTATAGGATTGACCTCTGATGTACTTATGAAGTTCTAAGTGTTGAAGTGATATTTGTAGTGCCCACCTATTTTATTTCCCATTTTGGACCATGTTGACTCATTGTAACATCATATTATTTTGATTGGATGCATGTGATTGACTATCAGATCTTAATTTTTATTATGATGCTATTACATTGTAGTTGATAACATTATATGTCAATTTTTTATGTTCTCCGTTTTCTGACGGGATGTGCAATGGGCATAAGATGTCAATATGCTTGATTTCCTTATGGTATCGATGTGATGATTATGAGATCTCGTAGATATATATATATATATGTCGTAGATGCATTATCGTGTTTCCCTCTTATTACACTATTGGCGGGTCATAGTTTGATTATTCACTAGCTAGTTGTTGATCATATGCAAATTATCATTGAGATATTGCTTACATTGTTGTCCGTATTTATTAGATATTTATTAGTCAGTATTAATATTTACTTGAGTTTTGTAGCTGACAGGTTTCCCCATGGAAACGTGAGCTCCAGTGGGTATGTCTAGAACTAGTCACAGTGATGTCCCATTAAAGGCCAAAGTTCCTTCCTAGTTTATTTTTCTATGGGTCACCTTTCTTGACCTTGGTCTTTTTGTGGATTATTTAAACCCCCCTTTGTGATGTTGTATTATTATTACCTTCTTATATTATTGGTTTTTCTAACCCCTCTATCTATGGCATTGCTATTAATAATTATAATCCTCTTTTTTATTACTTTTGACCTTGAAGTTTAACTTTAACCCCTTGGATTTGATGCAAATTTGGTTATGTCTTGCTTTAGTCTTCTCAATGGAGGATTTAGGACACCTAATCATAGATTAGGCGAGCTAACAACCTCTCCTTAATGTCATATTTTCCCCAAACTCGGATTTGGGAAACGGGGCATTAAAAGGTATTAAGTCAAGTTATGGACTAAATTTAAATTGAAAAAGAGCCCCTATGACTGACCTAGGGGTGGGCGGGATCCTTCCAAGGAAAATTAAGCCCATTTGGCCATTTTTTCCTTTTTCTCCCTCATCTTTTATGAAATTTTCTTGATTATGTGACTGGTTTGTTGGATGTGGATCCCCCATGATTGCTTGGTATTTATATTCTTATCTTTTTAATTTAAGGGTTTTTGGGTGCAATTGTTGGAGATTTTGGATTTGTTAACAGCATAGGTATAAGGGGGGTTGAAACTTGTCACCTCCCCTCCATTTGGCCCTTTAAATGTTTCTCTTTTCCTATATTCATCCCCTCTTAATGGAATGGTTTGGGTTACATTGTCTTCATTTTTCTTGCTTTGGGTTTGCTTTTGGGAGCTTGCAAGGAGAGGAAGTGGGTTGTTTAAAAACATCCAGTGCTTGATTTGGGGGAGCATTTGGGTTATCCAGACTAAGCTCGCCTTTATCAATGAATTTTGGACAAGGTTTTTGAAAGTCTGGCATCGTTCGATGTCCTGACCCTTGGTTTTATGATAGTGGCAAAAATCGTTTTCCCTGTACCAAAATGGGCGTTCTTGGCTTTCATCGATGTTCCTAATGGGGGGAAGCTCGATCATTCGAACCTCCAACATTTTTCCTAAGATAGAGGCATATGATTCCCCCAATGGAGCGAAGGATCGAGATAATGAAGCCCCTTTCGAGAAGATGAAGAATCTCTTCGTGGTGGTGATTAGGAGTACTATCGGTTCTGGATGTTTTTAATACGATAGCATTGGTGGACCCTGATTCTTATCTTTAGGAGGGAAAGAATTTTGGTTTGGTGAACAGAGAGAAATCTGGTTTAGATTTGGAGCGCAAGTTTTTAGCTTTCCTTGTTCAATGGCACGAGATTCGAGTTTGCGTGCCATCGTGAAGGCTTCCTCAAAGGTATGAAAGGTTTGGATCCTTAAAGTGGAAGAAATGTGATTAGCACAAGATCGAGTAAACAACTCGATTTGTTGGGATTGAGGAAGGGAGAAAGACAATTGGTTGATTATCCCTCTCCAACGAGCGACAAAGTCTGCAATAGACTCATCATCGAATTGGCGAATGTTATAAAGATCTGTGATCGAGATCTTATGTGTGATATTTATTGAAAAGTTTTTTCAACAAACATTTGGGCCAATTGAGAGAAAGAAAATAAGGAATGTGAGGAATGTTATTGTACCAGTCTAAAGCAGGTCCTGCTAGAGACATAGGAAAGGTACGGAGCATAAGCTCCTGATCCTGGACTATGAGGTAGCAAGCATGTTTGAATGCTCGCAAATGTTGTTGAGGGTCTTCCCGACTATGAAATTTTGAAAATTTAGGAAGTTCCCATTGGGGAGGATAAGGCTTGAAAGCTACTGAGGGGTGAATGGGTTCATTACATACTTCTTCAAAGGAGTATGAAGGGTGAGCCCCTTTTGTGGAGGCTTCCAAGTCTGCGATTTTCTTGAAGAGAATTTGAACCACGTCAGATTGAGGAGGAGGTACATTGGTATGTCCCACATGAGAAGCAAGTGGTGGATGTTGTTGGGGTATCAATGGGGGATTCATCTGTTGATGGATAGGATGATAAGAGGAATAACCAGGTGTTCTGGGTGACACCGGGTGGGGTATTTGTTGGGAGGTAGCTTGCGTATAGGCAGGCTGTGAGATAATAAGTGGTTGAGAAAATGAAGGTTGGATGACGGATGGAGCCTGTGATTGGTGGACTCCTATGTTTGTTGATTGGATCGGGATGGATTGAGGAACATGGGTGTTGGTTGGATTGGACATGTTGGGGAACAAGACCTGAAAGGGGCCTTCAAATGCCGGGTTAGGTATTAAGGGTGCCGATGTTAGCTGATGGGCGAAGGTCACAGTTGCTGGAACGTTGGAGGAAATACCCCCTAGAGGACGAGAAGTAGGAACCAGCTGACTATTCTGAGGGGGTTGGCTCATGAAGAGGTACTGACCTTGGGACACAATGGAGGGCATAGATGAATTAACAGCAACATGCGGGTGTGCAGACGCATTCATTATAGCAAGGGCAGAAGACCTCTCAGAAGTAGGTGGTGGAATGTTCGAGGTAACTGCGGTGTTAGGGATAGGTAAGACTATTTGAGAACTAGTCGACATGGTAGGTGGAAGAGAAAAGGGAGGCATAGGGGCCTCGCCCTTCTCCGTGGCTTGAGGCAAGAGAGATGGTGCAAACTGCTCTACAAAGGCCTGGGATGATCCACGAGGATAATTGTACACTTGTCAGATTGGTGGGTCTTGGTCAGATATTTGGATCGACTTGTGTACTAGGTAGTCCATGAGGGCTATTGGATTGCGATCGAGGAAAGCCTGAAATTCAGGATCCCCGCGAGGAACATACTCCGAGCCAGATGATATCTCGGAGGGACTAGGAGAAGCTGGACGTGATGGAGGTGCTTTGGTTTGATAGAAGGGATTATACGACCATGATGGGGAACCAACTAACAGCGGTCCCGAGGAAGGTTGGAGGGGTGCCAAAACATCCACGCTGGTGGTGATTTCAGAGGAAGAAGGAACCTGTTGGGCCATTTTCCTAGATTGTGACCGGGTGATAACCGTCATAAGCAAGCAAGAAAGAAGATTGTCCTAGCTAATGCACAAACAATTCAAGCAACGCAAGTGATTATCTCCTTTATATTTTGATGCTTTTTAAGAAAAGAAAATGTTAGGGAAGGCTTTTTAGAACAGGAACTACTCAGATAGCCAAACTAAGGATGGTTTGGGTAATGTTTGGTGAGGAGTCCCGAAGGCACTTCAGTAAAAGACCGATACGTGGCTTGATATAGGGGCCTACCCCCGCACTTCACACACCGCTGCGATAAGGGAGTCGGGTGCTTTGCCAATATATACCAAAATCTTCCGTGAATTTATAGCGCGGCCCGAGTACCGCGTAGGCTCTTCCTCTTGGATATCACTTCCAAGTAGGTGAGGCCAAGGAAGGAGTTTTGTTTAAATGCTTTATACCTAGTGATTTTGGCTTTGTGTGCAAGGGTGAAAAATAAAAAATCAAATAGTGTCACTACCGATTTTGATCAATTTTTCCAGCCTATTTAAAACTAGGTGAAAAGCATGCAGCAATGACAAAGAAAAAGTTCTTTTTAAGCACCTAAAAATGAAGTGATTGATTTCGATGAAAACAAGCCAAACAGATTCTTTCCCCTAAATGCGATTAAGTTCTTTTTAAGCACCAAAAATTGAAGTGTTTGGATGTGATAGGCAACCAACAAAGAAATCCTAAAAAGGAGAAAACACCGTAAAAGAGGAATACCTGTAGATTTAGCTCTCCAAGGTGTGTGGACTTCAAAAAGCGCGTTGTTGAGCTCTTCCCCTTGAACAATCCCACGAACAAGCAAAGTGCTCTGCAAGAAGATGTTAAGAAAACACCAAAGAAAACCCAGAAAGATATATCCAGGTAATGGTGAAACGAAAAATTTCTATTTTAAGGAACTAGAAAAATTTCGAAGATAATGATTTCGCCTAAAAAAGCAAGATTGAAATGATGCAACAGAAATGCTCAAATAGGACTGATAAAAATCAGTGAAGAAAAGGAATAAAGTTCAAAACTAGAAAATAAATGAACTTACCAATAAGGGACTTTGGTTCAAGTCCCACCGGGCGTGCCAGAATGTAGATCAAGAATTTTGCACTTGTTACCTGTCCAAGTTAATGCACCAAACTAAACACAAAAAACCTGAAAAACCTCAATGAAATTGATACCTGATGAAGATGTAGACGGATGAGGAAGCCTATGTAGATAAGACGGGCGCACATGAGCAATTCGCACAATAGATCCGAATAACCTGTAAAACACCGATGCTTGACAGAAAAAGACCACGTTAAAAGATATTTAAGTGGACTGCCTGAGAAGCGGGTCCGAGAAGCAATAAGCTTCCTCGGCGGATGTCATTCCACGTTTTCAATTAAGAAAAGAAGCATACATGATAAAAGATGTAAATAAAGACTAGATTTTCTGATTGCAGTAATAAAACAGAATCTAAACAGCAGACAGAAAGTACAGAAAACAAGGAACTATGAAATAAATGTTGGATTTGTGTTACTTGTATCTTTTTACCTATCTGCAGATAAATCGGCGTCGACTGGGTATAATCGGCGTTGATTGAGACTAGTCGGCGTCGATTCAGGGGGATCGGCGTTGATTGGAGACAGATCAGTCCATCAGGGACTGTGCGACAAGATTCTGGGATTGGAAGGTGAATGTGGTCTGTTGGATGTGCCGAAGTTGGCGAGACACTGGAACAGAGTCACCAGATGATGGATGGTGGTGTGCGATGCTGATGCGACATGGGCAGCGTAACAGTGCTCCTCTCAGGGATTGATTCGGACAGGATCTACCCTAATTTGATACAATTGATGCTAAGAAGATCTCTCTTTCTCTCAACCTGTATCTTTCGCTCTCTGCTCACTTTTTCGCTCATTCATAATCTCTTCTTCGGTCTCTTCGCTCTCTTCGGTCCTTAGAACTGAGTTATGGGCTTGCTTTTATAATCAGTGCCGCTCCTAGAAAATCGGCGCCGACCATATGGGTCGGCGCCGATCGCGGAAAAGAATCCCGAGGATGGCTAAAATTGATCGATTTCGAGAAAGATAAGACTTATCCCGACTATGGGAAAATATCCCGCTTAGGGAAGATTAAAAATAGATGTGATACATGGGTAGAATAAATTTAGGGTGGATAAGTGATTAAGATGCATGGGAAGAAGCGTAATTAAATATTTAATATTTAATCACTCATGGGCAAGATGTGATGGGATGAATTAAATTTGGAATAAGTGATTAAATCACAAATTGGATAATATCCCAAGGGGATAGTTGGTGACGTAAACGTGCCCCAGGTTACCTAAGCAGGTAAACGAATGTGAGGGACACTAAATTGAGTAACCAAATTTAGGTGTCTACACCTCCCTTCAAGATTAGTTAGATCTTATTCCCTTAAGTCAACTAGACACTAAGGATGAGCTAGTCTGGAATAATTCCATTGATGGGGACTATTCTGTCAAAATTCGATATAATACTTTCTTCGACAGTAGTCAAATAGAGTTCAATTGGAATAGGTTTTGGATGGTTGAATTAACTCCTAAAATAAATTTCTTCCTTTGGCTGGCTATCAGAGGTAGGATTCTTACCACTGACAACGTGATGAGAAGAGGTTTTATAATGCCTAATAGATGTCATCTTTGTAAAAAATACTATGAGGATATCAGTCATTTGTTTATCCATTGTGATTATGCTGCCAGAATATGGAGTTTTTCCCTCTCTAAATTTGAAGCTCTCTGGGTGGTGCTGAAGGATTTCAATCAACTTTGGACTCAATGGAACCCACCCTATAGGCATTGTGTTGTCAGAAGGATCTGGAAGCTGATTATCCCTCATATTATTTGGAGGATATGGAAAGATAGAAATGATATTATTTTTAGAAATAAGAATCAAAACTATAAGATTAGTATTGGTAAAATTTCTAATGATATCACTAGCTAGTTGTTGATCATATGCTGGATTTAAACCACCTAAGATATTGCTTACAGAGTTTTCCAGATTTGTGAAGAATATGTCTTATCCAACTGGCATGTTTAGAGCTTGATTGTGCAGCCGTAGCAAGGTTCCAGTCACGTGAGTATTGATGGGACTCAGATAGGGGATGTCTCGAACTGGCATCAATGCTGATTTAAACTGTGTATAATTTGAACTTCCTAGTTTATGGGGCCTCTAAGGGTAACCCTAGGATTGCGGTAGGGGGAGGAGTGATTACGGAGTATCATAAAGGTAGCCTGATTGCTGATGTATGCTAGAAAAATAGGAATTCAAACCAATCTTATTTTACCGAAGTTTTTATATCTGCTCTTATGGGAACTGAGAATTTCTCATGACTCATAATTATCCAATACACTTTTCTATTAGCTCTGAAGCTTGAGTTTAACTCTAACCCCCTACGATTTATGAATTAATCACCTTATGTCAGTGCTTCAGTCCTCCTAAGTTGGAACATTCAAGACATTTTATCTTAGAGTCCATAAGTGATCTGCCAACTACCTCTCAATAACATGCCATCTCATCCCCATACTTACAGGGATTTGGGTAACAAGTTGGCAGATAGCATTGGCTAATATATGGCAAGTTAATGGACTAACCACATTTATCTTGGAAAAAGCCCCTAGGCCCTATACCTAGGCATGGGATAGGCTAGCTTCAAAGGAAAATTAAGCCCATTTGGCCATTTTTTCCTTTTTCTCCCTCATCTTTTATGAAATTTTCTTGATTATGTGAATGTTGTTGGGATGTGGGGATCCTCCATGATTGCTTGGATATTTATATTCTTATCTTTTAATTTAGGGTTTTTGGGTTGCAAATTTTGGAGATTTTGGATTGGTTAAAGCATAGGTAGAGGGTGAAACTTGTCACCCTCCCATTTGGCCCTTTATGTTTCTCTTTTCCTATATTATCCCCTCTTATGGAATGGATTGCAGATTACTTGATTCATTATTTCTTGCTTAATGGTTTGATTTTGGGAGGTTGCAAGGAGAAAGAAGTGTAGTTGTGGAAGCTTGGGTTGGAACACTTGCTTAATCTTGAGGTAGGACAACTATCACCTCAACATTTTTTCTTGTTTGAAATGGTTAAAATTGTGTTGTGTGGATTAGAACTGGTTGTTCAATTTTCTTGGATTCTTTTTTTTTCGCATCCAATCTTGCATGGATTAGATTTTGGGCTTGTGTGGGAAGAGGGAAGGATAATGGAGCTTTCATATTTATCTCAAGGAGGCCTCACCAACTTGATGGAAAAGCTTGAGGGAACTATGGTTTACCCCTTCATTTGGTTTGAATGGCATGGAGGGATAATGGGAGAACTTATGGAGACATAAGGGGAGTATTATGATAACATGGAGAGATAAGGAGATGGTGGCTTACTATGGTTAATTTGGGTTCTAAATTTGGAAATTTATGGGATATCTTATCCCCTCTTCCCTTATTGAGAAGTTTGGTAGCTTCTCAAGGCTAAATTTGATTGGTTATGTTAGCATTAATTTTGGGTGTTACTCATGAGTATTATATCCTTGATTATGTTTTGGTGACCTTTTTCTACTGCTAGTTTGAGGCATATCCCTCCCTCTTTCCCATGGGCTTAGAGGGAGGCTAGCATGTTCTTTAGGTCTACCTTAAGGCATATAATGATGCCTATAGGTTAGGGAGGTCAAACAGGATGGTTTCTCATTATTGCTTGACTTCTTTTGATGATCCATGGAGTTTGAAATAAGGGTCTTTAAAATTATAAAAGTTACAGATTTTTGTTTTGTGCATTTGGAGTTGCAGGTTACAAAATTTACCTTTAAAGGAGTTTTAAATTTGGGAAATTTTTGACATGTTGTCTCCACATTAAGTGGAGAGATTTTGTACTTGTATTATAGGATGGTTTTCCTTCTTATTTAACTATATTAAACAAGATGCCGAATTCCCATCTCATGAAAGGGATTCCCCCTAACTTGAATATATTGCTCTTAGAGTTCTTACTTAAGGCGTATTACCGGTTGTCGTCAGAATGTTGTAACTTATTGCATGTTTTCTAAAATTGAAATTGTTCATAACATTTTATTAGGTTAAGTTACTGGATAAATTACTTGTTTCACCACAAAAATGCTTGAAATACCTTATTGAAAAGTGAAATGAAATATTGATAGGAATAGGTTTAACTTTCCATTACAATAAGGTAACATGAAATGGTTGAGTATTTTGCTAAAAATATCATACAATTTTTTTAAAGTAAGTTTATAAATGAAGGTTATTGCTTTTTGAGTTCATCTTGTTGTTCTGAATGGTAGAATCATGTGGATGTTAATATGTATTTACAAATTCATAGTTTGATGGTTATTCTACATGTCCTTAGTGTCATCCAATATCTAGTGGAGTTTACCCTGACTGGGACACTGATAAAGTCAAATGTTTCATAGGAAATTGATTAAAACAACTAGATGTTATCTGACTCTTCTCCATCACTAACCATATCCATTTTAGGCTATCATTAGGGTTCTTTTCTGAATATCATAATCCAACATAAACAAAGTTATTCAAAAGAATGTATATTTGTGTGTGTGCTGATTTGTACACTGTCTGCATTGTAATGTGTTCGGCTTTCTATTGTCCCAAGTCTTTGCCGAACATTGTCTTTTTGGTTATTGCCAAAATGATATGTTCGTGTGTAGTGTGCAAACTAGTGCTGTTGTTTGTTCAACTGTTGTGTGGGTAGCTGCTGTGTTGTTACTGTGGTGTTCATGTGTCTGTGTCTGAGCAGATGATGTTTTCTGTGTTGGGTTCCCATGTTATCAATCTGGCTTCTGGCCCTCTTTGTGTTCTATACAAGGGTATAGTCCCTTTCAAAAAACTATTTCCAATTAAAAAAAAAATTGTAAAAAAAAAAAAGAAACTGTCTGTTATAAGAATTGGTGTCAGTCTATAAGTCAAGTGTCTGTCTGTCTGAATTCTAAGTTTGTCTATGTCCCCCTGTGTTTGTCGTGTCAAAATGTTTGTGTGTCTATGTCCAAGAAACATCACACACAAATCTAGTGTTTGTGCCATCTGTGTCTGTGTATCTGATTTATCACACTCCTACAATATGTGACAGTGATAAATACATGTCTGCAAATAAGTTACCATGTCTAAAGTGCATTATGGGTATTTGCCTACTAACACACTGTGATGTTGAAAAACCTGTGACAGTAAGAGGAAGGTGAAGAAAAAGACTCATGTGTAAATGTTGTGTTCTACCTGTGTGTAATCAATGTTTAACAAAGGATGTCAAATCCATCTAAAGTGTGTAGAACTAGAAGTGTTCAATCCAGTGTATGTACCAGATGTGCATGTCCAGCACCATCAAAGCCGATCTTTCATGTAGTGTCTGTTAGAAATATGGACTTCGAGTAAAGATCTCGTTCATTCAAGTGACTACACACACACACACACACACACACACACACACAGCACACAGTGTGCATACAGCACACTACAGATATGTGCACTGTACACATCTAGTGTGTGTGATCTAGAGTAGTGTGAGAGTAATGTGTCTGTGACCAGCACCATCAATGTGTGTCTGTGTGTGCCACTGTGTTTCTACCGTGAGGTGATATCTGTGTGTCTGTGTGTTATGTGTAATAGAAAGTGCTTCATCCAAGGTGATGTCTAAGAAAGCAATCTAAGTGTCTAAGTTGGAAAAATTCTATGTCAAGTGTGATCTATGTGTCTGTGTGTCTAAGTGTGTCTGTGTCTGTATGTGAATCTGTGAAAACTGTATGTGTAATGTGCCTTCTCTGTGTGTACAACATAGTGATCTATGCAATGTGTGCCTGTCACTTTGTCCAGATGCCATTACTTTGCCTTTGTGATGCGCAAGGAGAGTTGGAGGAGGTGCATGGTGTGTACACGTAGTGTGATCAGAGAAACCAGAAAGATGACGCACAGAGTAATTGTTGTGAAAGTGGGAAATAATTAGTGAAAAGCCCTATTTTACCAAGGAGAAGGGTTTTGTTTAATTAAATATATTTAAAACAAAAAACAAGAATAAAAGTGATGTGTAAAAAAATCTATTGAGGAAAATTTCCATTTAAGATTTAAATCAAATGTCACATGGTCATGGAAGTGGCTTGGCATGTAGGTTAAGAAATAATAAAAAATAAAATAATAGGGCATTCTCTACCCTCCACACCAATGGTTATCAATAGACATATGGCCTTCACAGTTTATACAGCGGTCTCCAGTTTTTGGGCCTTTCATGGCAATGACAACACACACACACTAGCATTACATTTAGCACATATACTATGTCACACACACACACACACACACACTCAGCACAAAACACATATACAACAGGTTAAAAAAACATATTACTCTTAATCTTTCCCAATGATTATGGAGATCTTAATCACAAAAACATTAGCAATACTAAAATAAAATAAACTTGCAGATCCATTCGGTCCTAATCCAGAAGATGGAATGAAAGTCATAAATTTCAAAGTTGTCTGGTAAAATCAAAAGATGTAAGAGGCAAATCAGAGTTGCATATGTAAATATCAATGGCGTGGATAATTCATCAATTGTAATCTCTTCTTCCTTGAATTTAGCCATATGGAAATATTAAGGGAGGGGGTGATTCAGCTGACATTTAATCCAAGTCTTCCTGAGTTCTCCTTCCCAATGCAAAAAATTACAAAGGAAAAGAAAACTAGGGCATCCGAGTGAAGTCAGTTGACTAAAAATGAATAATAAGATTTTAGGTTTGATGTTTAATCTCAGCATACAGTTTTCACACTCTACTAGGGTCTATGATCTCACGTTTTAGTTCACAGCCATTTAATCCTTTTGAAGTACAATTCAACTAGTAGCGGCAGTTAAATGTTAATCAAATCTGCATGTATAATTTCGATTAAATCTAATGTTAATATGTCAGAAACTGACAGATCAAAGGCCTGGGTCACTAAATTCACATACCAACCCATGGAAGCCTTCAAACATTTTCAAACTAACAGTTCTCACCAGTTAAAACCTTTATATATATATATATATATATATATATATATATATATATATATATATATATATATATATATATATATATATATATATATATATATATATATATATAAAGTCGTATATATTTGGCATGTCTGTCGTCATATATATATCATAATTATAAAATTATTCTTTAAACAATTGCTATCTTGGACATAAATTTTTTTAAACTCGGAATACACTTATTCCCCATGTGATAAAGTTCAATGAGCTGATACCACGCCGAAGTACTCTGCATCATCCAATACATCTGTCATGATAGAAGGCTTGTCCACCTGCTAACAAAAAGAACGTAGAAACTTGACGTAACAAACTCAAAAATGTGGAATACTTGAGTTTGAAGGCATCAGAGAAGCATCAAGTATGTGAATCAATCGTTAATGCGACATTATATTAATGTTGCAAAAATTAATATAGTGCTATTATAGATGATCACGAATGCCACAGGTATATAGGTGTACAATGTTTCAACGTATGTGTGCCTTAGTCGTGCCACTTTTGTTAAAGGACAATCGTACATTGTGAAAAATAATCAGAATTTATAAAAGAGAGACAAACATGGATCATCTCTGTTATCTCTGCAATGCGCTGTTGTCGCAATCGTAGCTCCTTTGCAAAGCCTTCATGCACAGAGTTTGCTGCCATTTCAGGTATTGCCATAGTCAATGATGATGCCATCAGCAATAAAACCTGATAGCCACATTTCATTAATAACATTCAAACAATAAACATTCCTTTGCTTACTAAGACGATCATCATGAATGAAGTAATCAAATATTATATAAGTAATGAAATTGTATAACTTTTTGTCATAGAAATTGCGTTTTCATAAAACCTGGCCAAAGAAAAGACACTACATAGAAAAGTAAAAATTTAATTTGTGATCTAGAAGTAATTCCAACACAAAAAATTAGTTTTTAGCACAACAACATCATGCATTTAAGGGAACATATGCTTTACCTAAGAAACCTCTAATGTCCCCAATTCCAAGCAAATGGCCTAGGAGGCTTTTCAAGTGTGTCTTAGCCTTGGTCATATCCCAAGGTGCTAACGATGTTGGAGGCTATTGGGTATGGATGGCCACATGGTACCACCTTGCTTCGTGTTATGGGCATTTGTCATTAACATTGGAAGTTGGGCGACTTAAAAGTGGAAAGAGTGATTTTAGTTACATTTTGTCGTTGGGTGACCCCTATATGGAAAGCTTTATTGCGTCTAGGGTCTCCATTAGGGCTCTTTTGTCACCTGAGAAGTTACTATATGGCGCATGGGGAGCAGTAAGGAAAGTACACTTTCAGAACAATACATATTACTGACCTCTTTACATGCAGTTGTTGTTGTCGCGCATCTACAGCTTGTGGAGTCAAATCCCCATTGGGACCCTAGCTTCAGTGGTGAGAGACTTGTCCCTAGCTAGCAGGGTATTCTTTGGTAGTGAGAGATCTATTGTAGTCTGTCATACACGAATCTGTTTTAAAGGATATGAAAAGCAGAGACAATATTAGAGGTCGTCAGAGACATGTTTTTGCAGATATTTTTGGCAGTAGTTGGGGAGGATAATCATTGGACTTCCAAATCTGAATAACGGCAGTAGATCAGATCCATGGCAGCCATTCGGGGCATAGTGTGGACTCGTTCGTTGAAGGCATCCTCGTGAAGGATTTTATGGGGTTTTGGGGGGCATTTGGGGAAGACAAGATATAGGGTCAAAGATCAGATTCATGATGCAATCCTTTTCATCAAGGGCTAGGTGTGGCAGCATGCTGAGGTGCGTCCATGATTTTTCAGACCCCTATCTACCAAGTGTGATGACTTGCAGCCTTTATTTGGGGTTTTTCCAGGTTGGTCGTTTCAGATCTAGAAGGTGGCAGTACTATTTCCTATATCTATTTACTAGATGTTATTTCCAAAGACCCTTATTTTTGCTCATGTTTTTAGAGAGTTATGAGCCTCTGAAGTTTTCTCAGTTGTCTAGGGCACATTGTGCTTTTTTCTGGCAGCATTGTAATCTCTGTAAAAGTATCCAAAAATAGTTTCCTTATGTCCTTTATAATAATATCAAGCTCTCTTTAAATTTTCAAGTATTTGGGTGGACATTTTGGCAAATATTAAGTTTCTTTAGTTCGACTGCCCTAACTGTAAAAATATAGTAAATCAATATTTTATTTGCTGCAAATTTTCAATATTTTGTGCATTTTTAAGTGGTATCCCATCAAGGGATATTTCAGTGGTATCAGAGCAGTTGTTCCTCCAGCCTGTGTTGGTTAAATATGGCAGTTTGGAAAGATCTCAAAGGGGGTTTTATGAAGGAAATGTTCACCAACATGGTGAAACAACAAGAAGCCACTAACCTTTATTTGAGTCAGCTCACTCAGAATGTGAATCAAAGTAGACCTAGGGATAATAAGGAACATGGTGAGAACAACAATAGAGGGTGGCCAATAGAGGTGATTGATGAGGATTCTTGTTGGAGGAAATACCAATCTTTGAGTAGGGGTTTCAGAGATAATATGTCATTTCCATATTATTGCATGATGAAGATTGGTAGCAAGCCCAAACGAGGTCATCATATGCCGGTACCTGAATCACAAAAGAACTCATTTGTAGAAGAAGCTTCTAAAAAAAAGGGTATGATTTCCATTGATCAAAATAAATGCATTAGTGAAACTTTTCTTGTTGGAGAAATTATTCCAGCTCAGGAGAAGGAATTTGTATATGCAAGCAAAGAGGATGTAATGGAAACTCTAAAATGGTGTGAGGAATGGAATAGCAGAGCTAGAGCTGCTAGATTGATAGCCGCCCAAGCGAGACAACACCAACAAGAGTTCAAGGAAAATATGTGGGAAAATGATGCAAGGAAGCCTACACCCATGAAAGAAGACTCTATGGAGCAGCTGGCACATGAGGAGGAGCCTCACATGGACACTGGTGTAAAATTGTAGCCTACTGTAATTTCCAAACCAGCAACTATTGATCAGCTTTCAGATACTTTCAACAGGCACTCAGACAACAATGTTGGGGGCAGCTCAACATATGTCTATCTTGAACACACGGAGGACATTGATGGCCTTGAAAGGTACGAAGAGCACACTAATGTGTCTTGTTTATGGTGGCCTATTCCCATTTATTTCCATCATGAGATGCATGGTAAGGTAGATGATGAAGTCTTCATCATGGGGCTTGTTGGACCATTGCTCCAACTATGTGTATATGAGCATCTGGTGGATGATATATGGTGGAAAGTTTTAGCTCACTTAACAGATACAAGGGCTCAGGGGCATTATAAGCTATGGGATCTTGGTAATATGTGGTAGTTATCCAAAACTAATAATTCTGATGTTGGAAACTTTGTGACTAATTTCATAAGACAAAGAAAGAATTCAAATGTGTCTTGTGTTGGCAAGCACGTTTTCTTCATTGGAGACTCTGGTGCAAGAAGGGAGAGTACCTCTCAAGGTACTAGCATTGGTTCTATGATTGCTAAAAGGGGTAAGAGAATATTTTTTAGCCATTTTCAGCCTATTGGACTATGTATAACAGCAGTCATAAGGAGAAGAGAAAATAGCAATATGGGACAATAGGGTCAAAGAGGCGAGAGTGGACATTCAGGGCAGCAGCCTCCCCATTCTTCTGTCAAGCCTTTGGGGCTTCACAAACCTTCTTTCTTGAAGGATCCAGAAGTTTCACATGTATAACAACCTGTAGATATTTTGGGTGAGGAGTCTTTTTGGGAGAGGAACCAGATCTGGAGTGAGGGATTTTGTAACGACATGTCATTCCAAGAATATTACAGAATGAAGAATGGCAGTCGACCCAAGAAAGATCATTAGAAACAGGTACTAGAGTTACAGAGGAGATTGGGACAGATCTCCATTCCACACTTTGATGGTTCTAAGAAGTGTACTGCACCATCTTGGGTCCAGAAGCTGAAGACATACTCTGACTTGAATCCTATGCATGAGGAAGGTGCAATTAAGTTTGCAAGCTCACATCTTGAGGGAGACGCTCATGATTGGTGGCATCATGGGCTGATTACACAGGGACACATACACATTATGACTCATGTAGAGTTCACGCAAAGGCTGGTGAGTAGAGTTGATAGGAGGGACCCTGACAGGTATTTCAGGGAGTGGACTCATTTGAGACAAACTGGTCCCCTAAATCAGTACATCGCATATTTTCAGAGATTACCAGTCATGGTACCTGATGTCAAGAGAGGATAAAATGCTTTATTAATAGAGCCCATGACTGATTTTTATACCAGCTACATGGTGGAACCCTTGGAAGGGTTAGTGGGGGCATTTGGTCCTCAAAGTGCTCAAAGAATCAAGGTGTAATTTGTTGTTAAAAAAGAAGAGTGGAATTCAAGGTGCATTCATGACTTTAGCATCCTAAGGTATGAGAATGGTTACCATTTTCCTAGCTTGTTGAGTTCTCCTACGTTGTTGCCATGTCTCTATTATTTGGGACAACATTTATATGCTTGGATGATTAGGGAAGACTATTTCATAATCATGTCTCAAGGAATGCTAGATGGGGTAAACACGTCCTCCATTCACATTGCTCTTGATTCAGCTAATAAGCATATGTTGGCAAAGAAAAAAATGCAGGAGCCCATGATAGTGAAAGGACATGAGGTATGTGGTATATTTATTGTGGTTGAATTTGCTAGAGGTAAGACTATTTTTGGGATGCAATGGTTGCATGTTGTAAAGGAAGACGATGATGCTTGTGTTGAAAAACCAAAGGAGAATGAAGATGTTGATCCTATATCAGAAATTTTAAGTTGCAAAGGTATGATGAGCAGCCCCAATTATTATATTTCAGATGTGTTGTCTTCTCTCATGACTAGAATCAATGGGTACAAATAGAGGTATGAAGTTCCTTATGATAAAGTTTATGGATGCATGAGTTCTAATGTTGACTTCCCTTTCCCTTGCATTTACAATGAAATGAAAATATGGGGAAAGAGGATAAAGTATGATGAGGGAGCAGCCATGTGTATTCCCAACATAGAAGGGATTGATGAATTATGTCCATGGAAAGACATGTCCTTCACTAAGAAGGTAACTCATTTGTTTAGTGTCATTAAGAGATGTGAAGTACTTGAATGTGTTTGCACATTTGGGTTATTTCAAGTGGGAATCATTCATTAGACATATAGGCTTCCATATTTTGGGAAATTTGCATTCATCCCTCATGTGGATAAACTGAAATTTTTCAAGGAAAACAAAGAAATCAGATTTCATGGTATGCAAGGGTAGATTGCAAAAGATGTGATTGGTGAAGAAAGAAGCATGTCGTTGCAGCGGTTGAATTGTGAAGGAACTCAGCATCTTGTGGATCATGGTGACATCACAAGGAATGAGACAAGTGGGATGTTGGATGACTCCTATTCTAATGGATTGTTTGCTGCAAGCACAGAGCACACCATAATGACTTATGTGGAGAGTGAGTCGGATGATGTTGAATTGTGGAGTGAGTTGGATAGGATGGAGACTTTGACTCTAGATGGGGTGAGTGGAGTCATGGATGTGGGTGTAACCAATAATGTTGCACATGAGATAGTTACAAAGATTGGGATTACAGGTTCAAACCGTCTGAGTTTATCATTATGTTGGTCATCTGAAGTTTCGGTAGACTAGAGATCTCATTTTCTTGTTGAGTACTCCAAGAACGAACACTCTTGTGAGATTCTGGATGGCCACATACAGGATGAAAGCTACAGATTAGAGGATGAGATGATCTTCTCTTGGGGAAGATGGAGCCTTGTGTCAGATTCATGGTGGAGGATGGAGATATTGTGACATGTGCATTGGTCTTCCATGACTAGGCACTTGAGCTTTGATGAGACCTACAGGCTCATGTTTGAGAGGTTCATATGGCAGAGGTTGAGGGAGGATCTCCTCAACTTTATACAGGCATATACGGTTTGTCACTATGACAAGTCTGAGCTTATGGGACCATGTTTTTTTGAATCAACACGAGACAACACTCCTATGCTTTTTGTTGCTTCTATGCCCGGTGAGAACCTCACCTATGTGTTAATCAGTGGAGAGATGAAAGTGACCCATGGTTATTCAGTAGGTTCACATTCAGTTCAGGAGATGGACTATATGGAGTTGATATTGCCAGTTGACTATCTGCTGGAGTCTTGGGACTTTTCCTCCATGGGACACATCGAGATACAGTATGAGGAGCCTGGCTCTCACATGAGTGTAGGTCAGGTAGGAGAGTTAGCACCATTTGTGCATAAACAGGTTGTTTCACAGGTTGATACGAGGGATTCTATAGGATTCATAGTAGAGTTTCATAACCAGGAGTTGGTTGGAGAGGTCGTGAGTGATCCCATGATGACAGCCTTGCATTGGCAGGGATTGGACTGATTGGAAATTTTTGTGTGGGCACCAGTGGAGAGATAGTTCGGGTATCATTCTTTTTCACAGTTTCGTGGTTAACTCAGATTACACAGATCCTTGGTGGATGGTAGGGTGAGGTGGAGAAACTTATGGCGTGGTTTCCAGCTGCTGCAGTAGGACAAGTTAATGCTTGGGATCAAGTATTTCTCAGGAAGGGAGGACTATAATGTCCCCTTTTCCTGCACCAAAGGCCTAAGGGTCAAGTGAGTCCAAGACGTGGTCATATCCAAAGGGCAGGGGATGTTGGGGGCTACTGAGAAGGGGCCGCATGGTACTAATAGTCGTGTTTGGCATTTGGGGGGCACTTTAGACCTTGGCGACTTAAATGGGAAAGAGTGACTTTAGTGACTTTTATTTTATTGACCCCTCCATGGAAAGTAATGTGTCTAGGGTCTATTAGGGCTCTTTTACCATGTGAAGTATATAAGGAGTGAGGAAAGTAAGGAAAGACACTTTTTGCATACATTTTATTGACCCCTTCACGTGCAGCTGTCGTTGTCGCACATCTACAACTTGTGGAGTCAAATCCCATAGGGACCCTAGCTTCAGTGGTGAGAGACCCATCCCTAGCTAGCAAGGCATTCTTCGGTAGTGAGAGATCTACCCTAGTCTGTCATTCTGGATCCGTTTCAAGATTGTATGGCAGAGAAAATATCAGATGTCTCGGAGAAAGGATTTCGTAGACATTTGGCGGCATTGGGAGAGGACAATCAGTGGGCTCTAGATCCAAATCCCGGTAGCAGATCAGATCCATAGCAGCCATTTAGGCAGAGCAGGATAGTTCATTGGAGGCATCTCGTGAAGGAGTTCATAGGTATTGAGGGCGTGGGAAGACAAACAGAGGGGCCCCGATCATATTCATAGTAGCCCTTTGGGCTGGGCGTGGTAGCACGTTGAAGGCATGTCCATCATTTTCTGACCCCTTCACCAAGCATGGTGGCCTGCAGCCTTTACTTGGGGTTTTTCCAGTTATTCATTTAGATTCGAAGGTGGAAATGTTATTGCATGTATCTATTACTGTTATTTCCAAAGACCCTTATTTTTGCTCTGTTTTTTGAGAGTTACGAGCCTTTAAAGTCTCCAGCTATCTAGGGCACGTTGTGCTTTTTCTGGCAGCATTTTAATTTATGTAAAAGTCCCGAAACAATTTCCTTATGTCCTTTATAATAACATCAAGCTCTATTTAAATTTTCAAGTATTTCGGGTGGACATTTTGGCAAATATTAAGTTTCTTTAGTTCGTTGTCCCAACTGTAAAAATCTGGTAAAATCGGTATTTTATGCGGCTACAAGCTTTCAATATTTTGTGCATTTTTAAGTGGTATCCTATAAGGGATATTTCATCCTTTTCCATATTTATTTTACAACTTGAAACTAATTCCTTTTATTTGTTTTCAAAACTACCAATCATAAATGGATAATTATCATAATGTGTTGAACAACGAAAACATACCATGCTTTCCTTTGTTTATGTATGTGTATCTATAACACTTTTATTATTTCCTTTCAACTCTTTGAATTCACCATGTAGGATGGAAAGGTCTTGTTGAATTTCTTCACAAAATGCTTCTTTTTCTCTAAGTTGATTATGTAAATTATGCATAACTTTGTTGCATCTAGCCTCTTCTTGGAGCAATTCTTCCACAATTTGGCTTCTAAAATGGGAAATATTTTTTTATATTCATCATTTACTCCATTATCATGCTCAGATTAGTTTATAACCATTGGTTCTCCTTCCTAAAAAAATGTTTTCTGCAAGGATTGATTCATGCTCATTTCTTAGAGCTAGAAATGAACCCGCTCTTGAGTTACGTCCTCTTCTTATTTTTTTCTAGATGGTTTTTTCCATCATTTTCAAAACGTGCAAAATTTCGAAAAGTTTATTTTCATGTTGCAATACCAGCGATCTAAATTATTTTGGAATTCGATGGACACACTACTGGTGGTATTTAATGTCGTATGGCAATACATTCATAATAATATAGATGAAATTTTGAAATCAATGAACTATATTGCAAAATAATATTATAATTGTAAAAATAAAATAATTATATTACATATTTGTATAAAGTGGGAAAACTCTATAGGAGAGATGTATTTTGAATCTCTTTGCAATCTAAAATGGATGTATAATTGACAAACTCTATAGGAGATATGTATGCCTTACAATTCTCTACACATGAAGATGTATCCAAATGGGAAAACTATATACGAGAGATGTATGCCTCAAAAATTACAAACCTTAAACCTTAAACTTATGTATACAAAAAAAATCAACTTACAAACTTGTATCTTCATTCAAAATCATCTTATTTATAGTGAAACAATGTGGAAGATGAAAGGTTGTCGGAATAGTATAAGAAAGGTTCCAAATGGAAGCCAAAATGTAATCAAATGAAGGGTTCCAAATGAAATCTGAAAGTTCATCCTTCATGGAGATGACATCCATCCACGTTTGGGTGAATTTGAGTGGGAGAAGAGGAAAATATTCTAATATTATTATATTATTTTTAAGTGTTCCTTATTGCGGTCATCTCTTAGCTCATTAACCTGATAATAAAATGAACTTGAAAATCAAATATATGAAAATAGACTATGTTATCATCATAATATCTGAATACCATAAATTTTCCCTTTAAAATGCAAAATATTAAATCTACTAAAAATAGATTTTAGGACTTTCTAAAAATAGACTTTTTATAAGTCCTCCTTTAAATGTTAACATGGGTCAATATTTCTTCAAGAGCTCATCTAGATCACTCAAGGAGGTCATTATTTCTATATAATCCCAAAGATCTTGATGATGCTTATTCTTAAGCTCGTTATCTTGAGATAGATGAAGACAATAGTTAATTCCCCTCTTCAAATGATGATAAAGAAGGTGAGTTGAATGATACTTATATTTCTAATAAATAATGTGTAAAGCATTATGAATATTGTGATTTGAATGGTCATATAAAGGATAATTTTTGGAGGTTACATCTAGAATTACATCCCTTTGGGAATAAGAGGAAGAACAAAGTTATGACCTCGGTTTTAGAAAAAGAGGATGGGTGCAACCAAGATGGAGAAGAGAGAAAATGCTTCACTTATCTTCAAGGGAAGGTATGTTTGGGTAGTTCTAATGAAAATTATGCTCCACAAAAAGGTGATCTTTCTAGGCTTTTCCATAGCAAAGTTCATATTATGAAGAAAAAGGTAAGTGATCTTTTTTATTCGTGCTCTCAAGAAATTTTAATCAGTATATATCTAGCAGAAAGACATGGGTTGTAAGTGTAAAATCATCATAATCCATATACATAAGTTATTTGAAACAAGGCACAAAGATTAAGGTTTCCAGGCAATGTAATGTTAAGCTTTCTATAAATGGAAATTTCATTGACAATTTGTTGTGGATGTAGTACCTATAGATGTTTGTGGCATATTCTTTGCAAACTACTACACGTATGAGAATGATGTAATCTTCATATACAGGAAAAATCAATATCATTTGGTCAAGGATGGGAAGAGCTACATTATCCATTCCTATGAAGGGAAATCTCATATCTTCTTATTAAATTCAAATCAAGGTAACAATTAGTTTAATGCTAGTGGAAATATGCCTTTTCTCCTTTTGAAATATCAAAGGATTGATTGGTGTAAATTGTTGCATGAAATGCCTATTAACAAGGGATAGAATTTTCTACCTAGGTGGTTTCTATCTAATTACAATATTTTTTCCTTCTTTGATGGAAGGAAATTGTCCACACAAGATGGATAAAAGAGGTGAACATTAGAGTTCATAGAATGAACCTCCAAGATAGGGGAGAGATGGGGGTGGGGGAATTTCCTCACTTAAGCAGTTCCAAAAGATTTTAGGGACTTAAAAGCCTCAAATTAGGGAGTTATGATACAAAATTAGATCTAAGATATTCCTAATTTATGTAATTCACATTATAAACAATTGTAAAAATACCTCTATATTGGAAAACCAAAATATAATATATATGTTTTGATGAAAAATTTGGCTTTCTCTCATAAAATACACATTTAAAAAAAGGGCACCTTATTTCGAGTTCATATGTAAAAGTTATGGCCTCTGGAAGATTGATGACATTTTTGGTTACAAAAATGCTAGTGGAAACAGAGTGGAAATTATGCAACTGTCGTGGCAGTTTTGTAACCTTTAATGGTGGTTTTGAAACCATCGTGTAAAATTCACAACTTCCATTTCAATCTCATAACCATCAGTCTACAGAAGGTGGTAGTTTCATCACGTAACAAATTAAAATGCTTGGAAAGTAACATATGAAAATGTTTCGACTTCTAAAATGATTTCTTACCATTTTATCATGGCATGGGCATCTTTACAGGTCTGTTGTGTATCATTTATCATCAATAATGGATAAAGGAGTTACAAAATAAGCATCTTTTATCCACTAAAGAAGGCTAGAAGATCTTTTTTGAGGCTCAAGTTGTTCCTAGATAATAGTGATGTTTTCTAGTGTTGTAGCAAGAGAGAGAGAGAGAGAGAGTCTTTAAAGTGATAACTCATTAAATGATATGAATATGGTAGTGCGATGTACCATATATGAATTACATAGTGAAGGGGAGTGTTATTTCCTCACCTAATGGAGTTTTTTTCCCTTAGTGGGTTTTTCCCAAGGTAATTATTGTGTTTTTGTGTGTTTTTTAGTTGTTATTATCTCTTTTGTATGTTTTGTATAATTTGCACATTCATTTACAACATGTTATAACTTTATTTGTAGGTAAAATTTGAGTTTCTATTCATCATTTTTTGAGTTAGAACTAGAAGTATATGTGTTGATGAAACCTACTATGAAATATCCACCTATATTATAGATCACCTCAATCACTTACATAAGTACTTGCAATAATCTACGATAATATACTATCATCATGTACATCACCAATAAACTTTGCAAAGTACCTTAAACTACCTATGTAGGACTATTAGGCTAAGACTAAATCGTATCACATTCTAGTCTAGGTCCATATAGTCCTACCAACCTCCACCTAGTAGTCACTTTTCCAATTTGATATCTTTTCAGGGGTCTATCCATATCCCATATGTTGGCCTTAATTTGAAATTGAACTTAATTCCTGTAAAAGCAATTTTAACTCACCTATATACCTCATATGGCAATCAACTAGCACTTTCAAGGGCACTTATTGAAAAATATATTCCTAAAGCACTCCAAGCTCTCTTAAATTCCTTCAAAGTAATAACATAACCTAGGAGCAACCCATACACAAGTTTGAAGCACTCCTGTCTAGGTTCAAGATTTAATCTTCTCATTTTAAGGCCTTCAAAGACAAGTCAATCCAAGCTTAATCATGCCAAACCATTGTTTCTCATTGTCAAGTGATCAAGCTCCAAAGTAATTGTAACCATATAGATATCATAGGTTAGGTGGAGAACTATATGTGGTTTGAGGCCACTTTTAAGTAGTGTATATGTAGGGGGCGCAAAGGCACTTCAACCCAAACATTAACCTTTTTGTAAGGTATCCTACCCTTATTTAAGGTTTGAGGGTGGTTTGCATCATAGAGATGGTTTTGTATATCATAGAGATGTGGTTTACATCATTATGACATATCTATTACACATCTCTATATGATGATTATTGGTTTTTTATATTTTCATGCCACACATTGAGCTTGCATGATCATACTTACTTATGCCTACACATCTTATGAAATTTACATATATACTCTCTCACTTTGTAGGGGCATGAATCTATTACGAGTATTTGAAAACAATCCTTTGAGACATAAATTTTTTATTCGTAGCGGAATTCATATTAGGGACATTATCAGTTGCCCTCACTCTCATAAGATTGATTCAATGTTACACCTTGATGCACACTATACTTTGATAAATATTATTGAATATTTGGGAACCTACCTTTTATTCTATTTGTTTAACCTTTTCCATATGGCCTTGCTGGAGTAATGCTTGCGTGTTACAATATATCAAGAAATTAAAAAACATTCAAATATACCAATAATGCAAAAACATTCAAACATTTTAAAATTTTAAAACCATGACCTATTTGTGGCTTTCTTTTTTGATACATAGATTATAAAATTATTACTTAGCATACTCTTATCATTTACATATTTAACTTATGCACATGTTTTTGAAAATCTACATGAGCTTAGACATAGGAAATATATGTTAAACATTATCATGGGTATACATGATTTATGGATTTACATTATCTAACATTTGGCAATAACTAGTTTGTAGTTGGGGCATACCTACTTCAGGGGCATCTTACATAATTTCTAGGTTATATATTTCTATATTAATCTGTTGATGATATAGATCTATTTAGACTACTTATACATGTTTTTCCATTGCTTATACATTTCATGTGTGCTTTATTATGGATATTATATAATGATTTTTACTTGATGATGACATTTTTTTTCTTATATGTGCTACTATTTTTTGTTCCATGCTTATTGATTATTGATTTCAATATATGTTAATTAATTACTAATTACATGATTAATGTGTTCTTTGTGTTTCTTGATTGCTTATATTTCTACTATTTTCTTGTTACAAGTACTGATTACATCATTGAGTCATTGTGTTTGTTGATTCTTTTTCTTCTTTAGTGTTATCAAGTCCCTTGTCGAGCTCAAACATGTCATACATCGTTATTTCATGCATCCATATGTCGACAGACTCTCTTGTTCTGTCAAGTCATGTTTGATTGTGTGCTTTTTGATCATGATAATCATTACAAATGCTTATAATATGTGATTTTTGTCATGAATATATTGCACATATCTCTTTGTGATTCTTATGTTAATATGATTACACCAATGTTGTCATGGTATTTATCATGAATTTCTTAGATGTTACAATGTGATTTAATGATTAGTTACCTCAAAGTATGTTCACTTATGACTATGCCTTGGAAGACATGTTTTGCACTTGTTTACTAATGATTACATCTTTCTAGGATTACATATCCAACCATGTATTTACATGTTTTATATGGTTTTTATTTAGATGCTAGACACGTGCATTTAACTATTTCTTTTGAGATGAGTAGTATGAATGCTTCATTTTACTTCCCTCATCTCAAAAAGATGGGGTATACACTGGAATTTAGAGATTCAGACATGTATTAGAAAAAATACTCACATATAGTCAAACCTAGTGACCTCATGCACGACTATCAATCCTATATCAATCATATGCCGATTTGTGACAAACTATCAATATTTTACAAAAGATTCCTTAGATTCTCACTTAGATCTTATCCCAAACAATATAAAAAAAATTCAATTTTCAAAATGGACTTACACTTTCAAGTGTTTCAATTTTTGATTGTCTTCATCTTTAACAAGGTACTTAGGCATTTTATCCTCTATATAATTACTCTGCATCTTAACCTCTACCCCTGCATAGTCATTTTTCTTCAGTGGCACGTAGCATGATTATTTTTCATATACAACCTCTATATAGTTTCCTAACCATTGTAGCCTATACCCTGCATAATGTTCTACCTTAGTAGCACCTAACATAGTTATTTGGCTCTTCTAGCCCTTGAGTTCTATTTGTCTTATGTAGCCTCTACATAGTTCAAAATATCCAATATGTCCATGAGTATTTTGTGTGACTCATCCTTGATTAGGTCACACTTCCCCATGAGTATGTTTACATGACCTTTTCCTTGATAAAGCTCACACTTTTATATTTGTTACATCTTACGCACAACCTCCTTCTGATAAAGGTAATTTCTCCATTACAAGTGCAAATTCTAGATATTTCAACATTTCCCAACAAGTGGCACCACACTCTAAGATATTTTAACAATTACTTTAATTGGGGTTTATACACCCCATAAATCTCTTCAAGAAGTTTCAAAAATGTTACAACATAGTTTGGTTACTAATTAGGGCCAATCATTATTATGCTTGCTCATTTAATTTTTCATAAATTGATTTAACAAAAATAGAATTTATAAAACCCTAATTATAGAGTCACATGTGAAAAATAAAGTAATAAAGTATAGATCTGACCTAAGAAATAAGTTAAAGAAATATAAAACCCTAGGTGCAAGAGAGGGAATAGAAGACTTAGTTTATTTTGCAATTGATCCTGAAGTATGTTGGACTGGAAGACTGATGAACAGGAGGAGGAAACTATCGCAACCATGTATGATAAATTCTGCAACTGTCGAATATGTCTGGACTGGGGCATCTAGACTGGGTCAAGGGAACCAGAGTCTACTCTTGGGCGCATGTGACTGCGAAAATGGTCAGAAAATGATTTTTCTTGTATTGCACTAGTATTGCTAACCTTCATTGTTGATCACCTATGTGTTGCACTATACCCACAGAATTTACCTGTAACCTGAGAAAAAGATTATCTCCTACAAAACCCCAAAACACATCAAACCCTAAAAATAAAAAGATGTAAATGGGGAGTCGAACTGACCCTGATAGTCACCCGATAGAGTGAACTTACAACCAAGTGTTACACTACATCTCAGATTCTGTGTAGTTTTATATCTGTGTGTGTAGAATCGTTCCCTAGGAGGCTCTTGAGCAAGATGCACTTGATATTAAACAATAGCTAGATGGAGATATGTAAGTAGATGTGTGTATGGAAAAATTAACTTCCCCTCCTATAAAGTGTATGTAGAAAAATGCAGTCCCTTGTCCCTTGAATGATAGCTAGATGAATGCTTTGTTGCTCTTAAAATGCCTTTGAATGCAACCTTAGGTGATGATAGTAGATGCTTAGAGCTTGGTCCTTTATTATGATCACATAGCTTTATATTTATATGATTCCCTTATTTGAATTTTGTAATTGACAACTAAAATGCGAACCCATAAGAAAACAAGATGCCCAAAAGATAAAAGAGGCCCAAAAGGGGTGAGTAAGATACAAAGGGGTCGGGGGCACCCAGAGGGGATGAGGGCACCTAGGTGTTGGCGTCCTAGCTAGGCGTTGGTGTCCAGAGTCAATAAAAGATAAAAGTAATGAATATCATACTAGGATGTGCGGTGTGTAAGACCAAAGAGGAAACCAAAAAGATATAAAAGATGCCAAATATAGATGTCAATTACTAGTTTTCTCACTTAGGAATTATATGAATAGTAGTATGTGCTTAAGACCTAGGAATGTACCCAAGTGTGTGATTTAGTGTCTACATAGATTCAATTATTTCAAAAAAATCAAGTTTTAAGCCATACATATTTGTCAAGCATTAATCTACTTCTAATTTCCTTGTGTTTGTAAATGTTCAAGTTGGACAAATTGTGGGTTTTCAACCATAATAAACTTATGATTGAGATCCTTATGTTTGCATTTTTTCCTTTTAATCAAGAATTTTTCAATACTATATTAAAAGGGGTAATTTGTAGTACTCTAAATTTGATCTGAGGTATTGTTATGGTGAAATCACAACACCCCCGAATGATACAATTTATGGACTGAGGCATTCGACGTGATTGCATAACATGGAGCTATCCTGAGTGTGGGACATTGCAAAATGAGAATGCTACATTCTGAAAAGTAGTATCTTACAACCTGTGTATGATTAACCTTTTTTTAAAATAAAGGGCCATCGTGAATGCTAAATTCTGAACACTCTGATTGTTGATCATCCTCAACCTGTTCTTTCTCGGTAATTACTGCAACCGAATCAACCTTCACCACCTTCTCTTCCCCAACTTTAGCCTCCTTTGAAGGTTTGATCAGTAGAGGAATTTTTTCTATTCCAAGCTTAACAGCTTAGTTCTTCAAAAATTAAATCATTTCTCCTTTTTTGGGCTCCTCCTGTCGTTTCTTTTCTTAACTGGTTTTTTGAGTTTTGTCCTCGCATGGATTTGGGAAAGTGAGAGGAGTATTGGGTTGAGTCTCGATAGGTGTTTCTGTTGGTGGTGGAGATGGTGGGAGGGTTTTAAAAATATGCTCCTATGGAGGGGACTATTTTTTGGAAGGGAAAAGGATGGAGAAACTAAGATGAGGTGGGAGGCCAGAAGATGAAGAAAGGGATTCTATAGTAGGTGCAACTAGCGGGAAACTTGGGAATTGTGGTTTTGGTTGAAATGATACTGATTGGGACGAAGGCAAAGAAATACGAGAGGGTAATTCAGGGGTCTCTTGTAGATAAGGTTGACTTGTATAACATACAATGTCCTTCATCCATCCTTCTAGTTAGGGTATCATCTCAACTATGAAGCTTACTTTCTCCTACGGCCTAAGATAATATGGAAAGGGACCTACCCATGGAAAAGGGGTCCTGAATCCAATATTGAATGCTTGCATTTGGGCCAAAGCCCTAGACTGCACCATACTAGCCATCATCTTGAGAATCTTCATTTGTAACTCCACATCTCTAAGGGGAGAATGTCCTTTGAAATCTGCATACCCCTGCCCTCTAATAGCTACATAGTTTGGTGTATAGCCAAACTGATTTTTGTCTTGCTTTCTGGGGTATGCCCACTGCTGATTCTCATCACAATACGGATTTGGAGATGGTTGGTTGCACCCTAGAGATGAAATTTGTAGCTCGGAAGGAGAGTTGTAATGATATTATTGTTGTTCCAAATGTGAATCCCATGAGGTGAATGAAGCCATGACTGCAAGACTTCATGAAATGGAAGAAAATAGAAAGGATGGAAGAGAGAAAAATGGGTGGTAAAGAAAAGGAACATCAGCTACTCAGAGAAATGGGTTTGTTACCTAGATGGATTTGTCAATTGTGCTTGCATGTGTGTCTCCAAAGACCCAAAATTACACCAAGTGCACAAAAACTTGATGAAATGAAATAGATACTTGTTTGCACACCTTGAAGAGCTCAAAGAATGATTCTGGGTTGGACTGGTTCGTTGCAGATGATCTCTAAAGTTATGAAATGCCATAGTTCCCGAACTCCGAAGTAGAAGAAACTCTGAAATCAAAAACCTTTGAAATCCTGAAAAGCCAACAACCTCTGAAATTCCAAACGCCAAAACCAAAAAGTTACAAAACCTAAAAAATGCAAAAGGTCTAAAATCCCGAAACCCGGAAATTAGAAAGGTCTGAAAATGGAAAACCTCTGAAATCCCGAATCCTGAAATTCAAAAAACCCCAAAAGTCTAAAAATTAAAATTTCAAAAAACTAAGGATACCCTTTTGAATCTTGACCCTCGATCTATCATCTGGTGAAATTTGAGCTCATTTTGCATAAGTTAAGCCCTCCAAAATTAATTTTAGACTTTGACCCTACTATTGGAATCTACAAAATCTAAAAATGACAACCTCTGAATTCTGAAATGCAAGGAAAGCTCTGAAAATGTCTTATTTGAACTTAGGATTGAATGTGACTAGGTTTGTAGTAGAACAACTTGTTAAAAATGAAACTTTCTAACTCCTTTGTTGTCCCACCAGGCGTTCCAAAATTGTTATGGAGAAATCACATCACCCCTGATTGCTCGCAAGCGAATGGTTGAGGAAGTTAGTGTGATTCGTCAAAGATAGAGTTATCCCAAAGTGTGGGACTTCGCAATTGGGATAACCCCCCAGATGAAGGTTGGTTCCTATTCCTTTATTCTGATGCACGCATCCAAATTGTAGAGGATCTATGCTAAAATATACTCTAACTTGCCAAGGAGGCATGGTTAAGAAGATTACAAGAAATTAAACCTAATCTTACAAGAGGTGATGCACCAAAAGGAATGATGAACACCTATTTTGCATGGAGATGCAAACCACAATCAGATTAAGAAGGATGAAAATACACCATAGATCAATCCACCGATGAGAATCCACTAACCATTAAACACAAACCATTAAACATGTAATATAATAATCATGCACAGATAACCAAGATTGCAATGAGAGATCAGAAGAAAGAAATGAACACGAGAGAGGGTTGAAATTCATCCACATACTTATATTATTGCTCCAAATATTTGATACAATGCATTACAATGCCCAAGAGGCACAAACTTACTTCACAGCTTGAATGAGAGGTTTGAACTCCACAAATTCACTTATAGACAAGAGAAGAAGGGAGGGTGCAAATCAAAATTATCCAACATTAGAACAATGCCCCTCCTTATAATATATAGGAAGAATGAGAGAAGGGAGAGAGGGAAGAAACTCAAAATCTGGTTTCAACCACCCCAAAATGCATTAAAATCACCTGCAACAATGATGTGTGCCACTTCAAAATCCATGCCTCCTTGTACTTTGGCTTGTTAGAGAAGAAAGGGAGCCCATACCTTATCATTTTGGTAGGTGGAAAATATGGAAGCACCCTCTAAAATGGCGGAATTCATTTCTTCATTTTTAAATACTTAGTCCCACTTAAATTAAGAAAACTAGTGGTAGTTGTGTAAAGGACACTGAGAGCTTTCCAAAAAGTCTGATTTTGTGCAAATCTAAGCTTCCAGTTAAAATTTATGGCCATTTGAAGATGAGGGTGCCATACTGTAATAAACGTGAGTGGTTGGCTCTATTTTTTCAAACTCCGAACTTGCATCGTAACCTCTAAAATCCAAAATTTTAGACTTTCGGGATTTAGAACTTTGGGAATTTTGATTTCAGAGGTTAGGTTACTGTTCATCCACTTGAGTCAACAAAAACCTCTGAAACCTCGAAGTCCAAAATTCAGACTTCGAGTTGTGGACTCTGAAACATGTGAGCACTGTTCAAAGGTTCCAAAAGGTTTAAAAAACCTTGAAGTCTAAAATTTAGACTTTGGGTTTCAGACCTTTTTCCTTTTTGGGGTTTCAGGTTTCAGAATTTCAGGGGTTCGGGTTTCAGGATTTTGGGGGTTTCTTCACTCATCCGGTCATCACCTATCTCCAAAACTTTGAAATCCTGAAGTTTGAATTTCAAACTTCAGGTTTTTGGACCTTTTCCCCTCCTCCATGTGGAAATGTTCATTGCTTTGAGCTCGTAAAACCTCTGAAACTCCAAAACCCCAAAGTCTAAATTTCAGACTTCAAGTTTTCATACCTTTTTCCTTTTTCATGCTTCTTTCTGCCGAGTCCCCGAATTTTTCTTCGGCCTCCCTTCGAACGACCACACCTCTGAAGTCTAAATTTCAGACTTCGAAGCTTCTTCATTTCCCAAACTCCTCTGCAATGTGCTCGACCCTCTTCAACTTGTTCGGCCAATCCCAAAATGTGAGCTCCCAGGACTGAATCAATCCCTCAATTTTCTCCATGCGAGGTCATGTTTGTCCAATTTCACCTGAGGGGCAAAATTGGATAACAGGTACCTGAGAATAAGACTTGTCACACCTTTGTAAACATTTGGTATATAAATATATATTTACCCCATTTTTAACACCCTCTAATCCACTAGATTGTCTCCATTCTATAGTTCAACCTTATTAAAACTTCAATTTATATAGAAGCCAACTTACATTCTAAACAAATATCACAAATCTTTTAGTTTTGAGTTTCATGCTCACATGACAAGTTTGTGGCCTCTAGATAGGTTTAGCCTTGAAATAGTCTGACTCTCTCGAACCCATTATTTTTCCATTCAACAATTAATGATGTCAAATGGGTGAATTATCTTAGTCAACTTAGTGGGGTTGTAAGTTTTCTTGAGTGCGAAAACTAATGAAAGGTATTTTATTTAAACAAAGGCATCTTAAGCCAATCAAACCATCTAATAGTCCTAGATCAACTAATAGTAGAATTCTAATACATACAAGGTCTAAAAGTGCATTTTTTTCAAGTGCTAATGTCATATCAAGGGTTTCATTATAAGTTCATTTAATCTATATCACTTTTGGATCTCATCATAAGCTTAGGGAGAACTACAACTAGGTTTTATCCCTCTTCAATACATTAGTACGTAGGAAACAACCAGCCATCATGGGGTGGTTGGGGCTAATCTCCCAAAATTCTAACCCATTATTTAGGCCTCTCATCTTTAAAGCAAGAAAATTTAGGGTTTGGACAAAGAAAAAGATATTTTATCCATGTCACAAATCATCACAGTATTCTTGATCCACATATTAAAAATACAAATCTTCTAAGAAAAGTTCTTACACACAAGAGTTAAGATTCATATGATTTTCCCCAAACACATTCAAAACATTTACACATATTTGGAGCTTGTATAGTACAAGCTAGGTAGGCTTAAAGTGAACACGTCTACCAATATAAACTTTTTAAGAATATAGTTTTAGACTTCCAAATTTCCTAAGCACCTTGATGACTATCCTTCTAACTTCTTTCCAACCTTTGAGATTTTTGTTTCACTTTCTACTAGCCTAACTTAGGGACTTCATGCCTTTTTATACCCTAATCATTGTTTAAATATTCTTAGAATGAAATTATTAATCACCCAAAATTCTAACCCATTATTAAGGTCTCTCATCTTCAAAGCAAGAAAATTTAGGGTTTGGACAAAGAAAAAGATATTTTATCCATGTCACAAATCATCACAGTATTCTTGATCCACATATTAAAAATACAAATCTTCTAAGAAAAGTTCCTACACAAAAGAGTTAAGATTCATATGATTATCCCCAAACACATTCAAAACATTTACACATATTTGGAGCTTGTATAGTACAAGCTAGGTAGGCTTAAAGCGAACACGTCTACCAATATAAACTTTTTAAGAATATAGTTTTAGACTTCCAAATTTCCTAAGCACCTTGATGACTATCCTTCTAACTTATTTCCAACCTTTGAGAATTTTGTTTCACTTTCTAAAAGCCTAACCTAGGGACTTCATGCCTTTCCATACCCTAATCATTGTTTAAGTATGCTTAGAATGAAATTATTTGAATCTTTAAGCTTTACATAAATCAAGTGTATTAGGATTGCTATTTATCAGAATCATATTTATATTTCTAATTTCAATGTATTTTTGTTTATGGTGCGCTTTAATTAAAACACCTAGCTAGCAAATGAAATTTAGAGGCCTTCTTAAACAATACATAAAAATTCTCCACTTCCTAAAGGCATGGCTCATACTTTTGTATGGAAAAGTGATTTTACATTAAAAATGTTATATAGATACCCACAAACATGCAATTAATCTAATAAGACTTAAGACAATAACTTTAGACTTAATTATTGAACTAATTTTCAATGTTAGAAACAACCATGAGATGGGGTTTAAGGATATCAAAATTTGCACAAATGTGGAAATAATCACCTAAAATAGATTACATAATCAAGGCTTTAATGGCTAGATAGATAGAACCCAAAAAACTTGCATCAAACGAAGGAATTGGGCAAAACCATCAAGATGCTCTTTTCTGACCATTGTTGTACTCTTTCAGACCTACCAATGTACTCTTTTAAGACCACCAAGTAACTTATCTTGTAAATGTTGCATTGGTGATATTTGAGTTGACAATTTTTTTTATTAGTTCTAGGGCTCTAAAGACGTTGATCCCATTTATGAAACTCCTCATGGATCTCTAGGAAATTGACATCCTTCATCATAATCCTAATATGATAAGTAGGTCTAATTAGGAAACTATTATTTTAGAGTTTGTGGTAAACTAAAAATGAGTAGAATTTCTTTAATATTTATCAAGCCCCTTAACAATATACAATATCGAAGACAATAAAGCTAGTATACATAATACTTTGATGATTTTTTTAGTAAAATGCTAGTGTATACTCTATATGACTTGTGCTAGAAAGAATGCTTAATGTAGAAATAAAAATTTAAAATATGCTCTTTTTCTAAATGTTTGAATTATTTATTTTCACATATTCAAAAAAAGGCTTCATATTGGAATAAAGAAAAACTCAAAAATCCACAGAGACCCAAAAAATGCTCCTCAAAACCATATGCTCATTATTCTAACATAATCACCCTCGGTGGACTTAAACCCATAATCATACAAGATTAAAAAAACGTTAAAATTCAAAATCATAAGAAAAATATTAAAAGAGAAAACAATGAAAATAGTGTAAAAATTTGCCCCCAAAATAAAAACATGAATTGAAGCCAATAAAATTATAATAAACAATACTCAAGCACACTAAAAAGTAATATAATTTTAGGGCTAATACCACACTTACAAACCTAAAACCGGTTTTAGGGCTAACACCACACATACAACTTTTATTTTATTGTTTCAAATCTATGTCCCATCCTTTCTTTGTCTATTCAATATCTTTGAAAGTTTTACCTAACATAATGAAAGACTGATGGGTGAATAACCTCGACTTAAAAATAAAGGAATGTGATGTGTCATTTACATTGGCCTCCTTGTTATTGTAGTTGTTATAATGACAATCAAATTGTTTTATTAAAAATATAACAAGTTAATTGGATATAATCTTTATATTATTGTTTTAATTTAAATTTTATAAATATTTAATATTAAATATGATTTAAATGATAGGAATTCATTTTATGTTAAATTTGTATTATTATTTCTAGAATCCAAAATTTCACATGTTGTACCCCTGTTCATGGATAACTTCATTTACCATCCTATAGATTCTCAGTTATAAGAATACAAAGGATTCACAATCTTTTCTGTCAATCTTGTTGGGTTTCATTTCAACTTTAGGATAACATAATACATTCCCTAGAAAGATTTGTGTTATTGTTTTAAAGCTCACCCTCACCAACCATCTCATCTTACAATGTCATACCTATCTATGTAGATTAATCTATATTTCTTATTATCATTGAATTCATATTTTACATTTCATTTATTTTTTTTTGTCTAACACCTGATGAAAAAATGCCTCTCATTTAATTACAGGACTACTCTGAAACTATATTTGGTTTGCTTTCAAGAGTTACTTTGTATATGTTACATATTAGTAGTGAACCTCTCTATAGTGATCCCACAAGTACTATTATTTCTTAGCAATATTTTTATTAAACAAGGACATGATACATGTTTCAAGTAATAACATAAATTTACTTTATGAATTAATGTTACTACCAGGATCCATACCAAACCTAAATTTTGCAATATCCCTCTACACTTAGATATCACAAGAATATTTAATGCATCAACTATAGCCCATGCCATAGGACTACTCCCAACCAATTACCACTGCCGGCGTAGACTTTCTCCTTTAGGAGAAACCAGGATAGTCTAACCCAAAGTTACTATTATTTATGCAACGTGCTCCATAAAGCAGAATAAAATATTTTTCACCTTAGGGGAGAGGGGCCAGTATGCGAACACCCTAAGTTCGCAGGTCCATGGAGCCAATTCCTTGCCACGTAGGAGCGCCAATTTGACAGCTAGTTATAAAAAAACATTTTTTTATCCTAAGCCTTTAATTTCGTATCCAATTTTAATAATATTTGCTTCCATATGATCGATCAAATAAAATATCTCAAAAAAAAACACATTTACTGGTGGAGACCCGAAGTGGTCCACCGAAAGAGGACAGATGTTGAGCATTAAATTCGAAATAAAAGAGGGAAATGCAACCTGTCCTCCACCATTTCCACGTGCATATTAGATAAGGAACAAATAAATGCTCAACCACCTTGTTCGGAGCTCATTAACGGGCCTTACGGGGACCCTACGCAGGATTACATAAAATATTGGATTTCTTCTTTCTGGTTGGACTGGGCATCGGAGTGACTCCTTTCATTAGCATTTTGGAGGTCATGCTTCATAGCATCAGGCAGAAAGAAGACTTGTTTGTAAGTATTAGATTTCAGATTATAATGATCAGTTGGGGAAACAGTTCAACGGAGGTCTGTACGGTATTTTGTAGTCAGGCGAGGGTTTTGCAGTTTTTTGTTTCGTGGTGATGAAACCCTTGTTTTTCTGCTGCGGGAGATGAGCTCTCGCCATACACGAGATAACAATTTAGGCTGTGGTCGAGACATCGTTTCAGCTTCGGATGGAGGGAGGTAAATTTTTTTTTTTTTTCGTCCAGCGGCCCGTGACCCCAATTCTTTTACTTTTTCGAATTTTTTTCACCTGTTCAGAAGCCTTGTAATTTACGCGGTATCGCTCTCTTCGGTTTCTTGTTTTTCGTTTCGTTTTGTTAACTCGGTGTGGGGAGAAGTTGAATTTGTTTGAATGTTACGGAAATTTGCTTATAATCTATACGGGATTTAGGAGTTCTGTGATGAATCTTAACAGTTTGGCATAGATGAGAGCAGGTAAAGTTGTTTTTGAGTGAAAGACAACGTGAATGACTTTTTGTTTAGTCTTTTTTTAATTTGCTGGGGGTGATGGGGGTTTTCATTTACTCGGTGGCGATTTTTTGCTTAGGACCCAAAATTAACAACATACATAGCCGACAAATTTTTACCTTGTAGCTTTGGACTTGAACTTTTATCTGGTAGATGGATTTTCTGAAGCTGCTTTTAATAGAATAATGTTGAGTATACTGGTTACTCAAGGTTGTAGGATTGTTTCGAGTTTAAGCATTTAAAACTTTTCAGACTTTGATCTATCGTGTCCTGTTAAATGTAACAACTAATACCCACTCATTTTTCCATACAGGTGCGCACTCATTTTGCAAGGCCCAATTGGAGAAAGGTCTTCTCACGAATATGCACAAAGCATCCCAATGCCAAAGTCGGTGAGTATTATATCAACATGGACTTTGTGTCTATTCCCATTAGGTCCCTGCATATATTTTTTGGCATTTCCACAGTCCATACGCATGGTCTAGTACAAGCTTCTAGAATGTGATGTTTATTATTTATTAAGCAAATTCTGTTTTTTGGATGGACGTGTAGGAGTATTTTATTGTGGAGCTCCAGTGTTGGCGCAAGAGCTGAGAACTTTGGAAGGGCAGTTTTATGCGGCGAGATCGTTTGAAGCAGGGTTGAAACAGTGTGTATTCACACTACTAATACTCAAGGAAAATGTTACCTACAATTCTATGTTTTTAAGCCATATAGAGGTGAGGTTTCAACCTCACCAAGATTCAAATAAATCCTTGTCTTTCAGTTTTTATTTAACGGTGTTCATTTTAAGCTGCAATAATTTAAATAAGGTTATGAACAAATTCTGAGTTGATTTGGTTTCCACATCTGAAACAATGATTACATTTCGAGAAAAATGTAGTAATATAAACTGCGTGTCTTTATATTTCTTACATTTGGAGCAAAACATATAAACTTATACTGTATGTGTCCACATTCATTACATTCGGAGCAAAATATACCAACTATAACCTATAATCGTGAATGCAATAATGCATTCTCAATTGATTTCGATACATATTTTTCTGCAACACAAAAAAAAGAATTCTCCTCGAATGTTGTCATAATTTTGGGATCAGTTTGTTAGTCCATATCCATGTCACACCTTCAAAAAGGCCCTCAGTTTGGACTATTAGGAACAATTGTATCATTGACAGATGTTGTTGGAGTCATTAAGAGGTTCACTGGATGAACCCATGGTGGAATAGGAAAACTAGATATGGTATGAAAGGTTGTATGTGAAGTAGGAGGTTGTGGGATAATGGGGTGTGTAGTTGGAGTTGAAGTTATTTGCATTATGTTGGTGTCAAGGAAGTAAGGGTGGTAATCTGGGATAGGAACTTTCAACATATCTTGTAACATGGAGTTCTGTATGGGCATGGAATGATGCATGGGAAACAAAACCTGTGGATTGTTGAACTTGTTATCTCTTTCTTGTTTCTCTTTCTCCCTTTGATGGTGAGTGGCTTCCTTCTGTTGTAATTCCAATTCCTTTTTTTGGCGAGCTACTTCTCGTTGTTTCTCGCACTCCTGTCTTTCAAAAAACTTTTGTAGATCCCTTTCTTGCCTCTCTTTAATGCATTACAATCTCTCTTCCTTTTTTTGCTCCTTTGCTGCCAACCTTTCTTGCTTTTTTGCCTCAATATGCTCCTTTTTACGCTATTTCCCTTCACATATTTTTTGTTTTTTTTGTTGTGTATCTTTTAACAGCTGAACATAAGCATCAGATGTTAACAATTGTGAAGCACGACTTATCCGGAGTGCAACATCACTCTTACCTTTGGAAGGATCCCATACAAATTGTGTCGGCAACCTTAAAAATTAACCCAATTTCTTCACATTTGCAGCAACACCATCATTTGATATACCACTTTCAACATCATGGCCAGTTGTCTCTTCCTCGTTTTTATCTTTATTAATGACCTCAATTTCCTCTATGTCAGCATAATAATGAGTAAAGTTTGCTAGTTCAAAGTCTGCTGGCTCAAGGTTGGTTGGCATCGAAGGTAAAGATATACTTTCATCCTCAGTGTTTCCAATTTGATCAAGTCCCAACTCTGCAATATGCTCTTGCAGCCAAGTAGGTTGTTCTGGTGCACTTGGCAATGAGAGATCGTCCTCTCCAAATCCCTGGGCCTCAGTGTTGCAGCTGGATGTGCCTTGGTCACGAGTATTCACAATGTGGTTCTCTTCATAATCTTTGGTCTGCATTATACTTTGTCTTTCTCCCTGTATACTTGGTTCCTCCGTCTCTGTATTAGCAACAACCATTGTTTCAATGGTTGCATGGAATTCTTTTGTTGTTGACAAATTCTCAACTGATTCCATTAAGTAATTTTCTCCAATTTTGTCACCAACTGGTGGAGCTACATCTCTTGACAAACTCAGGATGTTTTCAGCAGCATCAACATCTATTATGTTTTCAGTACCATCAACATTCATAATGTTTTCAGTAGTATCATCATCTGTGAAATTTTCAACATCATCTTCATTGGCATCTTCTTCAATGATATATAGTTTACTACATTCCATGTCATTCTGTAATGCATTTGGATCAAGTGGCCATATACATGTGCGTCTAAAACTAGCACGAATATTTGCAGGTGTCAAGGCCTTGGCGAGAGCTCTACTACCTATTTCTGCCAAGTCTGAACGTTTGACTTCTTGGTACTTATTATTACACATCCACTGCATCCTCTCAGATCTGAAATGTGCTTTAAAAGGACCAAAGACACTAACATCCAGTGGTTGCAACCTATGTGTAGTATGTGCTGGCAATGTCAATAAATCAATCCCCAATCGCCTGGCCTCTTCTATTGTTGACAATGCCACATGGCTTCCATGACCATCAAATATAAGTAAATGCCTATTTTCAGGGCACACCCCTCCAGGTACAGACTTATTGAAATGATACAACCAAGCTTATAAAGAGCTCTCTAGTCATCCAAGCACTTGGATGAGCAACCATGCAAGCACCTGGTTCACATCCCTTGATGTAATTTTGTGAAACTTTCTGACCTTTAAATAAGTAGTTAGGGATACATTGCCCTGCAGCATTTACACAACATAGAATTGTCATCCATTCTCTGCTACGAGGAATGATTTTGGGAACATTCCTGCAACCCTTGGTGGCAAGCATCCTCATGCCACAATTTCTCCCTGCTTGGATTCCTGTCTCATCACAATTCCATATTTTTCCTGCACCATAGGAATTGATATAAATGTTAGCTAGTTTTTCATAAAACTTGCTAACCACCTCTGGACGTAAACCTATTGCACGATCTCTTTCAAGACCTTCAGCAGTCTGAAGGACTATGTCTGGGTGTCTTTTTCTAAATCCTTCACACCAAGATTTTCCAGGTAATCCTTCTCGAAATGGAGTCTCTCTAGTTTCACAAATTTGTGCAACACATGCCCTCAGTTGCATAAATCCCACTCCATGCCCTAAATCTGCCATTTGCTTACACCATTCAACTATCTCTTTCTCCTCTCCTTCACTCAAAACAGGTGCAGGGCCCTTCCTTTTTGTATGGGTCAGACCATTCAGCCAATAATGAACAGATGTAGGAGGTAAATTATATTTCAGTGCAGCAGCTCTAATAGAATAATTGTTGAATTCAGTATCATCTATGGCCTTTAACATATCTTCTTTTGACTAACTAGACAAAATTCTAACCTTCTTGGTCGAAGAGTTGCCTCTAACAACCACAGTCTCCTATAGTTCATGCCTATTTAATTCACATCCAGCAGGTTCTGGCTGATGATCATCATTTGTGTTTGTATCTCCTTTATTTGTAATATTATTTGCTTACATATGATCAATCAAATAAAATATCTCAAAAAAAACACATTTACATTATGAAGTTATTAGTTCTATTGTGAAGTTAATATTATTTGCTTTTAAGGTACTTTAAGGGAGAAAACATAAAGCCAGTATCTAATAGATGTTCACAGAATTAATTAGCAGGATGCTATGATCAAGAATCACTCAATTCCAATCTTAATATTTTTTTGATGTGCTCTGCAAAATGGGCCAATTTTTGATAAAATAAATAGAAATAAGTCCATAAACTTGTAGTTCTGCTCAGCAATCTGTTATGTCTAATTCTAACCTAATTGAACAGACATCAAAATGCGTGTGCAATCCTGCTCTTTCTTTTCAAAATGCGTGTGCAATCTTGACTTTTGCAATGCCTTTATGATTAAAAGTTAAAATGCTAACGAGTGTTTTCTGTGATTTATGATTGCAATTTTTTTGTTGAACATGTTCTTTTTCCTTTGCCTTGGTAGGTACTACTGGTTTGGAGCTTTTCTTTGCGCAGATAGGCACTAGGTTCTCATTGTTTACTCTGATCATGTGCATATTTTAGCAGTCTGTGGTCATTCTCAGAACTAGTCCACAATGGTATCTAAATTAAAATAAATTGTAAAAGGCAAAAAGAACAAAGCTGAGGGCCTTTCTTTAAATTCTATTATTCCAGACTCGTTCTTTACTATAATTCTTTACTATAATTCTATCAGTCCATAAACTTGCAGTTCTGCTCAGCAATCTGTTATGTCTAATTCTAACCTAATTGAACAGATCTTTGGTATGAAAACTAACCTGCAATTTTTGCAGTAGGTATGAAAACTAACCTGCAATTTTTGCTTTGCTGGACCTTTCCTTTCCTCCTTGATAGAAGTAATCTCTTCTTATAAACTCCACTGTAATCAGGCACCCTGCAGAAGTAAATCAGTAGTAAACAAGACTAGGAAAGTGAATATATAATACCAACATTGATTTGAGAGTATCCAATCAAAATGTAAGACATGGATCAAGGTGTAGGGTCTTTTTAATCAAAGGTTGAAATTGATTTTGAGATGATCTTGTGGCTGAAATTATTTGATTTGATATTCATATTTATTTTTTACCTTCAAGTGTACAATTTTGTTTGTGTTTTTAATGGATGAATTTGAATCTTGAGAAGAAGGTTCCCTATTTTTTTGCAGGTACGTATTAATGTCTAGATATGAAAGATCTGGTGATTGAACAACCCAACTTGGAATATGGAAAGAGATGAATTGAGAAGACAAATATTCAACCCATTAAATAGATATGATGGGTTTGTCAACTGATATGTTGTTTTTATATTTTGAACAAATGAGTCTTTTATTGTAGAAAATGAAAGTACCAATCAGTATTTATTGTGTACTAAGAAATACTGAGATGTTGACCCTATGCACATATGGTACAATTTTGTTTGTGTTTTAAATGGATGAATTTGAATCTTGAGAAGAAGGTTCCTCTTTTTTTTGCAGGGATGTATTAATGTCTAGATATGAAAGATCTGGTGATTGAACAACCCAACTTGGAATATGGAAAGAGATGAATTGAGAAGACAAATATTCAACCCATTAAATAGATATGATGGGTTTGTCAACTAATATGTTGTTTTTATATTTTGAACAAATGAGTCTTTTATTGTAGAAAATGAAAGTACCAATCAGTATTTATTGTGTACTAAGAAATACTGAGATGTTGACCCTATGCACATATGGTTTATAAAAAAACAAATTTTTGAACTTCAATTATCAAAATTTTGGTTTTTATTCCATCAAGTATTGGATATTTTAAATGCAAAATACTGTTCAAGTATTGGGACGTGTTCACATAGTGGGGCTTCTCCCCTATACCTAAAGAAGAGTCCCATAAAAATTAAATTTATAAATAAACATCAAATTTATTACACAAAACTCATGTCCACCTAAAACCATATATACATTATGTGTATGTTTTTGTACGTAATAGGTTTAGGTGAGAGAGTAGGTAGAACAGAAGAAGGGAGGGTAAAGACGATCGGACGAAGGTCGCATTAGGTTTGAAGGTCCTTTCTATCAGCCCCATCTTCTTCAGATAATAAGGCCAAACTCTTTGATTCCCTAAACCCATTAAACGGAATTCCCAAACTATAAAATATAACTGATTGAATCAAAGTATATGTTCCGCCCAAGGTATTATAAGTTACAATCTGGATGCGCTTTCAAGCAAGTACGTAGAAGTTGCAGTTGCAGAGGAGATGGTGGGCATGGAAGAAGTGCTGCATTTGGGCAAGGCTCCTCTGGTGGGTGTGGCCTTGGCTGTGGTAGCCGTCACTGTGGTCACTATTTATTTCCTTTCTACCAAAAAACCCAAGCGTATGTCTTTTGGCCCTACTGCAATGGAATCTGTTTGTTTGTTGCACTTGTAGTTTTTTTCCTTTTGATTTGAAATCATATTAGTTGTCTGTGTATTCTCACGGTAGGAAAATCAATGGCCATTAACCATTTTCGGTAGATCACAATTGTCACGCATTGTTAGTTAGAACTGTGCGAAAATAGACTTAATTCATACTTTTTACTCACACTATTATGCCCATGGATCCTATAAGATACACATATCTAAGATATGATGCAAGGACTCTTAATGTTCTTAATGCTGAATCAGGGTGTACAACCCATCAAACTATATATTCATTAGTGGAAGCCAAACTGGTGTGTACAACTTACTGAATTTTTTTCCCTTTTTGGGAAATTGTTTGCACCGGCAGTTTTAACAATGAGTAATCTATTTGGTGTTGAAGATGATGGTATAGTGTCTAAAGGGCGTACTTACATAGTGATTTCAAAAGGGATTAGGAATGGGTGCCTCTCATTCCTTAACACATAGCTGAAGAAGGTCAATTATTTATTCAGCCAATAGCAAAAGATACTAAAGAGGCTCCCAACAATCTGAATGCTTATCTTTCAATTAAAAAAAAGGAACATTTTTCCTAGTTTGTAGCATTTAATGACTGCACATATCTGTGTATTTGTGCCTGATCGCCCAGTTTTGAAAGGAAATGTGTTTCATCCCTTCTTTGTTTTTAATCATATTTATTATGGATTCCATGTTCCTAAGGTATTTTGTGATGGGTTCCTTTACCAGATGCTGGGTTTGTGTTCCAGAGGAATTTGGTGTATGGGATGGGTTCCTCTGCTAGAGGCTGAATTTAAGATCCAGAGGAATTTGGTGTAATAGATATCCCTCGGTTCTTAACATTAAATTGGGTGAATATTAGTTTGGTTGGGGTTCATGTTGATATAAGTTGGAATATATCTTATGACAATAAGTTTCAGGGTTTTTGTAACTTCCGAAACATTCCATGTCTGTTCTAAAGTATAATGCATTTCAAGCCCTTCATTACAATCTATTTACATTTCAGTGTGATTACACATAATTTCATTTATACCCAATTATGCCCTAACAGTTTGGGTTTTAGTTTCTCCATTTTTGTTATGAATTTTAATGTCCTCGGTTAACTGAGGCCAACTGTCAGTAGTAGCTGATCATGGGAGATGCTTTTAGTCTGGGTGAATTTATTTTTGGCAGGCTACAAACAGGCGATTGAAAGATGACCTGCTATCAATGTAATCTAATATAGGTTTTAATTCCTCTACTCTATATAATTGGAGGGTATATTGTTTTGAGTTCCTTGTGGAGGGTATATTACTATATTGTATTTAGTTCCTTGACATTGTCCACGAGTAAATCTAGTTTCAGGGAGGATTGAAAAATTGCTTACCAGTACGTTTTTTAGCTCCAAATAAATCGGGAGTTATCTGTGCATATCAAACTGGATTAGTTGAATTCATGTTGTCTGAGATCATTCTTTATGTTTGCCTGGTGCTCTGCATTCATGTTGAAAATATCAATTTTTTGAATTTGCTTGTATGAAACAGTTCTGAATGACCCATGTCAAATAATAACGAGACAATTCCCGTTGACACCCAATCTGGTAAGGCAAACCCTCTTTCCAGGTACACAGGCGAGGCTATTGGCCCTTGGGCCTTTATCAATAGCTGGCTGGGTTGATTACCTTTCTCCACCGACTGGTGCATATCCCCCGATGGAGAATGTCTCTGCAACCATGCTTTGGACTCGGGATTTACAATAAGCCTGGGTAGCATTGAGCTGTTAGAATCGCTGGCTCAAAATTATTAAATTTACAGTAGAGGACTGTATAGCTTTCTGGATGTACATAGATGAGACTAATGGGTTTTTTATCATTTGCAAGGCTGGGTTGATTCCTCCTGCATTTTTTGTAATCCCTCGCTCAACATACCCTCCTGCCTCCAGTGCCTGGTGCATGTCCTTGTTGGAGAATTTCTCCACAACACAGCTTTGGGCCCAGGACTCCTAATAATCATGGGTTAGCATTTGACCCCTGAGCTTCACTGGATCAAAATCATAAAAGCCATATTAGAGGACTGTAAACCTCTTTGGGACACAGATGTGGGACTATTGGGATTTTGTCATTCTCAGGCTTGATTCCTTCTGCATTGATTCCTGCTTGCCTCCACTTACTGGTGCATATGACCTGATGGAGAATTTCTCTGTAGTTATCTTTGGGCTCAGGATTCTTAATTTGTATGGGTTAGCATTTGAGTTATATTACTACAACCATGAATGCTATATTACTGAACTTAAAATCTCATTAGTAGCCTGCTACTGATATGTGTAGAGGACTTCATCGATTTGATATCTGAGTAAACATGTCTTAGTCAAGTTGTGCTCTTTCATGCCTTGGCTCCCATTTATTTGTTCAAATTCGTTTTCCTCGTAATCATTTTTTTGTTGATTTTTTTTATGAGATCGCTCATTCAGTAAGAACTGCTTTTTTTTTTCTTTTATCAATCGCTAGCAAACTTGGATTTCTTAGGTGAGAATTGTTGTTGATTATTGTGCAGCATGCTTGGATCCAGAGAATTGGAAATCATTTAAATTGGTCAAGCGCACACAGTTGAGCCACAATGTGGCCAGTTTTCACTTTGCACTCCCAACTCCAACATCTGTGTTGGGGCTCCCAATTGGACAGCACATCAGCTGCCGGTAATAAACATTGTGTTACATCTCTTATTCTTGTTTTTGTGGGTTACTTTGTGTATCATATCTATTGAATTCATGCAATGATGATGGTTGACTAGTGACTACTTAATGTGTCCTATTGTTTCCCATTTGGGTATCAGAGGAAAGGATGCTGAAGGTCAGGAAGTTATCAAACCCTATACTCCAACTACCCTGGATTCTGATGTTGGCTACTTTGAACTGGTGATTAAGGTGAACGATTACATGATGATTTTGGGTTTTGCTTGTAGAAAGCATGTTCTGGAAGAATGCTTAGATTAATGCAGAGTGATGACAATGTAGATGTATCCACTGGGGAGAATGTCTCACCATTTTCGCGAGTTAAAGGAGGGTGAATACCTCGCTGTGAAAGGCCCTAAGGTGTGCATTTATACCCTGTAATTCTCCCATTTTTGCTTTGACCTCTCTGTTTAGAAAATTCTGTAGTTCTTAGTCATACCTGAACTACGTACCCAAAGACCATTCATAGGAATGTAATTATTGTCTGGTTTTGATACCTTTGCAAATTTATGTTATATCATCTTTTATTTTTTAGATTTTTTTGTTGATTTTTCAAGAAATATTTAGCCTGTTTTGACAACGTTGAACCACTCAACCTTGCCATATACATTTCCAAATTTTGTCTGAACTTGAAGCAAAAGGTTTTTTTAAAAATTAATATTCATAATATGTATTCTAAATAGCAGTTTAAAACTAATTTATGGATCTATTCAGGGACGCTTCAAGTACCGGCCAAATCAAGTAAGGGCATTTGGAATGCTTGCAGGAGGTTCTGGTATCACTCCAATGTTTCAGGTAGTTGCAGTTTGATTTCTGTAAAAGTATAAAAAATGCAGTAACTTCATTTTAATTTGTTAACCAAAATTCAGAAGCTAGAATTGGGTACCAATATGAATGGAGCCTAAATTAATGGTAGTAAAGAGGGGAACTTGATGGTAAAAGAGATTCTTATGAATGTTAGAAGGCTCTTTATACATAAAAGTGTTTAATGTTTTCTTGAACTTTTTGTATTTGTTTAATAATCAGCTATATAATTTTAGCATTAACAGATTCATTTGTTTACAGGTAACCAGGGCTATACTAGAAAACCCAAATGACAAAACCAAAATATACCTCATTTATGGGAATGTTACTTATGAGGACATTCTTCTCAAGGTAAGACCTGCTTTATTATTCTCCCTTTTGTTTCATTCAGTATTGCTGTTGTAACACCAACCTAGCTTTCTTTCTCTACTCTTGCCCCTTAACAGAATATGATTTTTTTTAACCTTCAATATGAATATAATTTTCATCTAAATGTTGTCCAATCTGTTTAACTCGTTATTGGAACCTGATTGATGTATTATAAATTGTTTCTGTTCAAGATTATGCAAGAAGCTAGGCTTTTTGTTTTGTCCTAAATGAAGAGTTCCTTAGGTTTTTGAGTTTTACCATTTCAGGATGAGCTTGACGGCCTTGAGAAGAATTATCCTGGCCGGTTCAAAGTTTTTCATGTCCTTAATCAGGTAGCCATCTTGTTTCATATTCTTACTGACCAGTTGTATTTCTTTTCCAACCAACAAATTTCCATGTATCTCACCTTTTTAATGTAAACTTTGGCAGCCGTCGGAAGGATGGACAGGTGGAGTTGGCTTTGTCACTAAGGAGATGATCCAAGCTCATTGTCCTGCACCTGCTTCCGACATCCAGGTAATTTAATAGTCCATGATGTGCTCATTGTTTCAACTTTATGCTCCATTTTATATAGTGTATTTATGATATAGGTATCATGTGTACAAAGTGTTTGAGAGTGCTTTCTGTTGCAGATCTTGAGATGTGGTCCACCACCAATGAATAAGGCAATGGCAAGTCATCTGGAGACTCTCGATTACACAAAAGAAATGCAGTTCCAATTTTAAGTTTGTATGGATTTTGACATAGGCTTGACAGCCTTCAATGTGCTGCAGAACTTTCTTTTGTAGCTGGTTTAATTGGCACAGTAGCATGAAACAGTTCGATAATATTGATTTTCATTGTCTGGTGATAACATGGCAATTATGATAATCATATCAATTAGAAACTCAAATATTCAAATAATTTGTTCTTTGAATCTCTATTTTCGTCGAGCTCATCTTTAATGCCAATGGCAATCATATGTAGTCAAATAATGTGACTGTATGCTTTATGAGTTTAAAAGTTTTTTTCTTATTTGACTGCCACGATGTCAGTGATTGTTGTAAATTCTACTGCAATTTTTCAATCTTTAATTTGTATAAAAACAGAGTTTCAAATCAGAAGTGAAATGACTCATATTTACAACCTGTCCTCTATTACTAATAAATCATTTTTATAAGCAAAACAGGAAAGATTAATTAAGAACTCATTTTTCCAGTTATAACACACCAATCTCTCAAGGATGCATTGTGAAAGAAAAATCATGGTAGGGGACGAGGTAGAAGTAATTCAAGCTCTTTTATGATACTCTTTGGTGTTACATAGTTATGTTCCTTTAAACAACTGCAGCGCTTCTTGTATCTGAAGGTGCATTTTCTTTATTCGTTGGCTGTGGCTGTTCCTCAAAGGGAACTGACTTATATCTTCGTTTGTTTCTCTTCATGGAAAGGGAGCTACATTTTTGACTTAACAAAACATACCCAACTAACCCCTAAACCAATAAGACGGGTTGCCAGTTACTTTATTGAGGCAAATTAAACATTAATTGACGCAGGTCAGTGTCTAACAAAAGCACTAAACTGTTCTCTCAAGGCAAAGCTATATTTGCATGAAGTGCTGAAGTTGTCCAATTAGCAAAGCTAAAGGTGAGATGCAGGTCAAAATGACCGTTATCCACAAAAAGAATATCCCCAAAGCCGGGAGCTTTGGCCTGATTTGGGTGTGATTTTCTTTGCAGCCATTCATTTTCTATACCAAGAAATCCAGAGGCTTTTTTTTTAAAAAGTTTTTAAGACTAGTCTTAGTAACCCTTTGAAAAAAATAAGAGTGAAAAAATTAGTACTGATGGTATAAACCCAATTGGGTCCACAAGTTACAAAACTATGCTTGAAAGCTGATGTATACATGAGCAATGTTTTGATTGCAGGTCATCCATCATGCGGTGTCAGCAAGATTGATTTTTGCCTCCCTAAACTGCATAACCATCCTCATCAAAGATTGCTCCACAAGAACTTCTGATCATGATAGTGGCTTCCGTCCTTGTGGCCCTGAGTGGATGGCAGAAATTGTAGAATGACATCTGAATTAACTGTGATTTTTGCATAATGTCCTGCTCAATTTCAGGCATTAATTGTGACAAGGGTTGCGCTCGCCCAGCCTTCCATTGCCCATTTTTGAATCAATTACTTGCAGAATAAGCATAACAGTGTTGCAGTATTTCTTATTGAGTGAATGTTCAACTTGAAGGTACAACTTGAACAATGAATTACAGTCAGTGGTATACTGATCGCAAGGTAATGAGACTGAGTCAAGTGAAAATGCATATTGCCTATTGCAAAGGATATCATATAATCCACCAGATTAACCCTGATATTAATATTTGGGGGCGTATGATACATATAGTTCTTTCTATTGCTTCACTTATCTAGGGATGGACTCTAGGTTGCTATTTCAAAAGCTATTCCATTCACCCTATATTGCTAGAATGTTGAGACTTATATGTTTCTAAGTCATTAATTGTATCTATCAAATATCGTCAAAGCTAAAAAAGGAAAAAGTCTACAAGCTTCAAAGAAGGCAATTGAGAAACAATCCATAAACCCGTACAGCTAAACTGGACAACTTATCTATATCAAACAATGATGAGTTTAGAATGCATACATTGGAGGCCTATTGTTTGTACTGCTGAAAGTTATACTAGTAGCAATGGAGAGCTGCCACAAAGTGGAAAATCAGCCATTGTAGATACAGAGCTTGTAAGTTTTTTTGTCAAGGGTTTTGAAAAGTTTGTATTCCATCCCTGTCAACTTAAAAATACATACTTGATAGTCATTGATATCTCAGGAAGGAGGTAATTCATAAACCTACAACTAAAACCTACATGTGGGAGGAAGGTAGGTTGCTTGGCTTGAAAATACAAATTTGCCACACCATCACCCTCTTGCATCAATTTCAGAGGCTCTAGGAGTCCAACCCACCTTTTCCATGCACTAAATGTTTCCGCATGCCACAACCTACTATTCACGTCACTTAAAATCATATACATTCAATGATGATTGGACATTTGCAATTTTCGATGATGCATGCTTTTTGGCCTAAGTTTGTAAGGCTTTGTCAACTTGCCATCAATTTTGATATGTAACGGATTTTATGGCTCTTTTAATTGGTCTTTGTATCTTTCAATTCTAACTTCTCCCCCAAACCACCCTATGACCCCCTTACCGATCCTTACAAATCAGGGATACGAATTCTCTTTGTCATTGAAACCAAGCAAGCCTGGTTTCAATCAATTGTAGGGCCCTAAAGGGAGTATATCTTGTAACATGTCAAAATGCCACTTTATATAGGGCAATGGTTGCATAACTGTCGGTACGTGTAAAGCTCTACAATATCCGACACTAGGTATAAAATGTTGTCTCCAATTCCCAAGGCATTTGGGATCATTTAGTGCACAAAAGGACATCTCCAAACATGCGAAATAAGGGACATAAGTTCAGAGAAGGCCTCATTGATTAGAGTCGATTTTCAGTTGGTTGTAGAAGGGTTGAAGTTTAGAGAAGGCCTCAATGATTAGAGTTGATTTTCAGTTGGTTGTAGAAGGATTGGAGTGAAGTAATAGAGAGAAGTTAGGTGAGAAAGATGGCAGGATTGTTGTACTTGTTTTAATACTCTTTGTAATTCATTTTTGGCCATAAAAAGATTAGGAAGTTGGGTAATTGCCACCACGAACTGGATTTTCCTTATCTTGGGGGTTTTCTCGATGAAAAATCTCATGTCTTTGTGGTTTCATGCTTTATCTTTTATGTCCATGTTGTTTACGTTTAGGTTTCAATTTTGTTATGTTTCCAATAACAATTTACACTACTTATAGGTTTTGCAAAGTATCTAGAGTTGTCATTTTGAAATAAGTATCAAAGTAGAGCAAGATATTGTGATTTTGTGAATTCCATCAAGCAAAACAATCTTAGGTGTTTATCAATCATTTTGGTACATATATGGGTATTGTGGAAATGTATGACATTGACAAGATCAAAAAGGGAATCACCATTTTGCAATGTTGAGATACTTACAAGGTGGTGGAATTAGTTTGTAAAAACAATCACCAAAGAAGGTGAAGTTAATCTTTCTAAGAGAGTTGCAATATTAGAATCATGCATGGAAAGTGTGAAGTTACAATATACTTTCACCAAATAACACAAGCTCATCGCTAGGAACCAAAAAATCTGAGGACACAATGATCCACGCTCTTGCCAAGAAGTTTGGCATAGGAGGGGAGGAATCCTAAGAGGAAGAAAAGCATGTGGATGAGCATGAGTAGCATCCAAAAGAAAAAGGTCAAGATAAGGTAAAATCATCTGAACACACTCCTTCAAAGTTGAAACCAAGTTATAGATTAGAAGAGTTTTGAAGGACAAATAGATGTTGAATTGCTAAACAAATCGTTGAAACAATTAGAGGTATATTTAAGTGTGCATAAGGTCATTGTAGCACGAAGGATTTCTATTGTATGTCTCAAAAGGAAGGAACTGCTTTAATTTGGTGGGAAAGTTATCTAGTGTTTTTTGAAAAGATCATGTTGTAGCCAGATAAGATCAATTTAAAGAATTGATGCTTAAGAGCTATTATCATATTGAGCATAAATTTGATCAAAAGTTAGGTGGCAATATTTTAGGCAAGAAAGTACATTAAAAGGGTGCAAACCTTATACTACATAGTACAGTAGACAAGCCATGTTGATGACTTTGGACTTTGAGGATGAAGACAACTGGACCAAGTACCTCGGAGGCCTTCAAACACACCTAAGGAGATGGGTCACCTAAAGGAAGCCAATGGACCTTGATGAGGCGTGCATGCAAGCATACTACATTGAGGTAGAGAAAATGAAAGGAGATGGAAAGCCCTCAAAGAAAAATCAACCCACAAATTAGTTCAAAAAATACTAAAGCAACATTACAAGAGGGGTTGGTGGAAAGGGAAGAAATGCTACTGCGCAACAAAATTTTAAGGATCCAAAGAGCCAATGTAACCATTTTGGTATAGATGGACACATCAATGGCAATGGTTGGTAGTTGATTTCAGACTTGCATCTTAAGAATTCTTTGAAGGACTCCAAGAAGTCGATCACATTTTTGAGAGAAAAATCATAGGGGGAGATAGAGGACAATTCCAATGTCGATGAGAAGCTAGGTTGCACAACCACCAACATGAACAAGGAACAAGGGAATATAAATGGGCAAATTGTTTCAAATCAAAGATCTAGATCAAGAAAACCAAAGATAAATGCACTTGTTGATGGTGGTTCTCAATCTAATTTGATTTCGGATGAAGTTGTTAAAAAGCTTGGTTTGCAAACATATAATTGTCCTCATCCATATTCGTTGGGTTGGGTGAAGAAGGGTGTAGTAGAGATTCAAGTAACTAAAAATTGTAGATTTAAATTTGTTACTAACCCATGATACATTTTTTTATTAGGTAAATATATTGGTTTTGAGGGGACCCAAAAACACACAGTACATAGTAGAATCAGAGAAGCCAGGACAACAGAAAAGCCCAACAAGGAACTTGGGCTAGAACTGGACAAAAAAAACTTGGCCAAAATAGTAGCCCAAAGAGAGATGAGGCACAAACCGCCTTCAGTACATATTTTTTTAATAAAAACCCAAAACAACTAGGACACAGGAGAAAACCAAAGCTAAGTAACAGATAGCCCAAAATCAACTAACATTTCATCTTCTTCCTACTTCTGGTTCCGGAACTGGGACTGGGGTTTTGAAAATCCATAGTCTGAGCAGTCCCTTGGTGATCTTTCTCCTTAGTTCTTATCACTTCTTCCTCATCATCCGAGTTGCTGAGGATCAAGCACATTCTTTTCTTTGGGGAGTAAAGTCTGGAAATCTGATCTTGAATGATGGACACCCTCTGTTCTTGCATGACAAGCTCTGCGTTTAGCCCATTAATCCTTTTGTCCTGGATAGCTGCTTTGCTTTGACATTCTAAAATTTCTTGCACCAAATCTTTGGTAACCTTAAGCAAGGTGTCGATAGAAACCTCCATGTTAGCATAGCGAGTTTCCCTATTAATCTCACTGGAATTTTCTTCGTTGATTCTCTTCCCCTTGGAAGACTCGCCAATTTTAAGATTGGACAGAACCTCCACCGTTACACCTTCTATATTTCCAACAGCGTGTTCCTTCTTCAAATTTTTCATTTTGTCAGCTAGGGTTTCGTCATCAGAATATAATGACTTGGGGGGTATAATATGGTTGTCGTGCTAGAAAAGAAGCAATATGAGGCCATGGTGTAATGGGGTGTTAAGTTTACCATCTTTGAAATCCACCACAGACACAATAAGGGATCTCATGAGAAAGAAAGGCAAGCTCATTGCCTGGTTCCTGTGGAAGTAATTAAGGATGGACAGGTGGTGGGTAAACATTTTCCTATATTTTCCTTTCAAAGTGATATACTTCATCACTTCTTTGCAAATGTCCATCCATCTCTTCGGAAAACAGTTTCTAGTTATGCCATCTGTGAACAAGTGGACTCTTTCATTGGGGTCGAAGAAAGTAGCAATTTCATGGTTTCTATGATTTTTGTCCTTAAAAAGCTTAAGCCCGTCCATGGGCATATCAATGGCCTCAACTATGGTTTGTTCAATCACTATAATTTCCATGCCCCTAATCAAAACTCTACCATTATTTCAGACATATCCAAATTCAAGAATAAGAGAAGGTTCGTTACCTTTCAATCTTTTGATATATTCGGAGAAACCTCCCTTCCTAAGCATTCACCAGACTGTAGCGTTCTGTTTGATGGCCTAGTAGGATGTTGGTTTGGTTCTATTATGGTCTCCCCCATAGTTCTTTAGTAATTCACAACAGCTCTTGTAATTTGATTTCCCACTAACATTTAGGGAAAACCAGGCCTTTGCCGTCAAAAACATCCCATCATAAATTTTCCCCTATCACGTGAATAATGACCCAATCTATTATACTTATAGAAAAACGACTTACTCTGTATTTTCATGATTAATGTGGTTAGAGATGTGGCTCCATGGCACAAGGTGGCCTTCCCACTCCATCCATTCTTCCATATCATCACCCTGGTTAGCCAAGCTGTCAGCACATGTGTTACCCTCCCTGAAGATGTGGTAGATAACCACCTCATCAAAGGACTCAATCAAATTTCTAGCCTCCCAGATGATATTTTTAATGCCCCATCCAACTCTAGGTTTCCCGTCTAAGGCCTTAATTATCATAAGGGAGTCACCTTCAATGATCAATTTATTAATCTGTGATATCCTTACTAGCTTTAGACCCCATAATCCAGCCATGGCCTCCGCATAATTAATTGATTGATTCCCAAGAGGTATAACATAAGACTTGATGCACTAGCCCTTGTGGTCTCTTATCAGATATCCACCACCCACTTTTCCCTCTCTCAATTTTGAAGACCCATCAAAATTTAACTTGATCCAGTCAACTGGTGGTGGTTTCCATTTAGTGATTCTTCTATTTTCATTCATTTTAGAATGGTTTTGTCTTTGGTAGGGATAATATCTAAAGCCTTTAGGATGGATTTTTCCTTTGTGGAATATGTTTACATCCATTTATGCTTGAGAATCATGACATTTTCCTTTAATCTTTGGCTAATTTTCTTCACGGCCTTGATGGAAGTAGCATATTTATTATTAAATATCGTGTTGTTACTCTCTTTCCATATTCCCCATAGTATATGAGGCAGGGCACATCTCCAAGCCATTTTGATCATGGAAGATCTGAAGGGGGAATACCATTGATCCATCAGACTATCAAGGTCACTCAGTAGCGGGAATCAGAAGGTTCAATACATTCATGATAGCAACAAAAATCTGGAAAGATTATTTACATTTTAGGAAGATATGTTGAACGGTTTCTTCTTCTTCCTTGCACATAAGTACATTTGTTGATCACAATCTTACCTCGGTTTTTGAGGTTTTCAACTAGTGAGGATTTTATTTTGAATTGATTCCCAAAAGAAGAAGTTTATCTTGGCTAATAAGATGTTTCTTCCATACTTTAGTTGTATGGTCCCTGTGCTCTTCTTTCTCTTCAAGGGGATACAAGGCATAACCAAATTTAGGGCATTCATAATCACCGGAAATGAATAATGCTCCATACCATGTTAATCAATACGAAGTTTGTTAGGAATGGGTGGAAATGATCTAAAATAATAGATCAGGTTTACCCATGGGTACATAGGTGGGATTAGGAATAATGAAGGGGGTGTAAATAATAATGATGCATTAAGGTGTTGTATTTGCAAATCCTGACTTGTATTTTAGGAGAAGAAATAGAAATTTTAATAAGAAGGGCTAATGGATACGAATGGGTACGAAGATGATGATCAACTACAGAGGAGTGAATGACACACATAAAAAAACCAAGCTTTGTACTCGTAAGTGTCTACAACCAGTTTAAAGAAAGTCAGCAGGGTCAATAAGAGTGAAGAAGGCACTTTTGTTTAGCTTATACAATTGTATAGAAAAATCACAATTTTTGAGTTCCCACTCACTATGGCTAGCACCAAGGTTTTCATCAGAATTGAGGATGAAGAGACAAATATCTCTATTGCCTTGAGAAACTTATCACATATGTAGAAACATAAATCAAGGGAAGCGTTGTTAGACATTATTTATAGCGAGAAAAGTGGTCCAACTATTTAGAAGGTTCATGAATGAATAGTGTCCCCAGATAGCCACCCTACAACAAATAAGAGTAGCCAAGTTAACCAAAGAGCTCAAGGAAACTTTTTAAGAATAAGATGGGATAATCGACCATGGAACACAATACCCTATAAGAAAAGTATGTGCATGCATATAAAAAGTTAAAAAAATCCTAGGTGAGAGGACACTGAGCTCAATTGAGATCAAACATACCTAAAAGATGAACCCCATTTTATCCCTAAGGACCAAGTATAGAAGAGTTGAAGAAATTTCTATTTCCTTCTTCTATGAGATAAATAAGAGCCCCGATAAAAATATAACTTGGGAGAGTAGGAGCGAAAAGGACAATTTAAGGGTCATCATACACAAAAAACTTACACATTGCAATAGGAATCTCACCAGAAATGAATCTTAGAGAAAAGACTACATACGTGGACTAAGTCTAGTCAACAGGATTCTTCAAATAGACCAAAATAATAGATGTATGCATCCTCCAAGATACCCAAAAACAAGCCACCTCTGTGAATACTATACCCTGGAGAGAAATGATCCTTGTCCAATATAGGCTACTTGCAAAAAACTCCCAGAAGCAGTTTGAAAGGTAAGGAGAAGAGGCAAGTGTAGAATGAGAAGGAATCAACCTCAAGAATGCAAACTTCTGATGAGATAAGATGAAGTCTATGCTATCAAAGAAGAAACCTCTCCTAGAAAATTCAACCAACTTTTAGGCCGAGGAATGAATGTACAACAGGTGCAATGATGGAGCACTTGGTAGTGGTAGGAAAGCGTGAAAAATATTTAACTGAAATCTTCCATATAAGGTACTTTGACCAATTGAACTCAAAGTCACTTCAAAATGCCTTGATGAATTATAGAGGTGGCAGGCAATATCTATTAATGAAGGAATTGCCTTGCAGAGTATATTTGAGGAGGCCAAGTCAAAGTCACTTACTCGAGGGTGGTTAGTGAGTTATATTTGGGGTGATGTTGGGCCCCTAAAAAATGTGTATTACCTACCTTGCATTGGTAAAAGTTTAACATTATGGAAGTCCAATGACTTCAGTTATTTAGGGGATTTGTAGTATTTGCAGTAGCATGGGTAAAGATTCCCATCGAAAGTTGACTGCATGTAATAAATTTGGGAAAGGTAGAAAAGATACGTGTGGGTGTTTAGGTAAAGGAATGCTTGACCCACCTTGGGTGAATAACAATGCATTTCATAATATTTATTAATGGTTTATTTGCCCAATTTTGGAGCCATAAATAGAAAGAAAGTCAATGCAAGTGGAAGAGCTAAAGAGAAGTCAAGGATGCATGCTATAAATAAATAAAATAATTTATTTAAGAGCAACCAACAACATGCATGATTGGGTGCCTAATTTGGGTGAGTTTATTTTGGTTTCCCAGCAGAACGAATCTGCCAAAATAGTGTCTGCCGAGTTGACTCCGAGTCTCAATATCATGGTTTAGGCAAACAAAGGAAAATGTAAACCGTAAACCCACCTCCCCAAATGTGATATGACAATATGTTGTGGGTTTAAGGCTTTAGGCTTATTTCCACAAACTGTAAATCCATACAGCTAAATGCGTACAGTTAATGCCTACAGATTAAAATATATCTAGAGCTTAGAGTTTGTTTTTACAAACTATGTAGTGTAAACCCCTCTACAAATGCCTATATGTGCTGAGTGAATTAATTCAAGGTTTTCAGGGTTTATCCATTACAGCTATGACAAGCAAAGAAAACAAAATAACCTTCAGAAACAGCATTGCGTTGATTGCAGATTTTGGCACCTGAAGCAGTAGCCATGGAATGTCTTTGTCTGAATGGCTACCAAGTTTCATCAACCGGTTCTCAAATCGATTTAAATACATTGACAGAGTCTTCTGAACGTGCAAGTGTTTGCCTAGATTTGCATCAAATGGATCCAGTACGCCTCAAAAAGGGATACCCAGATGCAGAACTCAAACAGCAAATAAGAGCTGCTGACGCCTGCCAACGAAATGTTAGAAGCTTAATGAAAGGAAACGTTAACATCCACTAGAATAATGCATAGCTTCCAGATTTGCTGAACTGTTCAATGAATAGACAAAATTGAGCTATAGATTGAATTTACCAGATCTAGGTCTCATACGGTTGCGCGAGCTTCATAAAAAATTCAGCTCCTGAGTTGTTTCTTCATGCAGGCAATGTCATACACCCCGTCACATGAGTGAAAAATGAACAGTTCCAGGATCGCCTCAAGCGTGTACTCCCAATCTACCGGGTTGAAGCTTTCATGGAATTTACATGTATTCGCAGTGCCCTCAGAGTGCTCTCTCAGAATTTACATGACACTTGCTCATATGCAATTTTAACAATTTTATAATATCAAATGTTTGAATCATTTACTACAAACATTGCACTGTTTTGTCATGTAGTAAAGAAGCCTTGCAAATAGCTTCAAGGATTATAGGGAAAATGTCAATGACTGTACGATTTCAAGAAAATGACTTGTCATGCATCGCCTTTCATATGCCAGCGTTGGTGAGCATCAAGGGACAAAAGAGTTAGCACACATACAGGTATGGAAGAAGAACCAGACTGGAGCGTTTCACCTTCTTCTATTGTTTTCCTCTTTCATTGCGGGGTTCTTCGAAAAGTAATTGAGCAATCAATTAAATTATAAAACTTAAGTGATTGGTTTAAAAGTTGTTACTTGAATAAGTAATTACTTAGAAATTGTGGTCAGACATGTAGAAATGAAACGGAAGCTATTTTTTAGTCCACGAGAATCAAGCATGTCTATGGGACCAAAAATGTGAATTCCTTGAGCACAGATTGTCCGTTGTTTCCCTTTTGATAGCCTTCCGATGTTTGAATTCATTTAAATTTGTCCACTAATCATGTAATTGTACCTTTATACAATATCCTCATAGCTGAACACTCCATGGATGAAGAAACAAAATTTCCAATCAACACCCCTCGTGTTGCAGACTTTGAGACTGAAACCCTTGATAGCTTTTTGAAATCCAAGGAATTGGGTAGGAGTCCATCTATCTAGGAACTTTGTGTCAAAGAGGTGATTGATTCGGTCATCATTTGAGCCACTTAGATCCTTGCTTAAACCTTGATCGTATGAAGAAAGTACTAATCAACCCTCGTCTTTTGGCCATCTTGTTTTATTTTATTTCATCATTACCAACCTCTTGCACCCATATGCCCAGTTAGCTTCTGTCATCTTGTGTTATTTTAGCCTTGACTGGGGCACCCAGATTAGTACTGGGGCACCTGTGGGTGCCCTGGTCCCACTAGGGGTGCCCCGGTCCTTTTTACACTTTCCCACCTCTTTTTGGGATCTTTCTAGCCGTTTGAGATCTTTATCTTATTTTTGGTCAGAATTTTTGGGGTTAATTATGAAATTAGATCAAGAGAACCCTATAAATATAAAGTTATGAGACCGTAATGAGGGACCTAGCATCACTTACTACTATCACTCATCTCGAGTTACATCCATCTATTATAATAGAGATCACTTTGCATCCACATAGCTCCATCATCAAGGCACAAGGCTAGGACATCTGCATCACACTTCATAGGGGAGGGATTCTATTCTATTCCATGCACACATTCTATTACATTTTCTACATTTAGTTATTGTTCGCTACTTCACAAAGTGTGACTGGCACAAGAGCACCTAGGGCACATTATGCACACACTCACTAGAACTACATTTGGGTCTGAAATGTAGTGCAGTGCTCAGTTAGTAAGCCCACTATTGTGGCAGCTGAGGTCAGTCTAACCCATTCATTTGCATCTTTCTTTTTTTAGGGTTTTTATACTTCTTTTGGTCTTTTGTAGGTCTTCTCATCATCTTGGATTAGTGGTGACATCGGTAGGGGACAGAAAATCTGATGACACACAACGAAGGAAGGTTTCAGACCACCTCCCAACCCTGTGAAAATGATTTTTAGAGCTTTTACACATACCAAGGCACCCATATTGTAGACCAGAGTCCTTGCAGGTGCCCCAGTCCTCCTTTAGGTGCTCCAGTCCAGTTAGATCCTCCAAATCCATCCTTTTTGGGACTTCTGCACAGTCATTCCTGCTTCCAGATTTTCCAGTCATCACTGTGACACTGTCCTGCAAGCATCTTTTATTCAGCTGAGTTCTTTCCTCTTCCTTCTTGCACATTAGGGTTAGAATTTCCTTTTACATAGTTATTTAGATCATTTACATACTTTCTTTATTACATTTATTTAATTTATTTACAGTTGTTCATAGCTTAGATTAACTATCCTCATACACATAGCTTAAGTTGACTTAGGATCCTCATTTTTCCTCTATCACGAGTCAAGTTTCTTTATCTGATTTACTTAGGAGATACCCTAATTGTTGATATTTTACAAAAATTTAGAACACCAAGTATTATGATGAAAATACACCACACAAGCTAATTCCTATACTCTGCTTGATCTATTTAACAACCATAGTGAGTCTCCATCTAATCAACCCCTATTGGACTTGAATCCACGCTCTACATGCTTTATTTCAAGATAAATTTAAGGCCATGGAATCCATGATTATATCTCTCAAATCTGAAATTCAACAGCTTAAGGATGTTTCTCAATCACATGTTTGTGTTCCTTCTACATCTCATATGCACTCTATGACCACTACATGTCATCTAGCTGAACCTTAAGACATTCCATTTCCTAAGCCTGCCATATTTGAGCATAATACTACACCACATGACATTCTTATTCACCTCCTTAATCATCAGTTGATCACTCTACCACATATGCAACATTATTCTCCTTATCGGTTAGCAAAATATCAAGGTCATCCATACTGCAATTATCATCGAATCAATGGACATAATGACAATGATTTCCATACTTTACATCGCATAATCAAATGTCTTAAGCATCAAGGTATTATTTCATTTAATGCACAACATCCTATTACAAAGGTTACATCCACATGGGCTCCTAAGGCTATTCCTTCTTCAGTTAGTCATGATCCACCTAAGAAATCACCTACGGTATCCCCAAGTCAACAAAGTCAACCACCTATCAAAATTAGTTCACAAACCCTCCTACTAATTCATCTACTGCATTACCAAGTCAACCTAAGTAGTCTCCCTTGAGACTCAATGCAACTTTTCCTCCTCTCAAGTATAAGCTCCAACCAATTAATTTCATCCCAACAACTAATCCTTCTACTAGTGTTCATGATATATTTTCACTTTCACCACCACCAAATAAGTTCTACTATAAACTTTATCCAACATGGTTCCACCACACACAAACTTGGTCTTTGGTAGGTGACTCTTGTCACTCTACCCTCCTGATGACACACTCATATTATTATGGTTCTTATATGACTGTTGAGGGGTATTTTACCATAAAGAACCTCATTTCATCTTACATTACCATATTCCTCCATTACATCACCACCTATACATACACACATCTATAATACTTTAATGCTCCTTACACATCATCAATTAAACAAAATCTATAATGCTTCATCACCCTCATACATCATTTATCACATAATACACATTATCATACACTTGGGGGCATAACATCCCACATCCCCCCTAATCTTAGCATCTATGTATATCTCACTTTTGCATTCTCATACATCAATCTCATAGCATATGCATACTCATTACACACTTTAGTGTTGTTATTACCCAATGACACACTCTTGTGCTTTGGTTCACACTTGACTATTGAGGGCTTACTACACATGAACCCCACACACTGCACTATAGGACATTACACATTGTTATTTCATCACACATTACATCATACACATACATTTATTTAGTCTACATCATTTTGACATTTACGCATTTACACATCATATATCATCTTCATCATTACACATGAGTCTAGCATTACATCATCTTACATCCTACATTACTAGCCTATCTACATTTCCATTGCATGTCACTTTATACATTACACTTTACACATTCTACACATCATTGCATTTACCTTTTACACATCATACATATGTACACATTCCACTCATCACATGGTCATCTTTCATCATTACATATACTACATTGTCTTCTACATTCCCTACATACATTATCTGCACTCACTCACCACCCTATGATGCACTTTAGTTCCTCAGTCCATACTCGACTGCCGAGGGTTTACAAATCAAATGGACCTTACACTCATCACACATTTACTATTTGACCTTTCATCATGTGACAATCATAGGCTAGTGACATACACTTTAGGCTAAATTGTCACTTATTCTATCATTTTGTAGTGGTATACACCTTAGGTTACATCACCACTCCCTCTTTTCATTTTGTAGTGATATATGCTTAGGGATAAATCATCACTCATCCATTCATCTTATAGTGATATACGCTTAGGCTAAATCATCACTTATACATTCATCTGGTCATGATATATGCTTCGGCTATAGGGTTCACGCACACATCATCGCTAGTTCACATCTCATCACTACACCTACACATTCCTCACAACACGTTAGACACAACACACACTTTGACCATTTCCTGATGATGCACTCTCATTTATGGTTCATTCTTGACTTTTGAGGGGGAAAAAAAATGAACCTCATTGCATACACTTCCATCCACTCAGGGGCATGTGGCTCCTATCACTCCATCTTGCATTCCATTCCATCCATCCACAACATACTGCATATTATGGTTGCTTTTACTCTTGCTTACTTTTGCTTGTTCATGGTCACTTTATTACACATGCTAGTTAGCTTACTTGTATGTCATTTATCTATATCATACACACATGCATGTTCACATCCTTTTCTAGTTGTGATCACAGATACATGTCTCTTACACGCAACATGGATGCTCACCTTCTACCCTTCCTACACTGGTCACTGGGGGCATCCACATTCGTCTCTCATAGGTGTTATTGTTTCATTTTGTACTTAGCACTTTACATTACTTGGTTATACATGTTTTTGACATACTAGTTATCTTTCTAACATGCTAACAGGTGCTTCATGTGCAACATTTGTTATGCAGGGATATTTGTTTCCATACTTGTTTGTTACATTGTCTTCTATTGTTTGCTATTGTATGTGGGCCTTGCCCCTTTGTTTGGTGTGCACACTTTTTTGTTTGTTTGCAGTCATGATGGCCTTGTGTGTCTTGCAACATCATGAGTGATGTCCCATGTTTGCCCCACTTTGTGTGGCTTACTTTGTCTTTTTCATGTTTACACTACTTTTCTTGGTAGCTTATATTGTTTGCGTAGATTACACATGTTTTTCATATGCATGCATGTTTGTTCACACTTGTCTTTGGCTAGCCTTCTTGTTTGTGCGTGCCTTGGTTTTTACCAAGCACTTTTTAGGGTTACAACGTACATGTGGTTGGTCCTCTTTTGGGGCCACATTTCTCCTATCAGTGATGTCACATGTGCCCCCAAAGAGGGGGGACATCATTTGGGGGTTTTTACATACTAACACAGAGATTCTACACCAGTTTGGTTCAGTTATATACAGTGAGTGGGTTCAGACCAGTCTACGAACCCCATACACAACGAATTTTATAGGACATGGTGTCCTTAGCATTCTGGGAAGTAGTTACATGCTTGGAGGTTATAGTGGGTGTGCCTCTCTACACTACTTTGGCCAGTGGCATCAGATCACCCAAAAAACCAGGATGATATAGAGATCTCTTCACAACAATTCAGGGAAGCAGTTAGAGCTTGGAGGACATAGAGAATTTCCTCCCTACACTTCTTCGGCCTATGGCATGAGATCACCCAAAAAACTCACAGTACAGGATATCCTTCTACACTCTCTTTCTCGACATGGATCAGGGGCACATGTTCCATTTACATTTATGTATTTTACATTTACATGCTTTCATATACATGCATATTTTACATTGCATTTTACACATACATACATACATATTTGACTACTTGATCATTTTCTCCTTACAAGTCTGACCGTATGAGAAACAAATAGTCAAATGGGGGCAACAACAACAACAACAACGTCAATAACAACACTTCATGACAACACACACTTTACTAACCATGTAGGTACATCACACACATCAACAGCTACACATGCATTCCACCCTAGGTTCACTCTCATCACTTTTTCTTTGTGCATTTTTCATCTTTAGTTTCCATGCTCCTCCATCTTTTTTTCATTCCATGCTTTTGTCTAGTCCTTTGGCACATTTCTACTACACTCTTCATGGACATCAGGTACACATCTCTATCTACTTTATGTTACCAAGCTTTCCGCTCACCAACATAAAGTGGGGGAAAAATGTAGTCACAAAATCATGCACTTTAGACATTATTTATCTCAGTCTCATACTACTATTTAGAAGGTTCTTGAGTGAAGAAAGTACTAATTAACCCCCATCTTTTGGCCATCTTGTTTTATTTTATTTTGTCATTACCAACCTCTTACACCCATATGCCCAGTCAACTTCTATCATCCTCATTATTTTAGCCTCAACTGGGGGTGCCCAGATTAGTACTGGGTGCCCGTGGGCACCTTGGTCCCATCAGGGATGCCCTGGTCCTTTTTTCACTTTCCTCACCACTTTTTGGGCTCTTTCTAGCCATTTGAGGTCTTTATCTTTCTTGTGGTCCACCTTTTCGGGGTTAATTATGAAATTAGACCAAGAGAACCCTATAAATATAAAGTTATGAGACCATAATGAGGGACCTAGCATCACTTACTACTATCACTCATCTAGAGTTGCATCCATCTATTGCATTAGAGATCACTTGCATCCACATAGCTCCATCATCAAGGCACAAGGCTAGGACATCTGCATCACACTTCATAGGGGGGGATTCTATTCTATTCCATGCACACATACTATTACATTTTCTACATTTAGTTATTTCTCGCTACTTCACAAAGTGTGACTGACACAAGAGAAACCTAGGGCACATTATGCACACACTCACATAGAACTACATTTGGGTCTGAAATGTAGTGCAATGCTCAGTTAGTAAGCCCACTATTGTGGTAGCTAAGGTCAGTCTGACCCATTCATTTGCATTTTTATTTTTTTAGGGTTTTGATATTCTTTTTGGTCTTTTGCAGGTCTTCTCATCATCTTGGATTATTGGCAACATCTGGTAGGAGGATAGCAAATCTGATAGACACACACTGAAGGTTCCAGATCATCTCCCAGCTCGGTGAAGATCATTTTCAGAGATTTTACACAGACCAAGGCACCTAGATTACAGACCAGAGCACCCACAAGCACCCTAGTCCCTCTCCAGGTGCTCCAGTCCAACTAGATCCTCTAGATCCATCCTTTTTAGGACTTATGCATAGTCGTTCCTTCTTTTAAATTTTCCAGTCACCACTGTGACATTGTTCTGCAAGCATCATGTTATTTCCTTGAGTTCTTTCCTCTTCTCTCTTGCACATTAGGGTTAGCATTTCCTTGAAATCACGTTTAGATCCTAGCAAACAAATTACAGAGGGACTCTATAATGGAATTGGTGGGGCCTATGAAGATCAGACATTAACGTGTAGGAGAAATTTAGAAAATGGCTCTATCGAGTGAGCTCGGGCCTTAAATCCATTCTATACGGGTTACAGGTGGGCTCGGAAATAGAACAGGGTCAGAGGAGGAGGAACAATGTCGCAGAGAAGCCAGGAGTAAGAAAAAGAAGAAACAACATAGATATGAAGTCTTCGGGCTCAAAACAGTTCAAAATGAGTCCAAAAATAGGCTAAGTATGGGGGAGGTAGCGGAGAAGGCCACATGTGCAAATGACACTTCTCTAAAGTTGAATCCAAGAAAGGAAGTTCAAATGAGCGCTAAGCTTCCACAGCGTCCAGAGCCCCAAAAAATTACATCGCCGTTGAAAAGTATTCGACTAGGCAGGAAGGTGTCAAGTGTCAGCTCATCAAAAATATGAAATGGGAGTCCAAGGTGAGAACTCAAACTCGTGCCAACCCTCCACGTAGCAAATGGTCAATAGAGGTCAAAAGGTGGATGGGGCAGGCCTCAAAAAAGGGCTAAGTATAGAAGTACTGACGGGGACTACTAGGTGTCCAAGTGGTGCATCTCTAAGGGTAGACCCAAAGGTGGGGACTCAAACAAGCACCAGTTTTCCACATAGCCCAAGGTCTGAAAAGGTAAGGGAGAGGTCATTGAAAAGTCCAAAGACTCGCAGAGTCTTCCAAGTGTCAACCCAATGCTCCTTCAAAGGAAAATATTGATTGGACTTTCAAGAAAGCGTAGAGCCTCCATGCATCTAGTCTCTTTGAAGGGGACAATGTCAGGTTGAATAATCAATGCATAGTGGTAGGCCGACGGAGAGTGCCAAGTGTCTAAATGGCGCTAACTCAAGGGTCAAATAGAGAGAGGGTTCTCAAACAAGCACCAGACTGCCGTGTGTCCCCAGTCAAGAAATATGACCCCGCTGAGCAAAGGACTTAACTAAAACATAGAAATTAGGCAGGCCAGCGGAAGAAGCGCCATGTGGCAAGCCTAAACTAGCAGTGCTAAGGCAGGCCATCGGGGGAAAAGTTGGATTCTTTCCCATTTTTTTTCTAAAGATGTAAAAGTTACAAAATAGGACGCAGCTCCGCCCAAAGGGAAAAGTCAGACGTTTAAGCCCGAGTCAAAGTCAAAGCGGGGAAGTGGAGGAAAAGGTGAAAATTTTCCTTTTGTATAAAAGGCACAACGGATGAAAATTGAAAAGCATCTCCCCAGCCAACCAGAGGATGCCACATGTCCAAATGGAGCTACGGGGCCGTGGGAGCTTTCTGGATTTTTATGAAAAAAGGGGAAAAGATAAATCCTGGGCCCACGAATCTAATTTTTTCCCTAATTTTCCCTCCATTGTGTCCCATATTAAAAAGGGGGCCTATTTTTTAAACTGGTTTTCCCGCTTTTGTACGGACCTGATACAAACTTCGAAGGGGCATATCTTTCAACTCAGGGCTCAAAATATTGCAAATCTGACATCGTTGGAAAAATCTCGGCCTTGCCCATGCCATGAAGATCTGAAACTTTAAGTTTGGGGAGGTTAGGTAAAGAAAAATGGAGAAAACATCTTCAGGGACATTAATGCGGGATTTATCTACCTCAACAACCAGATCGGATTCAATCTACTCCGTCGTTTCCTCCTCCTTTAAGGCGCTGAACCATAAATTGATACATTCAAGACAAATTTGGGGGCAGATTTTATAGGAGGCATTTATAGAGGTGGTTGAGCTTGGAACTTTTTCCCGCTTCTCTCTCTTTCTTTTCTCGGATTGAATCTATAAAAGCAGGGTCAAGAATCATTGTAAGGGGTTGGACATTCTTCTGTTTTGCAAGCTCCCCTTTCCTTTTGGCAAAGGAACTCATGGAGTTTCAGACCTACCCTCAGAGTTGTAATACGTTTATTGCCTTTCTAGCTGTTTGTAATGCATTGTATCAATCTTCAGAGCAATAAAATACGTTCGTGATCGATTTGGGATCCTTTCTTGTCTCATTTGCTCTCATATGGTCTTTCATTATAAATCTGGTTATATGTGCTTGATTATCGTATGTATTTTTTTGGTTTGTGTTTATCAGCAAAACTAATGTTCATCATTCCTTTGGTGCATCACATTATAGCTTAGTTTGATTTCTTGCATTCCTTTTATCCCTACCTCCTTGGTAAAACTTAGATTAGGTTTAGGAATAGGCCCTCTGCAAGTTTTCACGCATGCACCTAAACAAAGGAATATGAACTAGCCTTTAATCTAGAGAGTTTTTACCATCTGCAAAGTCCCACACTTTGGGGAACAACTTAATGTTATATGAATCACACAAAATGAATCTGCCTTAGAAAAGTAGATATGACGACTCATTTGGGGGTGCTGTGATTTTTCACTAACACATACTTCTTTACTACATTCATTTACTTTATTTACATCTGTTCATAGCTTAGATTAACTATCCCCACACTACATTAAGTTAGTTAATTTTAGTTAATCAGATTGTAAAAAATATTTGGCAAAAATAATATACAATGTACATATATGAGCGTATATATAGCTAAAAAAATATTTATCTCCCCTTTTTTACCTGCCCCACCAAAGGTGGAACATCCTCTAAAGGTGGTACCCTATTGGATAACATTAATCAGATGCATAAATTTATTTATTCTAAGCCTATACAAATTGTACTAGTTATAAAAGCTAAGTAAGCTAACAATTAGGTGCATATGATATGTTGCAACAACACCCCTCTCCCCCAAGTGTGACTTAGGGAGGTCTATAACAAAGAAACAAGAGGATCAAAATCCTTAGAAATGGGTCTTATCAACTAAGGCCTTATCAAGTACCTATGTATAATTTGAACAATGAAGGAAGGAAGAACTTAAGATGAATGCCCCCAAGAATAACCTCCTTCACCCCAAGGATCAATCAAAATTGAATATAACAAGGTGATGCGAATGGTTTAGTGAAGATTTCAATGAATTTTTCATCTAAAGGCACAAAATTCAAGCTAAGGACACCATCTTGGATGAGATTTTGAATGAAGTGCATGTGGATCTCAATGTGATTGGTAAGTTAATGCTCCACCGAGTTGCATGAAATCAATATATCACTCCAGTTGTCACACCAAAGAGTAGTGGGTTTAGTCTATGGAAAGCCAAACTCTGTCAACAATTTTCAAAGCCATAAAACCTTATGGATAGCTAGAACAATACCTCAATACTCTACCTACACCAATGATATTACAATTGCATATTGATTTTTGCAAGGCTAAGTAATAGGCTCTAATACAATGAAAGATTAGTAGATGCCCACATGAGTATAGATATTGTAATATGGCTTACACCAAGATAAAACTTAATCTACAAAGAGATGAACATATATTGCCTTGAAAATGAAGTTGAAAAAGTATTTGCCAAAAATAATATACAATGTACATATATGAGGGTATATATAGTTACAACAAGAGTTATCTCCTCTTTTCTTACTGGCCCCACTAAAGGTGAAACATCCACTAAATGTGGCACATTTATATATAAAATTAATTAGATGTAAATCTTTATTTGTTCTAAACCTAGACATAATGTACTAGTTATAGAAGCTAAGTAAGTAAGTTAACAATTAGGTGCATATAATATGCTACACCAACATTTTTTTAAAGGATAAAGAGGACGATTTAGATATTTTTGAAATGACTGGGACAACAAAGGAACGAAATATTTGTGTTTTTTTATAGTCCTTTTAAGATGTGTTCCTAACTCATGAAGTTTTTCCTCCAAAAATAGAAGTAGAGCATGAGAATCAATTATTTCCCACATCTCCTTTACCTAACATTGGCTTGTACAAACAATCACTTTTAGAGAGATGAAATGAATAAAAAACTTCAAGATTTGTTAGAAAAAGGGGCTTTATGCCCAAGTACTTGACCATGTAGGTCACCATTGTAATGGTGCAAAATAAGGATGGATCTTAGAGGATGTGCATGGACTATAAATTCTGGAACACTAGTACCATAAGGCACTGATATCGACTTTAACGATGAATTGTTGGAAGAAATTTAACATGTTAAGTACTTAAAAAATTTGGATATGAAATATGGGTACCATCAAGTTTTTATGAAGGAGGAGGCTATATAAAAGACAAATTTCAAGACAAAACACAATTCGTATTAATGGTTAGTATTTGTTTTTATTTATGTAATGCACTAGCTAAATTTTTGAGATAGATAAATGATGTATTGAAGCCTTTCATAGATACATGCACCATAATGTATCTAGATGATATTTTGGTTTTTAGTGCTACATGGGAAGAACATTTAACTCATTTGAGGCAAGTATTACAAGTGTTAAATGAAACAATCACTAGTCTACTTGGGCCATGTGGTCAAAGGAGGGGAACCGAAAGTGGATTCCAAAAAAGTTGAGGCCATCATGAACTGGCTCACACCTAGGATTTCTAATGATGCCAAAAAAAAATTCATAGTAAAACACATGAGGAAGTTTATTCCAACATTCTTTAACATTAGAACACATCTACATATAGTTACAACAAGTGGTAAGAGTTTTCATCAAGGAAAGGAACTTAATAATGCTTTTAATTCATTAAAATATATAATAAAACATGCACCAATATACTCCAAAGGATCTTTGAGTATAATTTATGGAGTTTAAGATTTCAACTAGGATAATGGCCATGCCAATGATATGATCATGTTTGAATTTGTACCTTTTTGACATTATCTTTTGATTTTTTGCTATTGGTATTTCAACTTTTAATATTTTGGATTTTTTTGTTCCTCCTCCATATGAATTCAAAAATATCATAATAAGTATGTAGGATGACTATCACTACAAATATTACACTTCATAAAAATAGAGTAGAACATACAACCAAGATGCTTGGATACTCCTAGACCTACCCTTAGGAAATAGTGTGATCTTATATCCGATTTAAACATGTTTTAAGTGATGGGAGAAACAAGAAACATGAGAACTATAAGGGAGATAAAATGGTACACTAATAGTAAATTGGTAGTTGGCCGCAAGATGGGATTTTTTCTTCATAGGGAATGAGTGTAAATGTGATGGTAAGATGTGAATTAAGTAGTGAAAAAGTGAAATATAGTAAGAATTCCTTGAGATAGAAGTGTAAAACTATGATAGGTCTAACATGAACAAATATATTTGTAAAACCCAAGAGGAAGAGAGAGTAAATGTGAGATAGAACCCACAAGGGAAATGTCTGAAAGAATTTAACTACCAAAGGACCACGAAGGTGAACAATGAACAGAGAAACCCAAGAGGAAAGTATGAAGAAAGTAAAACTACCAAAGGACTAGGAAGGGGCACAATGGCTAGATAAACCCAAGATGGAAAGAGTAAATAATATATAAATAAAACCCAAGAGGGAAAGGAAAAGAAAGAAAAATTACCAAAGGGCATGAAGAGGCAAAATGACCAGATAAACCTAAGGGATAAATTAAATAAAAATTACCAAAGGACCATGAAGGGGGAAAATGGACAAATAAAACTAAGAGGGAAAATCTACAAAAAGAAATCCCACCAACGGACCATGAAGGGATCTTTTGATTTTTTGCTATTGGTATTTCAACTTTTAATATTTTGGATTTTTTTGTTCCTCCTCCATATGAATTCAAAAATATCATAATAAGTATGTAGGATGACTATCACTACAAATATTACACTTCATAAAAATAGAGTAGAACATACAACCAAGATGCTTGGATACTCCTAGACCTACCCTTAGGAAATAGTGTGATCTTATATCCGATTTAAACATGTTTTAAGTGATGGGAGAAACAAGAAACATGAGAACTATAAGGGAGATAAAATGGTACACTAATAGTAAATTGGTAGTTGGCCGCAAGATGGGATTTTTTCTTCATAGGGAATGAGTGTAAGATGTGATGGTAAGATGTGAATTAAGTAGTGAAAAAGTGAAATATAGTGAGAGAGATTCCTTGAGATAGAGAGTGTAGAGAACTATGATAGGTCTAGACATGAACAAATATATTTGTAAAACCCAAGAGGAAGAGAGAGTAAATGTGAGATAGAACCCACAAGGGAAATGTCTGAAAGAATTTAACTACCAAAGGACCACGAAGGTGAACAATGAACAGAGAAACCCAAGAGGAAAGTATGAAGAAAGTAAAACTACCAAAGGACTAGGAAGGGGCACAATGGCTAGATAAACCCAAGATGGAAAGAGTAAATAATATATAAATAAAACCCAAGAGGGAAAGGAAAAGAAAGAAAAATTACCAAAGGGCATGAAGAGGCAAAATGACCAGATAAACCTAAGGGATAAATTAAATAAAAATTACCAAAGGACCATGAAGGGGGAAAATGGACAAATAAAACTAAGAGGGAAAATCTACAAAAAGAAATCCCACCAACGGACCATGAAGGGACTCGAAACACAATGGATGAATAAACCTATGAGATAAAGTATACAAAAGGAAAAAATACCAAAGGATAAGAAAGGGGCACAATGGTCAGATAAACCCAAGAGGGATATGTAAATAAGGAAAAGCTAATGTTTGTTAAGAATAATAATAAGTGATAATATTTGAATTATAAATGATATAATATAATAGTATGTGATAAGATCATAGATGGCTCACAATATTATTGTAAACATCTTGTATGACTCCATAAATCTATGTTTGAATATCATGTCTAATCATTTTCATGGTGTCCTCAATCTCCTCAGGGAATTTAAATATTTTTTATAGCATATCTTGGAACACGCTACTACCATAGTCTCTTCAACCTTATTTAAGATCCTCGTAATGACCTCGTGGTAGACGCCTTTCTATAAAAAAGGTCAGATCATGATGAGTGGGAGGTTGATCCTTTGATTGTGGATGAGATACATGAGGATTTTTTTCCTCCTTTTGAATACAATGCTTGCAGTATGATTTACACTAGTTTGTGGAGTATGTGTACACACTATGAAAATGCCAAAAACAATCATATTTTGGGGTGTGAGAAGAAGATGAATGTGTATTTTTCATCTATGAACGAAGAAGAGAAGATGGCTAAATCTAATTCTTCCATTGTCAAATTTTTTAATTGGATATTATGGAATGTACCATAACATACTAGCCAAGAGTAAACCCTCTCCTATAGCATTCTCAAACTAGAAAGATTGTTTTTTTAATTGGTCGAATCCTTTTCCATTTAGTTTTTTTAATTATTTTACACATTACCTTTTCCATATTGAATAAACTCACTCTACTGGAAAATTTTAAAATTTTGGGTTAGAGGTGAGTTAAGGTTGAGTTTACTAGCCAACAAAATTATGAAGAAACCATAATTATTAATATAAAAAAGTCAATTTATAAATCATAATAGACACTTGGAAAAAACTCATTGATTTTCTAAAATTTTTACATTGGGATCGAAATCTGGCTCACATTTCATCATTTGAGAAGGAATGACTTTTATCTGTTATTTACATGATATTTACTTGACACCCAATTTTTACATGATATTTACCCAATACTAACATGATGTTTGCATGATACTTTCCTCTCAAAACTGAAATGAATGTGTGGTGGGTAGATTATAGTTATTATTTTTGATGATTTTTTTAATAATTAGTTTAATTCAATTCCAATTTATTCTTATTATTTTCCAGTAACTTCACACAACTCCTAGATATTCAATCAAAACCCCTCACTTCTCTATGTGTTTTATATATCCACTCATAAATGTTACAAAACCCTATATTAAACATTATTATATTGATCATATATTTTTTGTTGGATTATATGATTTTTGAAGGTCCCTTACAAAACAAAACCCATTTTTTATTTCATTAATGTAGAGAACTATGATGTCATAAATGTTCACTCATAGTGAATACAATCACGCGGTCATATATGTTCACTAGTAGGTGAATACAATTGTATAATGATATATGTTCATCGGTCAACTAATACAGTTTCATTAAAATATGTTTTCTGGTTGGTGAATACATTTTTTCCTTGGTTGGAAAATGTAAATGCAACATGTATTTTGTGACAAACAAATATAAATGATTACATTTGTATTTTTTGAACAGTAAACATATATGATTGGTAGATATTCACATACCGATGAACATATATAATTGTTTGTGTCTTCATTATTCAGTGAATACAGATGCATTTTGTATATGTTCACAAAATGACGAATACATGCACAGTCATATATGTCAGTCAGTCAATGAATACCTAGTAGACATATATGTTTGTTAGTCAGAAAATACCTACCAGCCATACATATTCGTTAGCCAATGAATACAATGACATAGACATACATGTTTTCTGGTTGACGAATACAACCCTATATATATATTTGTTGATACATGATATATATCCTATAATTACATGATACTTGCATGATATTTATCCGATACTTTAATGATACCCAATATTTGCATGATAATTACCCGATATGTTCTTTGGTTAGTGAATACAACCACACAGTCATATAGGTTCTTCGATCGAAGAATACAACCAAACAATCATATTTGTTCACTAGTTGGAGAATACATCCACATAGTCACATTTCCAAATGTAAACACTCATTCATTTACAATTCTAAATTTAATCTTTGTCAAATACAAAAAAAAATGTCTTTTGTTCAAGTTTACGTAAGCCTAGAGGTTTTAAATTGTCATTTCTATCTAAGAGTGTGTGTTTCATGTGTTGGAGAAATAACTTCACTTTCATATAAGTGATCCAAAACTGAACCGTGGAAATTCTACTTGTACTATCATTTCTGGGACATAATGAGATATTTGTTTAAGAAATAAATATTTATAGGTGTATGTGAATGTAAAGGAATACCATAAAAAATGGAAACAAATCCCCACAATGACATAAATTCCCTCCATATTCCTTGGCCCAAAGGAAAATATCTCCTCCTTATGTATTTCATAGTTTAATTTTGTGGAATGAGAAGTTTTGGTAAAAAATTCTACACCCTAAACACAAAGAAGTTGTCTCTATGGACCAACACTATACTCACCTTAACTCTCCATCTTCTACAACGTTATGGAACGATTGATAGAATCAAGTTTTTGGGTGATAAATTTGTTCTATTTTCTCCTATATGTTATTTAGTAGCCTATCTAGTGTAGAAAAATGAAGATGCATCAAATGTGATGCAAGGGGGAAGATCCTAGTGTAAACACATAAATTTAATCATTTATGACTTGATAATGTTAGTATTGACTTAAATCCAAAATCATGACTTTTGCACCTATTCCGAGCCTAATTGTTATATCCTTAGTCCTAAAACAATAATTTCTCTCCTCAATCCATTACTCATTCACCCATATAAATTCTTGCATTAGTCACGTGTAGTCCATTACTCATAAATATCATGCACAAAACTTTACAATGTTGCACTTCCCTCTTGCACCAAACTATTGAGTAGAGCCAAACCAATAAACAGTTTGATATAAAAATAATGGTTATGTCTAGAGCCACTCAATGGTCATTTTTAAAATTTGATATCTTTTAATGGGTCTATACTTACCCTATGGGTTGGCCTTAATGTGAAATTATACCCAGGGAACCCTATATGCAAGTCAAATGTAGTAAATTACTCACTTGGAAATTTTTGCAATTACCTTACACAAATAATTCAAAAGGTATTTAAAGCTATTCAAAATTTCCTTAAAACAACACGAGCTACTAAGATCACCCCCACACAATCTTGAAGCCATCAAAACCACGTTCAAGAGTCAAGCTTCCCAATCCAAGATCCATTAAAGAAAAGTTAAGCACAAACAAATTAAACCACTACAAAGCATTATCAAGTGATTGTGTTATTAAATATAGTTGCATCCATACAATATTATATATTTAGGTGAATGACTATGTGCAGTTTGAGGCATATTCAAAGCAGTTCCAATGTAAGAGGTGTATGGATTACGCTTGAATCTAAACACTAATAATATTGTATGGTTTTTCCCCACTGTTAGGATTTTGGATTAGTTTGGGTGATTAGATAGGCTTTCAAAAATTTTTGAGATCTAAACTTCAACAAAAAAACATATTTTAGTCATTCATAGAGGTGCAAAAAGTTGTGATCTGAAAAGGACATACCGAAAATATGGAGGAGACATGTCAAAGATGAGGAGTTGAGGATAAACCTAATGGAGGAAGAAAAATATTGAAACCCATTGGAAAATTTTGGATGGCAACATAGATTGGGGAAAAAAATTGTAGGATTCAGATTCATTCGGTCGACAGGAAAAGTGAAAGTTGAGGTGAAAAGTTTTGGCCATATGAAGAGATGATAGATGGATCAAGAACATTAGTAGAATCTAATCTGGACTGGTTAAAATATTTTTCCCTATTTTGAAGAATGAGGAGGGGAAGCAAGGAGATTGTTTGGTTTTGAGAAATTCCATATCTTATGAATCTAGAGGAAATGCAAAATATCTTGTGGTTTTGTTCAAAATTTTTGAAGAGAAGATGAATGGTATGATTGATACCAATTTTATTAGATATTTTTGTGTGGAAAAGATAAGGGAAATGGAAGATTCGTATGGATCCATGTGGAAATATTTGGCAATAAAAGAATCCTAGGAACTTTAGGACTCTTGGTGGAAATGGAAACCTTGTTAGGATCCTATGATTTCTTCTGGAAGGAGTAAAAACTATTGGGAGATGTTCATGGAGTGGTGCAAGTTATAGATTGAGGTGACAATAAGGAAAGATTAAAAGTAGATAAGGTGGTTGTAAGATCCAATTGTATGGTGCTAGGCCCCATAACCCACCATGGGTTATCTATGAGGGGAGACCAAATGGGCTGAAAATTCATAGAATCCATGACAGATCATACTAGTGAAAGGGTTCAAGTGGCTTTGGATGGAATTCGAGATCTTCCACCTTTCTTACCTAGGGATGGGGTTATGGATGATTCAACATCACATATCAGACAAGTGATGATCCCTAAAAAATGGTGGACGAGGAACGTAGGAATTAGAAGAACCTCATGCTCTTAGGGAAAATTTCCATGATGTCTTGGAAAGGGTGGTGTTTAAAATAACAGATACATAAGACTTGACAAGGGTACCATAGAAATAACCTTGGATAATTGGTAAAATGTTAGTTTATGGTAACATTCCATACTTCAGAAGATAAAGATTGTGTCTTAGAACATAATTAGTTTTTTAAGGGGAGAAAGATCTTCATGTAGCCATGGTGAAATAATTTTATGAAAATATAATTTGTTGGAGAGAAGGATTTTTGGGATCAAACTATATTCCCTACCTCTAGAATACTTGTGGTAAGAGATATTTCAAAGGATTGGTGAAGCTGTGAGAGGTTTTTTTTAATTAGATTCCTGATCTTTTGGGACATATTCTTATTTTGTGTGTTTGCAGGTTAAGGTAGATGATAGAAAATGTCTCCCTCAGGCTATAATTATCAATATTAATGGGAAAGAATTCATTCCACCAATTGAGTATGAAGATTTGGAAAAGACAGGTAATATCCAACAAGAATCAACATGGTTAAGTGGGAATAATTTCACACACCTTGTTATTATCCATCCATTTCACAAGATGGTTCAACAAGTGTCATTGGGCACAAAAAAAGTTTGGAAAGAGAGGCAATGACTAACAGATACTGAAAATATTGTGCAAGGGGGAAAAGAGATGAAAGACCCCAATTTAGAGGGAAAAGGTAAACACTTTTTGTTCTCCTCATTTTCAACCAAACATAGAAGGAACTTTCAAAAAAGTCAAGTATCCTAAAGGAGGAAATAATGTGGAGGATAAAGATGTAGAACTTGTACAACCAGAATGAGTAAGCTTGCAATATGAAGAACCAATACATGTAGAATGTCCACAATCATCTAAGATATTTGAAGGTAAAATTGACCTCCAACATCTATTTATTGATGAATCTTATCACAAAACACAATCAAATTTAGAAGTATCTATGGAGATGGAGGGATCTCATGACAACATGTTAGTTACAAAAGTAGATAAATATTTGACTATAGAAACAATAATCCCTTAAGAAGACCTAGGGCAAGATGACCACATTCATAGCTTGGAAGAGAGTGTAGTCCTTATGGAATCTGATTCTTCTACACAAGGACAATGGTTACAAATGGTTCCTAGAAATTTTGTCTCCCAAACTGAAGCGGAAAATAATGAAATGCCCTTGTCATCCATGAAGAGTAAGAAGAGGGGGTAGAAGTCCATGGTGGAAAATTGGTTGAAGATTCATTGGAGGTAGTAAAAATAGGGTGTCAAAAGATGGTGGTAGAAATTTTCTCTACCACTAGAATGAAACTTTTCATATGATGAGTTTCCCCCCTCACTCCAACTTGATTTTTTTATAATAAGTTTAAATAAGGACGTAGTTATTGACGTCTCATATGATTTGTATCCTGCAGTGGAAAAAATAATAAGATCTATGACAAAGTGTAACTTGTAGAATCGTGGAAGATCATAGAAAACAATGTAGATGGATTTGGATCTTATAGAAGTCATGGTTTTTCAATAGATATTTAAACCAGTGGACTAAGGATTAGTGGGCTGGAAGAAGTAATATAAGTAAAAGAGAATATTTACACAATGGGAATTTTTGAAGCGTATAAATGGGTGCAGAAAGAAAATAGGATATTTAGGTTAGAAAATTACATATGAAAGAGAAATGTATAGGGAGGGGGAGGAGAAAAAGGCTACATAATTAAGTATATGTTGTTATTGTATTGGTTTGAATGACTACCACATAAGGGCTTATATGATTTTGAATGAAACAATTGGAGGGTTTAAAAATGGTTATATTACGGATACAATATTCTATAGTGGCATTCTTGAGTATAAAGTGATGGGAATATGCTCAAAACTATTAAAGTATAAATTTGTATGCAATCTTGCAGTTTTTTCATTAAATTTTTTTATGAAGAATTAGAAAAATATTCATGTGTTTTTCCAACTTCTATAACATCTTTTACTTGGTATATGTTGCTCGAATATATAGTTAGCTAATTTATTGAAAAAGGGTGAGAGAAAAATAGTGAACAAGTGTATGGATTGAAGAAGGATCCAAGGAAATAAGAGACTATTGAATTAATATCATGAAGGAATACTACATACACATGTTTTGTTGCTGATGCAGAAGACTTGTCTTCTTAATCTTCATTGGGTGAATAATTTTTGTAGGATAAACTAAGCTTAATGAAGATGAGTTTTCTTGAATGATGGCTCACTTTGGATAAATATACAAATGCTATGAAAAACTTGAGTATATCGCTATGGTATTGGGTGGACTGGATGATGAAGTGGATGAGAGATGTGATCATATTGGTAAGGTTAAGGAAAATTATTAGAATAGGTTAAATTGGGAAGTGTGTAGAGGAAACCAATATAGAATGATTATAAGCCTTCAAACCATATTAGATTAGTGAAGTTTGTGGGTAATTTATTAAAAGAAGTAGCACAAGTAAAGAGGATTTATAGAATGGACAATTTGAGTGCACAAAGGGGTGTAGAAAGAAAATATGGTAATTACATGGAAAAATGATAGTCGAGACATAGAGGTCAGAAAATACAGAGGAATGAGACATGGATAGGGCTGAAGTTTTAGAGGGGAAGTTTATTCCAGAATGTAAAGGAATTGTTCCAATATAGAACGATTATAAGCCTTAAAAACATATAATATTAGTGAAGGTTGTGGGTGATTTATTGGAAGAAGTGGAAAAATTAAAGAGGCTTTATAGAATGGACAATTTGAGTGCACAAAGGGGTGTAGAAAGAAAATGTGGTAATTATATGGAAAAATTCTAGTCGAGACATAGAGGATAGAAATTACAGAGGAATGAGACATGGATAGGGCTAGAGATTTAGGGGGGAAGTTTATTCCAAAATGTAAAGGAATTATTGTGTCTATGGATATAAGAATATAGTAGATGTAACTAGATAAAGATAATATCTCCCATATATGTTTTTTATATCAGAGGAAGAGATTGGAAGGTTTCAAAATGGATATATTATAACTATAATTTTTTCAGTAGCATTCCTAAGTATAAATTGATTGGAAGTTTGTCAAAATTTGTAAGTATAGGTTTTTCTACCATCTCAGGTGGTTTCTTCAAAAACATTTTTCTAAGAAACTAAAAAATAAATGTTATTATGTTTGTTTAAAAACACTTATATAGAATCCTTTGTATATGTAGCTGGGAGTTTTAGCCACCAAATGTGAAGGGTGCTTAGATATAGCCAATAAGATATATGTAATTATAATTTATGATATTAATAAAAGGGTGAGGGACCCACTAAACCTCTTCTATGAACAAAAATTAAAATATATGCCAAAGTTTACAGAGATCCATTAAAATTTTGAAACAAACTATCCAATAAAATGAAACTACCAAAAGGTTTGGTTTAGAAGGAAGGGTTTCATCCCAACAGAAAGTGTAAAGCCATAATTAATGAATAAGAACTTGCAATATATTTAATCTAGTTCATCCATATGACACATGCATGTCATCTCCATAAAAATCAAATAGCTAAGTGCACTCACCTTCTTTGTCTACCACATGTTCTAATTGATCTATTGTGTAATTGTTTTATATGTATATTTGATCTGAATGTTAATGCTTGATTAATAATCTGAATATACATCCTATTTCTAACCCTAATCTAGTTTTTAAATAAGTAAAAATATTCCTACCCTTTCCCCAAGATTATTTAATTTTTTGGGTTAAATCATTGTTGGGAGTGCAAAGGTTAAAAAGTTGACTTGAATATATATTAGAAATTATAGTATATTACACAATTCTAGGTGTATGTGCCTAGTATAGAAAAGACAAAGTACAAAATATGTAATGATCTCTAAGCATATGTAGAGAATACGAAGAGCCTCTTTTATTTAGGAATGAAAGAAGGGCCTAGTAAACCAACAATCACCTAAAATTGTATAAAATCATGTAAGTGCCCTACACATAAGATATTTATTTTCTCTTTGATATTTGATCTTGATCTAGATTTCCATTTTGAACTCATGTCTAAGTCCTTAATCAATAATATAATTTGAGTTTGTTATTGCATGTTCATGTATCTTGTTTATCTCTATTTTAAAGTTGTTTATGTTATGTAGCCATTACACTATTGCTTGTTATGTTCCATTATACCAATTACGCTCTATTTTAAGAGTAATAAATGGAATAGTTTAAATTTTCTCCTAGAATACAACTTGTGGCATGTCTTAATGAGTAATTCTAGTGACTATTAGAAATTAACCTGAGTACTTAATTCACCATGTAGGTGAGTTAAATAAATAAATTGTAATATTTTATTACTTTTTTCTAGAACTCTTAGTTGTTTAGGTGTTATTTGTCTATACCTATATTTTTGGGGGCTATTCTATCTTGGATTATTGTTCTCAGATGTATTCCAGTAGGGGAAATAGGTGTCAGTTAAGGAAATATTATATTTCTATAGAAGTGCAACCTTTAGGTTATTTGATCCACCTTTCATGGATTTGTTTGAAGTTGTGCAATGCTTATAAACATTGCAGTTCTCACCATTCATTGTAATGCTTATTTTTTGAGATTAATAAAATTATACAAGAACCATATTTTCTTTGCAATTACATTTGGTATCATAACAGACACTCTAACCCTATGAGAGGTGTAAGAAGTTTACATGAGATTTATAGGTGAGTTAGTAGAATTTTTAGTAAGGAGGGTCCATAGTTCCCCCTCCCTCTTCCCAACCCATGTCCCTATCTCCACACCGTGTCAAACGTTGTAACAGAAGTAGTAATAATATAAGTAGAAACAATTGTAGATTTGCATAAGTCACAGAAGTGGTAGAAACAAGAATTTTTCAATTTCTAGAGTGTAATCACAAGCCTAAGCTTGGATGAAACTCCTTTGTAGGAAATTAAGGTGATTCCATGTCATTTGTTGTTTTCAAAAGAAAAAAATCCAATAAGGGTTTCACCACTAAATTTAGTGGTCCATCTAATTATAACTAATTTTGTCAGGCCACTAAATCTAGTGAGTCTATCATAACCTTTGTTATTTGGAGGAGTTTAAAAAAATATTTTTTGCAGTTTGTTGTGGGGACCCTGAGATCTCTTATCTCCCCACACCAATCTTCACTCTTTGTTGATTTGCAATGAGGATCTAATTGAAATTTAAGACAGTGATAGTCACAGGAACAATAATATTTATATGCCTTTTTGACCTACATTACAAGATTTCCTAATTAAGCAGTTGATTTAAAGGATATGCAATAAAATTTGGAGAATTTTACATGTATTGGAATGTTTATGCACTTGGAGTAGCATTTGGATTGGAGTAATCGATTTAGTGTAATGCACAACCTTGTGGGTTGACATCTGTAAATATATATTTCTATTTTCTTTGTTGGAGGATGTATTCACTAAAAAGGGGTTTAAATTTCCCATCTTGCCATTTAATGCTCACACTTCCCATACACGTTCAAATGTTCATGTTGCATGTAAACAAATAATTTTGACATCCATATTGGATCTTTCCGTTTTTTTAAATAGGTGTCATTTATTAGTATATAACATATTCCTTAGATAGTCACTCAACCCAGTAGAATAGACGAATGGTTAGGTGGATATTCCTCTAAAACATATGTCTCATGTTCAAATATGACCCCCACCTCCACTTTTTTGTTAGAGTAATTGCCAAAGCTATTTTTTTTAAATAGTCATTGGCGTTTTGATCTTTAAATAACAATCTTATTGGATTATTGTTTATGGAAGCTACTAACCTAAGAGACTAAATCTTATTTTATTAGACACAACAAGCATGTGAGGTATTAGGTTCAAAACCCACGCCCTCTCTTCACACATTTAGGAGATCCACTAATTTTTTTAGCAGACTGCCAAGTATAAGATTTAGTTACTAATAATTAAATCTAGCTACAAAATTCCTAATTGGACAAAAAAATTGTAAATTTTTTGAACCCGTTTTTAAATAGAAAAACATTGTTAACTATAAGAGGCACAAGTGCCCATTTTTTTTACAAATTTGTGATTTATTTTACAGAAAACATCAATTTTTTTGCTTGTAGAAAAAAGAGGCCATAAGTCCCAAATTCAAAAAACATTGTGAAATTGATATGAAATTGAGAGTTATATGAATCTAAATTAACAACTATTACATTATATAATATAAGAAAGCAATATGAGACATGAGACAATTTTGTAGAGAATAAAATATTATAAACACACTATATTATTGATTTATAATTTTGGAGCAATTACATGGTGCTTACAAAGATATTACATATATATCTTTTCCATTTCATATAAACAAGGAGATGAGGCTTACCAATAACTTTTCACTAACCTCTCCTATGATCACTCACCATTATTCTCTCACATAGCCCACCAATATCTCCACACACACAGTTATCTACGTGATTTTTTCTCACAACTCACCATTACAATAATCTATATGAGTTGTTTATTACAAATCATTTACATTTATTTATACTTACACACTATAAATATATTCCAACCTATATTATTAATAATGAGTTGTTTGATAACTCATATTAATAATATTACAATATAACACTATATTAATTTCCCACACAATAATGTGAGCACTAATCGAAAGATTATTCGTGACATTCCCCCCTTAGTGCAAACATGGGGAAAACATTATCATGTACTTGTTTATGTTTTACATATGGTTTTACAACTTGGCTAACCACCAACTACAAAATGAAGGTTTTCTAGCGGAACCAACAACCACTTTATAGAGGTTTTCTTAGAGAACCACAAACTCCATGTAGCGGTTGTCTAGGAGAACCAAAAACTCCCAAGAAGAATTTTTAAATGGAACCAAAAACCATAGAAGATCGTACCAAGCCAAGAACACAGATGCTAATCAAACACCACGATCTATAAGATGAAAGCAATTTGATAGAATAACTTTACATAAACCTTTGCAAACAAATGAGCAGCAATATCATATATTATTATGGAACTCAATGAAATACAATGAGAATGGGCCTTGCTTATATAGGCAAGGAATAACAATCTAAGAACCAGTCAAGGTCGTAGATCAAGCCATAAATCAAGGAAATAACTAGTCATCAAAGAACTAGTCAAGACCATAGATTTAGGAGAGAACTAGACATCAAGGATCTAGTCAATACCATAGATCAAGGAAAGAACTATACCTAACAACTAGATAATATCTCCTAATATCTAAATAAGATAAAAGAAATATCCACACACATAAGTGGGTGAGGATAAATACAATAAAGGTAAATAAAGTACCTAGGTGAACATGAACTAAGGTAAATACCTACTCTAACACCCCCCCCTCTTAAGTGAAGCTATGGGCCAAAATAGAAATGGCATGATCCATAAGTATGATTAGAATCCCCTTAAACACTTGGCCTGAGATGAGGTAATTCATTTACATTAATAACTTGGTAAAAAAGGACAATTTGAAGTACCTTGTATGTTAACAACAAATTAGGAACACGATGAAGTAATTTTAGAAAATCCCATGCAAGGCATCGTTTAACCAAAGAAGCTTCGGCTCAAAAACTCGTACAATGTTGAAGAAGTTGGACTATTGTTTTTATGACCATGGCATCTAAATCCACTGCTCGATCACAAATGCTTGATACAAAAAATTGTCCATCGAGTGATCCACATGGTACTCTATCATCCACATACATAGCTCCATATAAGAAGACTGTCAACAGAGTGACTTCGAGCAGTGTAAAAAATGACTAAACATAATTAAAGGATCAACTGCTATAAATATTCTGTGACCACGATCCAAGAGAATGTGATGAACTCATAACCTAAAAGCATACAAGGCAAGGACATGCCCTAAATCCAGAGTACTTGCATGTGTTGATCCAAGAATATTGTATCCATTACAAAGGTAACAAGGCATATGTTACAAAATAACTATATGAAGAACATATTGATGAACACCACAAACCTCCCATACTGTTGAATGGGTAGAGTGACCTACAATTTTGTCATGCAGTTGCCCATAAATCAACTACGTTTTCGAAACACTAACAATATAAGACTGGACTTCACTATGAATACTAATCCCCCACAAGAGAGCGGCACACATTAACATGCCAAGTGTCAAAAATACAGATACAGTGACCCAATTCTCAACAAACAAGAGAGATACACTACACATGTTAAAGAAAAATCATGTATGTCACCAAACAAGAAGCAATTACAATGCGTGCCCACATTTTTATAGCTCTAGTTATCTGTTGGTTCCTTTATGCATAGACATGTTTTGATTGAGACTCTGATAGATTTTGGACATTTTTGCTATGTTATTTATCCTCATGGACATTATGGAATTTTGGGCGCGTAGCGCCAATTGGACTAGATTCGTATATTGATATATTTCTTGTGATGTTGATGACACTAACAGGGGTACATGATAGTGATATTTATTGGTTAGATGTTGTTTCTTGTGGTCGATTTGATTAATGATATAGTTTTCTAGATTTAATAATGGTAATCTCATGCTAGCCTAAGTGTATGTCGTTGTAATTTTATCTGTGGATGATTCGTGCAAACTATGTGTATAATTGTATGCATTGCACTATCAATTGTATAATAATGTTAGGACATTATAAGTTTGATTGAATTTGTGATGTGTAGATGATGTTTATTATATTGGACAGATGCGGTTAATGTGTGCAATGAGTGTGCAGGTGACAGGTATAGGAGAGCATGGGTTTCAGGGCGGCTACGCAATTGTGCACGAGCGGCCCATGGGCTGAGTCCTAACCATGCTAAATGTTTGAGGCCTTAGAATAGGTGTATTAATTGGGCACCATGGGTGAACCCTCAATTGTAATGTATTTATGTCTTGTAAAATTAATTATGTTTAGGGTGTGTTTTATTAAGTAAACTAGTTTAGGGGTTTAATGATCTCATCTTAATTTAAGTGATGGTTTTGGGTAAGTGTGTGTGTGTGTGTGTGTTGGTAGAAGGGATTGGGGACCACATGTGAACCTTGGGTGGACCCCACACCCTCTACCCTTGTGCCCAAGCATGCCAAACCCGAAATTGGGTTATTTTGGGCATTTTTAGGGACCCCTTTTGAGTTTGGGAGTTCCCTTAGCATGAAAATGGGCCCTTGGACCCTACCTAATAGGTAGGGGGGCTTATTTCCAAGGTTTGGAGGGAGTTTCCCTCCCATTTTTCCCTCCTTAGTCACCATCCATGTAAGATGGTTGGTTTGTGTGTATTTGTTAAAAGTTGCTCCACTTTGTTTTATTTTGTTTTTAGTATTTTGGGTGATAAAGGCTAAAAGGTGAGTTTACTTTTACTTATTTGGTTTTTGGAATCTTTGACTCATGATAGGAGAGGGGGTGACACTTGTCACCTTCCCATTGGTGAGGAAACTTTTGGGTTCCTCTTCTTATTCTTCCTCATGTGGAAGGAAGGGGTCTTCTTTGGCTCATTTTTTTGGGAGAACTTGGAGAATTTTGGGAGCTTGGAAGTTTTCTTGGACAAAGGGAAAAACTTAGAGTCTTGGAAAGCATTGTAGAGGTAGGATTCTTAATCCTTTTCTTTCCTAGTTGTGCTTATCTTGTTAACTATGCATTGGTCAATAAAATGATGTGTGTGAAATGATGTGTTGTAAAGTTGTATGGTGAATGTAGTTTGTTTTTTATTTGTTGTTTTCTTTTGTTTTCTCTCCACCATCATTTGGATTGATGGTTTTTGGAGAATGTAGGGGAAGAGAGAGGGATTTCCCTCTCAAACCTCATGGTTGTTGGTCAAGCCATGAAGGTCCCTTCTCATCCCCTCATATGGTTTGAGGTGGGAGAAAGGTTCATATGGCTTGAACCTTTCCCCATTCTTGGTGAGGAAACCCTTTTGGGTTTGAAAATCCTCCCAAGAAGGATTTCTATGACATAAAGGAGGAATAAGGAGGATGAATGATTAGGAGGAATAAGGAGTTTTGTAAACATGTTTTTGTTGGTGTTCCTATGGTTGGACACCTTTGATTTGGGCATCCTATTTCTTCTCTTCCCCCTTTGTGAGGTTGACCTTGTTCTCCTCATGTTGTTGTTTTACCATGTGTAGTATGTCTAAGTGTTTAAATGGTCTTATGTATTTCTTGTTGTGTTTTATCCCCATTATACTTGTGCACATTGTGGAAGTTTGTTCCTCTCTCCCATGGGCTTGGGGGAGGCTAGCATGGCTTCCAACCATGGAAAGGCATGTGATGATGCCTATTGGTTGGGTGGTAAACAAGCCTTGTCTCTTATTTCAGCATCCTTGGAAGAACACTCAAGTTTGGAGATAGTTGGAGCCTCTTGCCATCTTGGTCCTCTTGGTCATCTTCATCTTTTGAGGACATTACTTTCATTTTATAAATAAATGTGGCTTTGTGAAGTTTTACCTTCTTGTAAATACCTATTTTTGTACTTGATGCTACTTGTAAACTTTAGTCATTGCTAAGGAAGTTTTCCCTTCATTATTGCAAGAATCTTGTAAAAATTTTGAAAAGAAATAGATGAAATCATGAGTTTTCTTTTATTTCAATGTCTTCATTTGGAGGTCTTGTTGTTTATAAATCTGAAAAAAAAAGTAGTAGTTATGCATTGTACATTAAATCTGTAATTTTTAGTTGTGTCTACTTTTCAAGTTTTTAGTTTCAAAAAAAAAAATCTATGAAATGGCATATGTATATGTTAGCTTTTGCTATAAATATGAAATTTACAAGCTAAACATTCTTTTAAATCTGCAATATTTTTTTTATGGCATTACATTTTGGTATCAGAGCCTTGGTTCAAACACACGGACTCTTTGGGTAATTTCTATTTTAGTTATCTTATTGTTTTGTTAGCAAATAAAAAAAAAGGAAATTGTTTATTGGAATAAATACTATGAAAATTTTTTTTTTCTTGTTGTTGGATTTCCCTCTTGTAGAAATCTGCATTAATTATTTAGCTATTTTCATTAAAGGAAAGTTAGTGTTCATTGAGTTGTAGGATTTATTGAAATGATTCTATTAGTTGATTTATAATAGTGTATCTTTCAGTTGGTAGTACTAAACAAGGAAATGAAAACAGATTTTATATATATACTTTTTTTTTTGGTTCCTAACTTATGACTATATTTTTCCTAGAATAAAAAGCAATAGAAAATATATATACAACAATATAGATACAATAATCATTATAATATATAATAGTAATATATCCTTAAGGTATAGTTATAATATTGATACACAGTATTAATACATACTAAATATATATATTATATATTATATATATATATTATATATATGTTATATATATTTACATATAAATAATATATATATTATAAATTATTATGTTATATGTTGTATATATATAAATAATATAAATAAAATGGTTTTTTTTAAATAAAAAAAATAAAACAAAAAAAAATAAAAACAAATAAACAAATTTTTTTTTGGGGGGGCCGAACCCCCCCAACCCCCCCTGTTGCCCCCCATCCATCCCCACTGCCGTACCCCCTGCCACCCCCACACCCCTTGACCCCCCTACCCTGCACGACCTCCCTGCACTCCCTTACTAACCTTGCGCCCCATTCCCTGCTGTCCCCAGGCTACCCCTTCCTGCACCCTGTCTGTGTCCCCACCCACTGTCGCGGCCTGTCCCCATTACCCTACCCACCTACCCTGCCTTTCACCGGCACCTGTGCCCCTCTACCCCCCTGTCCTCCACTCCCCCCTCTCCACTGTCCCAACAGGATACATAAATATCCCTATCAAATATACCGTTGTTGCTTCCTCCTCCTGTTCCACCATTTTTTTTAATCCAACCCAAAAATAATATATATATAAACAAAATAACAGAAATGGAGACCCTCATTCCTAAAGAAACTTCAATAAATAAATAAAAAGATCCATGAAGCCAAGCTTCCATAGCTCCTCCACTTGCACAAGATGAAACAAAGAAAACAAAATAAGAGAAATAGAAAGGAAGAAGAAACTATAAAATGAATTAGAAAAGGAATTGGAACATTAAGGGAAAATCCTCATAAAAATAGGGAAACTATGTTTTAGGGTAAACTTTAGGGTGTGTTATTTGAAATCAAGGGCTAACAAGATTAAACTTTAAGGATTTGAACCTAAGGGCTCTCCTTCAATCCTACTTTTCTTAAAAAACAATAAAGGGGTTGGAAAACCAAATTAAATTTAAGGGGTGTGAATAAACTAGATTAAAAGGGGGAAAACAAATTAAAATTAAAAGGGTGTGTAGGAAAATTATTAAAAGGGGGAAGACTAATTATTTACCAGGGGTGAAAACTTTTACTTATGACCCTAGGGAGCTTGATAGAGTAAAATAATTAAATTATTATTAGGCTAGTGTTTATTTTATTTTGGGTAATTTAATAATTAATGTAAATTAATTATTAACGGGAAGGGGCATTACATCTGGTGTTACATTATATAATAATAATAACAATAATAATAATAATTAAAAAAAATGCTTATGCAACTTTAAAAAGTTTATAAAATTTTTGTTTATAAAACATTTTTTTTACCTCAGGTTCAGGATGGCACCCAAGAGGGGATGATCGGCTAGAGGCTTGGGACGTAGTGCACCTACGTGGGAGCCGCCGGCCCCCAATTTTGGGCCTCAGATATTAGAGACCCTGTAGCAGCTGATAGGCATCGTGCAGGAGCACCTTCCACCACCGTAGGAGCTGAGAGAGGAGGACATTCAGTTGGGAGACGAGGAGTTGATTGGTGAGGACGCACATTTAGAGCCACCTGAGCACGATACCCTGAGACGAGAGAGGTCACGCAGCCCTTCCATCCTTGGTGAGAGGATGGCCTCATTTCGTCGCAGCCGATCACACAGCTTCGAGGGACCATTTGGAGATAGGTGACCCCTTTCACCTGTTAGACCACATCGCCAGGATTGAGACACAGGCAGTGTGATTCGAGACCTTCTTCACCTTCAGCCACCTACTTTTACTGGTTCGACAGATGGCTTTGGGGCAGAGTCCTAGCTCCTTAGCCTGGATAGCTACTTTGGCTTGCACTCTCATGAGAGCAATGTCAAAGCCAGGTTCGCCATACACCTCCTCTGAGATGCAGCAGGCATTTGGTGGAGGAATGAGGAGTGGAAGCTCCATTTGACTCGAGATACAGTGACCTGGGAGTTTTTCGAGGAGCGGTTCAGGGCCCGGTATATGTCAGAGCATTTTGTGCAGAAGAGGATCGATGAGTTTCATGACTTACGACAGGGCTCTGGCACAGTGGCACAGTATGAGAGCAGGTTCTTGGATCTCTTGCAGTATGTAGACTACCTGCAAGATGAGAAATTGTAGGTAAACAGGTTCATTCGGGGCCTGAATGCAGATATAGCAGGAGCTGTTAGGATGTTATCTCCTCCCATGCTTGAGAAGGCCATTGAGAAGGCCTACTTGGCTGAGGAGAATAGGACCAAGGCACAGGAGCACTGAGATAGAAACAAGAGCAAGTTCCAGGATAGGATACAGGCCTTTCAGAGTCAGAGGACACGGGGTGCAGCACCACCCCCTAGAGGAGGATTCTGGTCTTCTCCAGCAGCATCGAGAGCTCCACCACACCACCGCAGTAGACACAACATCAGGGACATCAGCATCAGAGGGGTAGATAGACTCAGATCTTTCAGTGAGGAGGATCTAGAGGTGGTTTTGGTGGATCTAGGGACAGGAGGCCAGGTACTCATCACTCACAGCCAGCCCGCTCGTAGCAGTCTGCTAGGGTTGGACCGGCAGGTTCAGTTCACCAGAGTACAAGGAGGGACCCCATCTCAGAGGGGTACAGGAGGATGTTTTATTTGTGGGGCTCTAGACCATTATGTGCGTATGTGTCTGCACAAGCCCACTACTATGGATATGCAGAGAGCTCCTAGATCTGAGCAGATGGTGGGTGACGTGGGACGTGCCCATCGTGTATATGCAGCGGTTGACAACCGCCAGGCTGAGCATCAGGCCACAGTCATTGAGATGATAGGTACTATCAGGGGTATTTCTATCTCAGTACTTTTTGATTCAGGTGCTTCAGATTCTTTTGTATCTCCTTCTGTAGTAGACCAGTGTGGGCTAGTGGTGGCTAGGCAACCAGATAGTTGGCAGGTTGAGTTGGCCTCTAGGGCTAAACTCACCATGGACTCGTATGTGGAGAGTTGTGTACTTGATTTGGGATTCTTCTCCACTACACTTGACCTCTGAGTTATTCCTTTAGGATCCTATCAGGTAGTGTTGGGTATGGATTGGCTCGAGGCTCATCGAGCCAAGGTGGATTGTAGAAAGAAGGTCATTGAGTGTCAGGATGATCTTGGTAGTGCAGTTGTGATTTCAGGGATGCAGAGACCTATTTCCTTGCGTATGATCTCAGCTAAGCAACTCAAGTGGAGCATGCGTAAGGGTTGTCAGTTGTTTGCTATCACTATCAGTGATCATTCAGACAGTACTCTAGAGCATTCACCCCTTGATGATCATTAGTTTTGAGGGAGTATGCATATGTGTTTCCAGGAGAGCTTCCAGGTTTACCACCTAGTAGGGAGGTGGATTTCACCATTGACTTAGTGCCTGGCTCTGCACCAATTTCTAGGGCACCCTATCAGATGATGACTTCAGAGCTTCATGAGCTCAAGATTCAGCTAGAGGAATTATTAGAGAAGGGTCTCATTTGACCTAGTGTATCTCCTTGGGGAGCGCCAGTCATATTTGTGAAGAAGAAGGATGGTTCTCTTAGGCTTTGTGTAGACTTCAGACAGCTCAACAAAGTCACAATAAAGAACTGTTACCCACTCCCCAGGATTGATGACTTGTTTGATCAGATGCGGGGAGCTAGAGTGTTCTCCAAAATTGATCTCAAGTCAGGGTATCATCAGTTGCGCATATCAGATGTAGATATTCATAAGATAGCTTTTCACATGTTATGGGCATTATGAGTTCACTGTTGTCCCCTTTGGTTTGACCAATGCCCCAACTGTCTTCATGAGCCTCATGAATGGAGTTTTCAGGACCTTCCTAGATTGCTTTGTCATAGTGTTCCTTGATGATATTTTGATATATTCTCGTTCCAAGGAGGAACACGAGGAGCATTTGAGACAGGTGCTTCAGATTTTGAGAGAGCAGAAGTTGTTTGGGAACTTGGAAAAATGTAGCTTCTTTCAGACAGAGATTTAGTACTTGGGGCACATTATTTCAGGAAAGGGTATCTCTATAGATCCCTCTAAGATTCAGGCTATCATGGATTGGCCAGCACCCACATCAGTCACTGAGGTGAGGAGCTTCATGGGTTTAGCAGGGTATTACCACAGGTTTGTGTAGGACTTTTCTAGGATTTCTCACCCTATTACCTCCCTTCAGAGGAAAGGGAAGAAGTTTGACTGGTCAGAGAAGTGTGAGAAGGCCTTCCAATTGCTTAAGGAAAGGTTAACCACGGCACCTATCTTAGCAGTTCCAGACCCGATAGAGGATTTTGTTGTTTGCACTGATGCATCACTAGAGGGTTTGGGAGTAGTTCTTATGTAGGAGCATCAGGTGATTGCCTTTGAGTCACGTAAGCTCAAAGACTACGAGCTTAACTATCCTACTCATGACTTGGAGCTTGCAGCAGTTGTTCATGCACTTGTGCGTTGGCGACATTTCCTTTTGGGTAGACCTTTCATCTTGAGGACAGATCATTGTAGCTTACAACATATCTTCTCTCAGCCGAACCTCAACACTCGTCAACGACATTGGATGGAGTTCCTTTGTGAGTATGACATGGAGGTACAGTATATCAAAGGAAAGGAAAATGTTGTTGCAGATGCACTTAGTAGGTGATGACATGTGCTTGCTTCATTGACACTGCAGTCAGATTTGAGAGGCAGGATTCTTGAGCATCTTCCAGAGGATAGGTTTTATGAGGGTGCTAGGTAGATGTTGGATTCTCAGGGTTCTTTTGAGGGAAGATATTTAGGATGCATGTTAGAGTCTGATGGTTTGCTTTGATTCCATAGGCACATCTATGTGCCTAAGGCAGGCAATCTGCGTAGTTTCATTCTTACCAAGGCTCATCGAGCCCCATACGTAGCACATCCAGGAGTGAAGAAGATGCATGTCGATTTGAGAGAGTTATATTATTGGCCAGGTCATTGGGACATAGTAGATTTTTTGGCACGTTTTCTTGAGTGTCAGAGAGTCAAGGAAGAGCATTCTCATCCCACAGGACTCTTATACCCTCATGACATTCCCGAGTGGAAATGGGATGTGATCTCCATGGATTTCATAGTAGGACTCCCTATGTCCTCTTATCGTCATGATGCCATTATGGTCACTATGGATAAGCTGACCAAGGTTGCACATTTCTCGCCAACCAAGGTCACCTATAATGCACAAGCCATTGCCAAAGTGTTTATGGAGGACATTGTTAGATTGCATGGGATCCAAAAGACAATCATCAATGACAAAGATACCATCTACACATCAGTTTTTTGGACTTCTTTTCAGGATGCTTTGGGTACACAAATTAATTTCAATTCAGCATATCATCCAGAGACAGATGGGCAGATAGAGAGAGTTAATCAAGTTCTTGAGGACATGTTGAGGATGTATGTGATGGAACAACAAAAGAAGTGGGAAGATTATTTGCATTTAGTTGAATTTTCCTATAACAATAGTTATCATAGCTCCATTGGCATGGCTCCCTATCAGGCTTTGTATGGACGACCTTGCAGGACACCTTTGAGCTGGGATATATTGGATGACAAGATTATTTTGGGGCTAGCTTATCTTTAGGATTTAGAGCAGTAGGTTGTTCTGATTAGACAATGTCTTGATCAGGTTAGAGCACGCCAGAAGGTGTATGTGGACACCAAGAGGATTGATCATCACTTCTCAATGGGTGACAAAGTCTTCTTGAGGGTTCATCCTCATAAGAGTCTGATCCGTTATGGAAAGGGTTCCAAGCTATCACCTCATTTTGTGGGGCCTTTTGATATCCTTGAGGTCATTGGTCCAGTTGCATATCGCCTAGCTTAGCCACCACACATTGCACGGGCCCACGATGTTTTTCATGTTTTTGTACTTCGTAGATATGTACCAAATGTTTCTCATGTTTTGGATTGGTTGACATTACAAGTTGAGGACAAAGGGCAGTGGAGATTGGAGCCCATACGCATACTAGAGCACTGGAGGTTTTGTCATCACCAATCCGGCACTATGATAATTCTTCACTGGGAACTCCTCGTGCTATGATTATTTACTAATGCACAGCCTTTAGTTTGGTGGATGTAATTTGGAAACAAAACAACAACATAACACAAGAATACCATCGACTATGATAAGACGGAATGATGAAAAATCTGAAATATCAAAGTAAATTATAATATTAACATGAAATTGTTACAATCTCACCCATGAGGTACTTCAAGTGTTATTGACTTCACTTACCTTTCACCAAGACTATGGGAGAAACTTTACAATTACACCTCTTAATGGCTTCTTCAACACACCTTTAAACTGATGGCTTCCTTTGCACACTTCCTACAATATTTCTTACTACTTCCTTCTATGCTAAATGAGGGGGGTGGCCTCTCTATTTATAGAACTTCCAGGCTTATCCATCTTATCTCTAAGATAGGATAAGAAATCCACTCTGACGAATCATATTCCATACCTTAACTCTTATCTGTACATGTAAGCTTATCTTTTAAGATAAGATAAACCTTATCATTTTACATGGGTTCCACATTTTTAGACTTTTTACAAATAAAATACACAAAATATTTATGACCTCACTCCTTGTCCTTATTACCAATATAATATTTCTAATTCCTAATCATGTAGACCCTACTTCTCTAATTACCCAAACTTTGACATTTTAACATTACCAGACCACTTACGACAAATATTTACTTTTTACAACATTCCTATTGTACTTTGACTGTTACCATACTCCACATTATTGGCGGCACCGTACTGGCAGACGCCGTTATCTTCTATCAGATGCTACTACTAATTATACTTAACAACATCCTATTCCTAATACATACATTAATGAAATAGAAATTATGGAGGAAAATTTTAGTGTCGACATCTTCCCCCTTCCTAGCTTCTACTCCGTCCTCGGAGTAGACTATTCTGGTGCTTGGAAAATATTCAACTTGTCGTGGTTGACCCATTTCGTAATGGGAGTGCCATCCAATTCCTCCAGTCATTACGTACCATTTTCATGCACAGCTGCTATTTTGTAGGGCCCCATCCATTTTGGAAGAAATTTTCTATCTTCTTTTTTTGTATCTGGAATCATATACTAGAACCAAGTCATTCACATGAAATGGAGACCAATGGATCTTTTGATCAAAGTATTCCTTCTGCTTCATTTTCTTCTTATGGCTTGTATCCTTTGCTATTTCCCTCATTTCCTCTAGCAAATGAAGATGTACCAACCTTTCTTTTACTGAATCACTTTCATCCATCCTTTCATTTTTCATAACTCTCACAGTGGGAATATCAAACTCAATAGGAAGAACTGGATCAATGCCATAGGCCAACTGAAATGGGGAGTATCATGTTGCTGACTTTGATGTTGCCCTATATGCCCACAATGCTGCATGAATCCTTTTATCCCACTTATGTACCTGCAAGGTTGCATCTTTTGCTAGAATTTGACACAACACAAAATTTGTTCGTTCCACCTGTCCATTTGTGCTTGGCTTGTATGTTGTTGCCTTCCTGTGCTTAATAGAAAACTTATTGACTAGGGCTTCTACCACCTCATTAATGAAGTGGCTTCCTTGATCTATTACAATTTCTAATGGGCAACCAAATCTGGTGACAATGCGTTCATATATGAACCTTGCCACTTCATCCATGGAAGCTGTTTTCAATGGCCTAGCTTCAACCCACTTGGTTAAATAATCTGTGGCAACTACAATATACTTATTTTGGCGTGATGGTAGTTGGAAGTGGACCTACAATGTCTATTCCCCACTTTTCAAAGGGACCAAGTGGAAGAATAGGACATAATGGAGCTGATGAAGTCTTATGGTTACCATGTGTTTGACAAATATCACATGTCTTACAATAATTATAACAATCTTTAAAAAGAGTGGGCCAGTGATAACCTGCATCCAAGATCCTTCTTGCTGTAAGTTGTCCAGAGAAGTGCCCTCCACATGTACCATTGTGGAATTCTTCTAGCAGTTCCTTCCCTTGATCACGTCCAACTGCCCTCTTGTACTGTCCATCAGGTCCTATTCGAAATAATACTCCATGCAGAATAGAATATGGACGACTAGCTTGAGTAATCTTTCTCTTAGTCTTTGCATTGGCACCATCAGGAAACTTGAATTCATTCAGATAATTCCAAATATCTATGTATTCACTAGGGATTGTGTCAAGGGATAACAATGTTGCATCGGGGAAATCATCATCATCACAAGATGATCCTAAACCATCATAGGCTCGAGAGAGTGCATCTGCATTGACATGCTTCTTTCCTGGCCTATCTATAATATCAAATTCAAATTCTTGTAGAAAAATTATCCATCTTGCTATCCTCCCTGATGGGTTAGGCTTATTTACAATATATTTTAGAGCCTGATGATCTGTTACAACTATAAATTTCTGCCCTAGCAAGTAATTTCTAAACTTCTTTACAGCAAAAATGATAGCTAGAGCCTCTTTTTCAGTTACAGTATAATTTACCTCAGCACTGCTCATTTGTCTGCTCCCAAAGTAAATTGGATGTTCATTCCCATTTTCATCCTTTTGGCTCAAAGTACTTCCTAGTGTTGCATCTGAGGCATCAGTGTACACAATGAATGGCTTTCTCCAATCTGGATTCTTCAAAACAGGTGAAGACACCAGGGCTTCCTTCAGTTGTCCAAAAGCTTCATGCACCTTATTTCTTGGTTCATAAGTAACATCCTTCTTCAAGAACTGGGTTAGTGGCTGTGCAATCTTTGAGAAATTCTTGATGAACCTTCTATAGTAACCCACATGGCCTAAAAATGATCTCAACTTACTTCTATTCATAGGAAATGGTAAATCTTTGATTTTTGAAACTTTATCAGGATCAGTACCAATACCATCTCTGGATACAACATGCCCTAACAAAACACCTTTAGAACATCCAAAGACACACTTTGTAGGGTTTAGTGAGGCTTGTGCTTCATCTAACCTTTGAAATGCTGTCTCCATCTGGTGCAGGTGGTCCAACTTGCTCCCATAGATGCAAAAATCATCCAGAAATACTCTGATGAAGGTCCCAATGTAGGGTTCGAACACCCTATTCATCAAACGCTGGAATGTTGCTGGAGCATTACACAACCCAAAAGGCATAACTCTATAAGAAAACGTTCCCCAAGGAGTGGTGAACGTGGTCTTCAGCTGATCTTTCTCTGCTATACGAACTTGGTTGTAGCCGCTATATCCATCAACAAAACTATAGCACTCCTGGCCAGCTACTTCGTCCAAGATCTGATCTGAAAATGGAAGAGGGTAATGATCCTTCTTTGTTGCCTTATTGAGCTTCCTGTAATCAACACAAATGTGTAGCTTCCCATTCTTTTTTATTGAGATCACAATGGGAGAAACCCATTCTGAATTCTCCACAGCAAATATGAATCCTGCATCAAGCAACTTATCTATTTCTTCTTTTACAGTCTTGGAAAAATTAGGATTCATTCTATATGGCATTTGCTTTATGGGCTTAGCACCATCTACCAGCTCAATAGAATGTTCTACCCAACTTACTTGATGGAGTTCCTTGTAATCAAAAGTGAATAGGTGTATGTACCTTCGAAAGAGCTGGAGGTAGGATTCCTTCTCACTCTCCATCACAGCATCACCAATCTTTATTTGTTGGAGACGATCATCAACTTCTTCTTCAGATAATTTTATGGGATCATGAGTTGGTGTGACTGGAAGGATATCCATGACTGAAACATCAACCTCACTTTCTTCATCTTCAGTGTCCACTTCACTGGTACTAGAGTAATCAGAGGATGTCCAATCATCAGTTTCATCACTTGAATCCACAGGTTCTACCTTATGATGTCGAGGGATCATGTTTATCTTCACCCTCTCTCTACCATGTCCAAGTGTCATGAAGCCTTCATTCCAGTAGTTTCTTGCATGAACTCTCCTTAGCCATGGTCTTCCCAGCAGCATTGGGTACGCAACAGTACCATTTTTCATCACCTGAAAGTCTACCACACATACAACACCCATAACAGATATTGCCACATTTGAAACTACACCTTCTGGTTTAGTTTTTCCTTTATTTAATGACCTTAACATAAGTGTTGAAGGGCGATCAATTTTTAAACCCAACATATTCATTACAGACTCAGTCATTACATTAACTGCAGCACCTCCATCAACTAAGACATCATGAATTGAAATACCATTACATAATACCTCAGCTTGTGGAGCATAGGGATCCGCCTCTGCCTCCAAAACAGGGACCTCAACCTCCTTCCTTTGTCGAGCATTGAGTCCACTTCGCAGCTCCCGCCTCTTCTCAGAAGACATAGCCAAGAGTTGACCATATGTAATATTTACAGGCCTTTTGGACAGATCTTCCAAGATGGAGTATGGTCCTTGCCCCTGTGAAATCAGAAAATCCTGCACACCCAACTTTCTTCTCCTATGTTTCTTACTAGTTTCTCCTTTCATCTTCTTAGGATCATTTCCATCTTGATTATCTTTTTCTTTCTTTCTTTTTGTTACAAACACATCTACTTCATTATTTCTACTCTTATCTACTACATCAAAAGAATTCACAGGTGCTTTTCCTTTATCATTATCTCCTTTACCAGATGTAGAAGCTCTATCTGGACAATTATACTTATAATGACCCTTTTTATAACAACCATAACATACAACTTCAGAAATATTTCTTTTTGGACCTCTATCTCCTCCCTGAGAACTAAATTCTTTTCCTTGAAGAAGATTAATAGTTAACTGACCCATCTTTTTGAGCAGATCTTCATACTCAGTAGATGTACTAGGAGAAATATTTGTGCTCACCGGGAGTGGTTGTGGATTCTGGACCAAAGGTGCTGGTGTAGGCTCTACTTTAGCAACAATTTCTTTGGGCTCCTCTTCCATGCTTTCTTCTTGCCTTCTTGTAATCTCCTTTGCTTGTTCAATGGTAGCTGGGCGGTCATACTTCACTCGTTGTCTGATCTCTGGCTTCATCCCAAGAATGAAGTGCTTACAGAGGATATTATCCATGCCATTCATCAACCCATCCGCTAATCCTTCCTTCCGGATCTGGGCATCGAGCTTCCTCCTTAGCTCTAGAACATGAGCATGATAATCCCTTATCTTCTCCTTCTCTCCTTGGGATAGCTTTGTGATTTCGATCATGAGATCTGCATATTTCTGTTGTTCACCAAATTATTCAAGAAAACTTTCAGTTAATAAATCCCATGAATTTTTCACATTATCACCTAGTGTTTCAAACCACCTAAGTGATGAACCATCCAAAAAGGTAGGAAAAAATTCAGTCCATTGTTCCCTTCTTATGAGGCCATTACAAATACAAGATCGTTTAAACTCTTGAATGAAAGAAGAAGCATCTTCATTAGATTGAGCTGAAAAAACAGGAATCTTTCCCATTTTCAAAAGTAACCACCGTGAAATACCAACCCACAAGTACAATCAACAAGACTTATGTGCACAAATAATTGGAATCACTATACTAGAAAGTGACTTTACACCTTTCTACAGTAAAATAGAAATGACCACGGTAAACTATGGTAAAACTTGACTTACTATGGTAAAAACTGATTTTACTGTGGTAAACACTATTCACGGTAAAAAGTGAAGTTACTGCAGTAAATACTATTCACGGTAAAAATGACTTTACCATGGTAACTACTATGCACAGTAAAAACAAGGTTATCCTCCAATTGATTTTTGACTAAGTGGGAATATCTCTCCAGAAAATCCACCAACGAGGAATGGTCCCGGCAACGGAACCAAAATGTCATCACCAATCCGGCACTATGATAATTCTTCACCGGGAACTCCTCGTGCTATGATTATTTACTAATGCACAGCCTTTAGTTTGGTGGATGTAATCTGGAAACAAAACAACAACATAACACAAGAATACCATCGACTATGATAAGACAGAATGATGACAAATCTGAAATATCAAAGTAAATTATAATATTAACATGAAATTGTTACAATCTCACCCATGAGGTACTTCAAGTGTTATTGACTTCACTTGCCTTTCACCAAGACTATGGGAGAAACTTTACAATTACACCTCTTAATGACTTCTTCAACACACCTTTAAACTGATGGCTTCCTTTGCACACTTCCTAAAATATTTCTCACTACTTCCTTCTATGCTAAATGAGGGGGGTGGCCTCTCTATTTATAGAACTTCCAGGCTTATCCATCTTATCTCTAAGATAGGATAAGAAATCCACTCTGACGAATCATATTCCATACCTTAACTCTTATCTGTACATGTAAGCTTATCTTTTAAGATAAGATAAACCTTATCATTTTACATGGGTTCCACATTTTTAGATTTTTTACAAATAAAATACACAAAATATTTATGACCTCACTCCTTGTCCTTATTACCAATATAATATTTCTAATTCCTAATCATGTAGACCCTACTTCTCTAATTACCCAAACTTTGACATTTTAACATTACCGGACCACTTACGACAAATATTTACTTTTTACAACATTCCTATTGTACTTTGACTGTTACCGTACTCCACATTATTGGCGGCACCGTACTAACGGCGCCGTTATCTTCTATCAGACGCTACTACTAATTATACTTAACAACATCCTATTCCTAATACATACATTAATGAAATAGAAATTATGGAGGAAAATTTTAGTGTTGACAGTTCACCCTTTGGGGTCGACATTTGGACTAGGTTAGAGTGCAATGGGACCGATATGACAAGTCATCAGCTACCTGGGAGGATGCTACACCACTGAGGGCTAGATACCCCTATCTCTTCTAATTTGACTTCCAGAGGAACCTTGTTAATTCTAATTCTAGGAGAGATGGGATGTAGTGCCCACATTTTTATAGCTTCAGTTATCTATTGGTTCCTTTATACATAGACATGTTTTGATTGAGAGTCTGATAGTTTTTAGACATTTGCTATGTTATTCTTATCCTCATCAACATTATGGTATTTTGGGCGTGTAGCGCCAATTGGACTAGATTCGTATATTGATATATTTCTTATGATGTTTATGACACTAAGCAAATTCAAAGGGGTTATGATGATAGACTTATTGGTTAATGTTAGTTTCTTGTGGTTCGATTTGATTAATGATATAGTTTTTTGGATTTAATAATGGTAAATTTTCATGCTAGCCTAAGTGTATGTCGTTGCAATTTTATCTATGGATGATTCATTGCAAACTATGTGTATAATTGTATGCATTCCACTATCAATTGTAAATAATGTTAGGACATTATAAGTTTGATTGAATTTGTGATGTGTAGATGATGTTTATTATATTGGACAAATGCGGTTAATGTGTGCAATGAGTGTGCAGGTGACAGGTATAGGAGAGCATGGGTTTCAGGGCGGCTACAATTGTGCACAGGCGGCCCATAGGCTGAGTCTTAACCATGCTAAATGTTTGAGGCCTTAGAATAGGTGTATTAATTGGGCACCATGGGTGAACCCCTCAATTGTAATGTATTTATGTCTTGTAAAATTAATTATGTTTAGGGTGTGTTTTATTAAGTAAACTAGTTTAGGGGTTTAATGATCACATCTTAATTTAAGTGATGGTTTTGGGTAAGTGTGTGTGTGTTGGTAGAAGGGATTGGAGACCACATGTGAACCTTGGGTGGACCCCACACCCTCTACCCTTGTGCCCAAGCATGCCAAACCTAAAATTGGGTTATTTTAGGTATTTTTTAAGGACCCCTTTTGAGTTTGGGAGTTCCCTTAGCATGAAAATGGGCCCTTGGATGCTACCTATTAGGTAGGGGGGCTTATTTCCAAGGTTTGGAGGGAGTTTCCCTACCATTTTCCCCTCCTTAGTCACCATCCATGTAAGATGGTTGGTTTGTGTGTAATTGTTAAAAGTTGCTCCACTTTGTTTTATTTTTGTTTTTAGTATTTTGGGTGATAAGGGCTAAAATGTGAGTTTACTTTTACTTATTTGGTTTTTGGAATCTTTGACTCATGAGAGGAGAGGGGGTGACACTTGTCACCTTTCCATTGGTGAGGAAACTTTTGGGTTCCTCTTTTTATTCTTCCTCATGTGAAAGGAAGGGGTCTTCTGGTTCTTTTTTTTTTGGAGAACTTGGAGAATTTTGGGAGCTTTGAAGTTTGCTTGGACAAAGGGAAAAGCTTAGAGTCTTGGAAAGCATTATAGAGGTAGGATTACTTAACCTTCTTCTTTCCTTAGTTGTGCTTATCTTGTTAACTATACATTGATCAATAAAATGATGTGTGTGAAATGATGTGTTGTAAAGTTGTATGGTGAATGTAGTTGTTTGTTTGTTCTTTTACCTTGTTTTCTTTGTTTTCTCTCTCCACCTATCATTTGGATTGATGGTTTTTGGAGAATGTAGGGGAAGAGAGAGGGATTTCCCTCTCAAACCTCATGGTTTTTGGTCAAGCCATGAAGGTCCCTTCTCATCCCCTCATATGGTTTGAGGTGGGAGAAAGGTTCATATGGCTTGAACCTTTCCCCATTCTTGGTGAGGAAACCCTTTTGGGTTTGAAAATCCTCCCAAGAATGATTTCTATGACATAAAGGAGGAATAAGGAGGATGAATGATTAGGAGGAATAAGGAGTTTTGTAAACATGATTTTGTTGGTGTTCCTATGGTTGGACACCTTTGATTTGGGAATCCTATTTCTTCTCTTCCCCCTTTGTGAGGTTGACCTTGTTCTCCTCATGTTGTTGTTTTACCATGTGTAGTTTTTCTAAGTGTTAAATGGTCCTATGTATTTCTTGTTGTGTTTTCCCCATTATACTTGTGCACATTGTGGAAGTTTTTCCTCTCTCCCATGGGCTTGGGGGAGGCTAACATGGCTTCCAACCATGGAAAGGCATGTGATGATGCCTATTGGTTGGGTGGTAAACAAGTCTTGTCTCTTATTTCAACATCTTAGGAAGAACACTCAAGTTTGGAGATAGTTGGAGCCTCTTGCCATCTTGGTCCTCTTGGTCATCTTCATCTTTTGAGGACATTACTTTCATTTTAAATCAAATGTGGCTTTGTGATCTTCTCACTCTTGTAAATAACCATTTTTTTGTACTTATTGCTTCTTGTAAACTTTAGTCATTTTAGGAAGACAGTTTTAATTTTTTTATTGTTGCTAAAATCTTGTAATATTATACCATTTGAAATCATAAGAAACCATGAAATTTTTAGTTCAATGTCATCTTGTTGGAAGGTCTTGTTTTGTTTAAAAATATACACAATATATAGTCATGCATTATACACTTGAAAACTTGATAATATTTAGTTGTGCTATTACATATAAAATCTAAAAATTTAGTGTGCTTGCATTTGAAAAAAATTATGTATTTAGAAATACCGAATATGTAGATTTACAATGAAACATTCTCTTGACATGTTATCAAATATTTATGGCATTAAATGTATTGATATGATAAAACCTCTTTCCATTGTCATTATAAATAATAGAAAAGGTTTTCTTTCACCTCAAAACTTCCCATGCTAATCTATTTAGACCACTCACCAAGGTGATCACATTTCCCACTAATATTGAAGATCACAGATTATCTAAATGAAAAGTTGCACGGGTTAACTCACTATACAATAATATATCAGTTGCTTTTGAAAAATCATTTACATTATATTTTATAGAAAGTAGAATCTATGAACTATTGAACCATATTATTAATAATTTTGTTTGGTTCAATTACATGAAATATTTTCAATATGACACTTAATAAATTTCCATGTAGCACCTCCAAAATTGTTACACTTTGTATTCCTGAACAAAATATTGACCTTTTGTCCATTCCATGTTGGTAAATGTTATTCTAGGAACATAAAAGGTATGTAATTATTCTTTCTGTAAAACAATCTAGTAACGAATTGATACAAAATCGATGACCTAGAAGAGCTCAAAAATAACGGATAAATTGATGGGGGTGTGTGTCCTTATTATGATATGTCCAACATACAATATGTGTAAAAAAATAATTGTGGGCACAAAGACTTACAAATTTTAGATTACCTGATTCACAATTCGAAAGGGTCACATAATTATGCTATGTGGAAAACTAACATCTCAAGCCATTTATATATTTGCAAACATATAAATTGAAGTTGTAACGACATGGATTGTTAACATAAGTTTATGATTTTATTTACACAAGGCTCAATTAGTTTGTAGTTAAAATCCATAATAGTTAAAGTTTCTATGTAGTTAATTTTTTGGTGATTAATGAGGTTCAATAAATGATGAACACTAATAGAAGACAACATATATATATATATATATAAAATATATATATATATATATATGATATACAAAGAATATATGTATTTATACTTATCTGCAAAGTCAGTTATACAACATGTAAAAGTGCATAGATGTGTACATAACCTTAAATATTATTAAAACCTGTAACAAATTGGTGGCAATCACTATTTGATTTGGAATAAGAAGTGGTTGAAAACTTGTTGTACCTATTTATATTGGTTGGTTGGCCTTCATCACAATATTTTTGTGACCATATTAAAATTGTTTGTAATTGTTACATGTTACTTCATTGTGATTGTTAATGAAAGTGTGAGATATTCGTAGACCACAATTTATTTCTAGAAGTTGACAACTACATTGAAGTTAAAAGTTTTAAATTTAAATGTCATGATTAATCTTTGAAAAACTTATGAAGAGAATTCTCTTGAAAACCTTATTACTTAATGCTATCCTAACTTGGTCATAGACCACCCTATTGCAAAAATAGATACAATATTGTAATGGTTAATGAACTACATATAAAAAAATTGTTTGCTATAAGACCACCTAACAAGGATAATTATTATGAGCCAATTTTGACTTCGCAAAATTGTTAAAAAATAATTAAAAAATGAAAAGTTTTGAAAATTTTGAAAAGTGTTACTTTGATGGTTCGTGGACTCATCGCGATCGTCTGGAATTTTTGTGAATTTCGGTCTTCATTTCATAGACCATTTGGGAGCGAGAACTCCTTTGCCAGGTTTAAAAATGATTAAAATCGATTAAATTAATTAATTAATATTAATTAATTGCTGATTGTTTGATTAAATTAATTTTTAATCAATTAAGGAGTATTTAATTAAATAAATATGAATTAAAGTTCATTCGACAATTTTTTATGGGATGGTCACAAAATCTGAGGGAAATAAGTTTTGGTTTCCAACCCGGTTTTTTACTTTTTATGGTCAATTGACCATTCAAATTCCAAGAGAGTGAAATTTCCTTGGAGGGGATCCAATTGAACAAATCATTAATTGGCAAACGGGCAAAAAATCCCCATTTCCCACATGGGGAAATTGGACTTAGAAATCCAACCCATTTTTCCATTCCCGTTGGCAATTTCGTTGTTTTTCCCATTTCTCTGTTGGCAGTTGCCACTACCCGGGAAAATAGGAAGTTAGATTAATCCTGCATAAATTCCTCCATAAAACCCATTGGAAATGAGTGAATGTGAAGCTTTCAATTGCTTTTTAGATTTCTTCAAGGAGACATAATGAAGGTTTCATCACAGCCTTAGCAATAAAAAAAACAAAGTGAGTAGAAGAGAAAATCACATCTCTTACTCATTCTCTGGATGCTTTCCAACAAATCCATAGCATGTGCATAAGTTTTAATGAAGATTTTTAACAGTAAAGAAAGGGGAACATGAAATATTTATTTTCTATTGGTGGGTTTGAATGGAGAAACACTCTAGGCATAAAATATATTGAGAAGCCACTGTTTTCCTTGCTAGAAAATGAGTTAACAAAAACATAGAAATTTCTTCACACATGCATCAGTTTGAGATAACATGGTAGTTGATTTTACATAGAAAAAAGTCATATGAGTTTCCACGCTTTTCTTAAAACTAGAAGTGTTCCCTCATTACCAAAGCAGAAATTAAAAAAGTTAGTGCATTAAAGAAATGAAAATCCCACGCATGGGTACAAGCTGACCAAATAAAGTTACCAAGTTTTTCACATTTTCTGGCATTCTGGAGAGAATGAGTTAAGACCATAATATAGGAGGAACAGTTTGCAAGATTGGTTTTTGAAGATTGAATAGATTGGTGATATCAGTCATTTTGGTCAATACCATTGTTCTTGCATTTCATTCCAAAGGATATAATTTAAAAACGAATACTTGGGAGAAAGTATCATCTAGCCAGAGGACTAAAGACTAATGTTGATGAATGAAAAACTACCCATTCCGTGCATCGCTATTAGCCTGGAAGTAGGTTTAAATGGCAAAGAAAGATCTATCCATTGTTGGGATAAAAAGATCAAGGAAAGCTCTCACCCATGCTGAAGACAATATTTAGACTATTATGATGTTGAGAAATTTTGATTAGAAAGAAGACAACTGTATACTTTCACGCATGGGGACAGTGGAAAACTTGGGTTTTAGAAATAAGGGAAACAGCAGGTTTTCCATACGCGTGGGAGGAAATAAGAAGCCATATTTAACATTTTTGAATCTTTTTCAAAACTTGAGTGGAAGGAAGGATTTTGCGCAGAATAAAGGAAGGGAACAATTAAGAAGAAATTTTTATTTGTTTTGGAAGTCAAGAGGACATCATTCTTGTTTCCACGCACTACCTGGGTGTTTCAAATAAAATAAAAGAAAATTCAATTATTATTTCAATAAAGACCAGTTAATAAACTCAGCAAATAAGGAAATAGAATAGTTTTTAAAACAAAGAGATATTCAACTCCACGCATTTTCAGAAAAGGGACCCAGCCTTTGAAATTTGCATTTTTTCTTGTTTACACGCACTGTGGAGGGGAGGACAGCAATAGACAACAAGAGAATAAATTTGTTTTATTTTCTTAAAGCCAGGAGAAAGAAAACGTGCCAGCTGAAACAAGCTCCCACGCCAAAGAAAGGAAACTTCATTCATGCAAAATATTAAAATCGGGAGATTTTAATTATTATGGTCAGAGTTAGAATTCGAGCTTGGTCTCGATTTGTTTTTTTTAACATACTAAAAGTTTGTAATTCGAGACAATTATTATTATTATTCTTTTAAAAATAATAATAATAATAATATAACGGGAATATTTTTCTTGCATCGACGGGGTGTTGGAGACTGAGACCCAGCCCCGTTTGCGTTGTTTGGCGTGCCTGAGTCACTTTTTTGTTAAATTCATAATGGCCGAAAGATCCTAATCTGCAGGGAGATCGAGGAAGCCAGTGGAAAAATCTAATAAATCTACCCTGAAATATGAATTCCAAGGAATTATTCCTCCCAGCTCCATTAAGTCGGCGTATGACAACATCACCGATACAAATCTGGGTCACATCAACGTGCAACAGTTTTGCGAGCGAGTGAAAACTGAAGGCAAAACCATTTTCTCTGATAGGCTCTACCACAGTGGCCTACCCCAAGCAGTAACATTCCTGTCTCGGTACAGTGTCTGGAATTGGTGATTGCTTGTGCAGAGCATTACGACCCTAAGAGACGAGGAATTTATAAAGATAACCGTGAGCCTTTCCTCTTAATCACACCTGAACACATTGAGGAGTTGCTCAAGATACTTGACTTTCCTGAGAATGCAGATATCACTCGCCAGTCAGCACAAGAGTTATGGGATGAAGAACCCATAAGATGGAGCAAAATGGTTAACAACAATTGGTTGGTAACCAAGAGACCTTAGATTGACAGGCTCCCCAAAGAATTGTACCACATTGAGTTCGTGGAAGAGATTGGAGACATGATCACTCTCCTAAGTCGAGTTTTTGGTTTACCTTCTGCAAGGGTCTTCCACCCATGGATGTATCAGTTTATCTGTATCATCCTAGCCAAGAAGGAGTTTGTGGACTGGGCCACCATCATCAGCAACACCATTCACAAGCAATTGATAGAAGTTAAAATGACTGGATGCTTCTACATGACCTCATATCTGACCTATGCAGTAGCACGAAGAAAGCTATTTTCGAGACTTGAAACAGAGAGGGATCCTGGGGTCATCAAACAACGTTTTTCACTATTACCCTCAGCTCAGCTTCAAAAATAGTTCTCACCATTTTAGAAGAGTCAATGATGCATTCACCTTCCGCGTGATCGGAACTTGAATCGAAATACCGAGGAAAGGTTTTCTAAAGAAGCCATGAGTGTCATTTCCCAATGGGGAACCTGGTTTATACAATTTTCATCTTTTTCCTACATTCGCATGAGTGGCTTTGCTGGGACCCCATGGAAACTTCCTACGTACGTCAGTGATAAGTGGAAATTAATGGAGTTGGCACAACAATTGTTCCAAGTTCACTGCCTACTTAGTGACAAGCACCGTCTAGGAATTCATTTCCCAATCCAAATCGGGGAATACCAATGTCCAAATTTATTCAGTGCACAACTCATGGAAAAGGAGTTTGCTCTCATAACAATCCATCCATATGTGAAGAGAGCCCAGTTTGATATCAATGGATATATGCAAATGATTATGGGAGCAAAGTATCAACATAATCCTACCATGGAGGATTTCTGGGCTGCCTGCTCGGATGAACATGAAGTAAGAAGACGAGAGTTTTCTCACCTAACACTTGCTCAGATCAAGGCCTTCCGCATCAAGAATCCTCCCGATTCATTCATAAATGATGATGAGGATGTCGTTGATCCCTCATATGATGCCATTGCCTTTACCCCATTGCCTCGAATCGACTGGACCAAGAGAGATGAATTTTCTCTTGATGGCAAGAACCAACCAATTATTGAAAGAAGCGTATCTTGGTATGATAGGGAAGTTCCCAAATTTCAATCAATTCAAGATCATGTTTCAGGATCACAAAAATTTCCTATACACGAGGGGGCCTCCATTCGACCAAGGTTTCTTCTCGATCAACTTCTGTTACCATCCAATCATACACAACATACAAGAAAAGAATGGTTGCCAAAATCCACTTGCCGAAGCAACGTGTCACGAGGAGAGAGATCCAAAGATCCAAACCCCGAAGAAGGAAAGGAGCGTGTATCAGGATTTTCTACCTCGAGTAGAGATTCTTCCACTCACATCGTTAATAGCACTCAGACGCTGGTAGCAAATGATCCTCAGCCATGCTTTGAACAAACACCCACTCAAGTGCAAGTAATTCAAATATCAAATACTTCGGAGCATGTAGTTCATGAAGGGATTTCCCAAAATCTCCCAAATGATCAGGAAGTGGACATTGAGGTTGTGTCTCCTCAAATCGAGGTCGTTGATAGGATTCAAGAAGGATCTCATGATGTCAGGAATAATGAGAATATTGATTCGAGCTCCAGGATTCTATATGTGGAAGATAGTAAATGAAACTCCTTCTTGGGTTGATTCTGAAGTGAAGAAAAGGAAGAGAGTTGTCAAGCCAATCGACATTGATTTTGATGCCCTTTTCAAACTTTCGAATGATGCCATTCCTAAGAAGCCTAAGGTACTTTCTCGAATAATGGTGGATAATGATGGAAACAAGTTTGCAGACCTTGCCATTCCACAAGTGGATAAAGAGCGCAATGTTATGACGCCAGCCGACTATGAAGTTTCCAGACTAGGACTTGGGAGATCTACGTTAGAAAGTGACATGGTGATGGCTCGAGATTCAATTGATATCATGCTAAAAAGACTGGAGAAATACAAGTCCCAAAATTCTCAGCTCAAGGCCGAAAAGAGTCAATTGGTGGAGTATGTTCAGTATTTGATAAATCCCATATCATCCACCTTCCCAGTACCTGATGCGGTGGCTGCCCCAGATGAAGAGACTCTTAATTTGTCAAAGGAAATAAACACGTTGGGCCATGTCACTAAAACTTGGCTTTCAGAGATTCTCTTTTTGGGCCAGGGACGATCAAGACTGCAGTTAAGCTTCATGAAGATATCAGTGTATATCTGGATCCAATTCTTTCTTTCAAGGAAACTTTTGTTTCTACTATATCAAATTTGGATGAGATATTTCCCAGTCTGTAGGAGATGACAAGTATGGAATCTTCAGTGTTGGCTATTGAAGGGATTCTTGAATTTGAACATCGAGGGACACGTTTTCTTTGGTTTCTACATCTCAAATCAAGAAATACACTTCTCGTGGATTCTATGATCCATTATGACAACATGTGCAATGAAGTTTTCACTTCACTTTCCTTGATCCAAGAATTCATGGCTGAGATTCCCTTGCAACCTAGTGAATGAGCATAACCAAAGGTGTTCATTGGAGCAGGTGGAAGAACAATTTTCACAATTGTTCAAAGACATGTACACTCCTGCCAACAATTTATCATCGGTTTCCATGGAGCAGTGTATCAAATTGAAGAACTTGTTTGAGAGTGCTCAGTCTAAAATTGTTAATTTAAATGATATGCCAAGTAGAATTCTTGAATTGCAGGTGTTTTGTGAGGCTATTCTTCAGCCAAGTGAACCTCCAGAAGAAGAAAAGATGTTTGAAACTTTGGGAAGGTTTAGATCCTTTCAACTGGCAAAAGCAGCAGATCCTAATTTCACTGGCGGTGCAGGGAGTTGATTTTCTTGATATCTAGTGAAGTGGGAGAGTCCATTTCTCATACGTTTGAGATAGGCAGACCCTGTTTCAATGGATAAGGCACTGGTTATTATTGCATATGTTAAAAATATTTTAAAAGGTGTTGTTATTTGGGAAACATTGGATATTCTAAGTAATTTCTATTTTTGAGTTGTCTTTAATAAAGTTGGTTAGAAAAAGTCAAAGGTCACTTAAGTGCCTTATTTAATGATCATGTAAAACCCTAACTACTTTGTAACCAACTTTTGGGTTATAAAAGGAAGTCAGGGGCTCATTTGTAAAGGGTGACTTTGAGAGAGGAGAAGAAAATACTTTTGTGCAAGCTTTGTTTCAAGAAGAAACTTTGTGTTCTTTTGTGAAAACATTTTGGAGTTAATGAAATATGAACTTTGTGTCTCATTCATTGTCTCTTGTAACATTTGATGTTCTTATGTTCATTAGATGTTAGGTGTTTGAATCTTGCATGCAAATATTATCTTTGATCTTATTGTCAACATTATTAATCAGTTGTTCTAGTTCACAGTGATCAAGCTCTGACTATCTACTTGCTCATGTGTGTTCCCTTTTACATGTTCTTATTTGGCTAACTCAAACTCCGTTTTATTTGTGTTGGTTATTCAACTTTCCTCTTCATGCAATATTAGGCTTTATTTTTACCTAACTCTTGCATGTTATTTCAGTTCATTCCATTCCACTCCTTTCCTTCATTCCATTCCATTTCCTTCATTCACTTTTCTTTCCATTGATGTCCCAAAACACCCCCCACATACAATTTTGAATGTACAGATGTAAATACAGTTTTGGTTTTCAATAAAGGCAGCCTCACCTTCATTGAGGAGGGACTTTGTTCCCACACTGTTGCATGTCATTTGCATGCGTGCAAATCCATATGCTAACAGATTGTCAAGTGGAAATAAATTTGATAAGCAACAATATAAACAATGTCAACAAAATAATAAACATGGATATTCTCATAAGGTGAAACTTGAAAAAGAAACCATCTCAACAAGGAAATGTTGTTGAACAAGAAGATCAATATGAAGATGGATAATTCATGTACACTGCACAATCAAAGGAAGAATCCATTCCACAAAATATAATTTGGTATGTTGATTTGGGAACAACCCACCACATGACATGATTTGAAGATTGGTTACATATCACATTGAGAGACACACCCATTAGTTAATTACCAATGTTTCTTTGGATTAGATGATACATCTTACAATATTAAGAGGATTGGTTCCATTTCACTACCACTTGGGATACATACACTCAAAATTACATGATGCTTCATATAGTTGTCATTAGATTTAATGAGGAAAAAAATTGTTATCCGTTTTTTACAATTATAGGATCATAATCTCCTTAAGAAAATATTGTTGAATGTATAAGGCAGTATGGAAATATGATCAAGCTTCATAAGAGATAAATCATGAAGCTCGAAAAATGTTGCAAGAGCTTAGAACGTGGGAAAAATATTTCAATCTGGATTCGACATTTTCATAGACAATGATCAGAAGATCGTTTATTGATGGCCAATGGGACACATGTTTCACCTCAAAACAATTGTGGCATAAAATACTTCTTCATGTAAGTTTTTTCTATCATAACACATTCTATTCATATGATATGGTGAGGGGTTTGCAACTATTGAGTTGTGGAGCTCAATTACTTTGGATTAGCATGCAATGTAAAAATTACTGGAAAACACAGTAACCATCATCGGCTAGGAAGGACCGGCATCATTCATCTAGGACCGACATAGGTCAGGAAAGGAGGAACCAACATCGGTTACCTGTGTGTGGACGTTTTAATTAACTCTTTGGAATTAGATTTATTTTTAGCATTAAAGAAGATCTATTGATTGTAATTACATGGATAAGTGCCCTAAGTTTATATACACCTATATAAGCATGAAAGATAGGGTTTAGAAGTAATAATTAAGAAGATTATGCAAAATTTGGTGAGAGAGAGAATTCTTGGAGAAGAAGCAAAAGCTTGAAAGAAATAAAGTATTGTACATCTGAGAGGTGTGGAAGATTGTAATATTCATTGTATATCTTGTCAAAGCTTTGGATAATAGATTGGCTTGTTTCTTGGTGGACGTAGCCCACACTGGGTGAACCAAGTTAAATTTGGTGTTGATTTATGTCTCTTATTTTGTATATTTCTTCTGGTAGAATATCCACTTTTATTTGCATGTATGCTTAGATCTGATATATTGTCTGTACAACCGGTGTGCTAACCCCAACAACTGGTATCAGATCTTTTTTTTAGGGTTTTGTGTGTTGACAGATTTAATCATAGAGGGTTTTTTGATTGAGTAGGAGCTATAACAATAGCAAAAGAAAAAAATACAATGTAGAGAAGTTTGACGACTGAAATTATCAATTATGGAAGATGCAGATTGAGGATTATCTGTATCAAAGAGATTTGTATTTACCATTGGATGAGAAGTCTAGACCTACAAAGATGACTAATGAAGAATGGAAGATTCTTGACAGAAAGGCTTTGGGATCTATAAGATTGAGCCTGACAGCATCCGTGGCTTCCAATATTATAGAAGCCACTTTTACGGTAGGGTTAATGAAATATCTTGCTAATTTATATGAAAAACCTAGTGCTTCAAATAAAGTTTATTTGATGAAGAAACTATTTAGTTCTAAGATGCATGAAGGTGGATCTGCATCTAGTCATTTGAATGATTTCTGATCTATTGTAAATCAATTAAAATCGGTTGATATACCATTTGATGATGAAGTGAAAGCACTTTTATTCTTATGTTCTTTGCCTGATAGTTGGGATAACTTGGTAATGGTTGTTAGTAATACAACATCTGCTAATAATATTTTGAAGTTTGATGATGTGGTTAGTATAATCTTGAATGAAGAAATTTGCAGGAAGAGTACAGAGGAATCATCATCTGGGAATGCTTTGAATGTAGAAAGCAGGGGCAAGAAAAAGGAGAGATCCAAGAGTAAGAGTAATGGGAAATCAAATTCAAGGGATAACAGATCTAAATCCAGAGGTAAGGGAATTACTTGTTGGAAATGTGGAAAGAAAGGACATGCAAAGAAAGATTGTTGGTCAAAGGATAAAGAGAACCAACAACCAAACAAAGGTAAAGAAGCAAATCTTGTTGTAGCAGAGGTAATGCAAGATGCTCTTATTATTTCTTTAGATAATAGAATTGAATCATGGGTTTTAGATTCAAGAGCTTCTTTCCATGTAACCCCTAATAAGGGTTATTTCATAAATTATGTCTAAAAAAATTTTGGGCATGTTTATTTGGGTGATGATGAACCTTGCAGTATTACTGGTAAAGGGGAAGTTCATCTAAAATTGTAGAATGGAAATACATGGGTATTGAAAGATGTGAGGCATGTGCCAAGCCTCAAGAGGAATCTTATTTCTGCAGGGCAACTAGGTGAAGCTGGTTGCATGGTTACTTTTACAGGAGACTCTTGGAAAGTCACCAAGGGTGCTCTTGTTGTGGTAAGAGGTAAGAAGGTAGGAACGTTATATTTATCTACCTGTGTTACTGATTCCTTTTCTGAATTATCTACTTCAGATTCAGATGCATGCATGTGGCATAATCGGTTGGGCCATATGAGTCAAAAAGGAATGCAGATCTTAAAGGCTAAGGGTAAGTTATCAGATTTGAAAGATTTAGATCTTGATTTCTGTGAGCATTGTATCTTTGGAAAGCAAAAGAGAGTGATATTTCTCAAAGTTGAGGCAACTAAGAAGGAGCAAAAATTGGAGCTTGTACACTCAGATGTGTGGGGACCAGCTCAGGTAGCTTCTCATGGAGGATCCCAGTATTATGTTACTTTCATTGATGATGCTACAAGAAAGGTATGGGTTTATTGTATTAAACATAAATATGATGTTTTTGAGACTTTTAAAAGATGGAAAGCCCTTGTTGAGAATGAATCAAATTCTAAGTTAAAGTGCCTTAGATCTGACAATGGTGGTGAATACTGTAGTAAGGCTTTCAATGATTATTGTTCAGTGAATGGAATACGTAGAGAAAGAATGGTTCTAAGAACACCACAAGAGAATGGTGTTGTAGAAAGAATGAACAGGACAATCATGGAACATGCTAGAAGTATGAGGATACATTCTGGATTGCCCTTGCAGTTTTGGGCAGAAGCAGTTGATACAATAGTTTATTTGATTAACCACGGGCCTTCAAGTTCACTAGATGGAGGAATACCAGAGGAAGCTTGGACTAGAAAAGAGGTAGATCTTTCTTTTCTTAAATTTTTTGGTTCAGATGCTTTTTTTCATGTTGATAAGGAAAATAGAAAAACGTTGGATGTAAAATCCAAGAGATGCACTTTCATTGGTTATGGATCTGGTGATTTCGGATTCCATTTTTGGAGTTTAGAGAATTCTAAAATTATTAGGAGTCGTGATGTTGAATGGAATGAAAAGAGAATGTACATGGATCAAATTTTGGTACCCAAGGATGAACCGGTTGAGAAGTTCGTGGATGAAAATGAACTCTCAGATTTATAAGTAATACCGATAGGGTTACACAGTAACTGGTGTCGGTTGACCTCTGAATGACATCGGTCAACAGAACTGGTATCAGTTACAGAAGATCCAAGCCGACATCAGTTAGCAGAATCAACGTCAATTACAAGTGACCGATGTTGGTCACTGACATATTTGGATAGAAGAAAGGTATGGGTTTATTGTATTAAACGTAAATTTGTATGTAACCAGTGTGCTAATCCCAACAACCTCAAAAAATGCTATAGATAAGTGCCAACAATTTTGGGTAGGAAAACAACACAAAGCATCATTTAAACATCGTACATTTAGGGTTATAGAAAAACTTGATCTGGTGCATACCGATCTATGTGGACACATGAGACCTATTCATTATGGGTTTCAATACTTCATGCTCTTTGTTGTTGATTTCTCTATAAAAATGTGGTTATAATGTCTTCACACCAAATACCAAACCTTTGAAACATTCAAAAACTTTAAATCCCTTGTTGAAACCAAGTTTAGTCATAATATAAAGACACTCCATTATGATCGAGGGAGAGAATACACTAATAATGAGTTCATTTTTTTTTAGAAATACATGACATTCATTGTCAAATGGAACCTCCTCATAAACCAAAATAGAATGGTGTTGTTTAATGGTGAAATTGTACTATCATGAAAATGGTGTGATGCATGATTGATGATGTAGGTTTAACAAAAACACATTGGGAAAAAACAACTAAGATGGAAATTTATCTATTAAATAGGGTTCCCACTGTAGCTCTTGATGGGGTGACACCATAGGAAGTATGGTAAAGAAATCCTAAACTAACACTACTATTTACCTACCTCAGATTGAGCAATGATAGAAAGAGGGAGAAGATCATATAATTGCACTTACCTACAAGTGAAATCCTCCTCTTTGATAACTTGGATTTTCTCCTTGGATGAAAGTCTTGATGCTTCAGATTTGTGGACTGATTTCGGCAGCACTTCCCCTTGATAAAATGATGATTTTTGCTTGATTAGATGCTATGGATATTGATAGCTTTCTTGGAGATTTTGAAAGCATAACTTGCAATTGTTCTAAGGTGGTGTGCATGGGAGGTGTCATCACTATTTATTATGGAGGATGGATAAATCAAGGGTTGGATTGATCCATGTAGGATATAGATCAATGGTTGAAAATGCATGAGAATGAAGAATTCTCTAGAATTAGAAAATTCTAGAGTTTATTGGAAGAATCCTCCATTGAATTAAAAATTCAATGGAAGGAGGGAAATTATTTGAATATTTGAAAATAAAAGAGGGAAAAATGGAGAGGCTTCTAGAAATATAAGCCTCTACATTTAGAGGATCATTTAGCTTGTGGTTATGTGGAGTTAATTATGCTTAGTAGGGTGATTAGATGGAGAGGCTAGATTTAGAATTGGCATAGAGTAGGTGGTAGGTGGGTAGGTATTTTTAAATTGCTATTAAATAGTTAATGGAGATTAGTTAGTGGGATAATGGGAATATTAATAATGTATTAATATGACTAAGGGTAGGATGGGATTTTGAAATGAATAATAGAAATAGTTGGAATATAATAATTAATTATTTATATGATTAGTGATAGGATTAATAATATAAAATGAATGTATTATTTGCTAAATGATTATGTCAACATTTTACATGTCTACATTTTCCCCCTCTTTGAAGTGTTATTGTGGAGCAATGACAGTTCAAAGAAAAGAAAAAGATAGATAGATGGTGAGGTGATGCCCCCTTCGAGGGGTTAGGCAGGGAGGAATGAGTAATCGTGGTAACCACTCGAAAAGAGGAGAGGCCCAAGTTAGTTAGATGAGAGAGGATTAGAAGATGAGAATATGAGAGGATTTAGAGGATTAGAAGAGAGGATTAGATTAGAGGAGAAGGATAGAGAGATAGGGAGGAGGATTAGAGAGAGAAGATTAGAGAGAGATAGAGAAGAGGGGAGAAGAGAAGATTAGAGAGAGGAGATTAGAAGAAGAGGATTAGAGATAGGGAGATTAGAGGATTAGGAGGATTGGAGGAAGAATAGGAGAGAGGATTGGAGGAATAGGAAAGGATGCGAGAACCAAGGGTGAAGATTAGGATTTTTGGATTATAGGATGCCCCAGTCAGAGGATTGATGAAAGGATTAGATAGGGAGATGTTAAATTTTAGATTAGGATTAGTTTGAAGATGTTGGATTATAGGAAAGTTGATGGAGTCAAGGATGTATTAGATGTATGAATGATGCCCCAGTCAAGGGGTGAAGATTTGGGATTGAGATATGAGGATGCCCAGTCAAGGGGTTAGGATTTGAGGATTGGGGATATATGATGAGGATGTTTGGATGATGAGGATAAGGATTGGTTGTTGGATTGATTTGGATAGAGGGATTAGTTGATGAGAGGATGATTGGTTGTATATTAGATTTGGATGATATGAAAGGATGATAGATGTGCTACCATAATGATGATTGTAGTAGTGTGATATGGTTAAGGATATCACTAGGACTATAGGAGGACCCAGGATGATATAATTTGCCAAATGTTATGTCCTATATCATTGGATGAGGATTAGGTGTGGTCCTGATGATTGAGGATCATTGGATGAAAAAATGCTACCATAAAGTGGTCCTCATATCATCATTGGACAGTGATTAATGATAATACACCAAAAACCATGAAAAGCCAAATGCCCTTGTCCTCATATCATTGGAAAAAAATGTACAAAAAAGATGGTCCTCATATCATTGGACCATAAAAGAAATAAAAGTGGCCTCATATCATTGGCCGAAATAGTTCAAACAAGATGGTCCTCATGTATCATTGGACCAAAAGAAAAAAATCAAAAAGAGGCCTCATATCATCAATTCAAATTAAATGTAAATTTTTTTTTGAAGATTTTAACAATTTTGAATAAAAAACAACATGATTTTTTTATTTTTTACGATTTTTTTAGTTTTTTTTTGATTTTTTAATTTTTACAATTTTTTACATTTTTTTTGGATTTTTTTATGATTTTTTATGATTTTTTTTTTTTTATGAGTGATATTTTAGGTGATATGGGAGGAAATTTAGCGAAGGTAGGAAGAAACAAGAGGAAAAATGGACGCACGGGGTGAGAGAACGGGCTCCCAGAAGTTTTTAGGGCATTGCGGCAGGTATAAAAGGGGTTTGGGGTCCACGGGACAAGTCATTTTCATCGCGCATAGTTGAAAATGAGAGCTTTGAGAGAACATGATGGCATACGAGAGGATTGTGGACCACCGGGAGAGATGCAGTGAGGGTGTACCATCAGTTAGGAGCTACCGAGGCACTGGTGAGTACCTTGTTATTAATTAGCGTTTTGTATTTTTGCATTTTCCAATGTTTTTAGGGTTTTTTTGGTAAGTTTTAGGCTACTGGTTAGGTTTTGAATCAGTGCATAGGCACCATGTTTAGTGCATATGTGCCATAAATGGCACATATTTAGTGCATTTGTGCATGGGGGTGGGGATATGGTTTAGCACATTTTGCAGTAGGGGGTTATGGTTTAGCACATTTGTAGGGTATTATTTTTTAGCAAGATTATGGATTTGGAAGTAGGGCATTATGTTTTAGTAGCGCATTTGCGTTACAGGGTGGGGGGATTAGTTTAGTGCATTTGTGATAGGTAGTGGATTAGGTTTAGTGCACATTTTGTGAATTAGTGGTATTAGGTTTTATGCATTGTTTAGGGTGGGAATTAGTTTTAGTGCATTTGCAGGGAAGGGGATTAGGTTTAGTGCATATGCAGAAATGGGATGCAGGTGATTATGCATGGTTTTATTTATTGCACATATGTTAAGTAGAAAATGCATTTGCATAATGGTTTATGTTAGGGTAAGGGGCTTAGTGATAATGTTGGATTGGGTAAGGTTGGTTTAAGAGGGAATGATTAAAATGGGGTGGATATGTGGAATAATGAGATGTAGGGGCTAATATAGGTTGTGTGATGTGTGCAGGTTGAGTTGGAGGTTGTGCAGGTGAGGCATTGACGATCGGCTGCCCTGATACATTTATTAGGAGGTGCAGATTAAAGGCAGAGGAGGATGAGGAATCATTGTTGCATGTATTGGGTCTCCTTCATGTGGTGAGGATGCCTTACATGTGGGTGGATTGAGGGTTGCTGATGGCATTGGTAGAGCGGTGGCACTCAGAGATGAGTACCTTTTGGTTTCTGACTGGGGAGATGATGGTGACATTGGAGGATGTCTACCAGATTTATTGACTTCCAGTAGAGAGGGAGCCAGTGGTATGGCACAGGTCTAGGCCTAGACATAGATTGTTGGTTCTGATTGATGTGGAGGATGCACCCCATGAGGGGATGCAGATAGACTTAGGTTTGTTCTTTAGAGAGGGATACATGGAGTGTGTACTGTTGCTTCTGTGTTTTTTGATTTGTTACATTTTATTCCCAGATGGTGGAGGTTGGGGGTTTAGTATCGGGTTTACGGATGTGGTATATTCGATGTGGTCTGATGAGATGGTGTTTGTGTGGGCTCCAATCGTATTAGCATGGTCATATCGTGATCTACACAAAGTCTACCGAGGGGGTGGGAGTATTGGAGCAGGGATTTTATTACAGATATGGAGTTATGATCATATTGTTGTGGGTAGACCTATTGGGATCTAGGGAGCAGTGTCAGGTTGGGGGGCCTTCAATGTATGGTTGGCATATGATTAGAGGTAGGCGGGAGCACTTGGGTGAGGTGGATTGGTATAGGTGACAGGTTGATGAGTTAGGTGATATTACCTGGCAGCCATATCGACAGTATGAGGTATGGGAGGGGGATCAAAGGCATTTGAGCAGGATCCAGACTCCTTATTATTTGGTTGGGGGTTAGCCCTATACAGTAGAGCGATATAGGACTGATCAGGTATTGTGAGCAGTTTGGTGTAGTGCAAGGTATTCTGACAGGCCGTCATATATTTACCTGGACTACATGAGAGGTGAGGGAGTGGGGTGTTATGATTACTGTAGTAGTAGCAAAGGCCATTTTGGATGATGTACAGGTTATTCCATGGGCACCATTACTAGCAGTGAAGGATCCAAGGACTATGTACAGGGTTATGATGAGTGGTGGGTAGGTATTAGACCAACGAGATTGACACGTCCACTTGGTGGGATGAGGTTTGTGCATGGTCACCATCAGGTGTACAGGGGGATGCCATAGGGATAGGTATTAGTGGTACATAGACCCAAGGATAGGTGAGGAGGAGTTACAAGGGCACCTCCAGTGATTATTTTAGGTGGGCCAGTAGTGCAGCAACTAGGTGTGCAATCACCTGTACAGAGTCCAGATAGGCAAGAGATGGGTGTGATGGAGGTGGGCGATGTTACAGGGCCATTGTAGGTGGTTTTTCCATCATAGAAATATATAGATAACAGGGGATCAGAGGAGGATCAAGGATCAGGAGGAGTTGATGGAGTAGGGATCAGGTGATGGGTGGATCAAGGGGATCAGGGGTGGGGGTCTGATCTACAGGCATGGATAGACATGTTGGAGAGGGAGGATCGTGTGTAAGCCACAAAGATAGTAGGATTGTGGGATAGAGGTGTATCTCATGTGATAGATGTACATGGTTTGAGATGAGTAGCGAGTGTGTTGACATTGGTGGTGAGACAGAGGGAGGTAGAGATTACGTGATTGTAGGGGGAGTTATCTCAAATAGAGCAGGAGTGGGATCAGGAGGCTATATGCCACCAGGATAGATATCATGTGTAGAGGGATACTTATAGAGAGATATGGCCCATTAGATGCAGTAACAGAGGGGAGTGAGACACAAGGTGCATCACAGGGTAGTAGGAGCAATCGCAACCCCTAGTTCCTCATAGAGATTAGGATGAATGGGTCCCCCAGCTACAGTATCATTGTAATAGTACCAGGATTTGATGGTGGAGATGTATTATTATGAGGATATTGTGATACATGAGTGGCCAGATGTTGTACGTTACGCAGATCATGTAGCTCGGTAGAGAGTAGGACAGGGATCGAGACAAGAGATAGGTCAGAGATCAGGACAGGCCACAACCTCTGGGAGTACTGTGAGTGTTGCACAACCTCCACCAGGTGGAGCAGGGGAGGACACTGGTAGCTCCGCACAGTGATGAGTACCATTGTGATTTATTATTTTATGTATTTTATCGGATATTTGATGACCATCATGGTCACATTTTTTTATGTATATATGTAGATGATTCGTGATATTATTATATACATTTATATTACATTTTTGGTATCTTATGATGATGATGATGTATGATTTCATGTGTATGTTATGGGATATTTTGTGATGACAAACATGGACATATTTTTGACGGATATGTATATGGATGATTACTATTTTTATATGAGGACATTTTTTTTGACGAGGATGATGATGTATATTGATGATGTAGGATGTATTTCATGGTGATGATTTGATGATATTGTTGTTGTTATGTTGTTGTTGATTATTGATTAGATGATGTGATGATGATTTATGTTGATGATATAATGTGATGGATGTGATGATAATTTAGTATTTTATTTTATTGTGATGTTGATGATGTATAATGATTTAATAATTATCATGATGATCTTGTAAATGTGATGTGATTTAGATGATTTGATGTATGATTGATGATTTGATGATAATAATGTTATGTTATCGTGAATGGTATATGATGTGATGATGTTTATTTATATTTCTTATATGATATGTATGATGTTAGTTATGATGTGATGATATGTGTATGAATGATGTGATGATATTTGGGATGCTAACTCATTTTGTTATGGTTAATTATAGTGATGGTGATGTAGTTTGATGATGGGTGGTATTTATTTATAATCAATATTTTTAGATGATTGTATTGATGATGATGAAATGTGGATGGGATCATGATTATTGTATATTGTTGTTGTGATTAGGATGACATATGATGTGTAGGATGTGATTTATCATGATGGTTTATTTATGATGTGATGTGTTGGATGTTAGCTCATGTTAGTGATGGATATGATGATGTAATTAGTGAGTTATGGTTGTGATGGGTAGTACTTGTTATTGATGAGTTGATATGTTAGATGGTTTTAGTATTGATTATGGATTATAGATGAGATGATGATTTTTGTTAGATGTAAGTTATGGTTTAGGTCATGGATTTTGATGTTTGAATAAATGGATGTATAATGATAGTTGGATGGTAGTGTATTTGTCTATGTTATTGATGTAATGTTATGGTATTTACATATGGGATGGATGCTAAATGTTCTCAAATTTGTACAAATATTTACAACATAACCATTGTGTTAAACATGGGAAGATAACAAAGAGAAAAGGATGAAGTGGTTCGGGAAGGGATAAGTGGTAGTAGGAGGTAGATGGGGGGATGGAGAGAAATGAAGGCCTCATGATCTTACAAGGGTTGCATTTCTTGGACATTTGACTTAGATTCCTTGGAAAATTTGTTTCCCAGGATATGATCATGGTGGATAATGTGACCTTGGTTAGGATCAGGATATATATTCCTAATCATGACAGATCCTTTGCTTTGTAGGGAGGATCAGAAGAAGTTTGGAATGGATAATGTGGAATGGATGAAAATGTGAATAGGGATAAAAGGGATGTAGTGATTAAGGGGTGCTTTCCCCCAGTGTGCTTGACTGTGTGTCATAGAGTGCTAGTAGACATAGGACCTGATTTACCATAGCGTCAGAAACCAGTTTTCACCATGGTACTTGCCCAAGGTGCCACCGAAGTGGTTTTCACCATTGGATGGATTATTTTTTTTTTTTTTTAATTTTTTATTTTTATTTTATTTAAGTAATAGATATTTAGGCATAGAAGCGTCAGAGATGCATGATATTCATGGGCTCATCCAGCTCATACCCATCCAGAGTAGCAAGCTTATAAGCACCTGAGCCAAATTTGGCTATGATGACATATGGTCTGAGCCAGTTAGGTTCAAACTTTCCCTTCTTTTCTCGATCAACATTAGTATTGCGTTGGTTTTCCTTGAGGACTAGGTCACCAACTTCAAACTCGTGATCTTTTATGTGCTTGTTATAATGTCTATAGAGGTGGTTTTGGTAGGATTTTAGATGGTCCAAGGCTTGAAGGAATTTCTCATCTAGAAGTTTGAGTTCTTGAAGGTGATGGACGTGATAGTCTTTGTCATCAATGAGGTGTTGGAGGGAAATGATAAGGATGGGATTTCGATCTCAACAGGAAAAATTGCTTCAGTACCAAAAACAAGGGAGTATGGAGTGGAACCAGTGGGAGTGTGGATGGAGGTGTGATAGGCCCACAAGGTGGGATATATTTGTGTGTGCCAATCTCATCCTGCTTGATTCACAATTTTTCCAAGAATGCACTTTAGCATTTTGTTAGATGTTTCAGATTGGCCATTGCCTTGTGGATAATAGGGGTGGAAAATTTGAGTTTAATGTGGAATTAGTCACAAAGTTCACGGACTTCTTGATTTTTGAAGGATTTTCCATTGTCTCTGATAAGGGTAGATGGAATACTGTAATGAAAGATGATGTGGTTAAGGATAAATTTGGATATTTGTTTTGTCGGTGACATAGGTGAGCGGCATGGCTTCGACCCATTTAGTGAAGTACTCCATTGTAGTAATAATAAACTTGTGACCATCGAAGGAAGTGGGATTTAATTTTCCCATGAGATCGAGACCCCAGGTAGAAAAAGGCCATGGGGTAGTGATGGGTTGTAAGGCTTGGGATGGCGCATGGATGAGGTCGGCATGCTTTTGACATGGGACACATTTGCAGACATATGAACATGCATATTTTTCCATGTTGGGCCAATAGTAACCGGTTCGTAGAAGCTTTTTGGCTAGGGCCATACCACTAGTGTGAGCATGGAAAATTCCCATGTGAACTTCCTTAAGTGTTGATTCAGCCTCTTGGGAATTTAGGCATCGTAATAGAGTTTCGTCAAAGCTTCTACGATATAAGGTATCACCAAGGATAGTGAAATGAGAGGCACGTTGGATGATTTGTGATGGATGATGGCTACGAGGGAGGTTGGGTGGAAGAGTGTGGTCATGGAGGTAAGTATAGATATCATGGTACCAGGGAGAGTTGGGACCAACAATCTCACATACCATCTCAGACTCAGGAACGTCATAGGCTTGGGGACCATTAGTTGCTCAACCAAAAATTGTGAATTAGATGCATTTGAGGGCATATCCAGAAGGGAGGTGATGGTAGCCATGACATCTGCTAATTTTTTGCTTGTACGAGGGACCTGCTCAAACTGAATATGCTTGAAATAAGCCTTGAAACTTTCGACCATTCTTTTGTAGGGAACTAATTTATCATCCTTAGTGGCATATTCATCATTAACTTGTTTAATGATTAACTGTGAATCACCAAAGACATTGATATGCTTGATATTCCATTGAATGGCCATTTTTAAACTGACAATGAGTGCTTCATATTCAAGCTATGTTGTTGGTACAAGGGAAAGCAAGCAGAAAGCTTTAGGAATTAGGTCACCTTGAGGAGTGATAAAAAAAATGCCTACTCCTGAGCCATGATGTGTGAAAGATCCATCAAAGTATAATGTCCATGTATCTGACTCTGCAATGGTACATATGGATTCATCTAGAAACCAAGTGGTGAGTGGTGTAGAATCAGGGACTGGAGCTTCTACTAACTGGTCAGCTAGAACTTGTCCTTTGATAGATTTCTGATTAACATATTCGATGTCGAATTCACTCAAGAGCATGATCCATTTAGCCATTCGTCCTGTTAAAGCTGATTTAGAGAGTAGATATTTGAGTGGATCTACTTTGGCTATGAGCTTGATGGTATTGTTGAGCATGTAATGTCATAACTTTTGAGAGGAAAAAGACTATGACAAGACACACTTTTTCCATAGGGGGTATAATTGAGCTCATAAGAAATTAATGTTCATCTTAAATAATAAATGGCTTGTTCCTTTCCATGGATATCATGTTGTGCTAGGAGAGCTCCCAAGGCGTGTTGTGTAGCTGATATGTAGAGAAGAAGAGGCATTCCTAGAGTAGGAGGTACTAGGACAGGAGGATGCATCAGATATTCCTTGAGTTTATCAAAAGATGTCTGACATTCCTCGTTCCAATGAAATTTTGTTCCTTTTTTGAGTAGGTGATGGAATGGATGGCATTTATTTACTAGTTGTGATATAAATATTCTGATGGCTTGTATCTTTCCCTGTAGGCTTTGTAGTTGTTTGAGATTTTTAGGTGGAGGCATTTCAACCACAACTTTGACTTTATCTGGATCAATTGTGATTCCATGCATGGAGACAATAAAGCCGAGGAGCTTGCCAGATGTGACGCCGAAAACACATTTCTTGGGATTGATGTGAACCTTGAATTCCCAGATTCATTCAAAGATGTGGCGAAGAACCATGGGATGTTCCTCACGAGTTTTAGATTTTCCCTAAGATGTTGTCGACGTAGTCTTCAACTATGTCATGCATCATATCATGAAAATGACAGTCATGACACGTTGGTAGGTGGATCCAAGTGTTTTTGAGTCCAAAGGGCATGACTTGATAGCAAAATGTGCCCCAAGGTGTAGTGAAAGTTGTTTTATGTTGATCTTCTTCTACAATTTTAATTTGATTATAGCCAAGAGAAACTGTCCATTAGGGAAAACATCTCGTGCCTTGTAGAGTCGATGATCATATCAATGTTTGGTAATGGGAAATCATCCTTAGGGAAAGCTTTATTGATGTCATGGAAGTCAGTACAAATGTGAATGCCCCCAGTTTTCTTGCCTACTGGGACAATATTGGAGATCCAATCAGAATAATCAATGGGTCAGATGAAGCTGACATCAAGTAGCTTATGTAATTCTTCTTTGACAAGCAATGTGACTTTTGGATGCATTTTTAAAAGCTTTTGTTTGACTAGCTTGGCATCTTTATGCACTACAAGATTGTGGACCACTAGGGAAGGATCCAAACCAGGCATATCCACATAGGACCATGTGAATACATCTAAAAATTCTTTTAGAAGTGTTGTAAAGGTGGCATGTTCATCTATAGACAAGGATGCCCCTAGTTTGAGGATCTTGGGCTCTTCCTCTGTGCTGATGTTGATGTCAATGGTTTCCTCAATTAATGATGTTGAGTCATCTTACAATGTTTCAAGAGATGGAAGAAGTTGTTCCATAACTGGATCGTGTTCGGGTTTCGGGGATTCTTGGAAGAATTCAGTGAGGGGATCTTCCTCGTCAAGGTGACAAGAGAAGTTGGGATGAGGGATATTAGATTGGGATTGAAGGGAAAGGGGAGGCTCCTGTTTTCCAAAGTAGGTGTCAACATTTAAACATATTTGGAAACCTTTTTATGATCTCCAACAGGTATATTGTCGTGAGTTCCCATGAACTCAAGAATTGCTTCATCATTCTGAAATGAGTCAAGAGGGGCATGCTCTGATTTTTGGTCCCATTGAATGAGTTGTGGATAAGTGAGAGTGATATTGATGGTGAGAAAAATGGTGTCATGGAAAAGGTTAGTGGTGGCGAGGTCTTTGTATCGGCTACAGACGAAACTTGTGTCGATATTATCGATGGCCTCCTCAGCTGTGTTGGAAGTATCACTAAGGTCATCATGGATACTTTCACTAGGTGGTTGGTACCCAAGGCCATGACCATCAAGGTTGGGGATAATAATTGGAGGTTCGGGGATGCCTTGTTCATTGTGACCTAGTCCTCATCCAGAATAACCCATGTGGGCCATCATTTTTTTGGGAATCAGATATTTGTTGTTAGAACAACAAGATGGTATAGAATCATCAATGAGCCATGTAGTATCAGATGGTTCAAGGTACTCATCAACAAGGTACCCAAAATGGATGAAAGTGGACGAGCCTAATAAATGTTTTTGCCTTTTGTTTTGACAGATATTGGGCCTGCTGCGTTGTTTGGGTGATAGTGGTAGCTTTTCTATGCTGAAGGTTTAGTATTCTCTGCACCCTGTTGATTTCAACTTAAGTGGTGGAGTGGGTAAAAGGGGAGTGGATATGGATGGAGTGGGTAAGAGAGGAGTGGATGATGATGAGGCATTGTGTGATGTGGATGGAAGACTGTCTAGTGAGACATATGAAGTGGTGGATGATGATGGTAGAGATGATTGTATGGGTTTGGTAATGGGACAATATGGTTCCTGATAACTTTTGCTTCAAGTGCTTGGCAATATTGGAAAGGTTGAGGATCACCATGGATGGTAACTTCTATGCCAGCATGCTTGAATTTGAGACATTGATGTAGTGTAGATGGTACGGCATGCATTTCATGAATCCATGGTCGACCAAGCAATAAATTATATGGGAACTGTATGTCCACAATGTGCACAAGGGTGGGGAGCACGACAGACCCGACATTGATAGGAAAATATATAGTGCCAATTGATTTATGCTCAGTATTATCATAAGCTTTGATGGTAATGATATCTTGCTTTAGATCTAATTCATTGTACCCTAACCATTGGATAAGAGATAAGGTACAAAGATTAAGAGTAGACCAGTTGTCTACTAGCACATGTTTAACATGAGTATGTTTGATATGTACTTCAATATAGAGAGGAAGATTATGTGTGGGACTGTGTGGTGGTAGGTCCTGCTGAGTGAATGTGAGTGGAAGTGTTGGATAGGGATAGAGATGGGTGATGAGGGCTTGGAATTGTGTGGGGTCAATGTCATTTGGAACACGTTTCTTGAAGGGTGCGGTAAAGGATATCTTTATGGATGGAGGATGTTTTAAGAAGATCCATAATAGATATTTGTGTGGGGGTCTTCTCGAGTTGTTCAATGATGTTATATTGGGTTGTGGTGTGGGATTAGAGGAGGATGGAGTGGCTCCTTGGACCACCACATGGATCCTTCGAGTGGTTACAACACACTGAGGGTTTTGTGAGGGAGCTTTGACTTTAATGGTAGCTACTTGGTGTGGGTAATGATGAATGTGGCCAACAAGTGACTCATATTGGAATGGTACATGATGATAATTAATGTGATTAGAATGATGAGTGGATGATTCGGGTTTGTTTCCAGACTTCTGTTTTCCTGGATTAGAAGCATGGGTCTGACCATGATTAGGAAGGGGATTTTGATAGATCCCAAGTTTTTGATTTTGAGAGGAAGTGGATGCATTGTCCTCAATTTCAATTTTACCTCAGTCAATTAGATCTTGGATATAATTTTTTAATTTCATACACCTATTGGTGGCATGACCCTTGATTTTATGGAATTTGCAATACTCGTTCTCCTTAAACCATGAGGGTTTAGGTCGAGACTCATCAATTGGTTGGGTTTGAGGGAAAACGACCATATTGGCAGCAACTAGTTTATCAAGGATCACTTCCATAGACTCACCGAGGGGGGTGTATGATCTTCGTTTGGAGTCTTCAGTGGACCGAGGTTGACCTTTAGGGACGGAGATGGTAGCTATTGTGTGGACATGCTGGATATGCTTGGTTTTGTTACTCCATCGCTGACAACATTTTTATTTTTATTAAAGTACTTGGGCTTCTCAGACATGGAGGGTTGATTGGATTGATTGTAATTTTCTCATGGGAATATAACTTAATAAGGCCTTTGGCAACAAGGGATTTCTCAATTTGCATTCCTTTTTCAATGATGTCATCAAATGTATTGGCACAATGGACTTGTAAGATGAAAGGCTAGTTCTTGGTGGAGATTAGAGACAAAAATGGTGACTAGCTACTTTTTGGGATGGGCCATGGAATTCGACTAGCAAGAGCTCACCAACACTGTAGGAAGGATGAAAAGATTTCTCTATTGTGTTGTTTAGTATTACACAAGTCAATCATTGTTACATTATGTTCCATGTTATATGAGAAGTGCTTTATAAATTTTTCAGATAAGTCGATGAATGTAGTAACAAAACCTTTGGGTAGATGAAGGAACCATTCTAGGGCTGGACCACCTAGGCTTCGTGAAAATAGTCTTAGCAAGTAGGAGTCATCATAAGTAACTTCTTGGCAAAGCATATAGAACTCCTTAACATGCTCATGGGGGTCACCTTTTCCCTTATATTTTTTGAATTTGGGTGGTTCAAAATATGGTGGGAAAGGGACTTGTAGAATATCATGATCAAAAGGGTAGGGAAAAAGTTCCTCAAATTTATATTGTCATCCATGTGCCGAGTTGCAACCCTTGAAGTGTTTCCTTCATAGATTTCACTTCTTGCTCCAATGTGGGTTCTTGGGACCAATGGGTGGCAGATTGAAGTTTGGTTGGAAATGTTGGGATCCATGATCATTAGATGGTTGTGGGCCGAGTTGAGAGGCTAACTGAGCAATTTGGTTACTCATTTGTCTGTAGTTGGGACAACACGACTTCTTTTGATATGTTTGGGTTGTTCTCTCTACTATCCCACTCATATACAATGCAATGGTTGTTTGTATTATGGTGGTGGGTTGATGGTGGTCTTTGTCCAATGTTATCACTTTCATCATGGATAAGACTTTGGAGTTGGTCATGGGTGTAATCAGGAGGAATCTTTTCTCCCATATGATATAGTTGGAGCAAGAGGTCATCTTTATTTTTTTTGACAAAGTGGTTAAGCATTTCACGTCTTCTTCCTCCTGTAAAGTATGTACTTGAGTCATCATCACTACTAGTATTGACCATGGTCTCCTCATCTTCTCCATGAGTATGGTTTTCTTTGGCATTGGCATCATAATAGTTATGGTTAAATATATCTCTTCCTATGTTTTGGTGATCATTTTCATCTTTGTTTCCTGAGTGGGATCGGAGTATTCATTCTCCTAGGTGTCATTTGACTCTGATGATTTTAAGATGTACTGATTAAAATGAGGGTGTGGTGAATTGATAAAGGATGTGTGGATGAAAGAGGTTTTGATTTCTTAGTTGACTTAATGTATTAATCTTAGTAATTGGACCTTGCTAATAGGACAAAAGAAATTTGGAAGAAGGAGATAGAAGAAGGATTTTCCTCAGTAGTAGAGGGCTTAGGGTGTGCCTTGTTGTAAGGGCTTAGAAGAATAGGATAGGTGATAAGTATGTTTTGTCTGTTTGCAAGATGTCGATTATCAAGATTAGATGGTCTTGCCTATAAGAAATCGTAGGTAGAGAGTGAATGGATTTTGTGTATAGATGTGGACGAAAGGTGTAAGGTTATGATGATTGTTGTGATCAAGAGAATTATGTGATATGTAAAGTTTTAGAGTCTTATGGGCCTAGGTTAGGATTGAGATACTAATGGAAATGATAAATGATTAGGACAAAAGTTGTGTGATGATGAGGGAGGGGTGATTGTTTGGCTTATGTGAATTAGGATGGGAATGTGATGAATGGAATGTATTATTTGTTTGTTTATGGAAAAATGTGTATGGAATTTGGTTTATGTTGGGATTAGGTGAGGTGGTTTTTATTTATTTGATTTTTATTAATAAAGGTGATGAAGAAGAGGATGGACTAATGTAAGTGTCAAAAGGATGTGTGGTGAATTTTATTAGTTATGTGGAAGGATGGGTTATTTATTTGAATTTTGGACTAGGGTAATATGGGACATATGAATGATAGTAAGTGTAGGATGGGTGATATGTGGTCAAGGTTTTTGTTATGGTGATATTTGTTGTTTATTATTTATGAAAGGTGTGTATAATGGTAAGGGGATGATGTGTGGTTAAAATTTATATATTAGGTGAAAAAGGATGGTTATTTTGATTTTATTTTTGGGAAAAATTATGGTTATCTTGGAAGGTGTGATTAATGGTAAATATGTGATGGGAATGTTATGGTCAAAGGTTGATGATGTATAGTAAAAAATTGAGGTCAAAAGGTTGTGGTTAAATGGATGTATGTGGGTATGTGTTTAATTATAAGGATTAGTGTGAGGGTTATTTACTGGTTTTGACAAAAAACACTCAAAAAATTACAATCATGTTAGCACAATCCTAGCTAGTCAGGTGGGATTACAACCAAACTATAGCTCGCTTTCAATACCACACACCAAAAGTGGTGCCACAATTGGCTCTCCACCTATGTGCCAATGTGTGATTGGCTAGCGAGTGATCTTGGGAAGTGCGGCCTCCTTGCACTATAGTTTGATATGCGGCCAAAAGGGCTACCTAATCTAGGATAACAAGCTCTCTAGGGGAGTCCCTGATATACCTTGTGGTACGTGGGGCCCAAGTCCGTGTTGCAAGGATGTTGTCTGAGGCCTGGGTTTTGGGACGTGGAAGCCCCTCACTTCACGCCACTCTTAAAACAAGCAAGTGCTTAGCCAATAATGACAGTTGTCCTTGAATTTATATACCCCACCAGAACACGGGGTGTGTCTACGTGCATGGAGGTGAATCCCATGGTCACGAGACCCCTAGGACTATGGTAAGTGCGTGGATGTCACTTCCATGTCACGTTACCCCCTAAAAAATGAAAAAGGGAGGGAAGACTAGCCACTTTTGATCCTCAAGATCATCCTAGGATGCGAGAGGAGAGCATACACGGTGTCATCTTTGGGTTAAAACAAGCAACAACACAAATTACAAAAGGACAATACACACAAAACAATAAAAATTAATGATAAAGTTTTTATGATGGGGGCCTTCGACAAGGGGACCTGTAAGACAAAAAGGATTAGTAGTTTGTTTTATACCCCAATGTTCTTGGACCATTCGAGCTGCAAGACAAAGGGTTAGTAGTTTTGATTAATCAATATCCTACAACCACAAGTGTTAGGCCAATACTAATCAAATATTAAAACTGACAGAGTTTCCCCTTATTCCTGCAAAAACAGAATGTAAGAAGCTGCAAAATACCACTACAAACCAAAAAAGTGTGATTAATTAGTTAGTATTGATGTAAAAAACTATTAAATGTGTTGTTTCAAACAAATGTGTTGTTTACAGAGAAAATGTGTTGTTTAGGACAAATGCGCTAAAAAATATGCTGAAGTATGAACAAATGCACTGACAAATTTATGAGAGTTAAAATGCACTTTTGATACAGACACAAATGCGCTGTTACAGAAAAATGTATTGTTTACAGAGAAAATGCAAAACTTGACAAACGTGCCACGGGTTTGACAAATGACTAAAGTAAATCCTGTTAAAAAAATATTAAAAAACTGTTGTTTTAGGTTATAAAACCAATTTTCAAGGTCAAATGCACTGAAAAACTGTTACGAAAATCAAAAATTTCAGGGTGCAAATTAATGAAAATTCTCAAATTTGAACAACTTGTTTATAACATTAAATGCTACTAAAAGCAATTAAATTTTTAGGGGGTAAGCCCCATGGTGGGTACCAAAATGTAAGAAAAAATTTTTGTGTTAGTATGCAACTTATAAACTAGGAAATAAACTGATTTAAATCCTAAACTAACACTACTATTTACCTACCTCAGATTGAGCAATGATAGAAAGAGGGAGAAGATCATATACTTGTACTTACCTACAAGTAAATCCTCCTCTTTGATAGCTTGGATTTTCTCCTTGGATGGAAGTCAAGATGCTTCAGATTTATGGACTTATTTTGGCAGCACTTCCCCTTGATAAAATGATGAATTTTGCTTGATTAGATGTTATGGAGATTGATAGTTTGCTTGAGATTTTGGCAACATATACTTGCAATTGTTCTAAAGTGGTCTGCATGGGAGGTGGCATCATTATTTATAGATGGAGGTTGGATAAATCAAGGGTTGGGATCAATCCATATAGGATATGGATCAATGGTTGAAAATGCATTAGAGTGAAGAATTCTCTAGAATTAGAAAATTCTAGAGATTGAAATAATCCTCCATTGAATTAAAAATTCAATGGAGGGGAAATATTTGAATTTTGAATTAAAAGAGGGAAAAATGGAGAGGATTCTAGAAATAGAAGCCTCTAGATTTGGAGGGTCATTTAGTTTGTGGTTAGGTGGAGTTAATTATGCTTAGTAAGGTGATTAGATGGAGAGGCTAGGTGTAGAGTAGGCATAGAGTAGGTGGTAGGTGGGTAGGTAATTTTAAATTCCTAGAAAATAGTTAATGGAGATTAGTTAGTGGGATAATGGGAATATTAATAATGTATTAATATGACTAAGGGTAGGATGGGATTTTGAAATGAATAATAGAAATAGTTGGAATATAATAATTAATTATTATATGATTAGTGATAGGACCTTTTGGTCAACCTACTCGATCCCTTTTGTGGTCTTAACCACCATTCTTTGGCCTTTTCACACCTCAGACCACTAACTAACTCACTAACAACCTTCTTGCAGGTCTTCCTCCCTCCTATTTATAGTCACGCACCTACACGTTTCTGACTTCTCTCTTCTACACGGGCTCCTCCACTTTTCCCACTTGGAATTCAAATTTGAACTAAGCTCTTTAATGATATTATCTAGGTAAATTACTATTACTCAATCCCTTTGTGTCGCATATCCTAGTGGTTTGATTCTCGTTATAATCTGTTTCATCATTTTCTCACCATCCTCCACGTGACATGCATATCTGTTCTACCCATCCTTTCCTCTACCAGCTATTACTAAGTTCTTATTTCCTCGAGCTGTGTCTTTCGTGCTTTTTTTCCCTTGTCTTATGATTTGTTCTCCTCCAGGATCCTCATGTGATTATTTCTCTCATCATGCTTTCCTGTTTCATGTCTTCAGTCCACTTCTCTCATTTTCCTTTATCACTTGTCTCCGTGACTATCCTTTATCATCTTGATAGTTATTCTCCTAATGTGCATATCTTCCACACTTCCTTTCTTCATAATTATTTTCTGCATGTTTTGGTCCCTCTAGACCTTTTCACAAGCATCTTCTTTCTTCTGGTGCACCTTGTTTCATGTGAACTCATCGATAACCTCTCATATAGCTACTCTATTTGGTTTCCTTCGAGACAACACCTTCCTCGTTGTAATGGTACTCTCATCGCTATGCACACCTCCTGGTGCTCTCCTTCCTTTTCTTCTACACATCCTTTAATTCTTGCACACATCTTCCCTCCCTATAGTATGTTTTTCCTAAGTCCCAGAATTCCCCCGCATCAAACACTTGGGGTATTTTAAACTTAAGGTCCTCCTCAAGTGGATGTGAATGATAGAATCACCCTTTAGAAAACTAGTCTTAGCTCCTATATCAAACAATTCATCCTCTCCTTGTGCTTCTTCTGGTGCCTCTTCCAATCCTTATCCACTTCTTGGTGACTCTACATTTCCTTTTTACATCTTCCTGCGAGTTCCTTCTTCCTGTGGATTTTTTTCTCCGAGATCCATGTCTTCTTTGCATGAGTTTATCTTTACTCTTGTCCTCCCTTGTGGTCTACCCTGACACATGCCTTTTTCTCTCCTCTACACATCTGCATGTGTACTTATTTCCTTACCTTCTTCTCTTCTTCTCCATGGAATTTTTGTCATCTTCTCCTCTTTCCTCGGTCACTTTTCCATTGTGACTCTTTCCTTTCGTGCCTTCTTGTTTTACGTGTTTCTTCTCATTCTCACCCTTCCTTCCTTAGGCCTCTTCAACATGTCATAACTCCACGCTTATTCTCTACTCCTTAGTAGCTATGTTTCCACGACCTCTTATGCAAAAATCTCTTTGTAAATTTCTCTTGATGCAAATATTTTTGCCTCTGCATTCTCCTTTCCTTAGGAATTCTTGAGTATTTCTTCTCTCCCTTGCCTCTCAAGCTATATTAGATTTCACTCCTACGGCATTCCTTTGTTCTCTCCTTTCCCTTGATTTGGATTTTTTTCTATGCCACATATTTCTTTTATCTTCTTTCCTTTTCATGCACCCTCTACTTTTTGTAAGACTTCCGAAGCCTCTTAATAGGATGAATCCTTGAGATCATTTTCGATCTCTTCTCTTCCTTATGCATTTCTTTCCTTGCACACTTCAATAATTGTCTTTAGTTTCTCTACAAATTTTCCATTGAGAAAGCTTCTTCTGGATTATATTGTTCTTGGCCTCTCTCAATCCCATCTTCATCCTCTGCCTTCTCCTGCAGTTTCTCTGAATTGTTGTTGCACTCCCTCTAGCTCATGCACTCTTATGTTCCTATATGCCCTTGTGCATGCCTCCTTTTGAGATCATCCAAGATCTCCTTACCAGGTATACCCTTTTTCATGTGTACTCTTGCAAGGTACCTAGATTTCTCAGCTTATCCTACAATGGTGCTTCCATTGTTGTGTTCAACCTCATATTCATACTCTTCTACTCCTCTTAGCATATGTTTATCCATGCATACTACTTCACTTCTCCTTTCTTCTAGGGTATATTCCTATGTGCTCTATGTGGTGTGCCCCACTTCATGTTCCTTTGATGTGCTCGCTCTTGTATCTCCCATGTATTTTGTGTGCCTCCCTTATTTACATGCACTTTTTCCTCTTTCTTACCTCCTCCATTGCCACGGTCTCCTCTCGTGAATCTGTGCATACCTCCGTGCACTCATGCTATTCACCAACCATTTCTCTTTCTTCCTGAGTAGCCTACTTCACCAGTGTGATATTATCACGTGCCTTTATCTAATGTGCCTTCACTTTCACATCCTCTTGCAGTGATCTTGTAGTTAACCCCTTTCCCCTTGGCATTGCTCCCACATCGAATTATTCTTCTCTAATACACTCCTCCCATGAAAATTTTGGTTGTACGTCTATGCATACCTTATTTCAGTGTTCTCCTAGCATCCTTTTTACATTATTTCCATCGTGTCCTTAACTCTTTATCGAGTCCTTCAAATTTTTCACCTCCTTACCACTCCTAGTCAGAAGACCTTTCTTCCTTGGGAAATTTTACTCTATGAGATCCAATGAGGTTCACACCTCTCAGAGTCCCTAAAGATCCTCCATCACTTCATTTATATTCTTCATGACTGCCACGTCTGACACATCTCCCTTCCTTGGCATCATCTCGCCAATTTTCACTATCTTTATTTATGTCCCCTACCCACTTATCACAATGGAGGACACAATCCTCTATGCCAGCTGCCTCACATTTGGTGATATACCAGCTTCATGTACAGAAAAGTAAACTTCTATGATACCAATTGATGACACAAGACTCCATCAGGTACTCCCCAAGCTTGTTGTTTCTTCATAGTAAACATAACTGATTTGGAACTATTTATGTTCCATATATTACTTCCAATGGCCATATGACATCTACAATGCTTTCCCTCAAGGGGAATTATAAATTTTTGTGCCTCGAGGACTAAACCAGGCCCATCTCACCTCACTTACTCATCTCAATAGTTGATCCCTCCCTCTGTACTCAACCCCTCTATTTGACTAACTCTCCTTGGCCCTTTTGGTTGACTTAGTCAACCCCTTTTGTGGTCTTAACCACCCTTCTTTGGCCTTTTCATGCCTCAATCCATTAACTAACTCACTAACAACATTCTTGTTGGTTTTTATCCCTCCTATTTATAGCCGCGCACCTAAAATTTTCTCGCTTCTCTCTCTTTCATGTTGGTTCCTCCACTTTTCCCACTTGGAATACATATTCTAAGTAAACTCTTTAATAAGATTATCCACATAATCTATTCTTGGCTTATCCATTTGTGCCATGTCTCCTAGTGGTTATATTCTCCTTACAAATCATTCTATAATCCGGTCGCCATCATGCATGTGACCCACATATCTATTATGTTTTTCCTTTCCTCTGTTAGTTGTTACTATGTTCTTATCTCCTCAAGCTCCACCTTTTACACTTTTGTTGTGCCTTTTCCTTATGATCCATTCTGCTCCGAGATCGTCATGCACTTCTTTCTCCCTTTGTGATTTACTACTTTATGCTTTGAGTCCAATTCTCTCAAGTTCCTTTATCTTATATCTCCATGACTATCCTTTACGCTCTTAGTATATATTCTCCCACCAAGTATCTCTTTCACACTTCCTTTCTTTGGCACACTTTTCTGCATGTTTTTTTCCCTCTAGAAATTTTCACGTGCCTTTTATTTCTTATGGTGCACCCTATTTCATGTGCACTCTTCTATAACCTCTCATGTGGCTACTCTAGTTGGTTTCCTTTGAGACAACACCTTCCTTGTTACAATGTTAATCCCATCTTTACAAACACCTCCTTGCACTCTCCTTCCTTTTCTTTTGTGTGTCTTTAAATCTTGTTCACATCTTCCCTCTCTAGTACATGTTTCTCCTAAGTCCCATGATGCCCCTCCAGCAAATATAAAGTTATTATGCACACTCCTAAGAAATAGAGAGCTAAAATTGATATGAAATAAGAAAAACATATCTTCGTATGATACAATGATGAGGTAATTGTGATAGACTAATGGATCCAAAAACCATAAATTTTTACACTAACTTGGATGTTGAGTTCTTTAATAAGAAAGAGGTAGATGTTCCTTCCATAAACTCACTTAATTGTCATATTAGTCCTATTTTGAAAATAGAAAATTATAATCATTTTGATTAATATAGTTATGATGGGGAAGATGGTGAAGATCCACCACCCATAGGAACCACTCAATGTATGCCTAAGTGGTATACAAATATGTTACGAGATGTAAAATTGGACGGTGTCCCAAACACATCTACCATTGGAATGTGGACTCATAGTATGGCTCAAAATGAGGTCAATTTGGCCTTAATGAGGAAAATTGTTGAATCTAATAAACCTCCCTTAGTTTTATAATCCATACAATTGAAACCTTAGAAAGATTTTATGGATGTAGAGTATAAGTAATTAATGAAAAATAACACATGGTAGCTTACAAATCTTCCACTAGGGAAGAAGCCAATTGGATGTAGATGGATCTTCAAAATGAAGTACAAAATAGATGATCAATACTGCTATTAACATAAGGATAGGACTATTTAGCAAATGGATATACTTAGAAAGAAGGCATTGACATATGATGAGAATATTTCTCCTACATAGCTAAGAATAAAAACTTTCATAGATGATTTTTTCTCTAGCTATATAGTTTGGTTAAAAAATACAGCTAAATGGATCTGAATTTTTTTTTTCTTAATGGAGATTTACAAGAAGAAGGCTACATGACTCAACCAGAAGTTTTTTCATACCTAGGAAAAGAGGAATATGTGTGTAGACTCATCAAGTCACTATATGGTATCAAATAGGCTTCCTGAGGTCATGATCTACATAAATATTAATGAGCATCTCGTACATCATGGATTTATTTGAGATTCCATATGATCCTAATCTCTAGCTTAAAAAATAAAGGGGGAGATAGTGATCAGTTGTGGTTTATTTCAATGATCTATTCATCACTGGAAGTTTACTGAAGATGATTGATGTCAACAAATAAATATATAGCATTGATCATTCAACATAACAAATCTTGGGTTTCTAAATTATTTTTTTAGACTTGGAAGTTTAGAAAAGAGAAAATCATATCTTCATGTATCATAGTTGAAATATTCCAATACAATGCATCAGTAAGTTTCATATGATGGATTTTAATCTAATTCGCCGTACCTATGGAGACAATAATTCAATTTTCTTGGACATATTCTATCACCGTATAAGTAAATGTAACTCTTTATTGGTAGTTTATTAATGGATTATCATCTACTTGACCTATACACGAGGCTAGATATCAACTACGTAGTTAGTCATCTTCATCAGTTCATGTAAGAATGTAAAATTCTTCACTGAAGATGTAGTAAAGTGGATACTAAGATACATCATAGGAACTATGGATTTTTTCCTAGATCATAAGAATTGTGCCTAGACTTATTCTTGACAAGATATATATATATATATATATATATATATATATATATATATATATATATATATATATATATCATGTAGGGAACATATAGGTGGCACAAAAAAATCCACTTCATGGTTTGCTTTATTTTGGGGATTTGGACCATTATCATGGGGGAATAAGAAGTAATAATTTTTTTTCAAGGTATCCTCTACATAGAATCAGTATATTGCACGTAGCTATGAGGAGTTTTCTATGAAGCAGATATGGCTCTATGGATTATACTAGAAGGATTGACTGTACCACATAAACATTTGACTAATCCTATACGCTGATAATGAAGGAGTAGTAAAACTTGTTTGCAATCCTATGTTTCATGAGAGTAAAAAGCACATTAAGGTGTAATTACATTTCATTTGTGAACATGTTTAGAATAATAACATCCAACTTCAATATTTCCTGATAGATCAACAACGTGGAGATGTATTCTCAAATTCACTTGCTCGAGATAAATTTGAGGGATTTAAATAATTTCTCTCATGTTCACTTGAGGCCATGTTGAATTAAGGGGGGATGTTAGGAATAAACCTAAGTATGTAATTCACCATGTAGGTGAGTTAAATAAATAAGTTATAATATTTTTTTACTTTTTCTAGAACTCTTAGTTATTTAAAGTGTTACTTGTCTATCCCAATATTTGTGGAGGCTATTCTATATTGGATTATTCTCGGATGTATTCTAGTAGGGTAAATTAGGGGAATTTAGGGGCAATCTACTATTTCTGCAGAAGTTACAACTTTAGATTGTTTTATCCACCTTTCATGGATTTGGTTGAAGTTGTACAATGCTTATAAACATTTCATCTCTCACCATTCATTGTAATGCTTATTTTTTATGTTTAATTAAATTATACATGCACTATCATGTTTCTACAATTACATAGACATATGCTAATAATTGTTTTCTTGTTGGAACCTGAAAATGATAAGATGGCTACGAGGACAATGGGATGTGGAAACATGGATAAAAGAAAAAATAAAACATTTTTTGGAAGATGAAGAGACTGTGACATGAATTCCTGCAAAAAATTAGGTTGGAGCACATATATAGAGACATATTCATGAGATATTTTGGTGTAAGCTCCCAAAACAATTAACCACATTGTTATCTCAACTGGAATATTACCATTTTATGTACTAAAGCCAAATAAGAATATGAATGGATAAATGAGAAGATAGAAAATTGTGCAAATTGGATACTAAATGGACCTGAGTTGTAGACAGTTGAATGCAAACTACCATTGACAAGTATGTAGCTAAAATTTGTGCTCATTTTTTTTATTCATTTGATTATGTGGAAGCACATTTTATTTTTGGATTGTAGGATAAATTTTAAAATAACTCCCTTTCTTGTAAAAATGCTAGCCGTGGAAAGGGCCATGGTGTTCATTCCATGCCTAACATGGAGTAGTTGGGTAGGTGCCAAAGGGATGTAGTCCTAGAATAAGGGTAATGAAGGGGAAGGTGATAAATTCAAAGTAGGCCCTTGAAAGGTCCGAGAAGGATAGAAAGAAGAAAAGAGAATAATAGAAAGAATGCAAAGAGTAAGTGAGATAACACAATAGATGGGGAAGTTCAAGTGTTATAGAGGGGAAGGTGAAACCAATTGCAAGTAGGAGTAGATTAGGAAGAGTTACTAAGGAAGGAGGAAAGGAACCTCCTGAAGAGATAAAGAGAAGAGAGAAGGAGAAGAATGAAGTGACCGAGAGGGTGCGTAAGAAATTTTTGACCATGATAGTATGGACACTGAGAGAGTGGACAAAGATTGTGAAGAACTAGAAAGAGGATGGAAGGAATCGAGGAAAGGGAAGAGGAAAGTAGAGGATTATGGATAATTAGGAGTATATTTATAAGGTAGTTATAACTTAACTTGGAGAAGCCATCTTAGAGACCATGGTATTGCACATAGAGAAGAAGTCCATAATGAGGAAATTATACAAGATATCCACAGGCCAATAAAAGATGAAATACCCCTCTTCTAGGATATATGTCCCTTGATCCAGATAGATAATTGATAACTTGGGATTTTTTGAATGATTGGGAGTAAGATATGGAATTTTACAAGAATTGTGGAGAAGTTAAGTCAACCATACATAGTACAAATAATGTTACCTATAAGTTTCAAAGAAGTAAGTGTGGAAGAATTACAAGGGAAGTAGACCATTAATTGAGTAGGAATCCATTTTGCATATATCTCTATTTAATGGAAAGTAATGAAAAAGTGGGGAGTGTAAAAACAATAGTTTTGTGATCCCTAAGAATATAGAGTAAATTTTCTATAATTTGTGAATCTAGTAATGACTCTTCAAATTCTGGAAGAGGTAAAATGTGAATCCAACAGGCCAAGTGTGAGTAACAATGTGCAAGTCGAGTAACCAGAAAAAAACCAATCCAAGCTCAAGTAGTGGTTCACATGCAAACTAGTGTGTACAGTAATATATAAGAAGGAAACCTTATGGTACAAGAGGAAATATGGCCCATATTCCTAATCCTATGCAAGCTTACAACCTTATGATGGGTCCTCTGATCAGAACATTATTTGTACTAACTTGTAAAATGAAATGGGGTGTGAAGGGAGTGAAAAATGAGAATACCAAGAAATGTGAACTCATAGGAGCATTACATGAAAGGGATTTGGAATTCATATACTCTATGAAATTGAGTGGGAAGACATTAAAATAGTGTGCGATATCCTTAGGAATTCAAAAGGAAGAAGTGTGTAGGATAAACTATTCAAAGATTTAAAGGAAATCAAATAAATCTTGGAGAATGTGTAATGGAGTATGACATGAGTTTTTTGATGTAATGAAAAAAAACCATTTTAATTTTTATGAACCTACTAAGGTTGCTTTGTTTGTGGAGGGATCACACAGTAGGATCCATTTTGTGATTTTTCACACAAATTTTCCACCAAGCTAGAAGCAATCGAGGCCACTATAATAGTACAAAATATTGAATATTATGGTGATAGTGTGGTAGTGATTCAAAAGAAAGAAGTAAAAGTAGATGATGTAATGTAGAAATTATAGTTATAAGAAGGAAAGAAACCAAGATTGAGTATATGGTGCCTAGATGTAGAGATGAAAGACACCATAAGAATGATTGTACAAAATATCAGACAAGTAAACCATTATTTCCATCATATGGGAGAGGAGAATACTGTGAAATTTGTAGGGTATGGGGATAACCACTCAACAAATGTCATTTGGTACAACATTATGTATGTCAGCCCTAGAATGTACTATGTAGTTTTTTTCAATCAACCATGCATGATACTAAGGAGTGTATAGTGTTAATGGACTTAGAATAGGAAGTAACAAGGAATTGTATTTGCATTCCAAATGTAATTAGCTCTATGTAAAAACACAACTAGTTGTTCCAAAGGTAGAAATGGCCACATCTCCTAAAATAATGTGCAATGGGTTCCTCCGTCACCTCAATCTAATATACACAATGGAACTTTGTCAATCTCCACAATAAAGTCCAAGATTTGGGATTTTCCTTCTCTACAAAATACTATGGGTTGGTCACCTCTTTCACCCCAATAGTCACCTATGTGGAGCACCCCTCCATCACAAGGTCCTTATGGGGAAACCAAAACCAAAATCAAGGATGGAATGCCTCACAAAGATCATATGGTGCAAAACAAGGAGGATATGTAGGGTGGTTATCAGTAAAGGAGGATGGGACCTCAACCTCAGAGACAAGGAGTGATATTTTATCTTTATAGAGAACCAAATCACATTGTGTGGAATTGTCCTTCAAATCCAGAGTGGGAAGTATACTACTGCATATTGTAGGGTACAGGTGCAACATAACACCAAAATATTGTCCCTTCATTGGAGAAGCAATAAAAAGAAAAACAACTGTGCAATGTCAAAATGATTAATGTGGTGCCCAAGAGGAAAATAGAAATCTCCAAGTTGTCACATAGATACAAGGAAAGAGCAAGGATTGGAACATGTGGAGATTCCTCAGTGAGCCCCAAATATGCACATGCATATAATGACATAGGTATCTAGATCCAAAAGAGAAGAAAGAGTTATTAGAATAAGCCAAGGGATTGTTAAATTCATATCAGAATAGAGATGTCTAAATAGTCAAAAACATGGGAAGATAAAGCACACATATATGGGAAAATGATGAGGATTTTGAAAGCAAGGAGTGGTTGTCACATTATAGGATCTTTTGAAAATAGTAAATGTATTGTGCAATGAATATATCTCACATAATATCTCCTATATTTTTAATATTGTATTGGAAAGCATAACTAGTGGAGTTGTTAAATCTAAGAAACCTATATGGTATGTAAAAACCAAGAAACATTGGGATGTAGATACTAGGTTAAATATAATTCTAGGAGGATATGAAATAAGGGATGTAGTATTTAATTATGGAAGTACTATGAACATGATGTCAAGGTATACATGGGAATCCATGGGTGCTCTAGCTTTAGCCTACATCCCTATTCACTCTAAGTCTTGCAGATTATGGAAGGGTGGATCTAATTGGGTGATTGGAAGATGTGGAAATTTAGGTAGGAGACTTAAGCCTAAAAGGAGATTTTGAGGTCATTGATATGAATACTAATGAAATGAAATATCCTATCCTAATTGGAAAGAAATGGGCCTATGATGGTAATATTACAATCAATATACTCACTAATAAAATAGAGGCATGTATGGAGGATTTCATTATTTTTCATACCTATGAATGTGACTGAGCATAATCCCTACACCATTCCTAAAGAGCCAATGTCTCCCTATGTGCAAGATTTTGAAAGTTGGTTTAAAGTAGAACATCGAGAGAGATCAGAATTCATGCAATCAAGAGAAGAAAAATAAAGGGAATATAGTAACTAGGATATTCCTATCAATGATTCACACTCAAAGAATCCATTCATTAGATGAAGACTTGCAATATACAATCATGTTCCCACAAAATCTAAAATAAGAAGAGTATATACACTTATGCATACAAATTAGGATTATACAAAGCTTAATGGAGACATTAACATCTCATGGGAAGTAACCTCCTCAATCAACATGGATTCAAATATAGACTTGAACCCCTAGATGTGAAGAGAGCATGAGATTGGGCCTATGAAGAATGGTCCAATGTGGAGGAGAAACAAACTCCATCGCAATATTTTGGTAATTCTAATTTGGATACATTCTTGGTTAAATTTTAGGAACATGTGCCCCAGGAAGATATGAGGACATGAGAATACATTGGGCTATTACATACTGAAAGGAATAACAAATACATGGTGGGTTGTGCATTGAAAAAAGAATCTCGCATGAAGTGAAGCAATATGTATGTTTCATGTAATATTTTCTTTACTATCCAAACTAACTAAAGCTTGGCTTAGGTACTGCATAAATCAGTGTCCAAAAATCCACATTCAAGGATGTATTGAAGGCATCGTAAAACGTAACAAACTGAGCCAAAAGTGGTGAGGTCACATGTCTTTCCAGAGACACTTACTCATATTTTCAGAAAGCATGGCACTTATCATTAAGAGATGGAGAAGAAAAACATGCGTGCTTGGAGAGAAGGTACAAGAAGATTTTATTAAAACCTTCACATTTGAAGACAATAATCTTATGGTGAAATTAACTTTTCAAATGATCAAACATTCCTTTGTTATGGAACTATAGATACGGAAGGAGGAGATGAGTTTAGAGACCGAAAATAAGTAAATAGGGGAATTACATAACCACAACTAACATGAATGAAATATACAAGAAAGGTCCTCATTAAAAGATATAAATTTGCTACATAGTTGGGGATATTAAGGAAGAAATAAATTACTCTGACAATGAATAATATGTGGAACTTACAAGCATATTTGAACCATAATGACTCAAACCACTCCATGAAAATTAAAATTGTGTAATGAAGAACAAGAGCATCTACGCGGTCTAAATATACAAGAAAAATAAGGTTTGAGGTCATTTGAAGACACTTGGGACAAAGGAAAAGATAATGTATATGATGAACCAATGCAAAAAAATGTGGAAGAAAACCTTCGGGAATAGTTAAGCTATCCACTATTGGAGATTATTAGACATAGTAATGTCAAAAATTATATAGCTATTGCAATATTGTGAGGATGTGTTTCCAACTAAGTTCAGTGAGATAAAGAGATTATACCAGTCTCTGGGAGAAATATGCATTGAACTAAAAAATGACACAAATCCTATCAAAAAGAGTCTACATAGGTTGAACCCCAACATAAATGCTAAGGTTAAGGTTGAATTAGATTAGATGATAGATGCAATATTAATATACCACATAGAAATTTTAGATTGGGTGAGTCCAGTAGTTACTCAACCAAATAAGATAGGAAATAAGGATTTGAAGTGATTATAGGGATCTCAAGGATGCATACATAAATTATCAATTTCCCACTTCATTCATAGATGAAATTATGTAAGCAGTAATAGATCATAAATTTTATTTATTCACAGATGGATTTAATGGCTACCATTAGATTCCAATTGTGCAAAAAGACCAGTAAAGTGCAATTGACTTTGAAAAATATACTTTAAAGTGGAATTTTTTAGCTAACATTATTTCAAGATGTGCATTATATTACGAAACATTTTTATGTATGTCAAAGGATCGAAAAACAAAATATAAAGGATGATATTTTTCTTAACTGGGTACTAGCTACGTAACCAGTTGAGATGTGGGGAATATAATTTGTAGGACCAATCCACCCACATTCCAGGAGTTCTAAAACTAGATACATAATTTATTTACTAAATGAGTAGAATCCACTATGACACCCAATTGTGTAGCAAGAGGTATGCCAAAAAAAATTCTATGAAAACAAGGTATTGGTGCCCATAAACATTTGTAAGTGATTAAGGAACCCAATTTCTCAATATTACAATTAAGGTTATTAAATTTCAATTTATAATTTTACATCATCATAACACAACATATCATCCACATGAAAATGGGAAATCGGAAGCAAATAGAAAATTATTGGAAAGGATACTGATGAAGATTTGTAATGTGCAAAGATATGACTGGGAAGATAGAATACCAATGGTATTATGGGCCTATAAGAAAAACTATAAGTGTAGCACACGACAAACCCCATTTCAATTAGTGTATAAAATACAATTGGTTATGCCTATGGAATAAATTGTGCCAACTCTATGCATTTCCATAATAACACGGCTAGGGGATAAGGAATTCATAGTGAACAAACTACTTGACTAGAAAAAAATGGAGCAAAAGAAAATGACTATAAAGTGGATTCAGGTAACACACAAACAAAGCTAGAAAATTTTGCATGAAAAAAACCTCCATAATAAGAAATTCCAAACTAAACAATTTTTACTATTATATAAAAGAGAACACCGGGAAAATTGTGAACCAATTTGAAAGGGTCCTATATCATCCACCACTTAACAAAATAGGGGACAATAGTATTTCAAAAATTGTAGGAGAATATGTTAATGAGAATAATAAATAGATGTATGATTAAGGCATGCACCGCATTATTTGTTTTAATATGTAAATGAGGGTTGATGGGTTCCACTCCTAATTATATTGATAATCCAAAAATATTTATAGTAAGAGTGATTATAGATCGAGATGTTATCGCAATTCTAGATGACTAAAAGAAATTGCGCAATTTCTGCAAGATGGAATCCTACCAGATCGCTACAGAAAAAAGGAGAACAAACTTGTTACTATGGCATTGCCTTACACAATCATCAAGCATTGCGATGCTTGGTGAACCATTGCTAGGAGGAAGGATATCTAGATGGCATATCCATGTTGTTTCAAGTTTAATACAAGTTTAAGATCAATGTGAGAGTGCGGGGAAAGAGGAACCATGTGGGGCCAAACCGTAATTAAACGATCCTAATATGATCATAGATTTCGAAGAACCTAATGTAATATGATATGAAGATTCCCTTTTCTAGATGCAAAACCAGTTGTTCAATGTTAGGGCTGCAAGAATGATGGGGGCACACAAAGAACCCAAATTGCGCAAGTTATGCAAGATGGAATCCTACCAAATTCGCTTATTGCAAAAAAGTGATTGAACAAACAACTTGTTACTATGACAGTTGGCCTTACACAATCATTGAAGGATTCTTTCTATATCCACAAAATATCCCCTTTCCACAATGTCATACCTTGTAAATCTCAAACTAGTAGAGGAGTCTATTGGAATATGAAAGGGGCACATTTCTTTGATCAGGAAAGCCAATCGGGTAGGGATTGTAGAAGTCGTCACTTTGTAGGTGAATTGGATATGTGAAAAATATGACTGCAATGTGGAAGTTGGTGGATCGATCTAAATTAGGTTGTCCCAGGATAAACATATATAATTGCAGTTCACATTGTGATGTTTGCCAAAGGATAGCTCAAAATGAATCAAAAGGATGAGATGCTACTTAATCCTTGATGCTAGTTACACAACCATATGCCTGAATATTGGGATGATGAGACTTTGTTGGAGCCAATCTTATCGACCTTCCAGGAGGTCTAGAAGCTAGGATATCATCCCATTTTGACCGCAAATAAATGGACTTTACTAGATATGAGGGTCCTCCATTACAAGCATTCACTGGAAGGAACATAGTAGGCATTGAGATACAATAAAATGGAAATATAATTAGGGAAAAATTATGGAGGTGGTGAGCATCAATATAGGGCAAGGGAAGTGTGTGTGGATTTATCAAGAAAATACAATCCCCAAAGGTTCTTACTAAAAAGTTTATCGAATGAGCATCCAAGCCACAAGTATGCAGCGATGACTGTACAAGATGGCAAACAGACAAGGACTGATTTATTAGAACCACAAAGTATTGGATTCAGGATGCACATGTTGAACGAGAAATCCTATAATGCCATGCAGAGAGTCTGATAAAGAAGACCATGAGTACATGTAATTTTTTTGGAAGCTTTTTGATTTGTGAGGAATTCCACCAGTATATTAGCTTCTCGATATCAATGTTGAATGTTCAATTCAGATAATATAGAGAGTAGGTAACAGGCGTAAACAAGGATGTTTTTGATTCTCCACACCTTGTGATTTTCTAATTTTATAGAATTTATGATGACTATTGAATTCCCTTCAATGCAGATTCGATTGATGCCACAACTATGAGCCATATGTAGACAATGAACTAAAATTGAAGCCTCCATTATGTTACACATTCCATATGGGATGTGGAAATAACCAACATGAATTAAGTAGTTGGAATAGTCCCTGACGACACACCCATCCGTAGAGATCTTTGGATTACCATTTGAAGCCATGTCATAGTTTAACTTGAAAAATACTGAATATGGGGGGTTCCATTTTGCATTGTTCCTTCTTACTTCGTTATGTGATTGAGACACTACACTAGGCCCATTACTAAGAGCCTACAATACACTATTACACAGTAGATAAAACAACAATAAATGCCTCCAACACAAAATTTAGTGTAGGATTTTCAAATTCAAGCAAGTGTGGTAGTTAGGAATCTTGTACATTTGATTATTTCTTGGATAAGTGTGTGTAGGAGTAGGAAGATTAAGAAATCAACCATCAAATGGAAAAGATCATAAATGCATGAAATAAAAGATGAAGAAACTAAATAAATTGAATAAGTTCAATAAAAATATGTAAACAAAATGAAAAATCATACAAGAAAAATGAATAAAAGAATTCATAAAGGTGGAAATTTACCAATTCAGATATCCGATACAAAAAAAAACATCAAACAAAGTAAATTTTGGAAAACTTAGAATGAAGAAGAAAGTTGGCAAATCCAAAAGCAAATCCCCAATAGCTAAGTATAATTATGAAGGTAGATCAAACAACAAATGGATGGAAAATAGACACATCACAATGCCAAAATATATAAAAAAGAGATAGATGGTAAAATCAAAACATTGTGCAAAGTGAGAAACTAGATCAAAAGGAACATTTGAGTTATTACAAGTTTTATAGAGTTTGAATACCATCTCAAAATCAAGATAGAAGAAAAAATCCAAGTAAATATGACAAAAAACGTTCCTCACTTGATTGGTCTAAATGTTTAGGGAATGATAGAGGAGAAAGGGATTGTTATTGCTAAATTTTAACACCCCCTTATTTTCAAAAAATTAAACAACGACATTCATATTATAGCGTTATTCCCATTACATTCATATAAATCTGTAGGGGGCCACTAAGTATTATTTACACTATTTAATTGTTTATGCTAAGTGGTTTCGAACATTATTAAAATATTGTCGGTTATCATTTTTGATATAAATATTCATCATCTTGATTTTCATTTCAATAATGAATGTTTGATATGGAGATAAAATTTCTTTTTGTGATTTCACTATTTGGGTTCCAAACCCGTATTCTAATCTTTCTAGTCTTCCTATTTTGGAAAGGATTAGCAAAATACAATAGCGATCAAAATGGATTTTCTGTGTTGTTCGATGATCTACATATAATGGTATTTTCATAAATGAAAATAATTATCATGGGATTCCATAGTTGATAAATGTTAATGGTATGCTTTAACCTATACTTCAAGTTGTCATATTTCATACGTAGTTGATAAATTACATAGTTTATGAACTTGGGTTATAAATGGCATACGATATAAATTTTGGGATTAAATGAAAATAAAATTGGTGAACTACCATTTTTGAACTCATACTCCCTAGGAATGAGGTGGCGGAAAGTAATGGGTTAGTAATGATAGTCGAGTAATAGGCATTGAATGTGGAGGTAGAATCATCGAACAAGGTGTAATTTTTTTGGTTTGGTAAGTCATTTTGTTTTTTCATTAAAAAATTTTGGAGCTCGAGGGCATTCTAGTTTTGTGAAATATGCTCATGGTTTTTTGGTTTTCAACATGTCAGTAGAAACAAGTATGAGCTCGAAATTTTGACAGTTGTGCTCAGTTACAGACTATATCTGGTTCTATAGTTTCTTTTTAAATGGAAAATAAAGTTAGTTGTTTCTATCTGAGGATGTTTTCGAGCTACCTGATTTGAATGGTATTCTTACATACCCATTATTCTTTTAATAATTACATGAAAAATGTATTCTCTGTCATATCTGTGAAATTATTGTTAATAGCTTAGTCAAGCTTAAAGATTTGTGGGTCGACGTATGAAAAATTTGTTTGCTTTCTTTGTGGTTCGAGGTCTTTTTCACTGCAAGTTCGTTCTAAGTTATATTTTCTTCAAAACACATACATGAAATCATGAAAGTTTCAAATGATTAATTTGAATTCATGCATGTGTTTTGAAGAAAATATAACTCAAAATGAACTTGTTGCGAAAATGACCTCAAAACTACAAAGAAAGAACATATAATTTTTATACCTCGGCCTAGAAAACTTTAAGCTCAACTCAAGATATTAACAATACTTTCACAAATATTGTAGAGAATACATTTTTAATGCAAGTATTAAAAGAAAAATGGGTATGCAAGAAGACCATTCAAATCAGGTAGCTCGTAAATATTCTCAGATAGAAACAACTAACTTTTTTCCCTTCAAAAAGAAACTTTAAAACCAGAGCTAGTCTGTAACTTAGCACAACTTTCAAAATTTTGAGCTCATACATGTTTCTCTTAACACATTGAAAACCAAAAACCTGTGAGCACCTTGAATAAAACTAGAACCCTCGAGCTCTAAAACTTTACAATGAAAAATAAAAAATAACTTCCCAAACCAAAAAAATTACACCTTGTTTGATGATTCTACCTCCGTATTCAATGCCCATTACTCAACTGTCATTACTAACCCATTACTTTCCACCACCTCATGCCTAGGGAGTAGGATCTCAAAAATGGTAGTCTGCCAATTTGATTTTCATTTAAGCCCAAAAATTATATCATATGCCATGTATAACCCAAGTTCATAAACTATGTAATTTATCAACTACGTATGAAATATGAAAACTTGAAGTATAGGTTAAAGCATACCATTAACATTTATCAACTATGGCATCCCATGATCATTATTTTCATTCCTGAAAACACCATTATATGTAGATCATCGAACAACATAGAAAATCTGTTTTGATCACTGTTGTATTTCCCTAATCTTTTCCAAAATGGGAAGACCATAAACATTAGAATACGGGCTTGGAACCCAAATAGTGAAATCACAAAACAAAATTTTATCTCCATATCAAACATTCACTATTGAAATGACAATTAAGGTGATGCATATTTATATCAAAAATGAGATGATAGACGACAATATTTTAAGAAAGTTCAAAACCACTTACCATAAACAATTAAATAGTGTAATTAATACTTAGTGGCCCCTGCCAGATTTATATGAATGTAATGGTAAGCAAGCTATAATATGAATGTTCTTGTTTAATTTTTTGAAAATAAGGGGGTGATACAATTTAGCAATAACATTGGTGACCATGGTGGTTAGTTGCTTGTAACTAGAAACGAGGCTACATAAAAAATGGTTAAATTTTAACAAGATCAAGAGTACAATGTAGGTTCATTATTTCTTGATTCGATCTTTACGGACCTCATAATAATTTTGGATCAAAGAAAATTAGGTCCGGTAGATCAAAAGCAAAGAAGGGAATACAAGAGATAGGGAAATGATGGTTGGAAAAGCTCGGCATATAAAATCAACCTTCATTATTTTGAAATTTAAGTATGCCTTCTTCTACATCAAGTACATCATAAAATATTATATAAAGAGGATCTGAAAATCATATTCCATAAATTATCCTACTGAAAACTTCAAGAAATCTTACCATCTGAGAAATCTAAAAATACCTTCACCTCCATCAAAATTCTTACAACACAGCATATTGGAATATCAAATGATCATGAGAAACTTAGTTAAGACCAAAAAAACAAAAAACAACCAAGCAAAACGAAAACAAACCAAAATAAAATAACAAAAAACAGAAAGAAAACAACAAACAAACAAATATACACATAAAATACAGCCAAGTGATTTAGTTACAAAAGTGTTTCAAATGTTTTCCATTCACTATAAATCTCAGCTAATCACCATCTATTTCTCTTAAATGAAAAGCATTATTACTAAGAATAGAAGCAATTTGGTAAGGACCCAACCATAAAGAATCAACTTTATGTTGTTTTCCAGGATTCTCATGTGCCTTATCCCAACATAAGACTAAGTCTCCAACCTTAAATATTTTTACGTTAACCTTTTTTTCAAACAACCTTTTTAACTTTTCCTTACCCTTTTCAAGTTTCTGCAAAGCAATAATCCTCATTTGATCTAAAGCCAACAGTTCATCTAAATTTAGTTGTAAGTCATTTAATCATCTCTGCCAAAATTTAAAGCAGTACGTGCTGAAGATATTTGAAGTTCAATGGGCATAGTGGCTTCAAAACCATAGGCAATCATAAAAGGTGAAAATCTTGTACCTGACTTAATAATTGTTCTATCAGCCCACAAGGCTTCAAAAAAATTAAGGTGCCAATTTCTTTTACTGTCATTAACCAATTTTTCATGATGTTAATTAAATTCTTGTTCGTAGATTTAGCTTGACCATTACCTTATGGGTAGTACTTCAATCCATGGCTCGAAATAATGGAGTACTTACTAAGGAAATTGAAATATTCTTCATAAATGAATTGAGGACCATTGTCAGACATAATTTCTCGAGGTACTCCAAAACGTGAAAAAATTTAATTTTCAAACAAAATTTGATAACTTCACTAGTCACAGAGCTTGTTAAAGCAATAGCTTCAGCCCATTTTGTAAAATAGTCAATAGTTGCTAGAATGTATCTATGACCACCAAAGAAAGGGGATGGATGTCTGAAATAAAATCAATTCCCCATTTTGAAAAAGGTCTTTCAGGGATGACAAGATTCAAAGACATGGCTAGTAAACATTCATGACTAATAAACATTTGACAAGGAGCACAATACCTTGCCCATTTGTATGCATCTTTGAATAACATAGGAAAATAATGACCAACACGCAAAATTTTATGGGTAATTGTTTTGGCAGAAAAAATTCTGCCATAAACACCTTCATGAAAACTCCTAAGCACGTGTTCATTTTGATCATGAGTTAAACACTTCGAAATTATGCCATCACGATTTTTGAAAAACAACAAATTTTCTAAAAGCACAAACTTAAGAGCTTGAAAAATGAAGTGCTCTACGTTTTTTTTATCTAATGACTCAGGACATGATTGGTTTTTAAAATAATAAAAAATATCATGATACCAATCATCTTGAGATAAAAAACAATCCCATTCATGCATGCTAAAACCTATGTTAAATTTAGATGACAACTCATTACCTGTCATAGGTTGGAAAATGAGGTACAGCATGTAAAGCATTGTCAACTACCAAGATAACCACATCGATATTTGAATCAGCATTTTTAGCTAAATGTTTGGTGATCTCATTTCCTTTGATGGTTTTGTACGTTTCCGGCTCTAGATCAAATTGTTGGTTTTTTAAAAATCCACTTAGCCAATCTTCCATCAATGACAGGTTGCTTAAGCAAGTAAGCTAAAACAAGAACATTAGAGTGTATAATAATTTTATTTCCCATCAAGCAAATACTTGTATTTTCCTAAGACTGAAACTAGTGTAAAAAAATTCAATCAAAAGATACCTGATTTCAACATCTTTTAAGGTTTGACTGAAATAAGCAATGGGTTTTTCATTATTTGACTCAAAGTATTGAGTTATGACAACACCCATAGCTTTATCAGTAGCATTTAAGTACAAATACAAAAGGTTTTGACAAATAGGTTTAGCCAAGATAGGTGCAAAAAATAGCATTTTTAACATCAACAAATGCAAAATCATCATGAGAATCCCATGGAAACCATGATTATTTTTCAACAAAATTCTACAATGGGGCAGCCTTATCAGAAAAATGCATATATGAATTTCATACAAAATTGATTTTTCCAATGTGAATAAACCAAATTCATTTTTAGGAGGTTGCAATTCCTTGAATAACTTTAACTCTTTCTAGGTCAATAGAAATACATGTTTGTGTGATGATGTGACCCAATAATTTTCCTTCAGTAACACCAAAAACATATTTCTTTGGATTGAGAGATATACCATATTTATGACATCGAATAAAATTTTCTCAAATGATCCAAATGCTTCTTTCTTTTCCTGGAATACACAGTTAGATCATCTAGGTACACCTAAATTATTAACCCAATTAAATCATCAAAATAAACATGCATTGCTCTTTGAAACGTGACACCTACATTTATTAATCCAAAAGGCATACAATTAAAAGAAAAGGTACCTCTTCATGTAGTAAAAGTGGTCTTATGTCTATCTTCAGGATTTACAAAAATATGATTATAACCTAAAAATCCATCTAATAAAGACATCATTTATGACCCGACGACCTATTGTAAAATTTGATCAATATTTCATAAAGGGACGTTATCTTTGGTGTTTGCATGATTTAAATCTCTAAAATCAACACAGAGATGAATGTCTCCTTTTTTCTTTCATATCGGCACCAAGTTAGTAACCCAATCAGAATATCTAACCAGAAAAATGACACCACCTTCTAACATCTTTTCAAGCTCCTTATTGATGGTGTCTTCCAACAAGGGGCTCACTCTTCTAGGATTCTGACGAACAGGTTTGATTCCAGGTTTAATAGGGATATCATGTTTAATAATCCTAGTATCATACCCTTTTAAGTCTTTATAAGACCAAGCCAAAATATCAATGAATTATTTCAGCAATTTAACAAAGGCTTATTTTTATAATTTATCATTAGACTGTTCAAAAAAAATGTAGATGTGACATGAATAAATTGAGAGGAGATAATTGAATCAATGGTTTATCAGTCAAAACCACCTGTACATAATATATTTAAAGATTTCTTTCATTTCATTTTTATCAATGCAGAGTCTCAAAGGATATTATCATGAGTATATTTTTTCACAAAAAAATGATATTTGGACGGTTATATAGTTCAAAAATGACATGAAGTAATTAATTTGATTCTGCAAAAAGATAAAAAGTTTGTTTATCTTCATAATATGTCATTTATTTTGATGATTGTCAACTATAGTTTTGGATTTACAAGTTCAGTTTTTGAGAAGAATGTACATGTTAAGGCTTGGTAATTATTTATTTTTTCTACAAATTTTCACTATGTCAGGATGGGATGCTTGGGGGTCTAGGAGGTTTGAATCACGCCATTCTTGGGGACATAATAGTTTAGTGGCCAATAATGGCATAGAGGCTCACCTAAGGGTGGCCGAAGGGGAACTAGTATGCTTCGGGGTGGTAGACATTTTATCGGGCATTGGCCTACATGGGTATATGTTCAATCTAATTCTAATGAACCTTGTTTACATGAAGTGTTGCAAGATATTGAGTTTTATCCCCGTAATCCTCCTTCTTGCAGTTTCAATAATCCACCTTTGTAAAATCCTGAATATGTACATGTTGAAAACAATCTGGTTTCTCCTAATATATTTGTCCATTTTGTTCCTTTATATGCACTCCCTCATCATACTCCATGGGTTAATTCTACACCAATTTTACTATAAATAAACCATATTGTACATTCTCATGAGTCCCTGCACACCTCTAAGCATGTTAGGTCCTCTTTTGATGTGCCTGAGGTGACAGGTGCAGTAAAAAGAGTAAAACTGGAAGTAGAAGAGGACGCTAGAGTTTTTACCCGCACTATTCTTACTGTTGAGTCATATGAGAATGTGGAGATGGTTACTGATACAAGCATACCACTGTTAGATTCAACAGGATATGATTGATTATCATACTTTAGTTTGATAGACTTGGCTGGATACATTTGGTACTTTGGATACATTTTCACATTTTTAGATATAATACTTAATATTTTGAGACAAATTTAAATCTTAATGGTGATGGTATATTAATATGTGTGTGTGTGTGTGTGTGTGTGTGTGTGTGTGTGTGTGTGGAGTTGTTGATATCTGATTGGTTGTTATATGATAATGAGGTGTTAGTTATTTAATGATGAATGTTAATATGGAGTGTGTTTACTTTATTTAATGTATGCAATACTTATGTGGCCTCTGTTTTGATAATATACACCTCATTCATTTATTTATAAGAGTTAAAATTAAAAAATCTAGTGTCCTTTCTTTCTAAAGTTACATATAGTATCACTGAAGATTAAAATTGACACTTTATTATTATAAAATTTAAAAACATCCTTTCTTTAAATCATTAAAATAAAACCAATCAGTTATAACTGATTCTATTCATGAGGATCTTAAATTTATTTTGTGCAATGAATTTCTGAGGAAAGTGATCTTATAGGTGTTATGACTACATTATTTTGAGGTGTTGAGTTTGAATTTTGAATACAACACGTATATCCAGATTTAATATTAGTATTCTGGTTATCTGATTAAATATTATGTATTCTTATATAACTGATTACATATTTTTTTTGTATATCCAAAGCAAGCTTGGTGATATCTTCACATTTATTTCAAAATGGTGTAATTTTTGGCCATGTTGGATTTTATATTTGATCATGACTTTGTCAAGACGTTGTTTTAGTGATCATTGTACTTAATTTCATTAATGTAAATCTATTTTATTCATCGTGTCTATATAAAACTCTTTTCATTGATTATGTAAATATGTTTATATGTTGATATATTTCTTTATCTTTTCGTTTGTCTGTTTGTTTATGAGATCATCATGACATTAGAAATAATTTTGAAGAAGAGGTTATAATATCATTCAGTTTCACCTTTTCAAGAGGTTACCTTGTCTATAGGTTTCACTATGTCCAATAAAGGTTGATAACATATATTTTGATATAAAGAAATCAGTTTGATATGTGAGTGATCAGTTGAAATCAAAAGATATAAGTATAAATAAAGAGCCTCCTGTCATTTGTATTAATATTTTGGTGATCTTTTTGTGTTGTGTAGATTATTTGATGTGTTGTCTTTTATCTTCATTTATGTATGTATATTCTAATTGCTACTACAAATAGAATTTTCCCATATCTCAGGTTAAATCATTATTTGACCTATATTGAACTACCCACGCTTAAGCCAATTCTTAAGTAAAAATTATGATTAAACTGGTATGATTATGTCTTAACCTATTGTGATATGTGAAAGGGTTGATTGTTTATCAGTATAATTTTATCGACAACATGGATGACATTATTACAATTAAATGTTGTCAAAAATGAGGATATGGGTATTAACACAATGCTCTAGAATACCCAGTGGATAAATCCAATGCATCATAATTTTTTGGAGAGGGCTGAATAATAATGGGATACAGAAAGACCTAAAGTACATGATGAAGCAATAGGAGGGAAACTTGTAGTCAAAGACTTGTTAAATGGAAATAAAATGGAGAGAATCACAAAGTTTCCATACTTGGGATACCACCTAAATCTGATGAAAACTAACATGAGTACCTACAAAAATGGTGTCATGTGTTTCAATGCACAAGATGTATTCCACATTAATGTCTTCATAGTATCCCATGCCACTAGGTTTCCTAAAATGGGTATATTCATGCTCGAATACAAAATCCCCAAACAACTAGTCAAGTAAATAATGAAAACTACATATGGGCATCTGTGTAAAGGAATAGGGATCCATTTATGAGTGATTATTAACCATTAAATTTGATTTATAGCTGAAATAAAGGTAGAAAGATATTGAAAATCTACAAATGGAAGAAACAAACATCACTTGGCACAATATATATATTCATCAAAATGTCGGAGAAATATTTTAACTAGCTTGAGTTCTTAGACAAGGAACTAAAAAAAATGTGTAAAAGGTTAGTGAAGATGCTAGGAAAAACTTTATGTAACAATGGTTAGTTATTTTGTTTTTTTTCACACATTTGAAATACCCTGAAGGAATAATACAAGTGAATGATGTGTACTACCCATATGAGGTTTGCGCAACATATTCTAGAAAATTCATACACAACATAGTAATATAATTAGAAAATGGAACTATGGGTGAAAAAAATAAGATGGACACTCAATGCAAATCCTTAGATACCAAATAAAGTGTGTACATATACAACACTATATGATAAGATAAATTTGTTTCATGATGGGGTCATACTTCGCTTAGAAGGTGACAAAACCATACACCTTAAGAAACTACCATTTTTTAATTAATATAGAAATATATAAGGCATTATTGAGCAGGAAACATCGAATGATTTCCACACACATTCAACCATTATTCACTTAATGAATAATATAGCTAATAGTATGAGGAATACAACCCATAGAAGATATGCAGCCAACAATGGAGGCACAACTTGTAACACATGATGAAGGAAAACCCAAAAAATAGAAAAGGAAATCAAAGGTGATACAAAAGACAATTGTGATTCCTACTAAAAATGAACTACAAGTGGAGAAACACCCCAAATTTCCCAATTGGTTCATGAAATTTGAATTTTACAAGCTTAAGGTCAGTAGAAATAAAGTGCACACTATTGCACAAGAGGATATGGGAAAAAATGCACTTTTCATAAGTGATGGATTGGTATACCTAGAAATCCATAAGGAGAGTACATGAATTAACTCACAAGATTAGGGATGAAAACATGATTCAAGTTTTACTCATGTCGAACTCTCTAATGATCAACATAGAAAGGAAAATTGTAACACAAGACTAGTTGGTAGTCAATATTATGAAGGGACTAAAGGAAGCATGATTGAACATAAAATGTAAGTCACATCTCCAATCTTTTGAAATGGATAAAATTGAAGAGGAAATTCTAGTGACACCAAATAATAGGTAAAGAGCATATACAAGCACGTACATGATAGTTTGAAGATCACACCTTAAAGAAGATCTTAAAATTATGGGTTATGGATTTAGTACATGAAGAAGGGAATCATTGACAAGTGAAGTAAAAAAAATAGAATAAAAACAAGTAGAAAATAAATGTACGCAAGAAAGAGAATTTCATGCATATAAGAGAGAAAAACTCAAGACTCATAACAAATTCAAAATAATAGTGCTAAAAACAACAATGCAACAAATGAAAATTATGCCTTCTACTTCGCCATCTCCTCAAGTGCAATCCACCCCTCCAAAAACTTCTATGAGTGAAGGAAAAAATTTGGAACACCAACATCTAGAATTAGAGGCCACAATGCCCAGTACAAAAACACCTCCAATGTAAAAATTGGAGCATACACAATCCTCAAATGTAGAAGAACAATATAAGAAAGAATCATAAATAAAAAATGAGGAAGAAGCACAAAAATATCATTAAGAAAAGAACTAAAAGGAGTATGCTACCAAGAAATATCTCAAGAAATATAGAAGAAGAGTGTGTTGCAAAGGATAAGGAAGATGAAAAATTGCACAATGAAGAATATGTAGAATCTAAACAAAAACATAAGGTAGAAATAAAATCAAAAGAAGAGGAATAATAATGAAAGAACAAGGAAAAATAGGAAGTGAAGCAATATAAATCAATTACAAAAGTTGAACCCCAAAAAATCCTTAAAGAAACTAAAAGCAAAGAAGAGAAACAAAATAAGGAAGAAGAATAAAGAGTAATAAGATAGGAAGAAATAAGCACAAGAGAAGAGAAAGTAAAGGAAGAGAAATCCAAGAAGGAGAAATAAAAAAGAGAGTAACAAAACAAGAAAATTGAAGATACAAAACACATTGTTGAAGTTATTACGTATGAAAAATAACATGCATAGATTGCAAAATATAAATCACTCACTTAAATAAATACTCATGTGGAACAAAATAAAAATCAAGAACAAGTTGAGTGACAAAAATATATTGCATAACCTATAGTCACCCTTTAGGAGCAACCAATCAGTGCGCAAACTGAGAAAAATCCAAAAGATGCCACCATGGATATTAGAACATCCATTGTAGATGTGACCACCATAGAAGAAGCTACAGAAGGATATACACAAAAAATTTGGTGGGAAACATAATCAATGGAATAAACCAAAAAATGTAAGGTCATTCTTCCATCATCTCATGTACACAAGGTAGTTACATAGATTACCTAGATGAGTGTAAAAACCACAACACTGCAAGCCATGGTTAGCATGATGAAGGTAGATTTTAAGAAGTTTCCACTCAAAATATAAACTGGAGTTTATATGCTTCAAGAAAAAATTGGTGAAACCATAATTCAATTGGACCAATAAAAAGAAACACTGGAGAAAAATTCACATCTTAAAATAAAAAATTGAAGGTAATTGGACCATACTAAACTTGTCATAAAAGCCATAGGTGGCCAAGTAATGAGCAAAAAGATACAAATGAAGAATTTGGTTAGTAATATTGCAAACAATTAGAAAGAGCAAGAAACTGATATAGAGGTGAAAGTGTAAGTGCAAGTCACACAATATAATAAGGAAGTGAAATATGTAGTCGTTATACTATGAGAGTACATTAATTTACTCATGCAAGATGAAGTGCAAGACAAATAGATCACATTTAATACCCTAGATTGGAACACATAGACGTAGACTACAATGAGCGAGTATAAGGTTGACACAAATATTGGTAAAATACAATACTAAATGATAGTGTAGACTAATGACTAGGGGTTGCATAAAGTATTACAAGCATCTTTATAGGATCAATACAATGTCAGTGCCAAAATGCAAGTATGGGAACACGATATGCCACACAATAATTTTTTGGGGTGCACACAAAACATATGAGGGATCATCTAAAAGGTCTGGTACAAGATATACCAAATTCTATAATTTTTATGATCCAATTTTATAAAATGAAAAAATAGATGCTTTCTTTGAAGTCATGTAAGTATTTTTATAGTTGTAAATATACTCTGGCAGAGTAAATGAAGCTCTCATATATTGGAACACATATGAGGCAAACCTGGAAATATTCCTACTGATTAAGAAGAATATAAGGGATACCCTGAATTATTTCATTCCTCACATTGTGCTCCAAAATATCAAGGCAACACAAGCACTATCACCTCCATTAATCACTCCAATAATGTGAGTCCAGCAAACCTCATTTAAGTAGTTCAAGCAAAAAATAGGATAAGGTGCAATATAATTTTACAGTAGGTAATTTTTTTGAAAGTGTTCATTGCAAAAAATTATATTATGTATTTTTATGGACCACAAAATGAAAACATGAAAGGGTGATCTATAAGGGAGTTTTTATAAAATGAAAACCTTAGATGGAATCCTTTTGGAAATACTACTTAATTGAAAACATGGGAGGGTAGTTAAAAAGTGCACAAATGAAGAAAACTAGTAAATAATGTCCTCTGTGTCCATTGCAAGAAAGCTATCCCAGTACACAACACAATCAACATTATGAAAAGGCTATAAAATAAATAAAACTACCTCCTTGATTGTCTAAGTATCTTTTATCTCATAACGAGATAACTATTTAAGTCCATAAAAGTGTTAGGAGTGTATATGGGTTAAAAATATGACCTGAATATATTTTATATATTATTGTATATTGTGCAATTCCTAATATATGTGCCTAGTATATAAAATACAAAGTATGGAATATGCAATGATCTCTAAGCATAAGGAGAGAATGTGAAGAAGAAGAAGAAGGGAATGGTAAACCAACAGTCACCTCAAATTGTATAAAATTAGTTGATCTTTGATCATTGACCTTAGTTTGGATTTCCATTATGAACTCATGTATAATTTTTCAATCAGTAATTTGATTCCAGTATATTATTGTGTGTTCATGTCTCTTGTTTATCTATGTTTTTAAGTTGTTGTTATGTAACCATTGTGTTATTTATGTTCTGTTCTATCAAATTTTCTTTTTGGTAAGAGTAATAAATCAATTATTTTGAATTTTCCCTAGACTATAACTTGTGGCATGTCCTGATGAGTGATTCTAGGTGCCTCTACTAACAATAATTTGGTGAACCCGCTTATTCATCAAATTATTTCATTTTGGTAAGAGTAATAAATCAATTATTTTGAATTTTCCCTAGACTACAACTTGTGGCATGTCCTGATGAGTGATTTCAGGTGCCTCTACTAAAAATCATTTGGTGAACCCACTTATTCATTAAATTATTTACCTATTTGGCTTATGCCACCCTATTCTAAATTAAACATATTTCCCTAAACCCTAAATATCTATAGGTTTATTTCTCAATATTGTTCTACTCGACTATATTCATTCTCCATGTATTTCCCATATGTAGTGGAAATATTTGATGAAACTTATGTGAGGTATAGGGGTATTTTCCCTCGAGCTAGTTTAGGTTTCCATCCCTCTAACTAGGTCGATGTATTTCCTAAGCTTAAGGGAAAGAAGCAATATCCCTTCAATAATACATGTATTTATACTCATTTATGAATTCCTTAATATAATCCTACTTGTATCAATGTTCAATATGAGGTCATATGTGTTGTTACTTGATGTCAAAGGACTTGTACGCAACATTTTCCCCTACCGTATAAATATTTTTCTACCTACTATCGTGTCCCCACTATTCACACTAAATATTAGGATCTATAGTCCATGTTTCAATATAAGACGAGAAAGGCCAACCACTAGGGGTTATTAACCTATTCCTCCACTACCTTACGCTCTTAGTTTTTTTACGTATTTATCCACTAGATGGTTATGACATATTGGATCAATTGAAAAAGACACATGTTAATATATACATTTTAGACTTACTCAAGTGATCACCCACTTATAAGAACATTTTATATGAGGCATTATAGTCTACTATTATCCTTACCAATACACAACCATCTTAATTTTTTTTCTATCATGAAAAAATTTAAAATTATGACTAAGGTTATTACTTTTGGCAATATAGAGCTACCTCCTAAACATATAAGGGAGCAATGTCTACCCCTACTTCTTACTACATAGATTCACAGGTTTCTATTCAAAAGGGTACTAATTGATAATGGGTCTGCATTTAATGTTTGTCCTAGTACCTTGCTCTAAAAAATGGGTATCTCTATAAGCATTATTGGTAAACATAATATTTTTAAAGGCTTTGATAATATCTCATGACTTACAATTTGTACAATGTACTATTTACACCTAAAGGGGTTCCCACCACGTTTTGTATTATGGACAATGTTTTTCATTATAATCTCTTATTGGTCAAATGTAAATCCATTATACGTAAGCCATTCCTTTTACTCTTCATTAATGTTTTAAATTTTTACATGATGGTTATGACTATACTATTACTAAAAATGAGTAACCTTTCAAGTATTATAAAATTGACGATTTTTCTTTAAATAAAAATCCTATTATCATCCCCTCTTACACAATTTATATTTCTTGATAAGCTACACACATATGTGGTTAGTGGATTAGTTAAAAATAATGATAATAAGATTCTCATGCCACCATGCATTGATCCTATGCCAAGTCAATCCACATGACAAGCTGGGAATAAAGATGGGGTCCAAGTTGAACACTATAAATTTGCATAATTTATTACACTCCCCCTAGTTGAACATGGATTATTCAAGAGTTACCATTACTAGGCAATATCGAATGACAAGATGGCTATAACATGTGGTTTATGTGTTATAGTAACAAAGGTATGGGCAGCCCTTGACACCCATCCAACTCTATGTTGGGGAAAATCATGGTTACAATAAGGAACTATTGATAAGACCAATCACAATATTACTTTCCCCAAACTCTATGCGTAAATTATAACTAATAACAATGGTATTTGTGATTATCAATGCAATATGACACATTATAAGTCCACTAATATGGTAGAACATGGATTACCTTATACTAATGAAGAATACATCATGACTCTCTTCAGCTACGAGAAACTAGATAGTTAGTTTTCCCTTTCCTTGGTATGCTTTATCATATGACTAATATGGGACTATTAGGTCACCATCGTGATACAAAATACCTACTCGAAGTTGAATAACACATTTGCACACATTTTCAATATTGTAAAAAAATCACAAAAAGCATTCAATTATTCTAAAAATTCAAAAACATTCAAATATTATTAAAAATACAAAATGAGGACTTGGACATGATTTTATATACTAATTTCTTACTTTATATATGTTGTTTGTCACATGGTTTGATATATAACATCTTTTATATTTTATACACATGAATTTCATGAGGTATATGAGTTTGATGTGAGATATAAAATAATCTACATGATTATAGACACGTGAATTTCCCTCTTACCTAGTGGCCTTGCTAATATGGTGGCATCTTCTATACAATCATGTGATTTTATTTCATTTATTACATAGTGATATTTCACATTCTGGTTATTATTATATTCTATATGGTGATATATGTTATTTATTTAAATTTTTGGTACTAACACATATGTACTATAGAAAACTAGTATATCTTATTCCATGTGCATATTGGTTATTGCCTTTTTTATCCTTATACTTTGGATTGTTTGTCTTTGTCTTATTTGTGCAACCCTTGGAATTATATATGTGTATGTGATACTTAGTTTTCCCTTATTTGAATCCTGAGTTTCCTTTGCTTATACAACCATGCATCCTTTTTGTGACATTATTTTGTTCCTTGTATGTGGCCTTTGGCTGTTTTTTACTATATGCTTATGTGATTCCATGCTTCTATTCTTATATTCTTGTGATGTATATTATCTCCTTATGTCATGGTTTCTACCATGCACTCTTTTGCATGTTCAGATTCTATATGGTGGTCACCTATAGTTATGATATCAAGAGGATTAGTGAAGATGAATTTGCAATTTGTCTGAGAAGATCATGATTTCACTTTGGACCACTATAACAACTCAATTTTTATTAAAACCTTGATAACTCTTTCCTTTGTATTCTAGTGGGACCACAAAGTATATCTAGATTAATAGCATCTTCACAAGTGAAGATATTACTCTAGAATGATTTAGGCGCAATTAGACTGTAAAACTAAGTATAATATGCCCAAAACTCTGTCACAAAAATATTGCAGCTCCCTTCTCTAGTATACCTAAAATCATGATCAATATGTAGCACTCTCTAAGAAATTTCTAATAGTACCAGTTACTTGCCAAATGGATTCCTATGTCAAAATATATGAGTAAAAACTTGGGCCTTTGTTGTGTCTTTGTGAAGTCCCCGAGCTCATGATTAATACTAATCCAAACCATCAAGTTTAAGCTCATAGAACACACACTGTAGTGAACCTAAGAGTGCACTAATTTATGCCACAGTTTTATTTTCCATTTGTCTCCTATCAGTTTTTTGTCATTACATGGATTGAGGACACATGGGAAGAATATTCAAGAGAGTGACATCATTTGCAAACCAATTGAGTTCGTGTTCATCTAGAATGACACTTATCTGTGGGTCTTAGAAATTTTCAAGGTGATTTTCATCCTCATAGGATTGATTTCCCATTGTTCATATTTTTGTGGAGGGATGTGAAACAACTAGAACGCTCCCCATATTTTTCTCTTCACCATGTAGGGTGCATTTACAGTCTTTTTATTATCATTGGCACATTCCACTTGGGGATTAATCACCCCCAAGTCCTTTCATCCAAATATAACACGAAGTTCACAAAATTTCCATGGTAACAGTAGTGGGATTACTTTCTCGGGCCCTCTCTCATAAAAAAATTAGGTTTAATCTTTCCTTCGTTTTTCTTTTCTACTTTACATATTGTTTTTTTCACACTAAATTCAAAAACATTAAGTTAAATTTTGATTTCCTATACCATGGACATTTATTATACTCTTTTCTCTGTAGGTACTTATCCTAGAAAAATAAACACAACCAGAACAAAGACAAAATCCTAGCACAAGAACAAGGAACTCCAAGTGAAGACAAATTGTGTCTACACACTTAGGCAAATTTTCCTTTAAACAAGTAATTTTTAATTCTATACTTAAAGGGGGGAAATGTAGACACTCATTTTGGTAATTCATGACTTGCAATGTACACAAATTGTATGTCATGTTTACATTAGTCCACACTTATTCACTTTGACCAATTAGGATATCCCTACCTATGTCTCACTTATCCATACTTTCACATGCAACTAGTTTGTCTACATAATTATCACATTACTCCATAAAATCAAGTTATACCCTCGCACATTACAATTCCAACTTCTAGATCACCTACACATGCATTTGGGACCATAGTTTATAGCAAGGGCCATAGCGCACATAAGCTATGGGTTGACATGTCCTCTTTGGTCCATTTCCATCCAATGGTGAATTTCTTGATTTGAATTCCTTTAGTGCACTTCTATTCAGCCTTATTCAATTTTTCTAGACCTATAACACATATATAAGAAATTTATTCATCTCCCATTGAATGAGGGAAATTCATTCTACTTGGTACCTAACATCCTAATGATAAAACACTAAGATAAACCACAAGAAAATCTACTCCAAGACTCCCTTGAGCTTCACATGCTCTGCATACTCATCCTATGGTAGTTATCCACTCATATCTACAAGTGTAAAAGGTAATTTACCAAAGTCAAGTCAAGATAGGGAAAGTATCAAGTACAATCCCATCATGACTATCAATTTGGTTTCATACATTCTATATATCACATGCTAGTAAAGAACGACATGTAGTTTGAGCCCTCTTCGGAGTGGTGGTGACATTGGCGGTGCACAGGGGTTCCCACAACCCACATAACATTTGTTGTATAGGAATCACTCACCATATAGGATTTTGAAGATTGGATCAGTTACACAGCAAGCATCACACCATATCAGAGGCCTATGTCCTAGAGAAGATCATAACAAGAAGCAGTGAATAGGCACAAAAAGTTATAGAGGATGAAATTACAAAGGAACCAAAGCATATAGAAAGGGTCATATTGGGGGTATGTTTGGGCCAAACCATACGCCCTGGTCCAAAAAATTGTTCAGGTCACAGTTTCAGTAGAGAGGTTATGTCGGATCATCTCCAAACGTTTTCAGTCATCATATCAGGCTAGATCAACACAGTCTAGGATATCAGTTAAGTCTTCTTACCCTTATCATTGTTAGTACTTGGTTGTATTGTTTTTCATTGTTTAGCTTTTTTCATATAATTATTCCTGATATTGTTGCAATTACCATTGTAAACTAATTGATTAGGATAATCTACCATCAGCTACTACCCCCTAATATCTTAACCATTTATGTTAAATCAATATGTCATATGGTCTAACTCCACTCTCTAAAATTGACTCTCAAACCTCTCCTAAATACTAACTCTTTTCACCCCTTAAAAATGATGTTAATAAATATTATTATTGCTCAATGTCCCTATGGACACATAATTGGCATACATGAGAAATATTTAAATAAAATACAAGCCCTGCTTCTCCATCCCCATCTTAGGTGGCAACAAAGGACATGGTTGGTGATGCAGGCTCGCTACATCTTAGAATTTCTTCTAAAACTCTAAAAAAAATGCATTCATTCAAAAAATTAATAATGCTTTGGTTGGCTAGCAGGGTCCACTATAATGTATTATGATTCTTATGCCAATATGGGTGAAGTCACATTAGAGTTGGCCCTCTCACAAACATAATGGCCAATTGATTGCAAGATATGTATGTTTGTTGTCTTGCTACCCTAGTCATATATACTTCTTCAGTACATATTGGAATTGCTTCGAAAACTCTCAAAATCTCTTCATATTTTATTATCGAGATAAATATTGCACGGGTTATTTTTTATGCAAGTGATAATATATCCCAATCCAAAAAGTGTGCTTTAATAATGTGAGATTGTTAAGAATTAAATCCCTAAAACAAGGGGGGATAACATGGATTAATAATTTTCTTGTACATAAACCATAGAAATGTTCTCAAATAAAAATTCTTGTAAAATATATGAATTCTCTCTATCACCTTTTGAAGATAAGGTATTCTCAATGTTTTCATTATGAAGGGCCAAATCCACTCCAAGTAAAGAAAAGGAAATAATAAACTAACAATGCACACATACTCACATCTTGAAGTTTAAAATCCCAACCCAATTTTGTATCCCTAATAAATCAATCCTATAAAGTTATTGATCATTAACAACAACACCCATAAATTTATCAATAAATAAACGCCCATTAAAAATAAGGGTACATTTTGAACCCTAGTTTAGTGTCAAATCAAATCAAATAACATTACACAACCAAAGTAAATAGAACAAATCATCAAATAAAATCAAATAATACTATAATTGATATATTTTAGGGTCGGGATTGAAACATGGGAAGGTAAACATAGCTCTAAATTAACAATCGCACTTGAGTATTGTAATGGATACATTGAAATGGATGAGTAGAGGAGAATCAGTGGTTTTGTAGACAAAAAATCACGCACATACTATTATTTTACTATGATAGAAAATATGTTGTTATACATATCGATCTTATGTGAGAACAATATTCATTGGTGACACAACCCCTTGTTTGTTTGTTTGTTTTGTTTGATTTCTATTTTGTCGCTCTTCTTCTATCACTTTTGCACTCCCTTCTGGTCAAGTCACATGGATCCTTTTCTTTCGTTGTTTTCACATCTATCATCATTTGTTCTAGGACACTAACACCCATCCTAGACACTAGTGCCTAAACACCTGTTTCCAGTCCTAGGCGCTCTTGTCCTACTTATTTCTTCTTTTTTATTTTGACATTTGTGGTTGGTATTTTTGGCATTCCCATCCTTATCCCGAGGTACTAGTCGGCATGTCGTGACACTAATGTTGAAATTCAAACAAGATATCCCTATATATACATAACATACATACCATTATAAGGGGCTAGCAATTATCAAGGGCTATCTATATACATACCATCAAAGGGATTGCATTTTTGGGTTACTTAATCTGCATACACTACATAGGAAGGGGAAGTTTTAAATTCCATCCACACATTTTAATTTTAACTAGCTTCTAGCCCGTTATCTTGGTGTCATTGGCATGAGGGAAACCTAAGGACACTATTCCACACACTCCATTTGCATCTTTTATTTTTAGGATTTGCTATGTTTTGGGGTTTTGCAGGTTATATTTCTCTTTACAAGTTACATGTGAATTATGCATACATAGTGTGACATAAAGGTGATCAACAACAAGGGTTAGTGAAACTTACATGACACAAGAAAATTCATATTATGGGCCTTTGCACAGTCACAGGCACCCATAAGAGGTATCTAGCACCTAGGTGCCCTGGTCCAGCCAAATCCTACAGCTCTACAATTTTATGACCGGTCTTGCAACAGTTTTTTATCTCTGTTCATCAGTCTTCCAACTTAGCATACTTCAGGATTAAGAGAATATCATCTAATTCATTCTATTTCTTCTCTTTCATTAAGGGTTTTGTTTTTATTGGCTTGTTTGATTTTATCATAACTATATTATAGTTTATATGACTCTGCAATTTTAGATTTAATGATCTAGATTTTGTTAAATCATTTAATGAACCCGTCCTTAGTCGAACTCATTTCCCTAGGAACCCCATAGATAAAAATTGATTCTCCTCTCTTAGGAAAGCTATGTATCATATTAGTGTGAATCCCATCCTTGATGATGAGGTTAAGGATGAGCTTAATACTCTTTATTGCAATGTTCAATTTGATGATGTTATCCAAAGATAACTTCTTTCTCATGAATACATCATTACATCATTCCCACTATCTTTAATAGTCTCACCTGACCAAAACTTCACTCAATGCTTTCCTTGTTCTTCCATAGCCACCCAGGTTGTTATAGCTTCTTTTACTCCCGTTGTCATGCATGATGTTGTTACTATAAATCATGTACTTGGTGAGATGTTTACTTCCATAGATGAAAAAAAAAAATCTCAAGATACAAATGAACATGTGTGTGATGTTGTTTCTAATCATAGTAAATATGAATGTAAAGCTGTATCTTATGTTTCTTCGCTATATCTTATGTTTCTTCTATTTCTGAAAATGTTTATAATAATTACAATGATATATCTCATGCTAGTTCTCTTGCTTCTTCTTTTCATGTTGATGATAATCTTGAAGAATCACTTGCTTGCGAAAATTTTACTGATAGTGATGTGGATTATATTTATGATCACGAACATGTCAGTGAGGATGTTACTTCTCTTAAGATGGATAAATGTGAGTTTCCTACCCCTCCGTCCACTTTTGAGGTTGTTTCTAATGAAATTAATGATGATTCTACATAGCAAAAACACCAAAAAAAACTTGACATTAGCACCTCATATATGTTCAAAAATAGTCACTCATACTACACATATTCATAAGAATGACAAATTTTCACATTGCACTATAAAACAACTCTCATGGGTCTTCAACGCCCAGGAGCAGGTCATCGGTGCCTAGGAATAGGTCACCATCACCTAGAACTGGGTGCTTGTGTCTCAAAGTATTTCAACACCTTGACCGCTACCGCCCAAGTCAGAAACACACAAAAACATAAAATTTCAAATTTTGCAAAAATCAAAACAATTGGGCACATTTCACCAAAATTTCCAAAAATAATCATACATACCAACTCGTCAATTTCATACAACACCAAGAACGTTGCCATCCTCTTGAAGAATCCCTTGTGCTTCCCTAATTTTTGGTATCCGTGCAAGCTCAGATCTCAAATTCACACTCATACACGGTTCAAATGAAGTAACTATTCACTTTTTACTATCACTATATATAACAATTTTCAATTTTTCATCTACTATAGTTACCATTTGCACTCATTATTCCCACTAATGCACTGCATATGGTTTTTCTCATGTATTGAGCTTCATTACTCCATTTTCTTCGCCATTTGCACCATTCAGATCGTATTTCCTTCTACCATTGCATTATACACATTACACACTACTACACTTGATGTTAACACACGTATTCATTAACATCCACACAATCTCACAAATATCTTCTACAATGTCTCTGGTTCACTATTTCATCTAATCATCTCTACTTTCGGCTCAGTTATCATTATCTCCATCCCTCACCCTTTCGTTGAAAAGGGGCATATAATTGGGATCACCTTACGATCTCTCTCATGGTCCAATACAATCAATCGATATCCTCAGCACATTATTATCATAATTTTCTTTGATTCCATTCAAACAAAGCTAGACACCATATCATTCAACATTTGACATCTTCTACTATCTGTAATCTATTTCCCCCTAATGACCTAATTTGGGGGCAAAAAGGAAAAAATATCCCTGTGAGTACTTCAATAAGCATATAATTTCGAGAAATTTGTTATCATTCAAATCAAACCAATCAATTGGTACAACAAGTCACATTCTACTATTCCTCCCAGATGACCTAACATGGGAGCTACACCACATTTGTTATCTCTCCCAAATGACCTAACTTGGAAGTTACATTATAGTCACTATCTCTCCCAGATGACCTAACATGGGAGCTGCATTATATCACTATTGCTTCCAGATGACCTAACTTGGATGTCATTCAACATGAATCAAAAAGGAATTAAATTTGGTCTCTATCTGTCTACAGTGGTTGGACCTTTTGAGGATGTAGTCATAGTTTGATATTAAAACTAGACATCTCTCCTAGCACTCTTCCTCTAGCGTCAGGATGCCCAAATCCTTTAGTTTTTCAAACATACAAAATCTGATTAGGTGACTAATCACTCCCTACCCCTCACAATCTCCATTGGCAATAATTCAAATTCTCCAAATCAAGTCAAAATTTTATCCAAGTTCTCTTTACAACGTTTTGCTATATTTATCTATGCCACATGGATTGACACGTTGATCCATGGTTCACCACGTTATATGTTCTTATATTTTGTGTGTACTTCTGTAACATTGTTGCTTCGTACTTCTCACTGGTATGTTCCTTCATTTACACTCCTTGAATTTCATTCAAATAGCATAAAGGGGGGAATGTAGCCACAAAATCATGCACATGCAAATATTTTACTACGCTAGCAAGTATATTGTTATATATATGGATCTTACGTGAGAAAAGTATTCATTTGTGACACAACCCCTTGTACATATGTTTCTTTTAACTTATTTATATTGCGTTTCTCTTCTTTTGTCACTTTTGTACTCCCTTCTGGTTAGGTCACAAGGATCCATGTATGTTAGTGTTTTCACATCTATTGCCATTTGTTATAGGATACTAGCACACATGTCCAGTCTTAGGTGCTCATATCCTGCTTATTTCTTCTTTTTATTTTGACATTTCTGGTCGGTCTTTTCAGTACTCTCATCCTAATCCCGAGGTACTAGTTGACATGTCATATCACTAATGTTGAAATTCAAACAAGAGATCCCTATATATACACAACATGCATACCATTATAAGGGGCTAGCAATTATCAAGGGCTATCTATTTGCATACTATCAAAGGGACTGCATTTTTAGGTTGTTTATTAAACATACACTACCTAAGAAGGGGAAGTTCTAAATTACATACACACATTTGCATTATATCTATATTCTAGCCCACTATCTTGGTATTATTGGCATGAGGGAAACCTAAGGGTACCATTCCACACACAAGCACAAAGAACTACAGGGAGTTTGAGATGTAGTGCAGCACTTGGTCATAAGTTCGCTCATTTGGGTGCCTGTCAAGGTCGGTCTGAATCTCCATTTTCATATTATTTTTTTAGGATTTGATGTGTTTTGGGGTTTTCCAAGCTATCTTTCTCTTTGTAGGTTATAGGTGAATTTTGTGGACATAGTGCAACATACAGGAGATCAACAATGAGGGTTAGTGATACTTGCATGACATAAGAAAAATAAGATTTCAAGCCTCTATGTAGGCATCGATGCCTAGTGGTGCCTAGGTGCCCTAGCCTAGATCAAGGCACCCTATTCCGGCTAACTCCGATAGCTCCAAAAAAATTATGAGTGGTGTTGCGACACTTTGTTATCTCTTTTCATCAGTTTTCCAACCCAACATACTTCGAGATTAAATAACTATCAACAAAGTCATTATGTTTCTTCTCTTACACTTAGGGTTTTGATTTTATTGGTTTGTTTGCTTGTATCAGATCTATATTGTAGCATATGTAACTCTGACATTTTAGATTTAATAATCTATATTTTTTTTAATCAAGTTTCAGAAGAGGGGCAATGAAGAAGGGGGTTGTATTATCAATTTTATGTCATGGTTGTAATGAGGAACTACTTGCAAGGGGAAATGGGAAATGTGAGAACTACATGTACATTATAGGAGACATCACAATTACATTATTATTTTTTTTGATAGAGGATAGCACTAAGTGGAACCCTTATAAATGGAATACATTAATGTGTAGATGTCATTTAAAAAGACAACTGACAAGCCTCAAATCATTTCCCATGACGTACACATTCTCCCTCTCTTCTAAAAATATTTTAGGGGAATCCCAAATATGTGGGTCTTACATAATTGACTACATGTTAAATGTGGTGGTGATGCCCAATTGAATAAAAATATTCATTTTACCATGTTGATTTCCTACATCAACAAGGTGCATTCTCCATGAACGAGGCACAATGTTTTTATCAGATAGTGCATGGTTGGTTTCTCTATTAAAATCCTCCTTCACTATGGTTTCAATATCTTCACTTTTCACCTTCCTCCCTTATCATATACACATTCTCACTATGAATTATGTAACCACAACATAATCACTCATGCAAAATATATCAATAACAATGCTCACTTTGTTGTTCCCTTGGATGCTAAGAGATTCTTGCATAAAACATCCTTTTCCATTAAAAAATATATTTTCCACCATCACTGAGTATTTCAACTTCAAGGGATTAATTCAATCACATTATTATGTTTTAAGAACATAGGTATGAAAGGTAAACCAAAAGATAATATTAAATAAAAAGGATTTAGAGGGCATGGTGTGAAACTCCATTTAGGCTTTTCAGACCTTCACCAACATCATCCCAGCTATGCCAATATAGAAGTTTAGAAAAGAGCATAGGAAACCATTCAAGCTTATTCAAAGGTGGATTGTATAGATGTTGTTTCCTGTGCTAGTGGTAGCAAGACCCCGAGCATCGATATTTTTTTCCACATAGGTATAACACACGTGTGGCACTAGGCTCGCACAAATCAAGTGGATTCCAATGAGCCAAGGGAGATTGTTACTGCAATGTTTGTTAAATAATAAATATGTATTAATAGTTGACAACTAAAAAAAGTTATTTTTAATGTTATTACAACTTATTGGGATTACTTCAGTGACATTGTTGTGTGTTTTAATAATATAAAAATTGAACAACGATAAAATTTTGTTAGGAAAATGAAAATAAAACATTTTCAGAATAGATAGACATGGTATATTATGAATAAATTGTAACACATATTGTAAGCTTAGATCAAAATATTATTAATAAAATATAGATGGGATACATAGGATTGATACCACCAACTCCATATATTTTTTCCACGTATTCTTATCATCATGCCATTTGGGCAATCCAGCATAGTGGTCGCTACAAACTTAAAAACAAAAATATATTGTCTGAAAATTTGTGTTCCCATCACCTCTTCACAGGTCATCAGTCAAAAGTGAAGGCAAGTGATGGGAATTTTTCAAGTGTGTTTTAGGATGAGCAAGATCTAATATGGCCCACATGTATGGTGAGGTGGCACATTATTCTCTTATTTTTTTAATATACATCCCTTTTTCTTGTCATCTCACATTACTATTATCCTAAAAAAACCCTGGCTTAATTTGTATAACTTGCATATAATGGAATTTAGGTGGGTTTTGGTTAAATCCACATAATAAAGGGAACAAGTAAAGGCCACAGGATAAAGGTTTTTCAGTTTAGAACGTCGTGCAAAATTGTTGAACCCACAAAACTTTTGAGGCCACAAAACATTCAAAAACCCCATGGGATGTTTAAAAGGTTTAAATATTTCAAATGCCACGGGAAACTAAGTGGGAAAGGGCAGACATGTGTTAGTGTTCCATAGGTTCTAAAACCAAAAGCATTCCGTGGACCTCAAGTCCGCAAAATTAACAAAAAATAAAAGGATTTTGGGTCCGTAGGTCGAAGAAGGTTAGTGGTAGATCAAAGGAAACATGTGGCGTAGTGAAATCTAGACACATGGCAAAGATCAAGCAGTCAAAGAAGGACACATGACAAGATTCTAACGTTCCTAAAGGAATTTTGGTTCTGCATACTCCAAGTCTACGGAATGAACCAGCTTTAGAATTGTTTCAGGTCTGCGGGGCAAAGCATGCTAGTGGCAAGTCAAAAGAAACACACAGTCGAGTAGAATCCACACACGTGGGACAATATCAAGCATTAGATTAGGGACATGTGGGATGATTCCACATGTTCTAAAGGAATATGCATTCCGCAAACCTCAAGTTAGTGAAATAAATTAAATTAAAGGGAATTTGAAGTCCTCCCAGTCAAAATCAATAAGACACATATGAAATAACACGTGGGAAGGAAAGTGGTAAAAGAAAAGGAAAATTGTAGGAAAATTGTAGACACATAGGCAATCCCCACAATGAATCAGAGGTTTTCACATTTCAATCAAGTGTTCCTCCTAAACTGCAAATATTTTAAAGGTCGTATCTTTCGATCCAGAACTCTAAATTACGTAAAATTGGTCTCGTTTGAAAGGTCTTTTCAAGCACTCCATGTTGTCATTGTTAGATTCAAAAATTAATGAAGTTGTCTGGGTGAAAAAGTCAAAAAATAATTTGGGCATTTAAAAATGCATGGAGCCAGCTCATCTCATCATCTAGAAGTTTTAACAATAAAAGAATGCATGTAAGAGCAAAGGGAAAGTTGTTACTTCTATTTTTGGAAGTGTACTCTTATCTTAAACATAGAATTGGATTAAATCAAATAGAGAAGACTATTTTTCATAAGCAGAACTAAAGAAAAGCAAAAAAAACATGACCTGAAAGATTTTCCTATATTTAAAAAAAAACTTAGACTTGCATGTATGAGTGCTCTCCTTCTTTCTCTCTATTGCAATGTAAAAATATTATTTGCCTCTTCATTTATGTTTCTAGAGAAATTAAATTTTCTAGGTGAAAAATCAATGATCATGAGTCATTCTTTGTGATTATTACACCTCTTAGAGCAATAAAGGAGTTATTTTTTACCTTCCTACAGTCTGTGTTTAGTGCATATTATGATTTATTTATTTTTATATTTGTGATACATGTTTATCCTTGGTTTAAAAATTTAATATTCATGCCTTCATGTAGTTTTGTGTCAATTTACAGGTCATAGATTGTGTTTAACAAGTTGTATGCATGATCTTTTTGTGGAGCCATTTATTTCCCCTTTTTTATCTTTTCACAACTCAATCTGAACCTTTCTATGAATCACTTGTGCTTTGATACAATCATTTTTGGTTAGTGTATGGTGTGTTTGTCTCTTGTGCTTCATCTATGTGATTCCAATAAGTCTAAGATCCTCAAAACATTCAGGTGTATCGAGATATTTTTTAATTTTTCTCTTATTTCTTCCTCCCTTTTCCTTGATGGTTTTGGTAGAGTAGATTAGCCTTAGGGATATAAATAGTTTAGGTGTTACACTAGGGGAACCATCCCTCTCTGGAGACTCACTCCAACATACAGGTCACCCACAACATAGTAATTTTTCCATTTTTCAATCAAAAGGAGAGTTACCACACCATTCTCCAAAGGGTAAATTTTGAAGTGAAAGTAGATTATCCTTAGGTATAGAAATAGTTTAGGTGTTTCACTAGGGGAACCAACCCTCTCTAAAGACTCACTCTAACATATAGTTCACCCACAACCTAGGAATGTTTCCATTTTTTCAATCAGAAGGAGAGTTACTACACCATTCTCCAAAGAGTGCATTTTGAAGTGACAACAATTTGTAGCACGCTCGGTGCAAAAAAATTCTTGAGATTTTCATATCTTTCAAGTGTTCCATTGCATACATTTTATCCACCTTCTTTCCCCCAACTAGCACAACAGTTTTTGGCACACCCGCTGGGACACTTTGTTTATATTTTTATATCTTTCAAGTGTTCCATTGCACAAAAGTCCTGACAGAGTGAAGATTTTTTCAAAAATTGATGTTATTTTTGACAAATATCAGTGTTTCAGACACAAATATTCAACATCTGGTGACTTCATTGGCCCAAACAACCCATTTTCTCAATCAACATATCATTTCCTTTATCTTTCGATCCCTTTTTATGAGGTTGTGCAATCATGACTTCAATTACTCATTGGAATTCCCATTACCAAGAGCATTATTATTCCTCTCCACCTCCTTTTTCCCAAAATTCTCCTCTATAACAATATTGTAAGCCCTATCATAATGTATATTCCCATGACCCAAAATTTACTTATCCATATGGTTATCCTATTAATCATGGAATTTTTCAAGAGCAAGAATATGCAGATTATGGAAATAATTCCATGCCTAATGATGATTTTCATATGCAAGTACAACACACGGAGATAAAATGGTAAAGATGAGGGAAACAAGTTCCATCATGGCATCCAAGCTTGATTTCAAGGTGCCCTATACATGGGTCAGTCCTATGCCAAACTAGTGTATCCCTTAAAAGAAGTTAGAATTTATGTTTGGATTGTTACCATAAATATCATAGTGGAATGAATAAATGGAAGCAAGTACCAATCTAGTTACAGGGAACCCTGTCCATGGGTTAATTCCTCACTATCATCCTATAATTCTCCCACTCCTACTTCTAACCCAATGCAATCTCAGCCTGAATTTCAAGTTCCTAGCTTTCTTTAGCCCTCCCCTTTTATTCCTTCTCCTCCACTAGATCTTACACCTCCCCAATCATTCAAACCATTGAAAAATAAGTTATTAGCTCAACCCACCCCTCATCTTAGATTCCCAAATCCATTTTGGGATGAAACTAATTAGAAAATGAGTTTGGAAGATAAGCCAACTAAAGAGACAAGTAGGGAAGTTATCATGCAAAATGTAATAAAATGGAGCTTATAGTTTGATACTGAATAAATTACTCAGATGGTTAAGCCTACAATAGAGATAGAGTTTGAGGAGTGTAAGAAAGAGGTTCAAGATGATGAGTAGTAGAAGGAAAATGACCAACGAGAAAAAGGTTAGATAAAGTTATCTCAAATATCTTGAGTTACAAAGTAAATACAATGTTTTGGAGGATCATATGAGTGTTTCTAAGGACTGGATCAGTAATCTTGAACCTAAATCATATTTTCTTATAAGTAAGGAGAAACAGTTTACTAGTGTCTCATACCCTTCTCAAATCATTTCTAGTGAAGGAAATGATTCAATAATAGTTGTTAATTAGTATGATTCTGAAAGGAACGATAACCAAATCGTACCAAGCCAAGAACACGGATGCTAATCAAACACCACGATCAATAAGATGAAAGAAATTCACTAGAATAGCTTTACATAAAACCTTTGCAAACAAATGAGCAGCAATATCATATATTATTATGGAACTCAATGCAATACAATGAGAATGGGCCTTGCTTAAATAGGCAAGGAATAAAAATCTAAGAACCATTCAAGGTCATAGATCAAGCCATAAATCAAGGAAATAACTAGTCATCAAAGAACTAGTCAAGACCATAGATTTAGGAGAGAATTATACATCAAGGATCTATTTAATACCATAGATCAAGGAAAGAACTAGTCAATACCATATATCAAGGAAAGAACTATACCTAACAACTAGATAATATCTCCTAATATCTAAATAAGATAAAAGAAATATCCACACACATATGTGGGTGAGGATAAATACAATAAAGGTAAATAAAGTACATAGGTGAACATGAGCTAAGGTAAATACCTACTAATAGGAGTCCACCACTTCTTACTATTTTTACTTCATTCTCTGTTTCTTCATATTAAATGCGCCTATGATATTCACACCTTATGCACCCTTATCATCCATGATGACATAAGTATCAGTTTTAGGTATCCTTTTGTACTTCCTCAAGGACACAAGTGTGTTATCATTTAGGTGGAATTTTATTAATTTACCCCCTTTGCTTTGCCAGACTGTTTAGATTTTCTTCTATGTTCTTGTTTTTCGATTCTCATCCCATTCGCACTCAAGCTCTTCCAACAAATTTTCTCATGTTTTCTTCCTCAATGGACTCCTCACTAGAAACGACTTGATATCCCTGTAAGCTTGATTTTTCATCCTTTGTATTGTTCATTAATGGATGAGATGAGTGCCATCACCAGTCTTCCAATATATAGTACACTTTCTTTTTTAATAGGAGTGTTCAAGCCCACATTCCTCTTCAAAGGGAATCTTCCTCAAGCAGTATCTTTGCGATTCTCTTTATAAGAATGGTACAAATATTCTCCTAGGATGTGGAAGGAAAGTATTTGTAATCTCCATTAGGTATTCCACCATGTGTTATCTGGCCTTACAAAGTACAAAGACTCTGCTTATCATTAAATTTATTGTGACGTTCAACTGGGGGTGCAAATCCAAAGTATTTGGCTCTAATGGATTCCAAATATGCAGGCCTTGAATCATACCTATAGGCATCGTGCATGATATGATAAATTGGAATCCACCGTACTCATGAAAGGTCAAATTTTGCACAAATCCTAAGGGTAGATCCAGTTTATCATGCACTCGAAATATTTGGCTGTAAATCATGGACATTTGCACCATGGGCCACATATCCCCATTATGGTCACATTTTGAAGCGTACAAGAGATGTAGTGTTGCTAAAAAATTACTGCAAACTTGGTATTTTCTCCAATATCAACTTGGAGGTAATTTATCTGGTATGCTTCATTATTTTTCAAAATTCATGCGTAATCATGTTTCAACTCTTCATCTTTGTGATCGTAGGTTGCAAAACTTATCTGAATATGATCTCACACTTTGTGAGAAAAAAATTATCTTCTTGATCATTCTGAAGAAGGAAATCGCATCATACATGCCATTATATTGGTTTCCATGAGGATCTTTTAGGTTTGTACCATATCAAATAAGTACTTGAGAATAATTAATGCAACTAATGATCAATCATCTTAAATTGAGACACTTCCTATTGGTGTGATATAATTGAAGGCCCTCTTTGATTGAAAAATGCCTTCACTGGAACAGAGAACTTCTTGTCACACCTTCTTGATCATTTGGATTGAGTCAATATATGCACAAGTGTTGGTTTTAGTCATAATTATTTGAATTATTTAAGTGTATGCTTTATAATCAACAATCCTCAATGTGCTTTCATAACTTTGTCCAAAAATGAGTTTTCCTTCTTCCATCCTCTACTTCAGTTCATTGAAATCCACGTGATTACCACTAGAACTGAAATTGCTTATATCCAAATTTTTGGAGCTTGTTTTACATTTTTATGATTACAATAGCCTTGAAATTGGTGAGAATGCTATGGTGCAAGTGAAAATGATTACTAAAATGTTAAGACTAATTTAGTTTAATGAATTTGTATGAATTAAGTCAGTAAAATAGAATGCAAATAAATAAAATAAAGTTACTCATCCAACTAAGTAGAAAATATGAAACCCTAATGTGCAAAGAAGGGTTAGAAAGAGCTTAGCTTTTTCATTGAATTGAGCCTCAGGATTATGTTGCAGAATAAAACCAGATGAACAGAATGTAGGAATCGACAAACACACATATAAGTGAGGGGAGAAAATTCTCCAGATTGAAGATCCTCTAAGTATACTAGGGCACCTAAAAGGATGGGGGTGCATGGGGCACCATGGTTTGAGATCTGGGTGCTCTGGTCTATGCAGGAGGTCCAGAAACCAAATTTGTAGGGTCGTTAGATGATGTGAAGCCTTTGCTTCCTGTCATGTGTATGTCATTGAACTGCATTGGATGTTTGGTAATCAGAGATGAAGAAGAGACCTGTAAAACCCCAAGCCAAGCATCAAAACCCTAAAAAAAGAAAGATGCATATGAAGGGGTCAGACTATCCTCAACGGCCACAATGGTGGACTTACTAACTGAGTGTTGCACTACATTTCAGACCCAAATGTAGTTCTAGGTGTGTGTGTGTGTGAAATCATGCCCTAGGTGCTCTTGTGTCAGTCACACTTTGTGAAGTAGTGAGCAATAACTAGATGTAGAAATGTAATAGATGGTGGATGGAATAGAATAAACTTCCCTCCTATGCAGTGTGATGCAAATGAACCAGCCTTGTCCCTTGTGATGGAGCTAGATGGATGCAAATGGAGCTCTAGATGCCTTAGATGGATGCAACCTTAGGTGATGATAGTAGTGCTTAGTGCTTGGTCCCTCATTATGGTCTCATAACTTTATATTTATATGGTTCTCTTGTTCTAATTTTGTAATTAACCCCAAAAAGGCTGACCACTAAAAATATGGAAAGCTCAAATGGCTAGAAAGTGCCCAAAAGATGGAGGTAAAGTGGAAAAGGATCAGGGGCACCCCTGAATGGGACCAGGTGCCTAGGGTGCCCCAGTACTAGCCTGGGTGCCCCAGTTAGGGATAGGAATGATGTAAAATGAAAAAACATACTGGGAAAGTACATGAGGAAGGTCGATAGTGACGACAGAAATAAAGTAAAATGGCCAAAGGACATGGGTTAATTAGTACTTTCTTCACTCAAAAACCATATGAATAGTAGTATGAGACCGGGACTAAATAATACCCAAAGTGCATGATTTTGTGTCTACATTTTCCCCCACTTTATGTTGGTGAGTGGAACGCTCGGTAACATAAAGTAGATAGAGATGTGTACCTGATGTCCATGTAGAGTGATGTAGAAAGTGTGTTGAAGGACTAGACAAAGTGTGGAGTGACAAAAAAAAGATGGAGCGTGGAGACTAAAGATGCAAAAGAGAAAAAAAGTGATGAGAGTGAACCTAGGGCAGAAATGTGTGTGTAGTTTACCAATGTGTGTGATGTACCTGCATGTTAGTATGAGGTGTGTGTACTGCATAATGTTGTTTTTGTTGTTGTTGTTGATGTTGTTTTTGACTGCTTACTTCTCGTACAGACGGACCTGCAAGGAGAAGATGATCAAGTAGTCAAATACACATGTATATATGTAAAAACATGTAAAGACATGTATATAGTAAAAAGCATGTAATGGAAGTATGAAAAATGTAAAAGGAACATGTGCACTTGATCCGTGATGAGAAAAAAATGGTGTAGAAAGGCTATCCTGTAACTGCAAGTTTTTTGGGTGATCTCACGCCACTGTGGCCGAAGAAGTGTAGGGAGAAAGCTACGTTATTCTCCAACCTGTAACTACTTCCCTGAGAATGTATGAAGAGATCTCTGTACTACCTAGTTTTTTGGGTGATCTGATGCCACTGGCCAAAGTAGTGTAGAGAGGAAATCCATTGTATCCTCTAACCTGTAACTACTCCCCAGAATGCTAAGGACAACATGTCCTGTAAAATCCATTGTGTATGGGGTTTGTAGACTGGTCTGAACCCACTCATTGTATAACCCACAATGTCAAGGATAAAAACTGAACTGAACTGTACTAGTAGAGAGCATTGTGTAGTGTGTAAACCCCAAATGATGCCCCCCTCTTTGGGGGCACATGTGACGTCACAGATAGGAGGATGTGGCCCCAAAAGAGGACCAACCACATAAATTATGCCCTGTAGGGGGAAGGGAATGTGCTTGGTAGAAACCAAGGCACACACAAACAAGTGGCTAAAAACAAGTGTTAGTATGAACAAACATGCATGTAGAAGACAAGTGTAAGCTATGCAAACAAATGTAAAAGCTAGAAAGAAAAATGATAATGTAAACACCCAAGAAGACAATCATAGACCGCGAAAAGTAGGTTGCAAACATGGGACATCACTCATGATGTCGCAAGACACTCAAGGCCATAATGGCCACATACAAACAAACAAGTGTGCACACCAAACAAAGGGCAAGGCCCACATACAATAGCAAACAAAGACAAACAAAGTACAAACAACAGATAGCCATGGAAGCAAGTAATCCTGCAAAACAAATGTTGCACATGAAGCACCCGTTAGCATGTTAGAAAGATAACCAATATGTCAAAAGCGTGTATAACCAAGTAATGAAAAATGCTAAGTACAAAATGAAACAATAACACCTGTAAGAGATGAATGTGGATGCCCCCAACAACCATTGTAGGAGTGGTAGGAGGTGAGCATGTATGTTACATGTAAGAGACATGTATCTGTGATCACAACTAGAGAAGGATGTGAACGCACATATGTGTATGGTAAAGATAATGACATACAAGAGATCTATCTAGCATGTGTAATAAAGTGAACATATACAAGAAAATGCAAGCAAGAGTAAAAGCAACCAAGATATGCAATATGTTGTGGATGGATGGAATGGAATGCAAGATGGATGATAGGAGCCATGTGCCCCCAAGTGAATGGAGTTGTATGCAATGAGGTTCATTTGGTTTTCCCCCTCAACAGTCAAGAATGAACCGTAAATGAGAGTGTGTCATTGGGAAATGGTCAAAATATGTGTTGTGTCTATTTTGTGCATTGTGATGATTGTGTATGTGTGTTGATGATATGTGACCTAGAGATGATGTGTGTGTGACCCTATAGTTGAAGCGTATATCATGAGAAGATGATCAAAGGAGTGATGATGTAGCCTAAAGCGTATATCACTACAAGATGAATAGAGGGAGTGGTGATGTAGCCTAAAGCGTATACCACTACAAGATGAAGGAATAGGTGACCATTTAGCCTATAGTGTATGTCACTAACCTAGTAATGTCACATGATAGAAGGATGAATGATGAATGTGTAAGTATGATAAGGTCCATTTGATTTGTAAACCCTCGACAATCGAGTATGGACCGAGGAACTAGAGTGCGTCATAGGGTAGTGAGTGCAACACATGTAGAAGATATGTATATGTGATGATGATAGATGACCATGTGATGTGTAAAATGTGTAAATATGTGATGTATAAAATGTAGTGCAAGATGTGTAGATAGCCTAATAGTGTGAAGATGCACACTATGTGATATGCATGATGAGTAGTATGTAATGCTAGACTCGTAGACAATAGGAGTGTGACACATGTATGATGAATACTAGTATATGATGTAGATATGTAGATGTGTAGAAATGTGAATGATGTAGAGTAAATGTAGAATGTATGATGTAAGATGTAATGTACATATGATGTGAGATGTGTGTGAAGATGCAATGTGTAGTACCTATACCTATTGTGCAGTGTGTGGGGTTCATGTGTAGTATGCCCTCAACAGTCAAGTGTGAACCGAAGCACAAGAGTGTGTCATCTGGTAATGATGACGCTAAATGTGTGATGAGTATGCCTATGCTAGGAAGGATGTATGATACATATGATAAGTATGAGAGATGTGTTGATGCTAATGAAGGGGGGGATGTGTGAATGATATGCCCCCCCAAGTGTGTGTGAAGTGAATGAACTATCCATGATAAAGTGAAGGATGAAGGTCCTCCATCTGATTCATGTGGTTGTGAAAGTGGTATGATTAACTTTTAATAGTAGTGGTGGTATAGTAGAGAAGACGTTGTGTGGTGTATGAATTCTATTTGCATGCAATGGATGAATATATGATGAATGTCATGGTGTGAAAAAATGTTTCCAAGGTGATGGAGATCTATGTGAATGTCCAAGATATGTAAAGGTGATGGACACCTTCATGTGGAATAAGTGAGGTGGTGACCTATGTTGAGATAATAATTTCCTAGGAATGGGCCAATACCTATCTGTAGGACTAGAGGAGTGGTGAGATTGTGTAGACAATGTGTGAGTAGGTGAACTAGGAGTAGATTGTGCTTTAGGAGTAACATAGAGTGTGTGTGATAGATGATGTAGTAGGTGTAAATGATGTTGAGGAGATGATGACCAATAGATGGGTAGACATGTCTAGAGATACACTGTCAATGAAATATGTTTGTAATATTTTGAAAATAGATTTTATGTAGCCTCAATGGCCATTGTCATAGAGATGTTGATGGGAATATTGTTTAATTTTGAGCACAAATGATTCATAGAACAAGATTAAGACCTACAAATCCAATTGAGATCAATTATGTGGCACACCAAAACATGTGCCCCAAAAGGAAAATGATGAGAAAAGTGAGAGGACCAAATGTATGTAGTTTGACGACACCATATGAGTTTGTTCATAGGATATTCAATTTGAGATAGAGGGTAACTGATAGCTTTGTAAAGTGGAATGGAACATGCACTAATGGGCCATGATGGGTCCAAACCTTAGTATTATTGATGGAAATGGAACCAATAGATGCATTGATATGTAAGTGATTAGATGTGAATTCACATGATAATTCGAGTTAGAAAAGTAGATGACCATGATGGAGATTATGTGAAACTAAAGAATTCAAGAGCCCCTGATGCAGGAGGAGGCATATTAAATGAAATATTGATGATTGATAGGCCAAGCTTAATATGTTGGGCATAAGGTTGTTAAATAATTTTGACATTTAGGTGTAGATTTGCAAGTTCAAGATTGCTTGCACTAGGTTATAATGGAAAATGACTATACCACAGTCAAAAATTCTGTCAATGGGATTGTGCAAGTTAAGAAAGTAAGTGGTAGAAAATTGTGCATTACATGTTAAATAATTTTGGAAACCAACAAGACATATGTCCCACACATCATGAGGTTTATAGGTGTAGGCACATCAAATATATTTATAAATGTTGTAATTCCTACCTTTTGGTCACGATGGGTCTAATTCAAGTGGTTAAGGAAGTGTAATAAGATTTCTCTCAAGAATTTGTTACAATATAAGATATGGGGCCATAGGAAAATTATTAAATGGATATGAGGTGGTTGTGATAAAATCTTTAGTAGTAGTGACTTGCATTATCATTATTTTGGAAAATTGGTTTAGTTGTAGATAAACTTGAAATGTTTCTTGTTTTAGAGGTGAGGAAGATGATGCTTGCTCTATGATACTTAAGAATGCCTATGGAAGTTTAGTTTCACAAAGCTTAAGAGTATGAAAAAGTTGGTCTATATGAATGAAGGAGAGGTATCAAAGACACTTTCCTGAACAGTGGTCCTGAACAATAAAATATTAAAGGTTAATACCCAAATGTGAACAACATCTGAAGCTAGAGTCCCAAAGCACATTTGACATCTTAGCTAGATTATTTTTGTATCTCAAAACATAATTGGCTAGGTGTTCATTAGATCCCATTTAAGTTGTGCTAGTTGATCATAAGATATCTTGGAGCTGATATTGATAGATAAAAATGAGTAAGAAAAAGCATGAATCCCTAGATGTGTGAATGAAGTTACCAAATGAAATAGGTAGGTCATAAAACCAATGCACATCATAATCATGGTCATTTATGGGAAATATTTTCTAGCCAAAATAATATGATCAATGCAAAATATAGACAAGCTATAGGAAATGCTCTAAGATGTTCTTGTGGGTCACCATGCCCATTGAAAATGGGAAGCTTAGGGGTGAAAAAGTAACTAGGAGGAAGTGGATAAGTGGAGATGGAGGTGCGAATGGAGTATTATGCAATAACAAGGTGGAATCTAAAGATGATGCATAAAGTGAGAAGTTGCTAACTTGTTGAGAACTTAAAGGAATGAATTTTTGCTTAAGGTACATGATAAAGGAAGTTAAGTCTTGAGTACCAATTATGAAACCTTTCATGTATGAGAAACTAAAGGTGGTGTGAAGTGATTGGTAGGAGTATTGATAAAAATTGGGAATGGTAGAAATAGGTGGAAGAGTAGAAGTTAGTGATTGAGGAGCAACAAAAGTTGGTATGCTGTGCAAGTAGTAAACATTGATGAGCTTCATATTAGTAGCTTCCTCAAAGAAACATGTAAAAGAAAGTCTAGATCTTGGGGAATTTAACAATGTGATCATTAATGGCCTTAAGATGTGCTTCAGTAAAATCATCATGAGATTGAGCCATGGTGAAAGAAGAAAATCCTAAACAAAAGGTGGATTCGAAGTTCGAGTTCACCAAAATGATTAAACTAAAATGGAAATATGAGGGGCCTAATTTAGTTTAATCTAAAATGTTATGCAAAGTAGTAAATAAAACTAAATAAATAAAAAAATGACCCAAACAACTAAGTAAATGAAATATGAAACCCTAATGTGCAAAGAAAGGTTAGAAAGAGCTTAGCTGATTTGAGATTGTTGGACTATGTCACAGAATGAGACCAGATGAATAGAATGAGGAAACGACACACGAGGAGCTTGGGAAAAGTGTAGATTTGAGATATTCTGAGCAGACTGGGGCACCTGGGGGAGGATAAGGGCACCTGGGGCACCCTGGTCTAAGATCTGGGTGCCATGGTCTATGCAGGAGGTCCAAAAACCAAATTTGTAGGGTCACTAGATGATCTGAAGCCTTCACTTCCTGTCGCATGTATTTCACTGTTGAACTGTTGGATGTCACTTGTAATCAAAGATGAAGAGAAGACCTACAAAACCCCAAGCCAAGCATCAAAACCCTAAAAAAATAAAGATGCAAATGAAGGGGTTGGACTGTCCTCAACGGCCACAATGGTGGACTTACTAACTGAGTGTTGCACTACATTTCAGACCCAAATGTAGTTCTAGTGTGTGTGTGTGTGTGTGTGAAAATCGTGCCCTAGGTGCTCTTGTGTCAGTCACACTTTGTGAAGTAGCGAGAAATAACTAGATGTAGAAATGTAATAAATGGTGGATGGAATAGAATAAAATTCCCTCCTATGCAGTGTGATGCAGATGAACCAACCTTGTCCCTTGTGATGGAGCTAGATGGATGCAAATGGAGCTCTAGATGCCTTAGATGGATGCAACCTTAGGTGGATGATAGTAGTGCTTAGTGCTTGGTCCCTCATTATGGTCTCATAACTTTATATTTATATGGTTCTCTTGATTCTAATTTTGTAATTAACCCCGAAAAGGCTGACCACTAAAAATATGGAAAGCTCAAATGGCTAGAAAGTGCCCAAAATATGAATGCAAAGTGGGAAAAGGATCAGGGCACCCTGAATGGGACCAGGGCACCTGGGGTGCCCCAGTACTGGGCTGGGCCCCAGTCAGGGATAAAATGACAAAATGATGAAAAAATGACTTGGGCAAGTATGTGCAGGAAGGTTGGCAGTGACGACAGAAAGCAAAGTAAAATGGCCAAAGGACAGGGGTTAATTAGTACTTTCTTCACTCAAAAACCATATGAATAGTAGTATGAGACCGGGACTAAATAATACCCAACGTGGTGTGATTCCATGGGTTCGAAAGGAAGATGCATTCTGCAGAACTAAGTCTTCGGAATAAATTAAATTAAATGGAATTTGAAGTTCACCCTGTTAAAAGCAACAAGACACATGGGCAAGAAAGTGGTAAAAGAAAAGGAAAACATGTAGGAAGTTCCCACAGTGAATCAAATGCCACCATGTCTCAATCAAGTGTTCCTCCCGAATGTAAAATTTCAAATAGCCATATCTTTCTGTCCAGAGCTCCAAATTACACAAAATTGGTTTCATTTGAAATGTATCATCAAGCACTCCATGTTGGTGTAATTAGATTCAAAATTTGACATTTTTTTAGTAAAATAGGAAAAAAATAGTATGGTAATTGAAAAACGCATGTAAGTGGCTCATCTCATCATTCAAAAGTTTTAATAATAGAAGAACAGATGCAAGAGCAAAGGGAAAGTTATAATCAGAATTGCATGTCTGAGCACTCTCCTTTTTTTCTCTCTCAGGTCTTCTATAAAAGCTTCTGACCACATTGTAAAAAACGTATTTTCCTCTTCATTTATGTTTTCGGAGCAATTCTAATTTTTGGGTGAGAAATCAAGGATTATGAGTAATTTTTTGTGCTTATTCCACCTCTTGGAGCAATAAAGGAGTTGTTTTTTACCTTCCTACAATCTTCGTTTAGTGCATATTTTGTTTTAAAATAATTTTATCTTTGTGATATGTGTTCATCCTTGGTTTAATAGTTTATTCTTCATTCCTTTGTGTAGGTTTGTGTCAATCTATAGATCATATATTGTGTTTAACAGGTTGTATGTAGGATCTTGTTGTGGAGCCATTTGTTGCCCCTTCTTTATCTTGTCGTAACTCAATCCAAACCTTTCTATGAATTGCTTTTATTTTGATACAGCCACTTATGTTTATTTTATGGTGTGTGTGTGACTCTCGTGCTTCATCTATGTGATTAAAATAAGTATGATATCCTCAAAAAATTCTTTTCTATCACCATCTTTTTTCATTTTTTCTCTTCTTTTTTCCTCCCTTTTCTTTAATGGTTTTGGTACAGTAGATTAGACTTAGGGATAGAAATATTTTATGTGTTGCACTAGGGTAACCATCCCTCTCTGGAGACTCACTCCAACACACAAGTCACCCACAACCTAGGATTGTTTCCACTTTTTCAATCGAAAGGAGAGTTACCACACATTCTTTAAAGGGTGCATTTCAAAGTGATAATAGATTAGCCTTAGGGATAGAAATATTTTAGGTGTTGCACTAGGGGAACCATCTCTAAAGACTAACTCCAACATACATTTCGTATGAGTGTTTCCATTTTTTCAATAGGAAGGAAAGTTACCACAACATTCTCCAAAAGGGTGCATTTTAAAGTGACAATAGTTTCTGGAACACCCGTTGGGATAACTTTGTTGAGAATTTCATATTTTTTTAAGTGATTTGCTATACATTCAGTAGCCACCTTTGGAGGCCCCTTTGGAAATAACTGGTATTTCTACTAATGCCCTCGGAACACTTTGTTTAAATTTTATATCTTTCAAGTGTTCCATTGCATAATAGTTCTAATAGAGTGAGTCAAAATTTGATGTTACTTTTGGAAAATATCATTGTTTCGGACATATATATTCAGCATCTAGAGACTCCATTGGCAAAAACAACCCTTTTTCGCAATCAATAGATCATTCCTCTATCTTTCCATCCCTTTTTTTATGAGGTTGTGCAATCATGAATTCAATTCCTCATTGGAATTCCCAGTACCAAAAGCATTATTATTCCCCTCCACATCTTGTTTCCCAAAATTCTCCTCTAGATCAGTATTATAAGCCCAATCATAATTAATATTCCCATGATCCAAAGTTTACTAATCCATATGGTTATCCTATTAATCATGGTGTGTTTCAAGAGAAGGAATATGCAAATTATGGAAACAATTACATGCTTAATGATGATTTTCATATTCAAGTACAACACATGGATGTAAAAATTGTACATATAAAGGAAACATTTTCAAAGCAATCAAGCTTGTTTTTAGGGTACCCTACCCATGGGTTGGTCCTATGCCAAACTCGTATATCCCTCAAGAGAAGTTAGACTTTATGTCTAGATTGTTACCACAAATATTAAAGTGGAATGAAGAAATGAAAGCTTACCAATCTAGTTGTAGGGAACCCTGCCCATGGGGTAATTCTTCACTGTCATCTTATAACCATCCCATTCCTACTTCCCAACCTACACAATCCCAACCTAAATTTGAAGTTCCTATCTTTCTTAAGCCTTCCCCTTTCATTCCTTCTCCTCCAAAAGATCTTGCACCTCCCAAATCATTTCAAAAATTACAAAATCATTTAGCATCCCAACCCACCCCTCCTCTCATATTCCCAAATCCATTTTGGAATGAAACTAATCAGAAAATCAGTTTACAAGAGCAGACAACTAAATATCCAAGCAAGGAAGTTCTCAGGAAAAATCTTATAAAATGGAGCTTACAGTTTGAGACTGAACAAATTCCTCATATGGTTGAGCCTACAATAGATACATAATCTGAGGATCATAAGAAATAGGTTGAAGTTGTAGAGAAACATGAGGAAGATTACCAACAAGCAAAGGTTACAAATGTTTTAATCAGATATCTTGAGTTACAAAGTAAAGACATGTTTTAGAGGATCATATGAGTGTTTCTAAGGACAAGATCAGTAATCTTGAGTCTATATCATATTTATTTAGAAGTAAGGAAAAACATTTTACTAGTGTCTCATACCCTTATCAAATCATTTCTAGCAAAGGAAATGATTCAATAACAGTTCTTGATTATTATGATTCTGATATAGAATATGATAAGGTGTTAACCATGCAAGAAGAGATGTCCACAAATAAAAAACACAAATCAAATCTAGATGAAGATCAGTTTCAGGGAAAACATGAAAAAGTATTATAAGGTGAGAAACATGGTTTGGTTGAATGTAATGACCCTCATTTTTTTTCACATTTAGAGATTTCTTTATTCATGGAAGATTGTGAAAAATTAGCAAGTTTATCTTTATAAAAGGAAATAGATCAGTTAGTGTTGCATCATGGTGAGGAGGAGGGTGATTTTAAGTTATCAAACTTTTTGTACAAGGGTGCAAATGGAGGAGATCATGATAATCAATGAGGAAACCAAGAAGTAAAATGTGGTTTAGATTATCTTGAAAACATACAGAGGACAAAATCAATAAAGAAATTCAAATTCAAATGGATTTTTCCTCAAGCATGAACAATAAAGATGATGAGGTTTTATCAGACTTGGATAATTTTGATGATGAGGAAGAGCCAATTTAAATTCTAAGTATTCCACCCCATCATCTATCTTCCTCAACAAATATTCTCTTGTTATTAAATCTTCTTTTGATCTTGAGAAAGAACCAAATATGAGGTTTTTTGCAAAGAATGACGTAGAAATGTTTTTAGATCAGCCTACAAGTATCTAATATGATCAAGGAAGTGCCTCAAGTACTCCGAATAACGAAGTTGTACACAAAGAATATGGGTATATTAGTTTATCATCTATGACCAAAACATGTCCAATCAAGTATTTGGCTAACTTAGAGCTAAATAAGGATTTTACACCAGTTGTGCTTACTTCAGAGCATAAGAAAGAGCTTCAAGTTGCCAAAAATCAACCCCAACATCTACAAAGACCAAGTACATATCCTATAGAGGTGTTTAATCTTTTCTTGACTGATATTTTGAGAAAATCAAAGTTGAAAATGATGTCTTCACTTTCACCATATGATCTATTTGGAAAATTGATCTCATGGCCACACTTTGTGAGAAAATGAAGTTATTTCTCCCAATGGGTATGTGGTTTTGTTTATCTTTCCTTTCTATTTGTTTAGATTATGAGTAGTTTAGGTTTCTTTCTTGCATAATAAGTACTTTTGCACACTCTAAATGCTTCCAGTTAGATCATGTATGATTTCCCAATTTTTTTGATGCATCCTTCCTTTGTTGTTGTTATTGGAGATACACTCCTTTTGTTGTGTAATGTTCACTGAATGAGTCCCTCGAATCATTCCTTATGATGATCATTTGAATAAGTGCATTGGATGCACAAGTGTTGGTTCCTTTTACTTGTTTTAATGTGTTAGGCAGCTTGATCTCAAAATTTCATAATGAATACATGAATTTGTGCCCAATGGATGCTTCAAGGAAACTAGTTTATTGCAATCTAGCAAGTAGATTACCCCTGGAGGTTGCCAAATGTTATCCCATATTAACTCCTTTGGTTAATTGGGATAATTTACATAGAATGGTATTAGGAAGGTTTTGGTCAAATTTTTGGAACATAGGGAGCAAGAAAAGTCCATGTGATTTAAGAAAATCTGAATTAAATCCAATTGCAGAGTAACATATATAATAAAATACAATAGATATACGTATGTTGAGCACTCAAACAATGAAATCCTATAAGCAAATGAGGGAGATAGATGAATTAGTTGAATCTTGCACAATCTAGAACAAATATGACTTGTGTAAAGTGTTGAATAGGACTAGAACTATATCTTAACTACTCTATAAAATAAGGATTCTAAGAATAATGTCAAACACGGGTGCCCAGAGCTAGACAAGAATGCCTAGGTACTAGTGACTTTTTTAGAACTGTTGACTGCGTAGAAGATAAGAATCTACCTTCTCCTGTGTTGCTAGGGTTTCGCTATCACTTCATGTTCATCACCTAATATTCACACTTGGATTGTTGAGGTTACCTATAACCTACAACATAAACCCTAGCTCACAAACACATCAAATTGGAATGAAAATTAAATATGTGAAGTCAGACTGACCTCGGCGGTCACCTAATGAGTGAACTTATGACTGAGTGTTGCACTACATTCCAAACTCCATCTAATTCTTTGTTATTGTGTGTGTAATAGTGTCCTTAGGTTTCCCTCGCGCAAATTATGCCAAGATAATAGGCTATGTCTAGATAAAATGAAAATGTGTGATATGGAATTGAGCACGTCCCCTTCCTATATAGTGTATGCAACCCAAAAATGTAGTCCCTTGTAATGGTAGTGATATTATGTAGATGAGATTACCCCTTAGAATTTTCATCCAGAATAATAGTGTGTATGTTGTGCATATATATGGATCTCTTGTTTGAATTTTGACACTAGTGACACAACATGTCGACTATAACCTCAAGATAAGGATAAGAAAACTAAAAAGGCCGACCATAAATGTCATAAATGTAAACAAGAACAAAGAGGATAGAATCACCCAAAATGGGCAAGAGCACCCGTGTGTTAGTGTCTAGAATGGGCTTTGGTGTCTAGGGATAAATTATGACATATGTGAGAAGATAGACAGACAAGGATCTATGTCACTTGGATAGAATTGGGTACAGAAATGACAGATGTGAGAGAAAAAGACAATGGAAACAATCAAAGCAGATGGATGGACAAGGGATTGTGTCACCAATGAATACTTCTCTTCCTTAAAATCCATACATATAACAACATACTTGATGGCATAGTAAAATAGTAGTATGTGTGTGATTTTGTATCTACATTTTCCCCCCTTTATGTTATTTGAATGAAATTTAAGTAGTGTAAAGAAAGTAAGGAACATACCTGTAAAAATTCTGGAGAAGACATGTCACAAAGTGCACATAAAATGTAAGAACTTGTAGTGTGGTTAACCATGGATCAGTGTTTTGACCCATGTGGTTTAAGTAGAGATAGAGAACCGTCGTAAAGAGCACTTGGAGAAATATTGACATGATTCGTAGAATTTGGAGATTTTTGAATTGTTGTCAATGGAGATTGAAGAGGTAGGGAGTGATCAATTCCCAACCCAAATTTGTTTGTTTGCAAATGGGAGAATTTGGGCATCCTTCCACCAGAGGAAGAGTGTTAGGGAGAGAGGTATATTTTTTCTATCCATCTATGATTGTATCCCTAAAAGGTCCAACCGTTGCAGATGGATAGAGACCAAAATTAGTTCTAATTCAGCTCTGAATTAGTTCTGATTGAAAAATTGTTTGTCCCCCAAATGAGTTCTATAGATCTGCTTTTCTAAGGCAGAGTCATTTGGTGTGATCTGCATAACATTGAACTTTCCCCAAGGTGTGGGACCTTGCAAATGGAAAAGCTCTCCAGATTAAAGGTTGGTTCCTATTCCTCTATTTAGGTGCATACGTGAGAACTTGCAGAGGATCTATCTCTATACCTAATCTAAAATTTTCCAAGGAGACAGGGATAAAAAGGGATATAAGAAATAAGAAATGACTAAACTACAAGGTGATGCACTGAAGGAATGATGAACATTAGTTTTGCTGATAGACACAAACCAACAAAATACATACAATAATCAAGCACAGATAACCAGATTTATAATGAAAGACCAGATGCGAGCAAAAGAGACAAGAAAGGATCTAGAATCGATCACAAACGTGTTTTATTGCTCTGCAGATTGTTACAATGCATTACAAAACAACAAGGAGGCAAGAACATATTACAATGTTAATGGAAGGCCTAAACTCCATGAATTCCTTTGCTAGAAGGAAAAGGGGAGCCTGTAAAACAAAAGAATGTCCAACCCTTTACAATGAGTCCCGAGCCTGTATTTATAGATTCGATACAGACGGGAGAAAAAGAGAGAAAGTGGGAAAATAACTCCAAGCTCAACCACCACTATTTAATGTCTCCCATAAAATCTATTCCAAATCTGTCTTGACTGCATCAAATCCTTATTCGGCACCTTGAAGGAGGAAGAAACGGAAGAGCAGATCGAATCCGATTTGGTTATTGAGGCAAGAAGATCCTGCATTAAAGGCCCTGAAGATGTTTCTCCATTTTTCACCTACCAGGGCCTGAAAAAAATGATTTTTTATCTTTCCATGGTGTAGAGGACGTCGAGATGCTTCCAACGGTGTAAGATTTGCAATATTTTGAGCCCTGAGTCGAAAGATATGCCCCTTCGAAGTTTGTATCGGGTCCGTACAAATGGGTGGGAAAACAGTTTGAAAAATGGATCTCCTTTTTAATATGGGCACGTGGCAGCCAGATTAGGGAAAAATCAGGTTTGCGGGTCCGTGATTTATCTTTTTCCCCCTTTTCACAAAAAAAATGCAAAACTCAGAAAAACTCCTGCGGCCCCAACGCTCCGCTTGGACACGTGGCACCCTTTGGTTGGTTGGGGAGATGTGCTTCAATTTTTATCTTTGTCTTTTGACAAAAGGAAAATTTTCACCTTTTCCTCTGACTCCCCACTTTGACCTTGACTCGGGCTCAAACGCTGAACTTTTTCCTTTGGGTGGAGTTGCGGCCCATTTTGCAACTTTTACACCTTTGGAATAACAAGGGGCAAAAAACCAACTTTCCCCCCGATGGCCTGCTTTAGCGCTGCTAGTTTAGGCTTGCCACGTGGTTTTCCTCTGGAGCTACCTGCCCATTTTCTACTGGCTAATTTCTATATTTTGGTTAAGTCCTTTGCTTGGTGGGGTCATATTTCTTGACCTGGGACATGTGGCAGTCTGGCGCTCATTTGGAAACCCTCTCCAATTCTTCTAGGTCATTCGGACACTTGGCACTCTCGACTGGTCTGCCCCATGCATTGACTATTCAACTGACTCTGCCCTTTTTTTTTCTAGACACATTGGCACCGCTCTCGCTTGAAAGCCCGATTCAAAATTGCCCTTTGAAGGAGCATCGAGCCTTCACACTTGGAATTTTCCCCCCAGGTCTTGGACTTTTCTGAGTCCCTTTTATCCTTTTGGACTTGGGCCATGTGGAGAGCCAATTTTCACCCACCTCACCTTTTTTGGGTCTCCACCTTTGGACTAACTCTGGAGAGATGGATTTAAGACACTTGGAGACCTCTCTTGCACTTTATACTTAGTCAATTTTGGACTCTTTCCTGAATGGTTTTGAGGGAAACTTCACCATTTTTTCCCCTTCTTGCTCTGGTTCCTCTGCGGCATTGCCCCTTCTTTTCTGACCCTATTCCATTCCATTGTTGAGTCCTTCTGTGACCTATTTACAAGATCTGAATGAGTTTTCTCAGGTTCTTTCTATGCGGGGTCGTGGCTGATCCAATATTTTCCTGGGGGTGAAATATGGATAACAATTTGGTGACTCACAGGGGTATCTTCCTGCTAGATGAAAAGACCAATTGCCTTGTCATATCCATTGGGCATGGAGTCGAGAACAATGGTCTGATACTGATTCTACCTCTGATTCATGAGCCCGGCTGTTTGCACTCTCAATTTTCATAAGAAATCTCGAAATGAAGGTTTCTGAGAGTAGAAAATTGTTTTGACCTGGGGCTTCATCTGTCTCTCTGAATGGACTGCATAAGAGCAACAAAACAACACCACAACTATATACAAAATTTGAAATCATACATGCTCCAAATAGAACATGCAGAGCGTGCAAAGCACTTAGGAGAAAAGCAACCTAAACTACAACAAGACAATGTGCACAAGCACTTAGAGGAAAAGAAATTAACTAATATGTACAAGGTGATAACCTTCCTTCTAGTAGCAGTGTTTAAGATAGATTCCATTTACTGGAATCTGCAATTCCTCACCATCCAACGTAGACAATTGGAAAGCATTGCTACTTTTACATCTTGTGACCATGTAGGGGCCACTCCAAATGGCATCAAACTTGGAATGCCTTCCTAGTTTTTCCCGATCTGCATCCCATTTCAAAACAAATTCTCCCTCCTGGAAGGTCCTTGTTTTGCCTTCTTGTCAAAGCATCTCTTGATTGAGGCCTGATCCTTCTCTATTGCTTGGAGTGCATGCTCTCTAGTTTCTTCCAATTCTATCAGCTCCACATACCTGGCCTCCATTGGTTCAAATTCAGACATCTCTAGCTGCTTCACGAGCTCTAATGCTGGCAACTCAAGTGATATAGGCAACACTGCCTCTTTCCCATAGACAAGTTTGAATGGAGAGCTTCCTGTAGATCTCTTGGGTGTTATCCTATCAGCCTATAAGGCCGATTTGAGCTTTGTGTGCCAGGTTCTCTGATTTTCATCAAGAGTTCTTCTGATGATCTTTAGCAGGTTCTTGTTTGTGGACTCAGCTTGGCCATTACCTTGAGGGTAATAGTTTGATGAAGTGCTCAAGTAAGTCCCATTCTTAACAGCCCATCCTGTGATCTTGGAACCTATGAATGCCAATGCATTGTCTGATATAATGGTGGCTGGCACTCCAAATCTGGTCACTATCCCTTCATAGAAATCTAGTATACTAGACTCATTAGCTTCCTTGAGTGCCACTGCCTCGGTCCACTTGGTGAAATAGTCTGTTGCTGTCAGAATCCATTTGTGGCCTTGGCTTGAATTTGGATTGATGACTCCAATGAAGTCCAATCCCCATTGCATGAAAGGTTGGTCGACTGAAATTGGGTGCAATGGAAGTGCTGCTAACTTTTCTTTGCCTTTGAAGAATGCACAATTCTTACACTTTTTGATCCATGCATAGCAGTCACTAAACACTCTGGGCCAATAATAACCCACCTTCATGATCTTGAGTGTTGTCACCCTTGGAGAAAAATGGCCTCCAGCTGCTTCAACATGGAATTCTTGTAACACTCTCTCAACCTGATCTGTCTCAATGCATCTCAGCAGAATGCCATTGATGTCTCTTTTGAACAAGACACCATCAATAAGAACATATGGGATGGCCTGTAGTCTGAAATGTCTCCTTTTTTCTTTACTCATCCCATGAGGACACATGCCTGTTTGAAGGAAGTGCACCATGTCTTGAGTCCAACAAGGAGTAGGTACATCATTATTTCCTTCCTCTTGATTATCCTGTAGAACAAAAACAACCTCCTTTTCACTGTTTGCTTCGTCTTGTTGACCTGAGGCTAGTTGTTCACACAACCCCTTCCCATGGACCAGCTTAGTGACCTTGATCTCAATGTCATATTCCATGACACGAGTGATCCATCCTGCATGTTTTTCATTCAGATCCTTGCTGAGAAGGAATTCTTTAACTCCCGCATGGGAGACCAACAATTGGATTTTATTATTTGAAACCAGATGCTTAAACTTCTTTAATCCTCTGATTACTACCAGGACTTGCTTTTCGATGAAGGAGTATCTCACTTCATAGTCTTCCAGACCTTGACTGAAGAAAGCAATTGGTTGTTCTGTACCTTCTTTGTTCTGCTGAACTAAGATTGCAGAAATTGTGTCACTGCCACCAAAGGCATACAATATGAAGTCTTTAGAGAAATATGGATTCACGAGAGTTGGGGCTTGTGATATAGCTTCTTTGATGGCCTCAAAGCTTGCCTTTCCTTCAGCTGTCCACCTGAATGCTAAGCTCTTCTTCAACATCAACGTTATTGGCTTAACAAGGGCAACAAAGTTTGGTACAAACCTGCAGACAAAATTGATTTTTCCCAGGAAGCTTTGAAGAGATTTCTTGTGGCTTGGCAATGGCAATGCTCTTATTGCTTCAACTCTCTCTGGGTCAATTGCCAATCCTTCCTTTGATACAATATGGCCTAGAAGCCTGCCCTCATGGGCCAAGAATATGCATTTTTTAGGGTTCAATGATACCCCAAAACTCCTACATCTTCGAAACACCTGCCTTAGGTGGAAAAGGTGGTCTGCTGCATTTTTGGAAAACACCGTAATGTCATCCAGATAGATCAGTACTATTTTGTTGATCAGTCCTTTGAATGCCATATCCATTTCCCTTTGAAAAGTGGCTCCGGCATTGGACAATCCAAATGGCATTTTTCTGTAGGCATAGGTGCCCCATTTGGTGGTGAAAGTTGTTTTGAACTGATCATCTTCTTTCACCATGATCTGGTTGTACCCTGAGTAGCCATCTAGGAGGGAGAATCTCTCTGATCCAGACACCACTTGCAAGATCTACTCCATTGAAGGGAGTGGGTAGTGATCTTTGAGGGAAGCTCTGTTCAAGTCTCGAAAATCTACACACAACCTAATCTCTCCATTTTTCTTCCTAACTGGGACCAGGTTTACAACCCAGCTTGAATGTTTGATTGGAAATATGGTACTTGCCTCTATCAGCTTGTTCAGCTCTTTCTTCATCAGAGGCTCAATGTGTGGATTGACTGGTCTCTACTTTTTCCTGATGGGCTGAGCAGCTGGATCTAGTTTGATTGTGTGTTGTGCTAGCTTTGGATTGAACCCTCTTAGGTCTTCATAGCTCCAAGAAAATACATCTGGAAATTCTTGGCAAAGTTGTATGAATTCATACCTTTCTTGCTCGGTGGCCACTTTGCCAATTTGAAGTGTTTTGCCTTCTCCAACTGGGATTGACTCTGAATCTTCTCCTTTGATCTGTATGTTAGCCTTCTCTTTTCTAAACTGATCATTAGGATTGAAGATAGACTCCAATGTCACTAAGCCTTTGGGAAGCTTGTTTGTATGCAGCTGTACTATTTGATTCCTGTATTGCTGCTCTAATCTGCTTTGATTTCTAGCTGAGAATTCAGCTTCTTCTTGCAAAAAATTAATGATCTGCTGATCATTCTCGAACACCTGCCAGCATGTGTTGTTATCTGGCACTGCTGGCCTCACAACTATATGGATATGTGGTTGTTCTTTGTCTCTTTTGATGTTGTCGACCACATCAAATGTTGCTCCAACTGCTGCAAGCCTATCAACAGCTTCGTTCTCCTTCCTGGGTATGGACACAATGTTGAAGGCCTCAAAATCCTCCATGAGATCCCATACCCTACTCTTGTAGTTCTTGAGCAGGTCATTTTTGACAGCATTAAATCCTCTGACTTGATTGGCAACCAATTCACTGTCACCAAACACTTGCAAGTTCTTGATTCCTAGCTTCCTTGCCCAATGAAGACCATGGACCAAAGCCTCATATTCAGCAGTGTTATTTGAGCAGGAAAATTGAAATCTGAAGGCTGAATAATATTTCATACCTTTGGGGGACACAATCATAGCTCCTCCTCCAGCTCCTTGTCTACTCCTTGAGCCATCAAAGAACAATTGCCATACCTCATTGTCATCTTTATATTCTGGCTTAATTAGGTCAGGAAGAGGATGATTCTCTTCATGTAGACAGTAGACACCTAGCTCAGATTCTTCCATCTCCTTATAGGGGTCAAAAGCATGTCTTTTGTTGGCCCACTCATCGAGAGTCAAGTCTGGGATACATCCCACCTTGGTATCTGCTTCACAAGTGCTTAGGAGGTCTTCTTGATCAAAAGCTGAGCAGTTGGCATTGATTGGGCTAGGCACATAAGATTCAATATGATAATCAACAATGGGCTCAGATCTGATTGTGGCCTTTTCCCCATACCTTGTTCTAAAGAGCATATGTGACCAATCAGCAGACAGATAGCCTCCAATTTTGGCAGTGAAGTCCCTGGACAAACACAAAAGCAAAATGTGGTGGCAAATCTATGATTGACATGTTCTGCAAAACAGTCACATTGGGGCAGGCATGCAGAGTGAGGCTTAGATCCTTGATGATTCCAATAGTTCTCACTATTGTCCCATCTAATTACACCACCCCTCTAGAGATGACTTCATATTGGAGACCCAGTTGATCAGCTATTTGCTTGGGCATTACAGAACTACTTGCCCCAGAATCAATCATACAATTGTGCACCAATTTGTCTCCAATAATCAATGAAACATAGAATGGAGGAGGTCTCAAGTTATTACCTTGTTGTTCTTTATGGTTTTCCCCAGGTTGAGCTGTATTGGTAAGCACTTTCTCTTGCTGGTTAGGGGTGTGATTTGAGCTTGACCAATTTTGTATAGCAGTCTGCAATAGATCCCTCTGCCCTGGAATGGCCAATGACTCCCATAGTGAAATGTTCACACTTGTCCTCTTCATTTGCTCAATGATGTTGAATGAGCTATCCTTTTGCTGCCCCTTCCCAGGCACATTTTTCTCTTGCACCTGGGTTGTTACAACCGGTGCCTGAGTAGGTCTGGAAGGTGGCTTGGATTGACTTTGACATTGGGAGTTGTATTTTGAATGCCAATACCTTGCTGAGCGATGGAGGGTTGAGGATCACCTGAGCTTGGTGAATGTCCTTCTCCAATATTTCTCCTCTTAGACCATGTATTGGCAGCTATACTTTGAGAAGGAGTCTGATTCATTCCACAGAAGTCTTCAGCCCGCCAATTGACAAGCATAGTTTCATTTGGGGGTCCCTCTTGCTGAGCTCCTTACTGCTGACTTTCTTTGTGGCTAGGTTCTTGTGACACACCAATGGTTTGCACCATCAGAGCCTGATTTAATGCACCATTGAAGCACATTGACTGATTATGTGGCTGATTACATGGGAAACACCATTCATACTCTTGTGCCATGTTATTCTGTGCTGGAACCAATCCCCTTGATGTTGAAACTGTGTTTGGGTCATATGACCTGAAAGGTCTAGCAGCTTGAGGTTTCCCTTGGTGTTGACTCTGATTTACAGCCTGGGCTGGTGGTCTATTTTGCTGATATGGGGGTCTGGCCTGATACTGAGCCTGGGGCTGATATGGCCTAGAACTCTGAGCCTGCTGTCTTTTGATGGTTACTAGCTCATTTCCCAGGTTTTGCAGTTGTTTCATCACTTCCTGAAGCTCCTTTGAGGTGTTAGATGATGAAGTGGAGGCTTCAGCTGAACTTTGACTCCTAGAGGTGGGTATAGGAGCTAATGTGGGTGTTTGGCTGGTACTTGGGTTTCCTAACTTGGGGTAAAGGGGCATGGATGGCCTAGGGGTAAGTTTTCCAGCCTGAATCAAATGGTTCTCAGCTCCTATGGAAAGGCTATAGGCTGCAGGTAAGGTTGTGCCCCCCATTGACTGAATCATCAAAGAAATATCAGAATTTAAAGCCCTAAGAAAGTATAAGAAGGCACCTTCATTAGTGGGCTTTACTGCTGTTGGAATCCTGTCCCAGGTCCATTGAAATCTGAGGTTGAAATCCATCAGTTGCTCATTCGGGGCTCTCTTGATTGTTGTCAGTTGCTCCAACAAAGACAAGTTATCACCTTTTTCTCCAAACTGGTTGTGAAGAGCTGTGCACAGCTGGTTCCAATTTTGAATAGAGCCTGCTTCAAGGCTCCTGAACCATTGTGAAGCTTTACCTTTGAGTGAAGAGGCTAGCAACTTGACTGCAATATCCATCTCATGGATCTCATGGATTGTACAGACATTTGCAATATCTTGGACATGGTCACCAGGAGAAGTCTGGTTTTCCCCAGTGAAATATGGGATGCTCTTTAATGCTGCAATCGGGACCAGATTTTGTGCATTCAGGGTGAGTGGGCTGCTGCCAGTGAAGTTGACATAAGGATTTGGCTGAGCCATTCTGATCGGCCTGAGTACCCTTCTTGTTTGAAAGAATGGCCTACTAGGAGGAGGTGTTGATAAGGCTCTGTTTGGGGGAGATGGAGAACTCTGGGCTCTTCTTCTTTTCCTTCTGTCTGGAGACAAGTGTATGTGTACAAATTATCCTTCCTCTCTTGTTCTAGACCTTGTTTGTATCCTTCTCATGAACTTGCTTGGACTGCTGAAACCAGTGCATTTGTTTCTTTTGGAGTCGTCAGATGTACAATTTTAAAACTTATTAAAAGTTAGAATCACAACAAATGCACATCAATCTTACTGTAATAAGATGGAGACTTCTCGGTCCCACCAGGTGTGCCAAAACTGTTAGTAAAAAATCACAGCACCCCCAAATGAGTTCTATAGATCTACTTTTCTAAGGCAGAGTCATTTGGTGTGATTTGTATAACATTGAACTTTCCCCAAGGTGTGGGACCTTGCAAATGGAAAAGCTCTCCAGATTAAAGGTTGGTTCCTATTCCTCTGTTTAGGTGCATACGTGAGAACTTGCAGAGGATCTATCTCTATACCTAATCTAAAATTTTCCAAGGAGACAGGGATAAAAAGGGATATAAGAAATAAGAAATGACTAAACTACAAGGTGATGCACCGAAGGAATGATGAACATTAGTTTTGCTGATAGACACAAACCAACAAAATACATACAATAATCAAGCACAGATAACCAGATTTATAATGAAAGACCAGATGCGAGCAGAAGAGACAGAAAGGATCTAGAATCGATCACAAACGTGTTTTATTGCTCTGCAGATTGATACAATGCATTACAAAATAGCCAGGAGGCAAGAACATACTGCAATTTTAATAGAAGGCCTGAACTCCATGAATTCCTTTGCTAGAAGGAAAGGGGAGCCTGCAAAACAAAAGAATGTCCAACCCTTTACAATGAGTCCCGAGCCTGTATTTATAGATTCGATACAGACGGAGAAAAAGAAAGAAGCGGGAAAAATAGCTCCAAGCTCAACCACCACTATTTAATGTCTCCCATAAAATCTGTTCCAAATCTGTCTTGACTGCATCAAATCCTTATTCGGTGCCTTCGAAGGAGGAAGAAACGGCGGAGCAGATCGAATCCGATCTGGTTGTTGAGGCAAGAAGATCCTGCATTAAAGGCCTGAAGATGTTTCTCCATTTTTCACCTACCAGGGCCTAAAAAATGATTTTTTATCTTTCCATGGTGTAGAGGACGTCGAGATGCTTCCAACGGTGTAAGATTTGCAATATTTCGAGCCCTGAGTCGAAAGATATGCCCCTTCGAAGTTTGTATCGGGTTCGTACAAATGGGTGGGAAAACAGTTTGAAAAATGGATCTCCTTTTTAATATGGGGCACGTGGCAGCCAGATTAGGGAAAAATCAGGTTTGCGGGTCCATGATTTATCTTTTTCCCCCTTTTCACAAAAAAAATGCAAAACTCAGAAAACTCCCACGGCCCCGACGCTCCGCTTGGACACGTGGCACCCTTTGGTTGGTTGGGGAGATGCGCTTCAATTTTTATCTCTGTGTCTTTTGACAAAAGGAAAATTTTCACCTTTTCCTCTGACTCCCCACTTTGACCTTGACTCGGGCTCAAAATGCTAACTTTTTCCTTTGGGCAGAGTTGCGGCCCATTTTGCAACTTTTACACCTTTGGAATAACAAGGGGCAAAAAACCAACTTTCCCCCCGATGGCCCGCTTTAGCTGCTAGTTTAGGCTAGAATTTTTTTACCTGCCTAATTTTATACTTTTGGCTAAGTCTTTTGCTTGGTGGGGTCATATTTCTTGACCTGGGACACGCGGCCTGGCAGGTGCTCATTTGGAAACCCTCTCTCTATTCAATCTTTGAATCAGCACCATTTAGACACTTGGCACTCTCCGTCGGTCTACCCCATGCATTGACTATTCAACTGAATCTACCCCTTTTTGACTGGACACGTGGAGGCACCGCGCTCACTTGAAATCTCGATTCAAAATTTTCCTTTGAAGGAGTGTCGAGTTGACACTTGGCAGCCCCCACAGGTCTGTGGACTTTTCAACGGTCCCTTTTATCCTTTTGGACTCTGGGCCACGTGGAGAGCTCGTGCTCATTTGGGTCTCCGCCTTTGGACTAACTCTTGGAGATGCACCAAGCTGACACTTGGCGACCTCTGCTTGCACTTTATACTTAGCCAATTTTGGACTCTTTCTTGAATGGTTTCGAGCCGAAAAACTTTGAAACTTCACCATTTTTTCCCCTTCTTGCTTCTGGTTCCTCTGCGGCACTGCCCCTTCTTTTCTGACCCTGTTATTCCATTGTTGAGTCTACTTTTACGACCTATTTACAAGATCTGAACGAGTTTTCTCAGGTTCTTTCTATGCGGGGTCGTGGCTGATCCAATTCATACCAAAAATGTAGAGAGTATGTGAATTTGATAAAGTTAATGGTTTGTAGATCATTATTCGAAATAGATTCAAAAATATATAGCATAGTAATGTGCAATGATAGCATATCTTTGATTGTTTTGTAACTTGAGAGGGATTATCAAGATGACCTTGATTGGTATGCCATCTAACCTTCAACTCCCACTATGAAATGTTGGTGAGGGGTGGAAAAACAAGCTCTGAGCCGAAGGGTCAAGACTTATAAGATGTTTACCTTAATAGTTGACTAAATAGTATTAGATAGTATAATTGTTGTGTGAATAGATATTGAATATTACATATTCCATATGTGTACATGTGATGTTGAAATGTGTATGGTATGGTCTTAAAGGAAATTTGATGACCATGTATGACTTAAAACATCCTAGAAAGTTGTAACTTATCGGCTACTCAAGATATGAGTGAAATTGTGCAACGTGTATAGTTAGAAGAATAATTGCAAATAGTAACTATATGATATGGAAAAATTAGAATTGCTATATATAGTAATAGTAATTTCATTTGTACCATTATTGTTTGTAGGAACAAATTGGATCTACATTGATTCTTCTTGAAGATGCCTCATGTTAGAGCAGCAAGTTTGATGAGATTTGAGAGAGTAGCAATGGTAGTGGATTCCCAGACAACCGATGAGTTGGTAAGTATGATCATTTTTTGAAAACATTGTCGAATATGCCTATTTTTGTCAAATTTTGTAAAATTTACGTTTATGTATTTTTCAATGTTCTTGACTTGGGTGGAAGTGGCCAGGGAATTTCTTCCCTGGGGGACACTAATGCCCGTGACCTGCTCCTGGGTTTGGCATCACAAAGCAAAGGGTTTGGGAAACAATGTTGTGACAAAATGTTCCCATATTTTTGCAAATTTGATGTATGATTAATGATTTTTTCAAGTATATACATTTGTACTAATGACAGAATTGTGCTTGCATCTTCTGTGTGGTGCCATATTTATAAGACAATCAAGCTAATTCCATGCGGGCCTTCATTTGACATGTTGTTGACATGTGGGGTTACATCGGATTCAGAGTGGGACTATATTCATCCTCCTGTGACTCAGTCACTACACATGCATGCACATTGAAGCCTATATTGGGGGAGGTACTTCATAATATTCCTATTGAACTTTTGACTACATAAAGTGTGCACTGAGATATTTTGTGCCGCCTATACATGTACTATTACATGGTTACCTACTGGTGACATGACAGTGACTATAGATCCGTAGACACAAAATCATGGCACTTTAGACATTATTGTAGTCTCAGTCTCATACTACTATTTAGAAGGTTTTTGAGTTTGTTTGAAAGTACAATTAACCCCCATCTTTTGGCCATCTTGCAGTTTTATTATCCTTATCAAAGTTCCTATTTTCTTGCAAATGCAAGCCCAGTCATGTTTCATCATTTTACGTCATTTTATGCTTAACTGGGGCGCCCTAGTCCTATCAGGGCACCTCAATCCTTTTTGAACTTTCCTGCCACTTTTTGGGCACTTTCTAGTTGTTTCAGCTTCTTATATTTTTGGTGGTTGGCCATTTCGGGGTTAATTACAAAATTAGATCAAGATAACCCTATAATAATAAAGTTATGAGACCATAATGAGGGACCAATCACTATTCACCAATATCATCCACCTAGAGTTGCATTGATTTGGAGATCATTTGCATCCATTAGCTCCATCATAAAGTAAAAGTTTGGTTCATCTACATCACACAAGCATAGGGGGAGGGATTCTATTATATTTCATCCACCATTCTATTAAATTTGTACATCTAGTTATTACTTGCTACTTCAGAAAGTATGACTGGCACAAGAACGCCTAGGGAACATGATGTACACACACCAAAACTACATTTGGGTCCAAAATGTAGTGCAGTGCTCAGTTAGTAAGCCCAATGTTGTGACAACTGAGGTCACTCCGACACATTCAATTACATTCTTATTTTTTAGGGTTGTGTACTTATTTTGGTCTCTTGGAGGTCTTTCGTTCATCTTGGATTATCAATGACACATGGCGTAGCGATTATGATACGATACACGGCAAGGATTTTGGACTACCTGTCAGACCTATGAAACTAAGTTTCGGACCTTTTACTCATATCAGGGTGCCTATTCTACATACTTTATGCACCTGCAAGTGCCCCACTCCTCCTCTAGGTGCCCCAATCTAGAGAGTCAGTCCATATTCATCCTTTTTAGGGCCTCTCCACAGTCGTTCCTGCTTCTATATTATTCTATTTATTCTGCGATACAATCCAGTGAGATCCAAAAATTAGCTAAGTCGTTTCCATATTTCTCTTGCATATCAGGGTTTCTACTTTTACTAGATTAGTTGCTTGGGTCATTTTCCACACTTGTTTATTGCATTTATTTATTGTATTTACATGACGTTCTATATTAGATTAACTATCATACATTCCCCATTTTTAGTTAATCACTGTAGGATGTGTATCAGATATTACGATTGTTGATTATAGGAGAGAGGGTACAGGTCATGAGTATAATAGATGCTTAGAGGAAGATGAGGGTAGCGAGGTGGTATTTTACTCGTACACAAGTACAGGAAGAGACTCATATCAATTAGGATGTTGTATTGAGTTCTATTGTATTGTGGTTGCTAAAGTTTATTACAGTGATTCTAGCATCACCAGTGGTAGTAGAGGGTGGTGGAGTTGGTATATTATATAAGATGCTTAATATTTGTCATTGGATAGAGGAGCATGGGATGAGATATGCATGGGCACGATGTGTATTGGCCCAATTGTACAGAGACATGTATAGATTCACATAGTGGGATCATGGGGGTGGACTACGAGCCACCACTTTGTTACACGTATGGGCCTATGGGCATATTGTGATATTAAGGCTGCTCAGTGGGCTGTGAGTAGAGTGGGCTAGACACAAGATATTCACGGTGATGTGGGTAGGGGTCTATAGTAGGAGGATGGACACAACCACTTACAGGTCGATGCTAGATCAGATGGGTTAGGGGCCATAAAAAGGAGGTCATATAGAGACTATGGTGGTTGGGTGGAGGATGGTGTATATTTGTGGTGCATTCAATGCACCATGTGCTTGGAGGACTGATTCCCAAGAGTAATTGAGTTGTTTCATGCAAATCATGTATCTAGACAGTTTGGGATGGCGTAAGATGTTCCCCCAGAGCCATATGTATGGGTGAGAGCTACTAGAGTGGTAAGGCAGCCAAGAGTGAGGTCAATCCCTACAGGAGCACAGCTACTACACCCTAGTCTAAATGAAGCAGATGTGTCCATAGAGATGGTACAATTGGATTATGTGTGGTATACCCATGTGTATAGTGAGTGGTGGGAAGCACACTGATGGGTGTTACTATTTCAAAAAAAAATAGATGCGACAAGAGGGTCGGCAATAAGAGGAGTAGAGGGGCAGGCACCTGTCCCCAATGTAGATGTCCTAACAATGTGTTTTCCTATTAATTTTCCCCACCCTTTCTAATCTAATTTCATGAAAATTGGAGCCCTGCCATAGAAGAAGTTCATGTTTTAAACTCCTCAGACGCTCATTTTCATTTCCCACGATGTTTTTAATCAAAATTTCCTCAGTCACTGCCGTTAAAATGTTTTACCTATTTTTAATGGATGCAAAAATATTTTATTTCTTCTTTTATGTGTTTGGAATGCATGGGACCTTTCATCTTTCATTTTTAACCTTTTGTAGAGAAATAAATTCTTCATCGGGAGAAAAAATGGCATTTTCCTGTTCTCTACAATTTTCTATGTTCTTTTCCCCATCAAATTATTTCTCAGAAGGTGAATCTAAGTGTTTGATTCTCATTGGACGTGGTTGGATGGGTTTCTTTTTTAACTTATCACTTTTGGTGATTTTGGAAAAAAAATCAGATTTGCCCCACATCCCCGCAGGTCCCTGATTGGCTAGAGTAATTTTGGCAGAAGTTTGGGGATGAATCCATTTTATTCTCTAAGGCATTACAGCGAAAGGGAGAAAAGTTCTAAAATGACCCGTGGCCCCACTCATGTGAAGGGATAAATTTTGAGTTGAAGCCCATAGCGAATCAAAAAGGGGCACTTTTGGGGGAAAAGTTGGCCCCTTTTATAGATAAAAAGTGAATCAAGTGGCACAGAAAGACAAGTGGCCAGTTTTTCAGTCACAGGCACCAGCGAAGGACTTTAGGAATTTTAGCTTTGTTTCCACAAAGGGCGAAAAGTTCTAAAATGACCCGCGACCCCGCTCATGCGAAGGGATAATTTCTAAGTTGAGGCCCGCAGCAAATAAGAAAGAGACATGTGGCCTACGTTGAAAAGTCAACAGCGGAGGCATGGACTTTCGGGGAAAAAGTTAGAATTTTTTCCCTTTTCAAAAGTGGATAAAGTATAAAACTGAAGTGCATTCCCGCAACCAATCAAGTGATGCCACATGTTGAAGAATGAAATCAAAATAGTGGGCCTATGGAGGAAATTGAGAATTTGAGCCTTTTTCACCAAAGGGTTAAAATGTTGCAAATTGAGCCGCACCCCCTTTCCTAATCATGGTGTGCCACGCATTCACATTGAAAAGTCAAAGCGGGCCGGTGGAGGTTTTTGAGAATTTGAGATTTTTGTTAAAAAGAGTTTAAATGGCATATTTGAACCGCATTTCCTCAGCCACTCAGATGGTGCCACGTGTCCATCCTTTGGCAGAGCTGTGGAGGGGCGAAGAAAAATGAGAAATCACGCTTTTTCTCCCAAATGTTAGGAAATGCATATTTCTCCCCCATGGTCATTGTTGCTTGGATCTTGCCACGTGTAGGGTCCAAATTTGAAGGTAAAAGGGGGAAAGAGTGGCCAAAATGCACTCATCTAGTTTTTGACACGATTAGCGAACCAGAGCTCCAAATAATGTAAATGTGAACCATTCTTCGTTCTTCTCTCTCTGTTTCCTTGTCGTTTATTCATGAGATGCATTTTTGGTTTGTTGTGGAGCCATATCAATAAATTTAAAGAGATTTAAAGTTTTATTATTAGAAAACGGAGTTTATTGGGCATACGCGATAAAAAGAAGGAAAACTTACCAGTAAGCACTTGAGTGCTATGAAAGTGGTTAAAAGGTGGAAATGGCAGGACCACACAAAGAAGAAAATCATGAGATGCCCCCTGCTAAAGTAATCATGCTCAAAAACCTAAAATATTCACCTTTTTGAACCTCTATTTTTCATGAGTGTGTTTGTTTTATGTCACTTTCCAAAAGCATATCTGTAACAAACATTATTCCTTTCGAATATTCTTTTCTTGGGGACAAAGTATGGATGTACATGAATGGTTATAAAAACATGTTTTGGCCATGGAAAAGGGGATTTTGGTTTTTTGGGAACGTTGTAATTTTGAAGTAATTCAATACAAAAGCTTTCTTTCTCATTTCCTCTGTTATATCTCTCTCTCTCCTTGCTCGATTCAATGGATCATTTGTTTTGCATTCAATAGAAACTTTCTAGTATGTGTAATCTTTAGAACTTTGTGTCTGCAGATTTGCATCGGTGGTGAATTAATTGATCCTTTTCTATATTTTCTTGGTTCAATGTGAGTAGGGAGATACTCTGCTATCTATATTTCCCAAAAGCATTGTTGTTTTCTTCCTTCTCCCATCTCTATATTCTTCCATTCCTTCTTATTGATAATCTTTTAAGTATGAAAACATTCTAGAATATCAGGATCCAAACATTGAGAGTCGTATATTTATACATTTGTTTTTCCATCTTTTAATAAGGGAACCTCTCCCATAAAAGAGGAGGGACTTGTTGTCCCCTGACTGTGGTTTCAACCCATGTTCCATTATGAAACCCAACACAATGGCACTAGCGGAGCATAAGTATTTATTATTATGATTTTTTATTTATTGCTTAGTTGTTGGATTATTGTAGATGCGTGTAGTAACTAGTGTAGTGTTATATGGTAGCAGGTGATGCCTATTGGTATTTTATTGTAGATTCATTGATACAAATGTTAACATAGAATGTGCCTCCAGATGTGCTCGTGGGAAGTGCTATGCTAGAGAGATTTTATGATATTACGAGCGAGCATGCCCATTTTTTCAAGTTGATGGCTATATCAGTAGCCACGTGTAGTGTGTTGTTGAGTGAGCACAATTAGGCTCATGAAGAGAATGAGCAAGCTAGACATGCGATAGCTCTTCAGGGGCCCTAGCTTAGGATGTTTTTGCTAAATATGTTGAGTTACAGGACCTATTCATAGAGCAGGTGGCCGAGATTACTACATTATAAAGTTAGTTGTGAAAAGGTTTTTCATGTGCAAAAAGTGACATTATAAATGATATGACATGAAGCACAGTGCATGAGTTGTGAAAGGAGAAGTTCATTGATGTAGCATTCCCTCAACAGTCAAGTGCAAACCATGGCATGAGATTGTGTCATAGGGTAATGAAATGGAAATTGGATGTCATCTACTAGAGATTAAAAGGCATGTAATGCACAGATGAATCGTGTGAAGAAACAATGGTGTGAGAATAAGTTCCAAATTGGATGCTAAATGAAACGGGACCATGGATAGAATGTGTGTTGGAGGAAGTGCAGAAGCAAGAGGCTTAGGACACTTATGAGGTAGTGTAGCAATTTTTGAAACATGAAATGATGTAACTATATGTGGATCTAATGGCGAATACAAATGGATGATAACCTTAGGAGGTGGACGAATGACAAATTTAGATGGAGGGGAAGAATATAAGTGAACTGAGGTGGAAACACACTTATGTGGAATATGAGAAATAGAGTGCTCATGATGGGGTAAGCAGAAAGTAATGACACCTTTGTCTTCTTATTGTTGCAAACGATCATAGAGAGCATAGCAATCATTATCACAATGGCCATTCATGCAATGGAAATTATAGAAAGGACGGCCGCATTGGCATTGCAAGGGGTGAGATGGATGATGCTCAGTAGAAGGTAAGTGGATTAACCACTTGTCAAGTAATGCACGCAAGACATCATGAGGTTTTGCATTATGTGAGAATTGCAATAGTTCGTGAGTAGAAGGTAGAGAATACTTAGGTGTATGCCAACATGATGGAGGAGAATAATGACACTTGTGTAGAGGGGGAGATGGTGACTATGGAGGGAGTTTAATGGGTGGAAGAGGAGAAGAAGAAGTATTAGACAAATAAGTAGTAGAAGAAGTAGAAGGGGGTGATATAACATGTGCAGCAATTAAATCTTGTTCTAAATCTATGACCTTGTATCATAAGAGAGTAAAATATTCACATGTATCATATAATAATTTTTCTTTCAATATAGGAATTAATCCATGAAAAAAGGTGAATTTTCTTTTGTAAATCGATAGGATGAAATAGTAACCGATGCATACACAAAGTAAAGCGTAAAATGTAATCAACAATTCTTTCTTTCTTTCCTTGATGCAATGAAGGCAAGAATTCATATGTAACCTTAGGACCATTGTTAGAAATAAATTGTCTAAGAAAAATATCCTCCATATCATAATAAGTACTAATGTAGCCATAAGGAAAATGAGTGTACCATTGGAGAGCATGATCAACAATACTATGACGAAATGATTTGAGTAACAAGGGGTCATTAGAATAAGAAGACATGGGTGATCAATAATTCTTAAGATGTAAATAAGGATTTCTAGTACCATCAAAACATGAGAACTTAGGAATGATGAAGTCCTTTGGAAAAGCTGAATTGTGAATCTTTTTAGGAATAGGATTGCCATCCAAATAATTATTATCAATAGAAGCATAATAGGCTTTACTTTTAAGAGTGGGTGTATGAACTTGATATTGTAAGGTTCCAATAACATGCATGAGAAATAAAATATCATGTGAAGGAATGGTATGTGAAGTAAGAGGTATACTTAGAGGTTGAATCTTGCCATTGTGAGTGATCATGGGAATGTGAAAGAAGAATTTGGTCATATAGAAGGATGAGAAGGAGGATAAGGAACATGAAGAATCTAAGGGATTCTAAACTTAGATGTAGACATCAAAAGATGGAAGATGAATAATAAGATCGGTATACTAGTATTAGGAGTAGAATCATCATGAGTAACAACATCAGAAGAATAAGGAAGAGGTGGAAGAGGAAGAGAGGAACATGGAGGATTTAGGGGAATGTTAGAAGTGGACTCGGAAGATATGATAATAGGTGTACTACTAGTAGAAGTACAATCATCATGAGTAAAAACTTTAGAAAGAGAATAAAGAGGATTAGTAAATTCACATTTAGTAGTTGTAAGAGAAGTAACATCATCACTAACATGTTCACAATCATAAGCATAATCTACATCACTATCAGACATATTTTCACAAGCGAGTATTTCATCCAAAGTATCATCAGCATAGAAATAAGTGGTAGGAGAACTAAGATCATATCTATCCTTGCATTCATTAGAAGCACTTACAGCAATAGGAAGAGTAAGAGATACAACTTTACATTAATCTTGACTACTTGTAGAAATAACATCATGCACATGTACATTTTCATCATTAGAAATCGAAGTATTAGCATCCATATTATCAAAACAAAGAACATGATCAAGAAAGGAGTATCAAGTAATATTATCATGTGCTATAAGAGGAGTGGTAGAAGGTTCAGCAACATGGGTGACTATGGGAGAGCAAGGAAAACATGAAGTAAATTTTTGGTTAAGAGAGACTATGAAAATGCTAGAGTTGTGAAAGTTAGAAGGATGGGTTGTTTTGGAAAGAAAGAAGTTGTTGGAGGATGGAAGAATCACATTGAGGGTTTTGGTAAAGGTCACGAAATTCAGCTTGTGCATTATCATCATCAAAAATAGGGTTCAAGCATGTATCATCCATATGGTGCTTAGGAGATGAGGACCTCTTCTTAGCCATGAGGGTTTTGGGGATCCTAGGGAAAGAAGTTCAGAAGAAAAGCAGGTTCACCAAATGATTTAATAAAATTTGAATTAAATCTAATTGTAGAGTAACATATATGATAAAATAAAATAGATATATAAATGTTAAGCACTAGATAAAATGCAACACTATAAGAAAATGAGGGAGAGAGAGATGAATTAGTTAAATCCTATGCAATCTGGAACTAATCTGCCAGTGGTGTAAAGTGTTGAACAAGTTGGAAACTATGTCACAACTACTCTATGTAAAATATACGATTCTGAGAATAATCCCTAGACATGGGGCACTGAGGATGATGGACAAGGGCACCTAGCACTGGTGACTGTTCCTAGGCACTGGTGACTACACAGAAGGTCAAAATATGATTTTTTTGTGTCACTAGGGTTTCACTATCACTTCCTTTTGATCACATTGATATTTGTACTTGGATCACCGAGGGTATCCTGTAACCTACAACACAAACCCCTGGCTATACCTAAAAGCTCAAAAAAACACATCAAATTGGAATGAAAATGCAATATGTGAAGTTAGACTGACCCTAAGTGGTCACCCAAAATGAGTGAACTTATGATCGAGCATTGCATTACATTCCAAACTCTATGTAGTTCTTTGTGCTTGTGTGTGTAATAGTGTCCTTAGGTTTCCCTTGTCACCAATGATGCCAAGATAGGGAGAAATATATAGCTAGATAAAATGCAAATGTGTGATATGGAATTGAGCACTTCCCCTTCTTATGCAGTGTATGCATCCCAAAAATGTAGTCCCTTATAATGGTAGTGATAGTATGTAGATGAAATTTCCCCTTAGAATTTCCAACCAAAATAATAGTGTATGTTGTGTATATATATGGATCTCTTATTTGAATTTCAACACTAGTGACACAAAATGCTGACTATGAAACCACGAGATAAGGATAAGAAAACTAAAAAGGCTGACCACAAAATTCAAAATGTGTAAACAATAACAAAGAGGAAAAAATATCCCAGAATGGACAAGATCTCTGGGTGCTAGTGTCCAGAGTGGGTGCCGGTGTCCTAGGATAAATGAATGACAGATGTGAAAAGGCATACAAACAAGGATCCTTGTGACCTGACCAAAACTGGGTACAAAATGATTGATGTGAGAGAGAAAGATAATAGAAACAATCAAAGTAAAGTAGATGGACAAGGGATTGTGTCACCAATGAATACTCTTCTTACTTAAGATCCATGCATATAATAACATACTTGACAACATAGTAAAAAAATAGTATGTGCATGATGGTCACACCAAACTTGGTGAACCTGTTAAACTTTGGAGGCCGTCAAACATTCAAAAACCCCATATAATGTTTAAAAGGTTTAAACATTTGAAATGCCACATGAAAGATTGGATGCATGTTAGTATTCCCCGAGTTCCAAAACCAAAAGCATTTCGTGGACCTCAAGTTCCTGAAATTAACAAAAAAAATCAAAAGGATTTGTGTCTGCGGGGAAAAGCAGATCAACAACAGGTCAGAGGAAACACACAGTGTAGTAGAAAATGGAAACATGGTGTAGATCAAGTTGTTAAAGAAGGACACATGACAGGATTCTGGTGTTTCTCAAGATATTTTGGTTCTGCAGACTCCAAATCTGTGGAATGAACCAAATTCAATATTTTTTCAGGTCTGCGGGGTGAAGCAAGTTAGTGGCGGGTCAAATGAAACATGTGGCGTAGTAGAAGCTAAACACACTGTACAATCTTAAGCATTAGAGAAGGGACATATGGCATGATTTTGTGGGTTCCAAAGAAAGATACATTCCGCAGACCTCAAGTCCACGAAAGAAATTAAATTAAAGGGAATTTGAAGTCCACCTTGTGAAATGTAACAAGACATGTAGGAATTAACACATGTGAAGGAAAGTGGAAAAAGGAAAGGAAAAAACGTAGGAAAACTTCAAACACGTAGGAAATCCTCACAATGAATTAGAGGCCACCACATTTCAATCAGTTGTTTCTCCCGAACTACAAATTTCAAATGGCCATATCTTTCAATCCAGAGCTCCAAATTGCACAAAATTGGTCTCGTTTGAAAGGTATCGTCAAGAACTCCACGTTGGCATTTTCGGATTCAAAAATTGGTAAAAAAATTGGTAATATTGGATCACAAGGCCTTACATCTCTAATTGAAAAATACATGCAGGCGGCTCATCTCATCATACAAAATTTTTAATAATATAAGACAACCCATGCAAGACTACTCGTCTTGTTGGGTTCCTTCCATTTTGGGAAGTACAGTCTTATTCAAAATGCTAGAATTGGACTAACTCAAATATTTCTTATGAAGGATAATGCTTCTACTAGAATCAGAGGTTTATCAATCAAAGTAGCCTGGGATACGATGTTGTCCTACATTAATAATTTTAGAGGCCTCTGGCATGTATTCACAGTTCAACGCCAAGGGAAAGCTCTCATATGTGCTAATTGGAGCTATCAGAATGCATTACTAGCCAAAAATCCTAGAAAGTTACCTCATACATTTATGACATTGTAGAGAAGGCTCTCCTTATGGCCACCCTACGTGAGAAAGACTTAGGGTCATGAGTCATTCTTTGTCTCATCACTCCTATGCCTATCAGAGAATTGTTGGCAGCTATTATGTACCTTCCTAAAGTAATTGGAAAGTGTAGTGGATATTCTATTCAAACCCTATATTTTATGGAAAGCGGATGGCTTTTGTACATGGGATTTCCTATCATTTAACAGTTTAATCTTCATACCTTCGTGAGGTCACTGATGTCAATTTACAAGTCCTGAGATAAATGTCTTAGTACAAGTTGTCTGCGGGAATCTTCGTTGCTGGAGCAAATTGTTTCAAGCTTCAGAATCTCATCACCACTCAAGTACGATTCTTTCTACGAAGCACTTTTTCTTTGGTACAGTCATTTTTGATTAGTGTATAGCCGGGTTTTAAAGATCTCGTGCTTCAGCTGTTCTGATTCCAATAGATCTGAGTATACTTTCACTACTATGATCAATTCGGTTCCTGTATCACCATGCTTTGCATAATTTTCTGTTGTGTATTCCTCCCTAATGCCTCAGTGGTTTTGGATAGACTAGATTAGCCTTAGGGGTATGTTGATACTCCTTAGGTCTATGCACTAGGGGAAACATCCAACAAAGGCTACTCACTCCAACATACAAATCGCCCCATTTTCCCATGAGTGAAAAACATTAATACTCAATCGGAGGGATAGTTCACCATCACTCATGTCTACTTAGGGTAGCATGATTTGAAACTGATCTGGACAATTAATATGAGTGGGGCCATACGAATTTCAAACATTTTCTTTGCGTGTAATTCTACACCAAGGCCTATGAAATATCAGGCAAAATCTTGTTCAAATTGGGATTACTTTAACTCCCAACTGCCCCTTAAATAGGGGCATACAGAGACACTTTTTACATGTCTTCTGGTTCTATCCCAAAGCTTTAAATTTCCTGGAACATGTTGATCCATTCCTTTATCTATTCCTATCATGACCCCACTGTTTCACTTGGCAACCATATCGTTCCTATGGCAAATAATCCCAGGACTTCTACCTATGTTCACCCAGATTTGGCATGTTTTCAAACTCTAAAGACCTTTTATTTTGGATATGGAAAGAAAGAAATGCTTTTTTCTTTGCTAATTTATGTAGTTGATAAATACATTTTCAATGCCTATAATAAATCTGTGGTGATCTACAATGTACTATCTGCAGATTCAAGTGTGCAAGCATATAACAATGGTTTGTGTATCGCTAGAGGTGGATTTTCACCTCCATGACCCTATTGTAACCACTTAGGGGGAAGCCCCATGCAACGTTGAAACTAAGTGCCTCTAGTCTCCCACCAGAACACTCTGGAGTCACCTTTAGATCTGTCATGTGCTAGGTTCAACCGATCTCAGAAACCTTGCTATGTAAATGTCAGGACCCACCATTTCTATGGAGGCATGTTGTACATCGAAGTATAATCACTCGTGACATGTTTGTCATCATGATAGGGATCTCTGCACATATTTTTTAGCTCACCATGATAAGAAATGGGGATCCAACCACCTTGCTAGCATGTGGTGAGAAGCTCTCCACGTGCATTCATCATCTCAGCCAGCAGCGGCTGGGGCTTGCCACCCTCACCAAGTAATGAAGGTGGGGCTCTGAAATATTAAATTGTTGCTTTGTGAACATGATGTTTGAATGTACCTAGCGCCACCTTCGCCACCATCTGATAAATGTCCCTTGCCTCAACCTTGTCATGTCCTACACATGGGGAATTGGAGCTCGGAGGAAGAACTTGTTAGTTGGTGAGAGTCACCAGAGAGCTAAAGCAAGGACCTTCCTAGTTCAATGGTGGCTAGATGATCAAGGATCTACCTGCCTCGAGCATGTTTGTTGAATGCTGTTTGATAGTGCGGGAGAAAGAAGTTGTTACGGCCCATGCCAATTTTTTGTTGTACTCTCCTACGCTAGGCCTAGTTTGACTAAAAGTTATTCTAGGATCGGCCTAGCTTGTTAGTGAGTTTTGGGGTGTGAACTCTCATATGGCCCATTTTTTTAACATGACTAGGAGTTGTATCTTCATTGCATTGATATAATATAAGATCCCTTTTCATGGCTGAAACTTGAAATTCGTGAAAATAGGACTATGACAACTTAAACTATAAGGGTTAAATGACATGAAATTATAAATTCATATTGAAGTCACGCTCCTCGTATGTCCTAGTTTAAGTCTACCCTAACATCACCATTGGAAGTAACGACCCTTAGGAGGATGTTAGTGCAAGCTTAAAGTGGTGATTTTAAGATGACATAAAAGATGAACTTATTATGTGACTTAGAAATAACTACGACTTTAGTTTGTCTTAAGACCTAACTTAATAAGGATCTATAGATTGATTTTCTACGTTGACCTTGTGTATGACTTAAAAATCAATACTACGTGTAACTTATAATTCAACTTTAATTGCAAACATAATCTTGACTTAAATTGTAACACTACATCCAACTTAAATTGTGACACTATCTACAACTTAAATTATGACTTAGTTGATCTATAATTGTGACTTAATTATGTCATTATTTATGAATTTAAATATTGTGACTTCGAATTTGACTTTATTACAACTTCAATTGCACCTTAATGCTATCAAATCATACTTTCTAGAAGTTATTGTGTACATTTATATCTTTTTTGTGCAACTGTTTAGAGGGAGAGAATCATTAGAGTGTTTTTCCTCCAACCACAGAACCTTTCAGTTCCCCCACACACCTCTTGCAAGCAAGAGGGGCCTGACCCCTCACGAGGAAGAAAGATATAGATATTCAACTATCAACAAAGAATAATAATTGAGAACCGTGTGTAATATACCCAAATTCCAAAAAATAATGTCCATCATAAGATCACGACAACCAATACCATCATATGATTCCTGAATGGTACATAATAAGCATAAGTGAACTGATAATGCATACAACTAGATACATTACTTTGGAAAAAGTTTTCCAGTTATGCTAATGCAAGCTAATCTTATAGTTTGCAAACAAATAAGATTTTTCATCCTTCACAACACAACTATCATGTACATTACTTCCATAATAAACAATCCTCATCAAGAGGTAATTTAGTCCAACATTTAAAGAAATATTTCAATTTCATTAATCAAAGAGGATAAACAACCATTTATTCCAATTTTAAATCCATGTGTTTTCTAGATTTTATAATCATAAAGAAAACAACCCACATGAGCATATGAATGTATGCTCATGGGAATTTCATAATGCTGAAAATAATACTATTCCTTCTCACCAAATGCACAAACTAACACTATTTTATCGATTGTAATGCAGTCAATATAGGACTTAGCCAGTATAGGACTCAGTCAGCACAAGACTTAACCAGCGTAAGACTTAGCCAGCACAGAACTCTCTTTAGCTGAAATTATAGACCTCCAAATGAGAAACTAAGAGAGGTTTTTGTTCCTATTATTGCTAGGAGGAAAAACTTCTCTCCATTTTTACACAACAGTAATAATTGAGAAGGCATCTTCATTTTAATTTTCGCATAATAAGGTTGAAGAAAAGTAAATTACACAAAAAAATAGGTTTAGTAGAATTGTGATATCTCCCTCATTTGTCAATGAAAATAAGAATTTAAATTTTTTCTAGAAATATTACAAGGAGCACAAAACCCATAAATCATTTGAAAATGTTCTTCAAATTGAATGCACAATTATGACCAGAAAATCAGGGATGTACCAAGCGACCATCACATATCTACTATGTTTCAAAAAATTCATTCATATTCACTAAAGTTCTAATGCCTTTAATGTGATTTAAGGAGGAGACTTATGTTATCACAGTCATACATTTATAAAAAAAAATCATGCAGATCAAAAAATGGATAAAAATGACTTTACGAAAAATGTCACACATGCACATTTAGTTTATACAATGTACAAACTTGTAATGGGTATCAAATATCAATACAAAAGAATATAAATCATATATAATCTTTAAAGAAAAAGTGAAGACATTGAAATGGGTGAAATTTCCCTCATAAAGAAGGTATCAAATTTTATATAGATAACCAAGTACACAAATCCAAGAATGGGTTCCCAAAATGACCCAGAAACAACTGTTAATTAAAAGAGAGGACCAGAGAGTGATGCCCCCCAAGTGTGCGAGTGATGGACATCTATCTGATGATGTGAGAGATACCATGCCATGTTTTTGGATGTTGAAATTTGTCATGAGAAAATATATATTCGTCATAATGGTAGGTAAAACCAAGGGTATGACCAACATTAGAATCAGAAGTCAACAACATTACTAGGATTGAAATATAATGTGTGAAAATGCTCATATGACATAGCAAGTGCTTCATCGACATCATAAGCTTTGTCCAAGTCCCAGTCAGCGACATAAGCATTATCTGGATCAAAAGGAGGAATTATAAGTATAATTTTATGAAACTTGTTGAGGGATCTCAACTTGTGGCGAGGGAATTGGTTGTTCTTACTTTGATGGTTTAACCTTAGATGGGGCTTGTGGTGACTGTTGCATTACTAGAGAAGGAACAAGAGTGACTATTACATGATGCCCACTAGACATAGAGGGATCATATTTGGGAACCCATTGGGGTTTGGTAATTGGAGATGAGCATGTAGCAGAATGTTGTGTAGCAAATGAAATAAAGCCTTGATGCTCAAGTTTCCCAATTCTTCATTCTGTTTCAAAACATAGCAATCATTGTCACAATGTCCATTAATTCTATGATAATTGACAAAATGGGTGACCTTTTGTATTTTGTAAGCCGATAAGGAGGGTAGTAATTGAGTAGTTGGAAAAGTGATTAACTAGTGATTGAGGATCTAAAAGAGAAGATCATGTTGCCTTAAAATTTTGATCAAATTTGAGAGGTGCTTATTGTGGTATTACCTTGACCTTAGCTTGTATGATCACATGTAGTAGTCATTGGCACCCAATTTGAGGTGTATAAGAATAACTAACATTAGCATGAAAAGCATCCTTGAGATGTTGGAATTTAGATGTGAGGGATATAATTGTGGTTTTCATAACTTGAAATTTATCTTGAAAAAAATAGGTGTAAAGTTTGAATTAAATCGAAGATGGATTGGTTGGATTATGTTATGTATGGCTAATAGGGGGGTTGGAGAGACGATTGAAAATTACACTTACTTGTGAAGGTGGCGTATCGCGAGGGAGGATACTTTATATTTACAACATTTGTGAGAGCATCGTTCTAAATTGGGTGCTTTTGAAGTAATCGATACAAGGAGACTTAAGGAACTTTATGGGTCCATGCTATGAAAGAAAAGGTAATTTACGAAATAAGAGCCCTAGAAAGTGACCCATAGGATATGACCAAGGATGAAACCCTAAGAAGAACTATGTAGATCAGATGTATGATAGACAATAGATGGAAATATGAACCCTAGTGCAATTAGGGTTTGGGGTTAGGGAAAGAAAAATATGCTAGAATATGCAAAATAAGGATCTAATTGGTCGATCAAGAGTTGGGGTTCACCAAATGATTTAATCTAATTTATATTAAATATTAATTTAGAGTAATTTACTATAACAAATGATATTCAAATGATTGAGTACAATAATATGTAAGAAATAATCATTCAAGGATGTAAATCCCTAATTAAATGACAGGGGGATGATGACTTAGCTAATTCTGTATAACCTAGAAAATGATCGAGGCTCTGTATCTGCTAGAACATGATTGGAAATAGTGTCAAAATGGCTTGATGAGGCGGGTTCAAAAACCTAGGAAAGATTCATGATAGAAGTTCATTCGTAGACAGGGAATGAGTGTCTCAAGCGGGCTAACAATTGATATAGATGTGCCTATGTCTACTAAAATGCTCAGGTTCTGAACCTAGCCTTTTCTAGTTCAAAATGACCTTCAGTTGTTAGTCAATTCTTTGTCACTCCCAAGTTTCAATGTTAAGATCACTGGTCACATATGTAACCTGTAAAACAAATGGCTACATGCACATGCCCCATAAGCCACATCAAATCTAATTAAAAAAGATGCAGAAATATGGAGTCATACTGACCTCAAAACGGTCCACCCCGAAGAGTGAACTTACAACCAAGCACTGCATTACATCTCAAACTTCATGGAGATATCTGTGTGTGTGTGTGTGTATTTTCGTCTCGTGGCCTAGGTTGCCCTTGTGCCAGTTGCACGATGATAGCAAGCTAGATCTACATTGTCCTAAATATGCAATAGGTGTGTGATGGAATAGATTAAACTCCCATCCTATGCAGTGTATGCAAACCAATGCATCCCTTGAGCCTTTTGTGGATGTGTTAGATATGTTTTTGTTATTGCTCTTTGTGCCTTTTGTGCATGTCTTTAGGTGGTGATAGATAATGTTTATAGCACTTGGCCCTCTATTTGAAAGAAGTAACTAAGTATATATATGATTCCCTTGTTTGAATATCATAATTGACAACTGAAAGGTTGATCTAAAGTATTAAAAGGTGTCCAAGAAGTGAAAGGTACCCAAAAGAGTAAGAAGAAGAAAGAGAAGGAAAAGAGTGCCCATGAGGGACAGGAGCACCTAGGCACTTCTGTCTTAACTAGGCACTAGTGTCCAAGGCCATCAAAAGGTAAATCAGTTGATCTAGAGGATTTCACACACTTCGAACATTCCAAAATAATTCTTTGAACCTATTCCTTACGATAGAATATCTTGGAGTCCAACTTATCCAGGGGATTTTGGAATGGGTCAAATTGGACACCATATGATCCATATATTATACATACAAGAATAGGATTCCGCAATTGTGAAACAGGGGCACATAGAGTGACGTAGTAACTGGACACATTGTAAAAAAGGACAAGTGGAACAACGTGGCATTGAAAAGTGGCATGGAGAAAAAAAATAGTTTGTTTTTACCTCCAATCTTCGATGGTCAATAAAAAGGGTTTTTTAACTATGTCATCCACTTTTATTTTGGAGGGGGGCCCTAGGCTCCGTGAATTTTCCAATCAGCTCATCGAGCTAAGTTACAGACCGAGTTGGCTAGATACCGTGTTGAGGATTGCAAGTTGAAGGGTGATTTAAGACCAACTCACCATGTCACCAACTCATATCACCCATTCATTGGGCTACGAATACTAACATTGGTGTGACACACTGACACCTTCAGCTTGGTCCATACACAACTTGGCATTCAAACTACCACCGACATTCAACACTTAGCCACAGCTACCAACCTTGCTACATGGTATTCAACAAAAGGAAGCTGGCCATAACCACATATGCCTACCAAACATGTTATATATAAACCACTGCCACCCATTGTTACACATGGTAAATGTGGGATCATCTTCCCAACATAGTCAAATATGGCATTAGTGGTGGTTAGGGGGGTTTGAACCCCTAACCTCCCATTTACCAAAAAATCCCCACCTCTGGGCCATTAGGTGGGTTAACAAGCCTATATAAGGAGGACTTTCTATTTATACAAGGTAACTCTTATGACTGTGTTATAGTGATAACAAGAGAAGTTTTGAAAAAGTGAGATTTTGAGACACTTAGGAGCATTTTGGGTCTTGGTGTAAACTGGGAAAGTTGTCTAGAAATTATGAGATGCTCCTTGTGCATGTGTTATTTTCCCATTTTGGAGTTTTTGTGATGTCATTTTGAGGATGTGGAAGTCACTGGAAAGAAAAAACAAAGGGAAGAGCTTCTGCAAGTGCTTCAAAGAAGGTGGAGGACAAACACTGAGCTTCACCAGGGTCCTTTCGAAGGTCTGAAGACACAAAATTACAGGTTTGGATCTATTATTGTTAATTGTATTTTGATTATACTTACAGTTTGGAAATTTTAATAGATCAGTTCATATGAACCTGAAGACGTAGGCAATTTCTGAACTTGTAAACAACTTTGGTGTCATATTTATCTTCTGATTTTGCATTTTGATTTCTGATTTATTTCCACATTTAATCAGTAATAATTAAATTTAGACAAGCATTTATTATCAGATTATGACATTTTGAAAATTGGTAAAATGAAATCTGGATGGTTTGATCGAACAATGAATTTTGTGATTTTAAAATCATTAAATTCAATTCCTGATCAGTTTTAAATCAAATTCTAGTCAGCTTTGGATTCATTTAGACCATGAAAGTTGATGAATTTATAAGATATTTAGAAACAAGTAAAACAATAGGGGGTCTACCTAACATTTACAGATCAAGTTTGGTTCAGGTATCAAAACTTGCTATTGCATTCAGTGGTTGATTTACTTTCAGTTGCATTTGATATCAATTTTGATTTACTAATCCCATCATATTTACAGAATTTGTGGCTTGATCTTCCATTTTGCATTAGTTTGCAGTGTTTTGGAAGTACAAGTGGTTTGCAGATAGCTACGGGGAAAGCCTTGAAGAGAGAAAGGATGGAAGAGCTAGAAAGTATAAACAAATAGATTTAGGAAGAGAATGCTTTCCTAAGGTGAAATTTATATTCCCTTGAAGAAAAAATTGAGCATTTGAAATCAGAGCTAGAATCCAAGGATGAGCTCTTGATTAGATTGTAGTGTGGTGAACTGAAGAAGGATTTATCTTCCACTTCAGATGCATAAACCATGAAAGATGAGTGCACTGTAAGTTATTCACCATGTGATTCTTCTTCCTCCCATTCTAATTCAAGTATTACTTTTGGTGATTTTTAAAAACACACTAAAGTCATTGGATCTAAATTATTGTTGAAAATGGGATTTGATGGAAGAGGCCTTGATGTGAATGGCCAAGGTATTTATAACCCAATACAGGCTGAGGATCATCCTCATTTTATAGGTTTGGGTTATCCTAGTGTGGGAATGGAAATTGGAGAGTGCTCCAAGAACATTGAAGGGAGACAAGCTTCCGACAGCAAAGTGAATACCCCACTAGTCCTGCAGGAAGACTTGGTGTAGGAAATTGGTGATTCATCATCACAAGATGGATTTGGTAAGAAATCAGAGACGAGGTAATGAAATACCACCTCCTCTTTCTTATATAATTTGAATACTAAAAAGAGAAAATGTTGTAAAACTTCTAATCCACTCTTTCAGTTTAAGCAATATGGCTATGATATTCATAAAATGTGGCATGGTTTTCCCTACACTTTTTGTGGGTTTAGTAACCATTTTGTTTCCAGTTGTTGGAAGAGAAGGACATTGTTGAAGAATTTGATGTCCATTCATCAGAAACAAGATAAATGTTAAAGACCAATCTCATCATTCAGAGGTGAGAAATGAAACATAATTCCTCTCCTAGGAGTCCCAAGAGGATTTTTTTCACTCATTATTATATGAGTGGACACCGGGTGGAAAATTGTTGGAAACTTCATCCATCACACCATCAGAGTCATGGTAAGAAAAAGATGGAATACAGACCTGTTGCAAAGGTAAATGAAGTTCTTAATCCACCACCAGTTGATGAGTCAACCCTGGATCAGGTAATAACTGAAAATGAAAATCCATTAGAATGGGTTGGAAAACAATTCTTTAATTATATGTTGCATAGTTGATGATTGTTGAATGACATGAAATAATTCAAAGCTTTTGGTTATGGGATTCTTGTTGTATGTTACAAGGAAATATTTTCCCATGTTGTGTAGCTTTGAATATTTTTGGAGTTCAGATTCGTGAGGGAACTGAGAGATAGGTTTATCATGCTCAGTGATTTTCTTACATTGAAAATTTTGAAAATACTCCATTTAATCTCCTTATTTAGATTTTGAGTTCCTGGTACAATTTGGTGGAATTAAGCTCATATTTTTAGCTTTAGATATTTTTGACAGTAGTTTACACAGGTTGCTGGTTACATTGGTAGTGTTCAATTTTTCATACTTACATTTGATTTTAGAGTAACTGTTGTTTTGGGAATGCATCTATTTTTGGCATGTATATGTTAGGTGCATTTTAAGACCCATATTTTGGGCATGTTTGTAATTGTGCTCACAATGTGAAATATTGATGTGGCCATACTTTTAAATCACATGTCCATGAGGGAAATAAATGTGATTTCTAAATATGGTAACAACTTTAGAAGACATTTTGATTACACTGACAAACATTTACAGTTACACAGTGATTTGGCAATTTCACATCAGTGGACTAGTTGTTGGATTTTGGACATTATTGATCTTGGGTGAAATTATATTTTTAGTGATTGGCCATGTTGGAATTCAGTTTGAAAACTACCTTTTTGGGCATTGGATTGTCTATTTTTAAGTTACAGTCACAGTGGATAGAAATATTGATAGCTAGAATTCAATGTATTGATTGCAGAATCATTGGCCTTTTTGGGCGTTTTGTCATATTACATTTTGTGATGGATTCAGTTAGACAGATTACAGGATATTAGTTGACATCACCTATTTGGCTTTTAAAAACTACAAGATTTTCAGAGATTTTCATAGAGTATCAATTAAACAATTGCCTCTTTTGAACAATTTATTGTATTTTTAAATTTGATCAAATTTTTGTGATAATATTTTCAACAATTTCCAAAAATATTTCCCATAATGTCATTTCTATTGATCATGTATGTGTTTGTGATATGCAGGAAGATGATTGGAAACATTTGTGGGTGAAAAAACATATTTTGTAGAACAAAAGCCTTCTTAGTGGGGAGGTGTGATATGGAGGATTTTACATACTTTAAGATGTTCCCTAAATTTCCTATGAACCTATTCCTTATGGAAGAGCATGTCAAGAGATTTTGATGGTATATTGAATGCTGAAAACGGACATTGTATGCTCCAGATACAGTCTGCATAAGAATAGGAGTTCACATGGAACAAAGCCAGGGCACATGTGTTGTAGTGATTGGACACATTACAAAAATGGAAAATGGGTTGTTGTGGTGTCAAAAAGTGGCATAGAGAAAAAAAAGGTTGTGTTTTCACCATCGGTCTTTGATGGTTAAAATTTTAGGTTTTCAACAGTGGGGTCCACTTTTATTTCAGAGGGGGACTCAGCCGCCATAAAGTTCCAAGTAGCTCATCAAGCTCATGACCGAGTTGAAATTGAGTTAGAGGTGAGCTCATGATGAGCATAATGATCGATTTGAAGGGAGAGACTATTTTACTCGGACCAAATTTGAAGATACCAACCACTATCTGTGCTACATACTATGTTCGGTGCACCAACTGACATGGATCAACCTCAGCTTGGTGCGAGCTCACCGACTGAAGCCCAACATAGCCTCCAAAATGGTTGTCCAATGTGGCATTCAACAACACCACCAAACATCGGCCAATAGCTGACCAACTCACACCGTAGCACAAAACAAGGATTAACCAAACCCCTAATATAGCTAGCTCATCTACGTGGAATTCCAAAATAGGCCAACCTTTCCAATGACATGTGGCCATAAGTGCCAAACAATAGTGGTCTGAAGCCACTGTGGCCCAAGCCATGTTGAAACGAGAGTTATATTTATAACACCACCCACATGTATCCCAACAATGTGGGATATTGATCCCAATAGGATAAAAAGGCGTCGATGGGTGGTTGGGGTGGTTTTAACCCCCACCTCCCACTAGGTAAAAAAATAACCCCCACCATGCCACGCCATAGGGGTTCACCAAAGTCCTATAAATAAAGGCTTTGGTTTTGAACAAGTGAAGGCTAGATGACTGTGTAAAGTGATAACATAGCAGTTTTGTAGAACTTGAGTTTTTGAGGCACTTAGGAGCTTTTTGGGTCTTCAGTGTAAACTAGAAAGTTGTCTAGAATTCCAAGATGATACTCCTTTTACATATATTATTTTCCCATTTTGGATTTTTTCGTGATGTTGTCATCATTTAGTGCATGTGAGAAGTCACTGGAAGATAAAAATATGAAGGGATAAGACTTTACAAGTTCTTCGGGAAAGTGGAAGACAAACACTGAGATTCGCCATGGTATTTTGAAGTTCTGAAGACACAACATTATAGGTTATGGATCTATTATTGTTAATTGTAAGTTGATTGTACTTTCAGTTTGAACAAATTTTAATAGATCAGTTCATATGAACCCAAAGATGTAGGCAATTTCCAAACTCCGTAAATAACTCTAGTGTCATCTCTATGATCTAATTTGTTTTCATTTGAATTCTGATTTATTTCCACATTTAATCAGTCAATAATTAAATTCAAGAAAAGCATTTATTTATCATTTTATGACATTTATGAAAATTGGTAAAAGTGAAAGTTGGATTATTTGATCGAACAATTGATTTTGTGAATCTTAAAATCAGTCCTAATTTAGTTTTAAATCAAATTTATATCCCTGACATGGCCCAACCCTCGTCCACTAATGGCTAGGGGACAAGAAGGATAGTTTGTGGCCTCTAACCTCCATGTTTGTTGCTGAAACATAGTGTTATGTGGGCCTTTTCGTTATCTAGAGCCTTTTTGCTCCCTCCTCCCTTTTTTTGGTTATAAATCACACTTTTTATTATTTATATATGTATTTTAATGCCCGAGTCATGATATGAGATAGCCTTTCTTGAGGCCTTTTCAACTTGATTTGACTTGCATTATGGGGTGTGACTTCTTCCACCCAATTTTTTTTATGATTAGCGGTATATTATATGTTTCTTATTAACAAAAGTGAACTTTTCAATCAAAATAATATAAAACTTAAATGACTTGAGATGTTATAAATTAGTTTTAACACTTAAATTTTTGGGAAACTATATAAAAAATAGACGTAGATAAACTGGGGTCCAAATTTAGAGAAATCAAATTAAAGTTTTAATGAAATCATGCATAACTAGTATAGAGCGATAAGTTATAACTTGGAAGGCATTTGGATAAGTCGTATGCTAAAACCCTAAGAAAGAAACATGAAACCCTACCTGGTGCCAACATCATTTTTTGGGGGGGGTTTATAGTTTATTTTAATTTAGAGCTAGTTGGTGTTTACAGTTAAGAGAAACATTCTTGATTTGTGCCAGTGATTGTTGTCATTGGTAGAATTTGTCTTATTCACAAATCTATAAAGGAAACTTCAAGAATTTTAAGTAGGTGTTTAAAATTTTAGAAATCTTTTGTAATTTCTGCTTTATTTGTTTGTTGGATTCTTCATAATTGTAAACAATTTTTATCTGCAATGTTTTATTTTGTTGTAAAAACTTGTAGAACATTACAAAACTAAAGGCGGCAATGGATTCAAGTGATACAACAAACAATGAAAATACTTGGCACTTCTCTTCATAAGTTGGTTCTATTTGAAATTGGAAAGAAATAGAAATAAATATGAACCCTTTTTCTGAAAAAAACGACCTTATCCTATTACAATAATACTTATTATTTTGAATTTTCTTATAGATCTATCCTGACTAGGGCAATTTATCCAAAGACTAGAGAACCAAACATATGCACTTCAAAAATCAAAACAACCAAATTGTATTAATTTATGTCTATTGATATGGTTTATCTCATCCCAAGTTACAACTACAAAATACCTTTGACCAATTTTAGTCTAAGATGATCAATCTTTTTGTTTGTAACCATTAATGATTTTTCCCATTTTATAATTTGTGTTGTACTAGATATATCACTTTCAAATCCTATCAAAACCAAAACAACCATCATAAAATAATAAAAAAGTAAATAATCATATTTTATACTTTTCCGATATTTATTGTACCTTAAATACAAGGCACAAATCAACTTTTTCACTTTATTTCTCATACTTCATTTTTTTGTCTAGCCTACATCTAATAGACCAACATTAATACTTGATCTCCATGCTAAAAAAAAATTGGATGTGTTTTTGAAGGGGATGTCTTGGACCCGCACAACAAAGAAATTGTTCATCCTCTTTCAAAGATTGTGCATGTTGATCTTGTTGACATACATTGACACATGAAAATAACTAGTACTATCAAAAATTGCATGATACAACATTTTGTGCCCAAACTTTTGTTGGGAAAGAGTGTACATATTTTAGAATTCACACTTAGAGAGGAGTAAAGATATAATAAAGGTGATGTTGATTGTTGCATAGTGACCACTCTGAAATCAATGATTGAAACTATACCTATTGTTTACAAGGAATATAGACTCGCTCCGAATACAAAAAATCATGGAAATTGTAGAAACAAATACATGTAGTGCTCTTATTATTGTGTGTAATCAAAACAACTTAGCTTATAGTCTTGGTGTATAGGATGGTGAAACAGTTGCAGACATTGTTTTGGCAATGAACTCACCATATTGTTTTCCCTATCTGCTTGTCTCGTTAAAACAATACTTCTACATTTGATGCTCCTAAGACACAAATAAATGGTTTTCTTAATTTTCTTTTTCAGGTGCTTTTGGAAAACTAACACCAGTAGTTGTGCCATAGAATTCAAGTGAACTTTTCATGTGGAACTATGTAATTTTACTTGTTCAAAAGTATTATTAAAGAAGGCGTAAAGGGAACTCAAACCATATGCACAAATTTTGCATCTCTTTTCCAACTTCTCAATGACTAATGCACTAAATAACAACTAAAATCTCTTGTAAAGTCAGGTCTTGAGGCACACGTGCACTTTGTGCTTTGGTTGTAGAGCCTAATTTATTATAATTCTCATGTCATTTTTATTTTGAGCTTATAGCTAGAAACCATATTTTTAATAGTTCAGATTACAGGTGTTCTAAAACTAAAAGGCATTTACTTATCTTTGTTATTGTGCTGCTATGACAAGCAAAATAAACTACATATTTCTGAATCTGCTTCTGCACAACAACATTCCACTATGAACACGTATTGAAATGTTATATTCAAAAATAATAAAACAAACTAGAATGCTTTTTTTGCCGCCACAGCTGCAAAAAGTGTTACCAAAACTGTTAAATATCTCATTTGACCATTACATTTTTTTGTCTAACTCTTTTTCTCTTACACTAGTTTGACGTTGTTGGCACAATTATAGTTGCAACAGACAATGTTATTGAACATATCAATGAAGGGTGAATGTACTCTTCTCAAATTTTGTAATTTATCTCACTTGTGTTTATACACTTTTACATTTATATTTTTTAAGACACGTCATGATTTATTTTACAAATATTCTTGTTCTTCTCGCACATGCTAAAACTCGTAAAGACAAATGAATGTGTTTTAATCTTGTTTTCTCTTTGGAATTAACCACCATCTATACTTTGACACATTTTTTTCCCTCATTGTCAATCAAAAAACATTTATAATTATATTCCTATGAAATTATCTCCCTTGCTTTTGATAATGTAACAACCTATTTTTTGTATGCATTCCAGTATCACATTTTTAGGGGAAAACGTATTATCCTTTTTACATGGATATGAAAACATTGATTTTTTTTATAATCCAGCAAAAAAATCTAATTCTCTATAGTTTTGAAAAAATATACAAACTTTTCTATGTGTATGGACTTTGAAATAAGGATTTGTTTCTTGTAATTTTCTTGTTGTCAAGTTTCCCAGTTTACATGTCTGGTTATATTCTTTGCAATGCATCGATTTAGTGAATTCACATGCTTGTATGTTAAGAATTTTTTACTTGTTTTTAAAACATTTTTATTGTTCAATCAGAATGTTTTGGCACTTGGTTTGAATATGAAACCACTTAATATGTGTTAACGTTATATTGTGTTATAGTGGTCAATGTATGTGACAATGTTAACTTGTAGGGATTATCAAGCACACATGCGCGCCTGCACACATTTCTACTCCTAATTTTAGAGCCTAGTTTTTGTCTCTAATTTCTTTACATAATTTCCCCAAAAAAACTCAATTTCTTAAACTGATTTATTACAAGAATAATTTATAATATAGCATATTGTTACCAATGACATAAAATTCCTAAATTGTATGTCCTCTTGTATTTTCTAGTAGCATTCTCAACTTCATCAAATCTAAATGAAATTATGACTACAACATTTAAGAATATGTAAGAATGTATGAATGGATAAACCAAAATAGAAAAGATCATAAAAAATTGTTATGTTGTAAGAGCTAGCTTAAAACATTAATATTTGACTATAAAATTACACAAGACATGATTTTTTACATTGTTTGAAAGATCCAAGGCTCTTAAAGACAAAAACTAATTGGTATATTGACTCTAATCTCTTGCACAATGTGAAGAAAATCATGAGTCAAAGTTACGGCTATGAGAGACAAAGTTTTGGCATTACACTAAACTTATCTCTTCCAACATGCATAAAACAAACCGTTTGCAAGTTGTTGACAATAATTTCATGAGATAGAACTAGAAATGAAACAATCCTACATGTAACATAACATGATTGTGCAAGATAGGAGATAAGAGTGACTTAGCTTGTATATATAGATTTGGACTGACTTTGGGCTGGAAAATAGGTGAGATAGGTTGGATCTAATCTATGTATGCTATGTCTGAGAAATTGGGATTTGAACCTCTTCGGATAGGAACCCCAAATGTGGACAGGACCACCCATGTGGTACTATGTCTGAACTGGGCACTAGTGTCCTGGTAAAGTGCTCTGCTTCTACTTTTTTAGGGTCATGAACTTATCTTCTTCCTTTCTCCCTTTTTCACTTTAGACTTCATTGTAGGTTTTCTCTGTCACACTATGAACCTGCAAAATAAACCCTAGTTACCCGCACAAGGCTCAAACAAACATTAGATGGAATAAATAATGCACAAGCTTGAGTCAGACTAATCTCGGTGGTCACCCCAATGTGATTGTCACCGAGCGCCGCACTACATTTTAGACTCTATGTAGTTCTAGTGTGTGTGTGTGTGTGTGATTGAATTGTGTCCCTTGAAGCTAGGTTTCCCTTGTGCCAGTCACACCAAGATAGTGGGCTATAAACTACTTTTCCCCCAAGATGAATGTGTGAGATGGAATTCAGAAATAACCCCTCCTATGCAGTGAATAATGCAACCCAAATGCAGTCCTTGAATGTTTCTCTTTTCCCAAGTAGTAGATAGTAAGTGTTAACCCAAAGTTGCCTTCAACCCCTAATAATGGTAAGTAAGTCATGTATATATATGATTCCCTTATTTGAATTTCATCATTAACAACCAAAAAGGCTGACCCAAAGTGATAAAAGAGACTTTAGAAAATATACCAAATGATGTGGCAATCCAAATTTGAAAAAGAGAGGGAAAAAAACAGAAGTGCCCAAAGGGGACAGTAGCGCCTAGGCGTTCCTGTCCCTAATGGTGGTATTGTTTGGGATGCTCGGAGGATATAATACGGAAAAATACAAAGAGTTGGGTCACATGTTTGTCCAATGTCTAAAAGTAATGTGATCATTCAAGAAAAGAAAATGTCAAGAGTATCAAAAGGATAAAGCAATGTAAAAGTAAAACAAGTGTTGTTAATGTCTAGTTTTCTTACTTAGGAATCATGCATATAATGACATACTTAGAGGCGTGATGTAAGTAGAAAGTGTGTGATTTCGTGACTACATTTTCCCCCACTTTATGTTGGTGAATGAATATTTGGTAGCATAAAGTAGATAAGAAGAGTGTACCTTGTGGAGAGCCGAAGGGAGTTGTAACTGATAGCGTGTTGAATGAGGATTGTGCTTGATATCATGCCAAATGGAGATTATAGAATGTGTATCATGGAATCTAGAAGAGGATAAGGATCCTAGGGGTGACCTTGTACGTAGTAGGAATGTTGTATGCATTTGTTCCTTGGATATATTACCTTTACCAGAGCATCTTGTGCTTGAGATTGTTCCTTGTTCCATTTGTGTGTTTCCCTTTTGTCAGAGTAAGGTTGGACCTGCAAAAGAAGATAAGTGTAGTCAATGCTCATGATAAATGAAATTGAACTTTAACTTAGTAAATGTGAAAATAGAAATGCTTATTGAAAAACAAGTGAATCAAGGATAGAGTACACCTGTGTGTCATGAGAGAAGAGATATAATTGTTCCTGTATGTTTGTTTCCTTGGAGATGGTTGGAATAGTACTGAGGATTTAGGTGTCTTGTTGCCAAACTGAGGATTTGAGCATCCTATGTCGCTAAACTGAGGATTTAGGCATCCTGTCACTAAACTGAGGATTTAAGCAGTATTCACCAAGGGAAGAGTATTGGGAGAGTTGTATGTTTTTCCTTCCAACTGTTAACACTTCCCCATGGATAAGTGCCATTGTAGATGGTCACAAACCCAATAGAAACTAGTCATTGAAAAGGTAGAGTAATTAGTTCCCTTGCCCAAAGTATGTAACTTTGCCATTGCCAACGTATGAAACATTTCTGATTTTGTTCATGTTGTTCCTAATAGTAACCTATAACTGAGTATGTGTTACTGGAAATTGGAAATATTGTCACTGGAAACATGTTGATCATGTAATAATCTTGTTTCTTCTCCTAGGACAGAACTATCTGGGTGGGACACTAGCACCCACTGCTCCTGTCTGTGTTGGGTGATTCTATCCCCGCACTATTTTTGGCCCAATTCTAATTCTGAACCTATTTCTTAGCTCCTGTGTATCCTAATTTTGTTATGTACCATTTTGTGTCTAGAATCTGAATTGTTGAGAGAGTGAAATAGTCACCTGATGATTGCCCCCACTTGTTTGAGGTGTGTGAGATGAACCAAGGATAAGTGTGACCCAAATGAGGAAAGCTAAAACTGATGTGCACATCTGAAATAGAACTCCTATAGTGGGAAATAGGGAATGCACATGGTGACAACCATGACACATGTAAAATAATGGGAAAGGCTAGCCAAAAGTGTTAGTCACAAGAAAACATGGAATGATGCAATAGAAACTAGTCAAAACACATAGTAACATGGAAAAAGACACAACAAGTAGCTAGTTGAATACATGGGACACCACTCAGGATGTCACAAGACACTCAAATCCTTCAAGGCTATAGAAGAAAAACACACAATCAAGCATAGGGCATAGCCCACAAACAATGACAATCAAGACAAAAAACATAGACAAGATACAAGCAAATCAGATAACCATGGTTGGAAGTAGGCCTGCAAGACAAATGCTACACATGAAGCACCCATTAGCATGTTAGAAAAATTGATAGTATGCCACAATGTATACAACTAAAAATAGGAATGAAAGTAGTAGATGTTGCAATGATAGAACCTGAATATAGAGAAATAGTAAAGGTAGATGCCCCCAGGAGCCTCAGTGGGACTGGTAGGGAATAGTTCCAAGCATCATACATCATGTAGAAACTTGTAAGTGATATGCATTCACCTCAAAAGTACCATGTGAATGCACATGTGTGTATGGAGAAAAAAATGATAGATAATACTATGAATAAAAATAACATGATAAGCAATGTGCAACATAGAATAGTATGAAAAAGCAAGAGATACATCCAATCAAGATCTAAGCTAGTATTTTTGCATTTTTTGTAAATATGTGAACATGAAATAGAATGGCTATGAGAGGGGATAAAGGTTTCCCCCAGTGTATGTGTGCAAAGTGAGGTCCATGTAGGTAAGTGCACCCTCAACAGTTGTGTATGAACCTAGAACAAGAGTGTGTCATCGGGTAGCAGGGGGGGGGATAATATGCCCCCAAGTGTGAATGCCATAGTGATCTATTTAGAGACAAAGGTGAAGACTACACAAAAGTGGCTGAACCCTATGATGTTAAAGAAGACACATGTGGAACACTGGGATGCTATATTTTTCCTTTTGTGTTGCTTTATACTTAGAATAGCTAGACAATGAGAAATTTGTAATGCTTCTAGTGAAATAGTTACATCTTCTTCATCGATAGGATCAAGATTTGGTAAGTACTCATCAAGGTGCTTATAGTCATCACAATAGGAGGTAAGGATCAAAATCATCTCCATCGTATATTTGAGTAGTAGGGATGAATCAATGTCACCTATGAGATTAATCTGCATGTTGTTCTTAGAAGATTCTTTAAAAGTATACTTAGGATTTATTTTATATGTTCTCATGCCTATGGATATCCATAGATCATTCGGTAAGCCATTGATACCTGTGTTTACATAATCTATCTCAATATTATTTGAAGGAGTAGAGATATTTGATATTCCTTTGTCGTGTTGGCCTTGGATTGGGCTTGTGATGGCTCAACTAATATTGTTAATTTTGTGGTGTGCAATAACTCAGGTGTAAGTGATGATTCTTTTATATGATAGAAGTTGAGGCATTCAATATGGAATTATGCTCATGAGTCATAGATGAATTAGATTTAGGAACCCATTGAGATTTGAAAATATGAGATAGATGTGTAGCAAAATGGTGTTTAGAAAATGAAATAAAGCCCTTATGCTCAAGTTGTTGGATTTTCCATTGTAAAGCATAACAATCATTGTCACGATGTCCATTAATGCCATGATAATTGTAGAATGGTTGGCCTTTGGATTTTGTAAGCCGATAATGAGGATAGTAATGATTGGGTAACAAAGTGATTAACTGATGATTGAGGAGCTCAAATAGGATATCATGTTGTTTAACATGCTCATCGAACGAAAGAGGTGTTTTATGTTGGAGGAATTTACCCTCACTTATGTGAGCACATGTAGCACCTATATCATATATCATAACCTTGGCCTTAGGAAGCATCATGATGCATAGAAAAAGAATTGATATGTGCATTGGAAGTATCTTTAAGGTGTAGTATTTCAGCCTTGAGAGATATAGTTGTATAACATCATGGTTTGAAGTTGATCTTGAAAGGCATGGTGCAAAAATTGAAAGAGTCTAATATATCCTTATGGGAAGTGTCATCATTGCTAATAGAAGGATCTGAAAAATGACTCAAAATTGTATTCACAACCAATGGGATGGATACATGTATCGTATGATATCTAGGGAGTTATACTTGTTTCAACAATTGTGTAAGATTATCTCTATGATGAGGGGTGTCATTTAAAGCAAATGATACGAAGGATACTATGGTATGGTCCATGAAAGAGAGATCCAATAATGAGGGCATGTAAGGGTCTAGGGTTCACCAAATTATTTAAAGAAATTTAAATCTTTATCAGAGGACTGAGATCAAATGAATATAGTAATAACAAGAAGATCTAACATGTAAAGTACAAGAAAGTGTGCAAGATAGGAGATAAGAGTGACTTAGCTTGTATCCATAGAGATCTGGACTGATTCTGGCTAGGAAACTGAGCTGAGAAAGGCTAGATTGGGTGTATTTATCTTTGTCTAAAAAACTAAGGATTTGAAAGTCTGTCAGATAGTACTATAAAAAAGAGGACAGTGCCACCCCTTGGGTGCTGGTATCTGAATCTGGGTGCTAGTGTCCTAGTAGTGCTTTGCAGACTTCTGTTCTTTTCAAGGTCACTCAATTTCTCCTTCCTTTCACTTTTTTTCACTCCAACTTTCATTGTAGGGTTCATGTGTCACACTTGAACCTACAAAACAAACCCTAGCTACCTACACAAGGCTCAAAAAAACATTAGATGGAATAAATAATGCATATGCTTGAGTCAGACTAACCTCGGCAGTCACCCCAATGTGATTGTCACCAAGCGTTGCACTACATTTTAGACTCTATGTAGTTCTAGTGTGTGTGTGTGTGTGATTGAATTGTGTCCCTTGAAGCTAGGTTTCCCTTGTGCCATTCGCACCAAGATAGCGGATTACAACTACTTTTCCCCCAAGATGAGATGTGTGAGATGGAATTCAGAAATAGCCCCTCCTATGCAATGAATAATGCAATCCCAAATTTAGTCCTTGAATGTTGCTCTTTGCCAAGTAGTAGATAGTAAGTAATACATCCAAAGTTTTCCAATCCCTAATAATAATGAGTAAGTCATGTATATGTATGATTCCCTTGTTTGAATTTCATCATTGACAACTAAAAATGCTGACCCACAGTGATAAAAGAGACTTTAGAAAAGATACCAAATTTGAGAGGGAAAAGGATAATGCCTGATAGTGCTCCTATCCCTAATGGTTGGTACTTTCCAGGATGCTTAAAGGATATAAATAAAAAATATAGAGTTGGGTCATGTTGTCCAATGTCCAAAATTAAAGTTACCATTTGAGAAAGCAAATGTCAGGAGTATCAAAAGTGGAAAAAGCAATGTAAAATCAAAACAAGTGTTGTTAATGTCTAGTTTTCTTACTTAGGAATCATGCATATAATGGCATACTCAGAGGCGTGATGTAAGTAGTAAGTGTGTGATTTTTTGACCACACATAAATGAAGGAAAATGACCCCCTTTCCTAGTAATGGCATTTAGCTTGTGCCACAATGTGTTTTCTAATATGATATCTCTAGTTTGATGACATTAAAACATGCACTCCTAGTATGATTTTGTGGCTTTATTGGTTGTGTTCTTGGAGGTCTACCACATTATTAGACTGAGGGTTAGGATGGAGAAGGCCACCTAGGGAGGGCTCATACTTTCCATTTCTTACCATGACCAATTACAAATAATAAATATGCATATGTTCATGTTATTATTCTCATAACTTTAGCATGCATATGTTAATTATGTTGATTGGTTTTGTTGTAGTCAAACAATATTCAAAAAACAAAATTTGCATGCATGTTAATTATTATTACGACTTTCTCACATGGTCTATGTTAAATGAGATTGATGTCTTTGAAAACACATAGGAAGATCATAAATGAGTTATATTTCAATAATATAAGGATTACAAAGATCTATCATGAGTAGACCATTATGTTCTACCTCTACTAGAGGGAACCAGTACAATTTTATTTGTTATCTCAAATAGAATTTTTAACTAATCCACATGTTGTTTTAAATAAATTAGTAAATATCATGCTTTTCTTTCATAGATAATATTTTTGCTTGTCGTTGTTTGTCTTGAAAAATGAAAAATATATATTTGAATTTAATGTCAATTTTATATACTTGTGCATATCCAATACAAAGTAATAAAATGTAACTTGGTTGGATAACCCTAATTATCAAACCTTAAGAAAAAAAAAGAAACCCTACTTGGAACGGCCATTGATTTTATTTTATTTGTTGGGTTTTGTGGTCTATTTTATTGCATACCAATTATTTACATGTTAAACAAGAATATGAATACACTAGTTGACAACATAGTTGCCATTAGAACCATTACATAAGATGATTTTGAATGAGGTTTATGGTTGTTTTGAACATATTTGAATCTTGATTTTCTAACGATGGTTTTCTTTTCATAGAATAGTTTTTCTTGTCTACATTTGTCCACAAATGGTTAGTTGGAATTGAGATCTTTTGACAACATATATGAATAATATATTACACTTTAACAAAATATATATTAGAAATATCTTTTTTGAATACATCACCATGTTCTCCCTCCACTAGACATAACAATTACATTTTTTGGTTAGTATAAACTATATCATGATTCATCATGACTTATAGCTGGTAGTAGCACTCCATTTGAGCTAACTGATCAATGATGATGAGCATGGTCAAGTCGAAGGTGGTATATCTACAACACTTGACCATTTCAAAGATATTACTTGTATGACTTTTCTTTTGTTTTGATGAAGTTTACTAAGAACCTCACTCACTCACACACACACACCCACATTCAACATTGTATCTTACAAGTTTCACTATTTTGGTTACATTTGGCAATTAATATTGATAAAATAGAAAATAATAATACCATTTTATGATATACACTAGTAAAATCCAAAACATGCCACAATACACAATGGATAATGCATATGCAATTCATGTCATATGAAACCCTTCTAACATATGCAAATAAAAATTATATGATAAAATTGTTATGTCCATGAAACAAAACACCTCCTTTTCAAGGATTAAATTTGGTTTCCATAAAAAATTGATGAATTCAATATTTATCAAATGCGTTAGGAAAATTTCTTCCACTATAAAAATGCATTGGTATTTTTTTTCTTTTCGCATTGGTACTAGGTCATAATGTTCATAGAATAATTTCATTAAGCTTGAACCACCTAACATGAATGACATCAACCAAACTATCTCACATTTTCAAATTTTTGGTAACAACTTTTGAATTATTTATTTTTTGCATGTTAAAAAAGATAGATTTAGTGTAATGCTTGTACTTTGTCTAGCTTTGACTCAGGATTGTATTTTCATTGTACAAAAGATTGGCCTAATATCCAAATTAGCTTCTTTGTATTTGAGAGTCCTAGATCTTTGTTCCAATTTCAAAATATTGTTGTGTAATATTATAGTAAACTTTTAAGGTTCAAAAATATTTATTGCAATATAATTTTTCCCCTACTATTTTATGTTTTTCTTAATCATAAAGTATCTACTAACTTTGCAATGAAATAGACCAAAAACTATAAAATAAAATATAATTTATGACAATGACAAGCAGGGTTTCTACTATTGACAATTATACATGAATGTGCTAGGTATATTAATGGGGTAGCCCTTCACATGGTCTAATGCAACTAGCAAAAAGTGCAATCGGTACAAAAAAAGGTAAAAACATCCCTTGCCTATCAATTTCAATCGATTTTTGTTATAGTGTATTTGGAATGTTAATATCTATAATGAAGTGATATCAAAATACATACTCTCTTAGTATGCCCTTGTGACTCAACTAGTTATGTCTTACTCCTTAAAAGTTTGCATCATTGTTATACTGATGGTTAGGGTGGAATGGGTCACCGATGGATGGCACGATTTTGCGTTGCTTGACATGGCCAATTGAAAAAAAATGAGTTGCAAAGGAACTTAATTTTTTCAATATTCTATATTTATGGTCTATATTCAATATTTGCATCGTTTTATTACAAGAATAATGTACATCATGGAATATTCTTACCAATGACAATAATGGAATTTTTTTTTGCTCAAAATGGAATTATCTCAAAATCAAATTGCGAATATCATGTCATACTACCAAGTGCAATATAGACATGAAATGCATATGAGCATGGGAGAAAATATACTAAAAACAAACATTAGAGAAAAATGTAGATGACAATGTGCCTTCATGCATATGTTACATGCCTTTATTGCAGACATTATTATAAAATTACACATGTGGTGATGATTTAATATTTGGTAATTGGAATTTATTTTAAACTAAAGAGGAATAATAATGCATATAGTTGTCTTCAACTTGTACACTAAAGACGCAAAAATTCTAGAATTTATCATTTGGTAATGCCAATTTTGAATTCATCCCTACACTTTGACTTGTTCACACATCTTAAGCCAAGGTGTTGTGTTCCTATTCCTATTACACGAATTTCTCTATTGCGCACTCTTCTTAGTTGTCATATATACCTAGTTACATCAATTCAAAGTAGAGCACAACTCCTAGGCATCTCACATGAAACTCTTGATTAATTATATGAAATACCTATTAAGAATTATACAGTCTTGGGCTGAGTTGTACAACGACTTGGGCCAACCTGTACAACCCTATCTTTTTACATCTGACAACTATTTTCTTAATTTGACATCTTTCTTTGGATCATTTCCTATATCTTAGAATCATAGTTAGTGTGAATTAGTAATCACGAACACTTAAATAAGAAATTATAATTCACCATTTGAACTCACCTGGAACTTTGAAGTGACTCTCTTGCAAATACTATTCCAAAACACTCTCAATCTCTCCTCTCTTCATCTACAATAGAAACACATCCTTAGTAGAAACCCATCCATCAAGTTTGAAGCACTCAACCATGTTGAAAAGTTTATTTTCCCTATCCACAAGACAATCCATAGTCACAGTCAAGACAAAGTTGCACATTCACAAACATTTGAAGGGTCAAAATAATTCATTATAGTTTTGTATACACTAGCACTATATACACAATCACGAAGGGTACATTTCAATCTATCTATAACAACACCCGCTATCTTTGGGTCAAGAGAGTAGAGGGCACATTAAGGGGTTGGATTATCTTTGCATTAATAGTACCAGGTCAACACTACGAGAAATGCATGTGGTTTGATCCCACTTGAGGGGATGTACTGCAACACTTAGACCAATTTAGTAGGGGTTGGCCACCAGGGTAAGTCCAATCTCACCACACATAGATTTCTCCTTTTATAGGATTTTTTACTTGTTGTGTTTCATTATAGGAAATGTCACATTTTTAGAAACCCTAATCATTGACAACAAAGCATATTTTCATACCATAGGTAAACACCTAAATTTGTAGAACCCTAGCACACTAGTTTTTAAAACTATACGGAAGGGGACTAAGTCATTTTACGGTTGTATTCTGATCCATTCGGCTTTGTCCCAAATTATCTTTCAAATCTACTTTTAGAAACGAAGCTCTTACAAGTCTCCCCAGTCTACAAAAATAATCTATACATCCAATTCACCTTATGTACCTCTGTTTCAACTAACCCACTCCCTTCTAATCACTTGAGCAATTATGTATTATCGTTTATTACTCAGAGCTATATTTCGATTCACATATTGATTTTTTAATTAATAAATCTAAATATACAACTTGTTTCAAACCCCTTTTAATTAAAATCCAACTTTGGTTAAATCATACACTTGTCTTTTCATTTATAAAACAAGTTACTACTTTATCATTCTAAAACCATGCACAAGTGCATAAATATCTTTAATTTGCTCTCTAAGTTTAGCCCCCAATTTATCTCTCTATTTTTTATATAGGAAATATTTTATTAGTTTTTTATCTCCAAATTTAGCCCCCAATTTATCTATCTCTAATTTTCTTTCTTTTTTGACGAAGATACAACTAACTTTGGAGCTTACATTGAAAAAGGCATTGGCACTTAGATAAGTAACCAAAGTTGTTACATTTTAAGTGACTATGGGAGTCACTACGAGTATATTTATTTACATCATTTTCCCAAATCTAATTTTTCTCTAGTTCTGTATGTGTACATGAATGTGGGCATTTTCCATATGTTTCTTCTATAAAAAATACTAGTAGAATGATTGAAATAATAAAAGCCATAAATCAAGTTGTTAGTTAAACAAAAATGTGGTTGTAATAGCTTATAACACATTTTCCACTAAAATCATTACATGAGATGCTTTTGAATGAGACTTATGGTTATTGTGAGCATGTTTTAATACCGCATTTATAATGATGTGCTTCTTTTTATAGAATATTTTTTCTTCTCATCATTTTCTCTGAAATTGTTCATGTAAATATCTTCAAAGATATTGTTTTGCAAGTTAATGATCAAGATCAAATTTATACAAGTGAAACTATGGTTCCTATGCAGCTTAGTCATTTGATGTCATCAATACATTTTCATTGAATGGTCTTACTCTAACCAAATATTATTCAAAATTTTATTCTTGCACAAATGTTAACTTGTTTTAGGACTTTCTCATATGGTTTGTGTTCATTGAAATTGAATTTTTTTGACAACACATAAGAAGATCATATATGAGCTACATTTTATCAAGATATGGATTGGAAATATCTTTCCTAAATAGACCATTATGATCTCCCTCTATTAGAGGGAACACATATGGATTTTTTTATTGCTATACATAATATCACAATTTGTCATGACTTATAGTTGGTGGCACTACTCCAATTTGAGCATGTTGATGGGAATTTTCAAGCCACTTGATCTATGATGATGAAGATGTTCAAGTTAAAGGTGTTATCTTTACATTACTTGATAATTTCAAAGATATTACTTTATTGATTTTTCTTTTGGTACACATAAGTTTAAGATATTATCTCGTTTATACCTTTTCAAAATTGTATCTTACAAGTTATGTTATTTCTAAAGGATTTGGGAATCATTATTGGGCTCAAAGCTTGTGACATTTATAAGTAAAGATTCAAACAATCTTCCATTTTTAAATTACTACTAACAACTTGTGAATAATTTTTTTTGTGCATGTCGTAAGAGATGAATTTAATACAATGTCATTTTCTTCTTCTTCCATAGCCTTAACTTTGACTCATGATTATCTTTAATTTGTATAGGGGATTAGACCTAATGTACCAATTAGTCTCTTCGTATTTGATAGTCTTAGATCTTTCTTTCAGTTTGAAACTAGCTCTTGCAACATATTAGATTTGTTTATCCTCTTTTAAGTTTTGGTTTAGCCAATTATTTGTACTTACCCATTCTTAACTTATGTAGTCAAAATTCCACTTGAACTTGATGACGATCAAAATGCAACAAGGTATGCACACACATATAATGCAAAAATTGTAAGCACATTCAAGTGCATAATTAAAACATAAGCATGGAATGGTTTAAACACCAAATAAATTTTGCTTATATTATGGGTAAACACTCTTATTGTCAATTTCAAGATAATTTCTTTTTGAGCAAAGTAGATTTCAACTTTTGTCATCGATAAGAACATTCCATATTTCACATTGTTCTTGTAATAAAATAATGCAAACAATTGAAATATTTTAATTTTAGTGACAATTCATTACTTGTCTCCTCCAAACTCTTCTTGACAGCTTTTAGTTTTTGCATTGCCATTGATAGGTACTAGCTATTTCATGACCTTGTTAATATAGGTTAAGGTGCCTTAGTCGCATTAAATACCCTAGTAATATAATGTTTTACATAATATCACAATTATTTATTTAGTTTGAAATGTCATTTAATGATTTTTTAAATATATGGTGATATGTCGCGTTATAATAAATTTTTTGGTAGTTCAATCTTGTATATCACATCATAATTATTAATAAAAGTTGAGGTGTTTTTTTAACAAGAGTCGTTAAGCGGCTAGTTCCTGCCATCGAAATTGCATGTTGTAGATTGAAGCTTTGCATATTGAATTATGCAATTGCCCTTCAAATATTGTAAAATCTATTCAAGTATTTAAGATGGTGCACTTTTGAGCCGAGATAGCCAATTCGCTGAGAGCACCCCCAACAACAGAAATGATTTATTGTATAAATTTGCAAATTGGACTAGAAATTATGAAGAAAATGTGAACTCAACAGTCATAGACAGTTTCAATTGACTTTATTTTTGTTTGTTTTGTTCTAAGGAAATGATGAATGCAAGTAATGGTGTAATTAGTGTCACTAAATAAGAACATTAGTACTGCAATTTAACCCAAAACCTGCCAACATAAAGAAGAAGACACATTATTTTAGTTCAAAAACATATCAATATGGATGAAAACGTAGGGCAAAATTTAATTGCTCAGCAAATGTGATTTTCTTGCTAAAACGCAGAGGCTAATGCTAAATTTACTAAATATTTTTCAATACGTGGCTTTAAAAACATAGTAGACGTAGGACCCCAAACATAATGTTTCACAAACATGAAAATACGCATAAAACTCCCTTGGTAACTAGAGTGATTTTTTTGTAAATACGGCATGCCCAAAACTGCATAATTCAAAATACAGAAGTTCAGATTGGTAAAATACAAGAAAATATGAAGTCTATTTAATTTTCAGTAACTTACGTTTTGGAGAAAACGAAGCAAGCGACAAATTGTCAGAGGAAACGTAAACCAGAGGCAGAATAGACTGACTTTTGGCTTAAATGTGTGAAAACTGTTACAGTAAACGAAAAAACACAAGTATAATGGCCTGCTTCCCTGCCTTTTGTAAGCGCCTGGCATTAACAATGGCAAAATAATTGTTGTTTAGAAATATAAGATGAAATGTTCTCTGTGAAGTTTCAGATACTAATGGCAAGTACATGCTAGGTTAAATTACTTTTCATATGGTGAATTTGGAGTTTTTCTTTGATGGATTTTGGTCTTTTAGGATGTATTATCAAGTCCAGAAATAATATGAGGATACACAATTATAATTGTTAAGGTAGCTGATGAAAAGTGGAAAGCAAAGTGACACGACAAAAATATCATTATTGGAAATTTGTGGTTAAAATAATTTGCTTTACCCACAGAAGCCCACAAACCAGGCTATGGGTGTTACCCCTGTTTGTAAGCACATGAAGGGAAGTGCTGAAATCAATACTTTGGTTGCAGCTCTAATGACAATCGCTAAAAGTATTGATGGTATAGGCAAAAAGATTGAGGGAAAAGGTCTCGACATTTCCTTACATGAAATATGAATGTCACTAACAGTTAACTGCATTCAGCAACAAAATGAATATATTTAAGCTCTGATAGAATATGTACAATAACAGGAGTGTGTGAACTACGCAAGCCATAATTTCCATAGTCTTAAGAGTGAAACTGATACAATGGATGAGATTTAAAGCTCTGAAAGGACAAAAGAAGAGAAACTATATACAGTAAATCACGGTCAATCAAAACAAAGTAACTCCTTTAGCATTTTGGACACAACAAGATCTGTTTAATCTATATAATTTGAAAAGTGAGTGAATTTTGATCGAAAGTATATACCAAAATTTTGTTTATTTCAAGTTAGGGTTAAACGCAATAGCAAAAAATAGTTGCGATCAATACATTTTTTTTGTAAACATTTTGCCCGAGTCTATGATTTCAAAATCTGACATTTGCAAGAGGTGCATGCAAAGTTTAAATTATGGTTCTATATAGTGGATAGATTGCTGGAGTAGTAGATTTTCTCCAATATGTCGCCTGCTTTGCTCTCTTTCTGAGAAAAACCAAGAAAATAGTATGAGTGTCAAGAAATTGAAATTGGAAAAGAATATAGGAAGGTAACTTCTGATGCAAAGAGTAGTTGAAAGAGTCACCTTAGTTGTTGTCTTCTAGTTGAAGCTCCATAATGGCATTCATTTGGTTTAGAGTGAATGTTCCTGTTGTTTGAAATCCCATTTCAGTTTGACAGTGTATCTATGGCGGGCAGAATATATTTTGTAACAAGGAAAACAAATGCTAAACTAGGCATGTCTTATATACCATCTACAGTCTACAATATTATCACATAAGTATCAAAATTCAATAAACTTTCAAGTTCTAATTTGATTCAGATATCTAAGTCATTATCCTCTAGTGGCTACAAATGGACAATGAGACTGAAAAAAGTGCATATAGTTAAAAAAAATTATAGCATAAACGGGGTTGTGTTTTCTTGGATGGGTTGTTGTCTATCCATAAATTATTGCGACCTTACCATTGATAGTAAAGGTTTTGAAGGCTAATTGCAATCTTGTAAAATAATTCCCAAAACAGAAAGATTCTAATTTTCTAGATCAATTTTCTCTCTATAAATTTTCTTTTATAAATGTTATTAATCTCAAGGGAAAAGAAGTAGCAATGTAAAAGTGCCAATGCAAACCAAGTAACAACTAACAAGCACACTTGTTGAAAGAAATTATAATAAATAATATTATTTCCACAGTAGAGCAATATCTTGTTTGTGGACAATGAATTGGTGGTTTATTTACCTTCCGATAACAAATTATTGTGATAGGCACACCACCAAATTATCTCAAATAGAACATATGAGCAGTTAATGACAATGGACATTTTGATATGTGCTCATCACAATTTCCCTCTTTCAATGAACAAAGGTGCTCCTGCAGGGAAATTGTGATGGGCGGCGGGGCGGGAAGCTTGTGATGATACCCGTAGACCAAATCAAATGGCAGTTTGGGTTGCCACAAGATATACCCCCACCCTTCCCTTAATATAGGAGAGATGATGTGGAGAGGCCTATGTCTCCACCATGACCTACAGTGCTGACTAGGCAGGAGGAGCAGCCGATCGACTGACAGATAGATGATGTCAAGGTGACAAACAGGTACAGACATTGGTGGGTTACACAGCTACGAGCAGTACTGCCGAGGTCGGGGCAGCCGGATTTGGCTACTGTCACAGTGAAGAGAGATGCCCTGCAGGGGCAGGTGGCTACCTTGATGACCCAATTGGGCATAGTACAGGGACATCTGACAGGGGCTGAGGCACAGGTTGCAACCCTGTAGGCATAGGTGGCCGCTTTTTAGGCACAGGGAGTACAGGGACCAGCACCCACACTGGAGGGAGAGGGAGAGGGTGGAGATGGAGATGGGGTGCAAGTAGTCGCCCTACAGGCACATGTGATAGGATTGCAGGGCTAGTTGGCCACAGCGTAGGGACAGGTCACAGGTTTGCAAGGCCAATTGGCCACTGCACAAGCATAAACAGCATCCCTTTAGGCCCAGGTAAAGGCGTAGGCGCCGGGGCCAATGGTACCACTACAAGGGCTGGGACAGGGTCCCAGAAAGAGGCCTATGGCACCACCGTAGATAGTACCCGCTGCTAGATTGAGAGACGTCATGGGTGAGGTGAGATACTACCAGGATCATTTGATGGCAGTGGGGATATATGTCTTATCATATGCCGAGCACAGAGCACAACAAGCCTTAAGTGAGAGGAGAAGATCTCACACACATGGTGTGGAGAGCACAGGGGGCCAACGAACCTAGGGGTCGGTTCAGGGTGAGGCCACTAGTGCACGGAGGCCAGCTCCAAAGGTAGGACCATCAAGGGCTAGACCAGGGTGAGGCGGAGGGAGGTCAGCTGGACACCGAGCTAGAGGAGCGGAGGAGGAGACAGATGAGACTGGCTTGGATATCAGATGGGGAGATGATTGAGCTCCAAAGTGTCATGTATTTTTGATATTATATTTTTGACATATATACTGGCCTGTGTGCCGAAGATAGTGAGGATGTACATGAGATTTTTTTTGAGATTTTGTTATATACACTGGCCTGCGTGCCGAAGATATTTGAGAGTCATGTATATGGATACACATGTTTAGATGATTTATTTATAGAGATGATGGTGATTATGGCATGATGTATATATGGTTGTGTGTAACTTTCTATTATGATTTGTATATGTGATGGAAACCAAGTAGTGTAGGCATGATAGAGCCAGGTCATAGGCATGGATCAAGTCAGGTTTTTGGTGTAGGCATGGATGAAGTCAGGTTGTTGGTTTAGGCATGGATGGAGTCAGGTCATAGGCATGGATTGAGTCAGGTTAGGCATGGATTGAGTCAAGTTTGTGGTTTAGGCATGGATCGAGTCAGGTCATAGGCATGGATGGAGTCAGGTCATAGGCATGGATTGAGTCAAGTTGTTGGTTTAGGCATCGAGTCAGGTCATAAGCATTGATTGAGTCAGGTTGACTTAGGTATGATGAAGTTAAGGTTGGTTTAGGTATGGTTGAGTTGAGATTGGTTGAGTTTGTAATTCATTAATTTGTGCAATTAATGATGATATGGGTCACGTTGAGATGTTTTGTAGTAAAATGCATGATAATGGTAAAGAAATGGTAGACATAATGAATGTATGAGTGATGATGGTAAAATGTGAAGCAATTGTTGTTTGTTTGGTTTAATTTCCAATTATTGATATAAAAAGGAAACTAACTAGGGTAGAATGTGATTAGGAAAGGGGAAAGGGAATTGGTTAGGGTATAGAGTGGCCGAGCTAACCTCCAAGGGGGCCATGCCCTTGAGTGCTGCCTACATAGTCCCGGCGAACAGGGACCTCAGGCTGATGTAGTTCTCCCATAAGCTAGGGAAAATGCGAGGAGGCAGGAAAATGGGTCGGTAGGTTATAGGCATGATTGAGTCTAGGTTATTTTGGCATGGTTGACTTGTGGGAAAATAGGTATGGGTGATTTTAAGTTGATTGTGGTGAAAGAGGAAAATTTCCCAGAGATAAGCGTCGAGGGTCTAGTCCTGTATAGGATGATCAATACGTAATGAAGAAGTTAAAAGATAAGAGGAGGCAAGAGAGCCACCTGATTGGTGAGGATCATAATGGGTGGACCATACCTTAGGTAGGCTTGGTGAACGTAAGACCCTAAAGACATTGCATGATTGATTATTCTAAAGGTGAAGAATAGTCACATGATCACCAAATGTCACAATTTCAGCAGGTCCCTTGAGGCGGTAGGAAATGAAGGTGCAAAGGGTGAGGAGGTGAAAAATGGTTAGGTTATATGGTATGAGGTAGCATGCCTTTTGGCAAGAGATCCAAGATCACAATGAGCAAGTCCATGAAAATTTTTTTTTTTTTTAACTTGTATTTGAGATAGACTGATCGATGCAGGAAGTCTATATGGGATGAGGAAATTATCTCCTTGAGGTCTTCGTGAAGCTGATCGATGCGGGAAGCTTCGTATTTCTCTTTTTTTTTTTTTTGAAGCAAGCTTTACATAGTTGTCCTTCGAGGGAGTAGTCTATTTATAGCAGCGATGTAGAGAGAAAGATGTCCTTTTTGAGGGAGTCATCTTTTTATTGGAAGTTTGACTCAAGGAGTTGGATCCCGTGGAAATTATTTGAGGGATTTTAAGTCATGGACAAGACTAAGGTGAAGAATTGGATTCTTGTTCAGAAAGCAAGGTGAAATGACCATGGGATCTCATCTGAAAGTAGATGAAAAGTATCCATGAGAATCATGCCATGTGCAGAGCCATGGTACACATATTTAAGAGAGGGTAAAAGAGTGACGGGTATGCACATGATTCTTGTTTAATCGTTGGGGATGGCATAGTGAAAGGAGGGAAGTGAATAGCGCTCAAGGGATGAGCATGAAAAGAGGTAGAAGGTGAGGTAGGACTGAAAGTCAACAGTAGAATGGTCGAAGATGCAAGGCATTAAGGGGCTCAGGTTTGGGTTTACCATCGAGTGAAGATAAATGATAAGCACCTGATCCATAGGCATGAGTCACGATGTATGGTCCAAGCCAATTAGGAGCAAATTTTCCCCGTTTACTTTTTTCTACTTTGGTTACATGTTGATTTTCCTTCAGGATGAGATCACCAACTTGGAAGGTTTGTTCATGAACACATTTTTCATAGGCACGTTTGATATGTTTTTGGTAAACTTTGAGATGGTCAAGAGCATGAAGATGGACATTCATCTAATAACTCAAGTTGTGCTAAACGGTCCTAGCGAAAGTCATCATCATTGAGCATGTCATGGAGAGAAATATGAAGAGATGGAATCTAGACTTTGAGAGGAAGAACAGCCTTTGTACCGTAGACCAGAGAAAAAGGAGTGGCAGCAGTGGAAGTGTGAATACTAGTATGGTACGCCCACAAGGTGAAAGGAATGTGTGTATGCCAGTCCTTCCCAGTATCATTAACCACTTTCATGAGAATTTTGTTCAGGGTTTTATTAGTGGATTCGGCTTGGCCATTGGTTTGTGGGTAATATGGTGATGAGAAACTTAGTTGAATACCAAAGGCATCATAAAGTTTTTGCAAGGTTTTATTTTTGAATTGTTTTCTGTTATCAGTGATGAGGTGATGTGGAACACCAAAGAGACAGATAATGTGATGATTGATGAACTCACATATTTTCTCAGCTTTTGTGGAGATGAGAGGTATGGCTTCAACCCATTTGGTGTAATATTTGGTAGTGGTGATGATCCATTGATGTCTCTGGGAAGAATGGGGATTGATCTCTTTGACAAGATCCAAACCCCATTGAGAGAAGGGCCAAAGGTCACAGGTGACCTGTAAGGCATGACTGGGTGTATGATGAAGATTGGCATGTTGTTGGCATTTTACACAATGCTTAACGTAGTCACAACAATCATGGTTAAGGGTCGGCCAGTAATAGCCTAGGTGAAGAATACACTTAGCAACCATGAGACCACTGAAGTGACCTCCACATATGCCATCATGAACTTCCTTAATGGTATAGGGAATTTCAGAACTCGTAAGGCACCGTAAGAGAATACCATCAAAGCCACGCTTATAGAGGAGGCCACCCATGATGATGTAATGAGAGGCCCTTTTGAGAAAGGTGTGTTGTCCATTACGAGTGAGGTCGGGAGGTAAGATGGAGAGGGAAAGATAGTATGTGTATTGTTTATACCAAAGGTCACTGGGTCAGGAGCAGTGAGTTCCAATAGAGTAAACTTCATGAGGTAAATAAGAGGGTAATTGGAGTCTTTGTATGGTGACAAATATTTTAGAGTCAGAGGGTGAAGCGGGTATCTAAGAAGCCAGACAGGCCATGGTATCTGCAAATTTGTTGGTAGAATGTGGGATGGTTTGAAGGTTGTACCGGTCAAAGGTGGTCAAAATTATGTCCACATGATGCTTATACTTTTGAAGTATCTCATTACAACACTGGTATATACCATTGACTTGGTTTATGACCAGTTGAGAATCACCAAAGATGTTGATTGACTTGACATCTAAGGCAAAGTAGCCTGAGACCCAATACGAGTGCTTCATATTAGCAATATTGTTTGTACAATCAAAATCAAGTTTGAAAGACAAAGGCATGGGTTCACCATCAAGGGGAATGAGGATAACACCAGCCCCACCCCCATGCTGACACTTAGAACCATCGAAGAATAAGTGTCATTTGGTAAGCGGGTATCATCTAAGGAAAGGGTAGCAATAGACTCATCGGGAAAGTAAAAATTAGAGGGTTGATCCCCAGAAATAGGTGTGTCAGCTAATTGGTCAGTGATAGCTTGGCCCTTGATGGACTTTTGATGGATGAATTTGAGGTCAAAGTTGGCCAGAATCATAAGGCAGCATGCGACACGTTGATTTTGGTAAGGTTTGGCATACATGAAGTGTAAGGGGTCGGTGTTGGTCACAACATAGGTTTTGTGGTTGAGTAGGTAATGGAAGAGTTTAGTGGCAACAAAAACTAAGGCTAAGAAAAGTTTTTGGCATGGGTGTATCAGGTTTCATAGTCTAGAAGAGTACGACTTATGTAATAAACCACTTGCTCCCTATGTTGTTCATCGCGATGAGTGAGCATGGCCCCTAAGGAGTGATCGGTAGCAGAGATGTATAGGTAGAAGGGTTGATCGTCTTTAGGTGGAATGAGTATGGGTGGTTGGAGAAGGTATTGTTTTAAGGCCTCAAAAGCTTTATGGCAGTCATCATCCCATTTAAAGGAGACATCCTTTTTGAGAAGATGATGAAATGGCTGACATCGATCAGAAAGTTGTGAAATGAAATGGTGAATAGACTGCAACTTACCTTGCAGGCTACGGAGTTGCCACAGATTAGTGGGCGGAGGCATTTCAAGAATGGCCTTGACTTTAGCAGGTCAACCTCTATACCATGTAAGGAAATGATAAATCCTAGGAGCTTTCCCAAGAGAACCGCGAAGACACACTTCTTGGGCTGAAGGCGAACACAATACTTAATGAGGCGGTCAAAGATGGTTTTTAGGATGGTGAGGTGCTTGGAGCGGCGTTTAGATTTGGCAAGGAGATCATCTACATAATCTTCCAATATACGGTGCATGATGTCATGGAAGATGTAAGTCATAGCCCACTGATATGTGGCACCAACATTTTTAAGGCCAAAAGGCATGACTCGATAGCAGAAGGTCCCCCAAGGGGTGATGAATGTGGTTTTGTGTTGATCCTCTGGGGCAAGCAAGATTTGGTTATAACCTGAGAAGCCATCCATGAGTGATAGCATCTCATGACCAGCAGTAAGGTCAACCAGCTGGTCAATACCAGGTAGAGGAAAGTCATCTTTTGGGAAAGCTAGGTTGAGGTCATAGGAAATCTGTGCAAATGTGAAGTCCCCCTATTGCCTTAGTGATAGGGACAATGTTAGAAATCCATTGGGGATAATCAATGGGTAAGATGAAGGAAATGGAAAGAAGGTGTTGAAGTTCTTCTTTGACCAGAAGAGCAATGTGAGGGTGCATTTTCCTCAGCTTTTGTTTTACGGGTTTGGCATCGGGAATGGTTATGATATTGTGGACCACTATGGTGGGGTCAATACCTGGGCATGTCAGCGTAAGACCAAGTGAAAGCATGGTTATGATTTTTGAGAAAAGAAGTGATGGCTTCTTGTTCAGCAGTATCTAAAGATTGGCCAATCTTTAGAATGTGTGGGTCGTCCTGAGTATGGATGTTGATTTCGATAGTCGATTCATTCAACATGGTTTGTGTCTCAGATGGTAATGACTGATGAATATAAGAGTCTTCTGCACCAAGATAGGTGAGTATAGATTCATCATCCTGACATTGAATGAATTTAATCGAAGGTGTGTCATCATCGATCATTTCAGGATACATGAAGGGAAGAGAAGAGGGAGCCTTGCCCTCACATTGATAAGTCAGAGGCCCCAAGGAAATGGTGTTTATGAAAAAAAAAAAGTTAGGAGGAATGGATTCTAGATCCATCGACTCTGTCGGTGAAGGTGGTGAAGAAGGTGGAGTAGGTGAAGAAGGTGGAGAAGGGTTGATATCCTCAATGAGTTCAATGCGGGCCTTCTTGGTAGGTAGTTCAACAAAGCTGATACCACTATGGTCATTATGTTTTGTGGGTAGTACATGGAATAATAGTGTGACGGCCTTTCTCATAAAATCCAAAACTAAAACCTTTCCATGCACATCAGTGCAAGAAGGTGTGAGCGAAGCGGCGATTGGTGAGTGACTGGAGGTCGGCAGAAAAGGGGTGGGTTTGTGATGGTGGTTCAGGTGTATAAGTGGAAGTATCAAGTCCCCCATAGGTGAGATTGGTGTGAAGGTGGGGAGGACCATAAAGGAGACACTCTCCTATGTGGTGATCATAGTGAGGGTGTTGGTGAAGGCTTCCATACTCTTGTGGAGTAAGGAATGTGTTGACATTATATAGGTGATACTCCCCCAGAGTGAGGCATTGAAAAATTCCTTCCAAGGGATCGGTGGTTGATATGTGGGTAGCTGGGATAGACGATGTGTTAGAGGTTGGATCGGAGGTGGAGCCAACTGATTGGGAGGCTGATGGGTCAGCAGTGGAGGTTGTGGCAGTGGTAGGAATGGAGGATTTAGGTGTGGTTGAGGTAGTAGTGGCATTGGTGAGTGGAGGTTTAGGTGAAGAGGAAGTGGTCATGGAGGTAGATGCCTTAATGGGTACAAAAACATCATTGGGTGGTAAAGCATGTTGCAGGTTTTGAAAGGTGATGGGTCAGCCAGAATGGTATAGGTGTGTCCTTCATGCTCAAACTTTACACAATGATGCAAAGTGGAAGGAACACAACCCATGACACGAATCCAGGGTCTACCAAGCAACAAGTTATATTGAAATTCCCCCTCCAAGACATAAAATAACTCTGGAATAGTATGGGGGCCCACGTGAACATGGAGGATGACGGTGCCAAGTGTAGAAGTGATAGCGTCATTAAATGAATGCAACATGATGGGATGTTTATGCATGTAATTGTCAGGTATGCACATTTGGTTGAATGCATGGGAGGAGATGATGTTAATGCTAGCACCCCCATCGATCATAACACGTCGTACATGTATATTATCAATATGGACAGAGATGAAAAGGGTTGGATCAGGGTCATCAGTTTGGTGTGGTGTGATCTCTTCATCTGAGAAGCTGAGGGTGGCTACTTGGTGAGTAGGTGGAGGTGTAGAAGAAGGTGGTAATTTGGTGAGAGAGGCTACATGATGAGGTGTAATAATGGAGGCTACGGGTGTAGGGTCATTGGGTAAAACCTCAATAGACTAAAGAACCTCCATGAGAGCTTGACAATGGGATTCAGAGGTTTGGATGAGGTCATATAGGGACATTTTGAGGGAGGATTGGTGTAATTGTTTGAGCATCACGCGATGTGTAACCCCATTAGAAATAGGATATGTGGGGCCACGGATAGTGACTTTAGGTGTGGGTGCAGATGGTATGTTGGGTATAGGGTTGGTTGGTGGGTCAGTTGCCTTTTCCTTGCCTTTGTCCTTCTGAGCATGGGTAGCAACGTGGATCATGTTGATTTGAGGAGGGAGGTAGATGAAGTAGGTGAGCCATGAAAGGTGTAACGAAAGGAAGGTCAGAAGCCAAGAGGTGGGAAGGAACCTTGTGAAATGAGTTGGGCACACTAACATTTGGGTGGGGGTTTGGTGAATTCTCTTATACAAACCATGTTAATTTCGAATCTTAGGGATGGCTCTAAGAGTTATGGGGTGGAGTTTTGGTCGCTGAGTAGGCAGTGAGGGAATGGAATATGCAAAATGGTGCTACCAAAATGGGGTCCAATCACCCAAAATTTGTTTTCATCAAGGAAGTTTTCTTCAGAAGGACACAAACTAGACAAAAAAGTTTCAAATCCTTTAGTCCTCTACATCGTGTCCTGGACACATGATGGTAGGCACAAATTTCTGGTTTTGTCAAACCCTTTTGGCCATTTTGGGTTTAAGTGGGAGAAAGGTCTTAGGTGGTAATGTGAACAAGAAACCAAGGCGTTGGTTAAGATTTTGGCATAGGATCCTGCTAGTGCATCACAATGGGATGTGAAGTTGGGTTTGGCTTAAGTGTGCTGAAGGTATGAGAAGAATTCGTACAAGCTGAAAAGTGTGAGCTATGGTCCTAAATTTTGGTCCTGTCATGACATGGCAATGAAAATTGTAGAATTTTTTGGAAGGTTTCGCCTTTGAGAATCCATAGTTGCCATCCACATATATTTGAAAAGTAAGGCCCAAGGCGCTAGGATTCATCCTTTGACCCATGTTACAGGTGTGCCAAGGTACTAAACCATAGAGCAAAGTCAAGTGACTGAGAAGAACTCCTATTAACTAACACTAAAATGTGGCCCAAGTGCACTAAGACAAGTCCTGTCAGATAATTAGCTAAAAAGTGCAACCAAGGCGCAATGAGAATTCTTGTTCATGATGCAATTACCCTTTTAATAGAATCACTGAGTAGACATCTATCCTGATCCTCGATTTGTTTTTTACAAAGCAATATATGAATATCAATTGGCTCACGTTGATGACATCATCATGGTTGCACCATGGGATGTTGTCCATCCTCAAACTTGTAAAGTCAACATTTGACTCCAGGGTGGAAATTGTAGGAATAGTAATTGGGCTCCTTTTTGCCGAACCTTTGGAGAGAGGCGATGTGACAAATTGTGGAATGGAGGCTACGGTAGGGGTCATTGGGTGGTCCTTCAATAGACTGAAGAATGCTTCTGAGAGAGAGATTTTGACAAGGTTTGATGTTATTATAGGGGATTCTGAGGGAGGAATTTGGTGTCATGGGAAGACTTTCATCCAGATGTGTAACCCCATGAAATGCTTATTATGCAGATTCACCTATCTTTTGCATTTGTTCAGATGGTATTGCTTGGGTATCTGTTTAAGTAGGTTTGGCTTGTTTGACTAGGAATCCCAAAACATAGGAACCAATGTGGATCATGTTCTTTGAGGTGGGAATGGTATGGTGCTTAGGTGAGCCTTGAAACACTTTCTTACTAAGGGGGAATTTTCCCTTCTGTTCTGTGAGGGAACTTGACCCTTCTGTTGGGCATCCCTGAAGCGCCTTGGGTGGAGTTATGGTGACTTTCTCATGCAAACCATGATTCAAATACTGGGTGGCTCAATAAGAGTTCACTTTGTGGGTGGAGAATTTGATCACTGCAAAGTAGGTGTTGAGGGCATAGCCAACTATGGAAATTGGTGGAGCTGGTGAAGAAAATGGGAAATTCCTCATCAAGAAGGTCATCATTTCAAAGTTTTCTTCAAGAGGACACAAGTGGATAAGAACAGCTTTCAAAGCCTTACAGTTCTCTACATCATGTCCTGAGCACACGATGGTAGGCACAAATTTTGGTTTCATCAAACCCTTTTGGTTTGGGTTTGAGTGGGTCGTAAGGTCTAAGAGGTGGTAATGTGATGACGGAAGTTTCAAGGAGGTTGGTTAAGATTTTGGCATAGGATCCCACTAGTGGATCACAATGGGAGGTGAATGTGGGTTTGGGTACAGGTGTGGATGATTGTATAGGAAGATTCTTTGTAAGAGGGGGAGTGGGTTGAGCTATGGTCTTAGGTGTTGGTCATGTCTATTTGGGTAGGGGCATGGTAGATGAACTGGCAATAGAGTGTGTGGTTGGTTTGACTACCTTATTGGAGGGTAGCGGATTTTTTCCTTTAGGTTGCACCTTCTTGGGTAAAGGTGATATGGGCGCATGAGATGTAGAGGGAAAAGTGGATGGTGGAAGAGGGTGGGTTACCCATGGGGGTAACCGAGGTGCTGTGGAGGTAGATGGCATAGGTTGTGCAGGAGGTGTGAGGGAAAGGGAAGGAAGTGTCATGGGTAGTGAAGAAGTTATTGATGGTATTGGAGGTATGGGTGGTAAAAATGTTACAGGTGTGGGCAGAGGTTGTGTCAGGTGCTTGGGTATATTAGAGGTTTGCGATGGGGAAATGGGTTGTTGCATTCTTGGTTTACCAGTGGATGGAGGTTTCTTAGCCAGGGTCGAGGGGTGAGGTCCTAGGATGGATGGAAGGGGTGAAGGTGATAAGGGTGTGATTGGCGAGGTTGGGGTATGAGATCTAGGAGATTGGTTCTTCTGTTTAGGGGTGGGTTAAATTTGGTGTTAGTTTTGGAGGATGTAGCTAAATCTAATTTGATGGGTGGATGAGTAAGGCTAGCCATTGGGATGACCCCTAAAGTAGTAATAGGTTTAAGAAAGGAAGATGATGTAGGTGTGGGTTTGGATGTAAATGCATGTTGGGTTATGGGTAGAGGTGTGAGTTGAGCCATGAGTGGTATCATGGGAGAATTTGTGATAGTTGTGGTTGTGTTTGGTTTGGTCGGCCGAAACACTTTTGGATAGATAGTGGAGGTGTCAGTGAGTGACATCTGCATTTGTGTTGAGACAGGAAGTAGAAGACACCCCCAAAGTAAGGCTCTATCAACATAATCTAGGTGATCAGCTAAGCGTGAGAATGACACTACTGTAGGTGAGGTCGATGTGGATCCAATGGTAATTCCCATAAAATGTGTTTTAGAAATAGGGAAATCGCTAGCTTCAGCCTCTGTGGGTAAGAGAGCCGAAAGTAAGTCAGCAGGATCTTGGGTGGCTGATGGAGAATGGTCACCTAGAGGTAACGACATTTCTACTGGATCTTTGATAGGTGGAGGAGATGATGGGTGCTCCTCTGTGGGTGGAGGAGATGAACAAGTGTCTCCCATGGGTCAGAGAGGTACTGCTGGTGATGGCTCTCTAGGTGGAGAAGCCAAAGGTGAAGTGGTCTCGATGTTAACAGAAGACTCCTTCATAGGTGAGGGAGGAGATGAAGGGTGTTCCTCTGTGGGTGGAGGAATAGGTGAAGTGGGTTCATGTGTAGGTGGAGGAATTCAGGCTAGGATTTCCTCTATGGAAGGAATATGAGGTAATTGGGAAGCAACTGGTGCATCACTGAAAATAGCATGGACCTCGCGGGTATTGCTATCATTAGTTGGGGTCTCCCTAATTTGGTCAGAAGAAGGGGCGTGATTAGGAAATGGTTTCTTGAAAATGTGTAGGTTTTGGTTGGTAGGTGCATTAGGATTATCCAAGACTAACTCACCATTCTTGAGCATTTCCTAGACAATGTTCTTGAAAGTGATGCAATTTCCATCACTATGACCTTTTACCTGATGATAGTTGCAGAAGTCATGCTCTTTGTACCACGCAGGTGTGGGGTGAGCAGGATCAAAACCTAGTGTGTGGTTTTATAGGAGGAAGGGTGATGGCCCCAGCTTTAATGAGATTTTCTAAAACAGAAGAATAAGGCTCCCCAATTGGGGTGTATTTCCATTGTTCTCATCTGAATTGAAAAGTCTGGACAGGGGAAAGATTAGATGAGGGCTTAGCCTGATTTGATGGATGAGTTGGGCTGGCCTTGAGTACCACCACGTTAGCGGTTCCCTTGGCTTTTGAATAATTATTCTATGGTTTCGAAGAAGAAGAGGTATCATTTGACTTAAATGTCGCGTTCTTATTTCGTAGTTGGATTTTCTTTTCTTCGATGGCGTGAATCTCTAGTTTTCGTGCCATGGTGAATGCCTCATCAAAGGTTCAGAAAGTCTGCACCTGCAGGGTTGGTGAAATATGTCTAGCACAAGCCTGACGTAAAGAGCTCTATGAGTTCGGTTTGTGGTAATTGGAATGTGAGTTGATTGATCAGGCTACGCCAATGAGTGACAAAATCTGTGATAGAATCATCATCATATTGATGCGTAGAGTAGAGGTCAGTCATGGTAACCTTCTTAACAATGTTGATGGAGAAGTGATCCAAGAAGGCTTGGGCTACCTGATTAAATGAGTAGATAGAATGTCTAGGTAATCCACTATACCAGTCTAATGCGGGCCCGGTCAGAGACATGGGAAAGGTCCTCAGAAGCAAAGCGTCATCATGGGTGATCAGATAACACCCATGTTTGAAAGACCGCAAATGTTGTTGCGGGTCCTCTTTGTTGTTGAAGCGGTTAAATTTAGGCATTTCCCAATGTACATGGATATGGATGAATAGGAATGGATGGGTAGATAGGCTCAATACAAATTTCATCATAGGTGAGAGCATTGCGTGAGCAAGAAACCGATGCCTCTAGTGTCTACATCATGTCCATCATTAACTTGATGAGGTCATTAGTAGGTGGTGATGGATGGGTACCTCCTGTAGGTAAGAGGGGTGTTGGACATATGATGGAGGTGGCATTCCAGTATATGGCGATTGCATAGGTAGGTTGAGAATGAGGGAGTGAGATAGGGGCACATGTACCCAGAATGAATGATAGATGAGACAAGAGGCTACTGATAGTACGTATATGGAGGTGGAAGGGTTGAGGTGACTCTAGTAGTGATGGGGGCTAAGGACTGTGGAATAGAAAGGACAATATTTTGAAATGGGTAGGGGTCACCGAAACCTAGGGGGTGGTTGTGTTGCTATGGGTATATGTGAGACAATGGGTGTGGATGAGGTTATGTTCTGGGTGGTTGATGAAGGTATAGTGGATGTTGTGGGTGCAAGGGATGTAGTAGATGCGGTGGTCATAGTAGGTATAGGGCCTAGCTTTGAAATGACTGGGGGTGAAGGCAGGTGAGGGTAATGTCGGAGCTAGAAGGGGCTGATGCAGAAGTAGGAATGAGGTTGGGGGGATAGATACAGGCATGTCGTATATCAACTGACTAGACGCATCTCAAGTGGATGAGTGGGAAAGGTAGAACTGTAAGGCGGTAAGGTTCTGATCAAGGAGTCGTGCAAACTCCTCATCACCTGTGGCGATGGTGATAGGTTGGGTAGGATCCATGGGTGATAGAATGGAAGGTGGTGAAGGACTAGGTGGGAGTGGTTGAAACTAGTGTGGAATATGAGGGCGTTTGTTTGTCTATGGGTCAACACCATGTGAACAAATTTTGATTTAGTAGGACTACTTTCTATAAATGACATAGAAATACAACAGAAATAGGAAAAATAGGCAGTGGTAGGTGGATTGGGTAAAAAAATGTCAGTTGGAAAATTTACATAGGCTAACTAATGCCGGTTAGGGTAAACTGATGTCGGTCACAGGTAACCGCGGTCGGTCACTGTGGAAAAAGAATAGTTTGCCAAACAAGGTAAAAGACTGATAATCTACTTGGTAGATAAGCTGTAGATGGATTTTATCAGGATAGAGAAGATGATGAGAGTTACAGAGACTCTGAACAACAAAGAATATGAAACAAGTGTCCTTTTGGGTAGGTTAACCAAAAGAATAGTAAACCAATGCCAGTTGGGTAAAAATGATGGTCAGAGGGTGACGACGATGGTCGCTGGACCGACACCGGTTACTATGAAATTGAAACAGAGATGAAGAAAAAGGTGGTTGTGATTTAAAATCAAGTGTGGAATCAAACCCAAATTTGAGAATGATGAAAATGGGGTCCAGGCACACTCAGATGAAGCTAGAATACACCAACTACGATGAGGAGCGTGTAAGGAGAAATGAAAACATTGAAGAACGTGTCCTCTCACCTCAAAACGCAAGCCAAGAAGAAACACTAAGAAAAATACGATCCTAAGAGTGATTTTCTTTATGTTTGTTTAGCTTATGCTATTTAGGACTGACTCATGAAATTTAGAATAGAGTTTTTGGTGAGGAAGGCTTCCTACGAAGAAGGAGATCTAAAAGGAGAGGTTTCAGGTTATGTTATGGTGGGGGCGGGCCATCCTATGAGATAATGACTCAACAGAAGTAACGAGTTGGGGAGTACCTACCAACCAGATCGTGTGATCACAGACAATGCTACCAGGTAAGATGTTGTTTAAGAAATATGTGTATATTAGAATTTGTGATAGTTTGGTAAGACTCAGAGAGAGAGAGAAAGAGAGAAAGTGCTTTCTATGATTCTTTTGTCAACCATCAGCTGGGCATGACTTCTAGCATATAGGTTACCCTCATTTAATGTGACTAATGTAGCATAAAGTAGAATGAAATGTAGTTGATTTTAAGCCCAAATTGAAATATTGAATTTGATGACACAAAAAGATGAACAGGAGAGAGTATGATCTTTCACTAATGCAGTACAAATGAAAGAGAAGAAAAGTTCTTTTTATAGCACCAAAACATGATTGCTTTGAGACAATAGAAAGAAGAGAAGATTCCAAGGGAGAAATTTAATGTGAGAACCTTTCAGAAAGGAAACAAACATGCAACTTTTCACCTAGGAATGAAGAAATGCAAGGAACCCCGAATGGGTCCCACCGGGCGTGCCAAAATGTTTCACCTGATTCTTAGAGCGTTTCTCGGAATGTGATGAAACAGATAAGGGTAAAAGGGCTAGGAGGAATACCTGTTAAAGCTGGTTGAAGGTTGTTGCATGTGTATGACTTCTTGATCCACAGCTGATCGTGAGAGCTTCCTTTTGGCTAGGAGGAACTACCTGAAATGAACAACAAGACCACCAAAAGAGATTAAATAGCATATGACAGTGGACTGCCTAGTGTATGCTAGTTCTGGGAAGTGTGATACTCCCTAGAAGGTTGTCAATCCACTGTTTAAAACAATTCAATGTTAATAATAAATGAAATCCTACTGTAGTTAAAATGATTTAGGTATCTCATTCGACTACAATAAGCAAATCATTCACAACAGGCTAAGCTATGATTGAATCTGAAGGGAAAGGTCTCTGTCTGAGTACTGGTACTGGTACTAGTCAGGGTCTGGTTTTGGGTTGTTTTGGGTATTTGGTGGAGAATTTAGGCTCTGTTCTTGGTCTGAGGGTAAAACACAGAGACCGATGTCGGTCTAGTATAACCAATGACGGTTCAGGATGGACAGACAACGGTCATGGGTAACCTATGTCGGTATAATCAGGTGACAAAAACTTATTAAAACCTTGTTGTAAGGATAGATCTAAGGCTAAATGGAATATAGAGGGCAATGAAAAGGTTTATGGAAATCTTAGGTATACTCAGAGGTCTTTAACAGTCTAGAGTATGGGCAATTTAATGGTGTGGGTGAAGGAATGATCAAGTTTGCATGAAGGTAAATGATGGGAGAATGGGAATGCAAGTAGAAACTGATAATAGAGGTAACAGAGCTTACTAAAATGAAAGTAGATGAATGTTGGTTAACAAAATACTTACTGTTGTATGAGCTTGATGGCTGGATGGACAATGGCAGTTGATCAGATGGATGGAGTTTGATGTGGTGATGGCGCTTCCCAGGATGCTCCCGTGAATGCAAATGGCTCTATGATCACTTCTGATGCTAGCTTTGGATGTTTGGATGCGTATGCGAATGTTGGTTATGCTTGCATGCAGCTCTGGTCTCATCTCCTTTTTCTCTGAATGTGCCAACCTTGAAATAAGGTTGTTTTGGGGAATAAATGGTAACCGAATGATGGTTCCGGGCTGACCGGTGGCGGTTTAGGGTGACCGGCGTCGGTTAGGGTAGGATTTCCTAGGTTTACTAAAATGAGCAGATCTTGCTTGATTTCTTGGATCTTGTTTGTTTCTTTTTGCGGATTAGAATGGAAGCTCCTTTTCTAATGAGCGGGAATGTGGTTAGAGGGAATGTAGGCTTTGATTTTTAGGGTTTAGGTAGGTCTTAGTTAGTTATGGCAACATACTAAGAATAGGTCTAGGGTGAGGTGGCTAGGTGAGGTGGTGGTGTGTGAATTATCTTAATTAGGATAATTAAATAATAAATATTGTGAGGACATGGATTAATTTAATTAAATTAATATTAGAGTGGGGTGAAAGGGGCCATGGTTAGGTGAGTGTGTTCAAGGTGATTATTTGATGAGGGACCAAGGGGAGTGTGACCCAATTTTGGTGTCTACAACTTCTTCAGCCAAGGTGGCGTGAGATCACCCAAAAAACTTGCGATAATACATGATATCCTTCTACACCCTTTTTCTTGACATGGATCATGTGCACATGTTTCATTTACACTTTTTCTAGTGTATTTTACATTTTCTTACTTTACACATGCATATTTTACACAACATTTTTACATAGATACATATTTGACTACTTGATCGGTTTCTCCTTGCAGGTCCATCGTATGAGAAACAAACAATCAAATTGAGGACAACAACAACAACCGAGACAACGACAACACATCGCTACAGATAATTGCCTTTACTAACCATGCGAGTATACTACACACAACAACAACTACACATGCGTTTTGCCCTAGGTTCACTCTCATCACTTTTTATGCGCATTTTTCATCTTTAGAATCCACGCTCCTCCACATTTTTCTTTTTGTCATTACACGCTTGAGTCTAGTCCATCGACATGTCTTCTTCTACACACTACATGGATATCAGGTACGCATCTCTATTTGCTTTATGTTATCAAGCTTTCCGCTCACCAACATAAAGTGGGGGCAAATCTAGACACAAAATTATGCACATTAGACATTATTTAGCCCGGTCTTATACTACTATTTAGAAGGTTCTCAAGTGGATAAAGTATTAATTAATCCCACCTTTTGGCCATCTTTATTTTATATTTTATTTTGTCATTCCCGCATATTTTATTGCACTTATCTGCCCATTTTGTAACTACCTCATCATTCTAGCCCAAAATTAGGGCACCCGACCTGTATTTGGCGCCCCGGGGTGCCTTGGTCCCACTCTAGGCACCCCGATCTATGCACATCCTTTCCCGCTTCTTTTTGGGGCCTTTCTAGTTGTTTATTGTCTTTAACTTTTTCCCAGTCAACCTTGTCTAGATTAATTACAAAATTAAGCTTGAGAGCCCTATAAATATAAAGTTATAAGACCATAATAAGGGTCCTAGGTCATAACATCACATATTACTACCACTCCATTTAGAGTTGCATCCATTGCATCACTTGCATCCATATAGTGCCATGCATCGAGGCTAGGAGATCTGCATCATACACACTGCATAGGGGAGGGATTCTATTCTATTCCATGCACACATGCTATTTACATTTTTTATAGTTACTAATGCTCGCTACTTCATAAAGTGTGACTGACACATGAACACCTAGGGCACGACATGCACACACACACCAGAACTACATCTGGGTCTGAAATGTAGTGCAATGCTCAGTGATAAGACCACTAGTTTGGCGGCTAAGGTCAATCCGATCCATTCATTCACATCTTTTATTTTTCTACGGCTTGATACCTCCTTTTGTATTGTAGCCCATTTTTCAGCTCATTCGACAGATCCAACATGACAGATAGGAAGTACTCGAAGACACCTTGAGACCATATCAGATTCAAGTTTTGAGCATTTACAGAGATTAGAGCACCCAAATTGCAGACCAAGGCGCCCCAGGGCACCCTAGTACACTCCCAGATGCCCCAGTCACTTCAGATCTTCAAGATATGCCCTTCGTAGGGTCCATGAGTGTTCGTTTGCACTTCTTGATTTCATTTCCAAATTTGTGACAACCTGCGACAATCATTGAGATGGCTAAAACTTTGGGCTATCGGTAAAGCTGTTGGCCTATGCCTAGCTATTTGAAAGCTTACCCTTGGAAGGGGATTAGACGCGGAGAACAATTTAATTTTTGGGTATTCCTTTTACCTTTGATAGCAATTCGACTACTTTATGGAGGTATGTGATTGACAGAGTTGACCATAAAGTTTCTTGGTGGTCTTCTGAATCCCTCTTATTGGCCGGTAAATTCCATGTGTGTACCAAGATTCTAGCGCCCACGCATGTTTACTATTTTGCTTGCTAGTGCCCATCCCGAGCTTCCTTTGCCAAACCACTTCGAGATTACCTTTGGTTTAAAAGTCCTGGTTCAGCTGACTTCCATTAAGTGGCTTGGGAGGTTTGTTGTCTTCCCCATGATTAAGGTGACATGGGTATTATCGATGTTTATAAGCAAATCATTGCTTTATGTTCTAAATGGGTGGTGCAATGTCTCTCGGGTATTCAATCCTAGTAAATTCTACTTAGACATTGCATTGCTTTAGGTGCCTCTTACGGAAATTTTTTTTTGGAATAATATAGGGTTGCATACCTTAATTATCACTAAGGTTCCTGTCAAGATTGTTGGCACTTTCGTTGCAAAAAGCATATGGAAGGCCTTTGAAGCAGTGAAACCCTTGTTGCATTGAATTAACGATGGCTTTCCCACTGGACTCTCTTTCAATTCCCATAATATCTGGTAGTCTCCCATTATCACGGAAGATAGTATTCCGCTTGCTGAAACCCTGGGCATCAAAGCTCTCCGTTTATCTCGAAAGGGGATTCACACTATTCAAGATTCGCTTTCCCGCAGAGACTTAATTTCCTGGCTCGAGCTCAAGGTGAAATTCATTCTTGCCAATTTAGACCTTTTGTCTATCCACAAAATTCAAGAGTTGATGTCAGAAGTTATGCTCCATAAACTAGGACTCAAGCCTCCAGATGCGTGGTGGCGAGATTGGTGGTGGAATCTTGATATTGCCTTTCTTCACTACAATCCTGACACCATCTACCAGCTATTGAGTCCTATCTTACTTGCCATTTTCAAGCTCAATGCCCATTGGGGCCTGCAATCTACCTCATCTACTTGGCTTCGTTGACTTTCCCGTGGTTGGAACCCTTTGCTTGAGCCCAAAATTAATCATTTTCTTTGGTTCCTTATTTATCAGGGTCTTCTTGTTGGCGAGTGTCATAGTCACATCGGAATTCCAAATCCTAAATTCCCCTTATGCTCTCAACCTGAATCCTTTAAGCATTTATTTTGGTCTTGTTCTTGTGATCAAGTCGTTTGGTCTTGGATTCATACATTATTTCAACCCTACCACCTTGAAATTTTTCATTGGCGTATGGCGTTGTTTGAAGACTTCAGTTCTTGGCCGATTTATATTGATATTTTGTGGCATTTGTTTAGAGCATGTATTCTCTTTCAGATTTGGAAAGCTTGTAATTCTGCTATATTCCAGAGTGATCATTCTATTGTTTTTTCCACTAATGATAAAGTGGTTAGTTTGTCTTCTGTGCGCACACAGATTCAAGCTTAAGTGGAAAAAGATGCTCTAGACTTTTCCCATTTGCAGGAATTGTTGACACACTAGGGGAGTGCTCCTTGCACGATGAGTCGGGTCTCATCTTGGATTCCATATGGTTCCATTGACCTTGAGTACAGTCTCTAGCCATTGTTTACCACCTCCGCCAGTACTGTTTTGCAGAAGCCGCACTCGCAGTCATCGCTCCGCAAGTGGTTCGGGAATTTTTCAATTACTAGCAACGTCCTCAAAAAATCAGGGTTGAAACTAGAGTCTTTCATAGGTGCCACAAAAATAATCTTAAAATTAATCGAGTAAATAGAACCATTTGGACTCCTATTGATAGCAATATTTTGAAGTATGGTTAACATGGCTACATTATTCTCACCCCCATATATGGGGAATTATGGTACACCTGTAAAAGAAAATGATCTCATCAAAAAACAATGAAAGTTTGATACACTATGCTTTGCACTCTATTCAAGTGGAGCTTTCATTCCTTCCTAAAGGATAGGATCCTCCTCCTCCAAGAGTGTTGACACGTGCTATGATATGTTGACAAGTTAGTTTCCCTTCTGCAAGTTCTTGTGTTTTGGCATCAAAGATGGGACCTATTAGCCCTTAATGACCTTTTGTAGTTGCCCGCGTGGTTTTAAACCTGGGACTGTGAGCTATTTTGAGATTCCATGCTTCTTGTAACTCTCACATAGTAGGTACCCCTTGGTGGAATGATAATGGCTGGTTCAAAATATAACATCTAATATTTCCCTCTCAACCAACGTATTCTCTTAATATATTGTGGTCTTTTAGAGTGCATATGTTAAAATCCTAAACAGCGGCTAGGATCGTAAGATATGACTAATGAAATATAGAAATCCTGTTGGGATTTGTACCTTGCAGAAAATCATTGACACGTAGGGAGCCTAATTGATATGTGTTGACCTACACCTGTACAATGCTTTCATATTCAATCAAAAAAATAACTTTGAACGATATTAAAATGCTTTCTAAGTAATAGGATCAATTATAGTTTTTTGGTACTCACCTATCATAGTTGAAAGAAGATAAGAAATAAAGCCTAAGAACTAATGGAGTATCGAACATAACAATGAGATCAGCTTACCCTTACTACAATCCTTGAGTATCCCACATGCTAAAAGCTGCCAAGAAAGCTGAGAATAATCTTTAGCATAGCATCATTGAAATAAGCTAGGAAATTAAGAGCTTAGGAGATATGGCCTATGGATTTCCGGGGAAGGGAATGGACCAGGGAGATAGACCCAAATAGAGAAGAGCTAGTTAAGCAAGAAAAGTTTCAGACAATGTTGGATCTGCAAGCATAGGATTCATTCCATACGAGGGATAGTGTTAATGATGAACAATATATGTGAGATACATCCACGTTTCAATTCCCACTAATTTTCAGGAAAGCGTTATGAGTAAGCTCATGTGCTTTGAAGCCAAAACCCCTTGCAGATAGGGGAGAAACTTTTCAAAACCCATCTTTACATGTTCCCGATCTGGTAACAATATACATGTCAAGGGAATGAATAAATTGTCATATTAGACGTGTAAGAGAAATGAGAGTTTAAATCTCCATTATTTACTGAAGAGAATCCTACCTTTACAGTGCATAAGCACGGCAACTGCTGTGGAATTACAGACTCAATGTTGATGATGTTAACTGTAATTGCTGACAAATGCTACTCAGGTTTGGAGTCTCAGATGGTTCCATGTAATTCAAGTATAGTTTAAAAGATCTGTTGTACATGGTATTTTAAAAATCCCCCTGTATGTGAGTATCTTTTGGCTTAGTTTTCACAAATCTCTGGAGTCAAATTCCTGAAAAACCTTAAAAGTAGTGCTCGTCACAAGTGCTACAAAAAATGCATCATAGAATTAATCGTATGTGAAATATAACCATCAATTCAATACGCTATATGATAGAAATATTTCCTGAAGTATGGTTGAACACTGGGAGTCGTACATGAAGTCTTACCAACATTTTGTGGATTACACAGAAAAATCAAATTCTCATCAGAAAATAATAAATTTTGAAATTTACAAGGTTAACTTACAAATGCAAACTTTCCTTCTTTTATTAAATTGGTGCAACCTGGCAAGGCCCCACAGTCTTGTTTGCATTTTGAAGACTTCTTCCACTCAAATAATGCGGATTGCTTTCAAATTTGTAGTAATTTAGCGATTTTCCTGCCCACGATTTTGCTTGTGGGCGTTATTGAAACTTAAACAGAACATCAAAGTGAAAGGTGTTCCAAATTAAGGGTTGTGGCATAACAACTATCGTGGCTCACTCGACCACAATCCATGATTACAAATATTTAACGTTATCCAAGACAGGTCCATGTTTCACAAATCTCAATAATACTGTTGAAGCTACGTCCCCATTTAAACAAATCTTAAGAATGTTATTTAAAATTACCCTAAACTGCATCAAGGCCGGCCCATAACCTCGCCCAAGATTTACCCAGTGTAAAATAGTTAATGCACAAGGCTTATGGCCCATCCTTTTCCAGTAGGTTGGAAACTTATTTCTGGATTTTGCAAATGTTGCTTTGTCCGAGAAACTTTGGGAACTTACAGAAAAGGGTTGGAAACTTCTGGAAACTTTTTTGGTACATCTGCAAAGGTTTCCTAGAGTTTTCAGCCTTTTACCAAGGAGTTTCCAGAAATATCATATGCTGAAACTCAGGTTACTAGGGCATTCCTCAAGTATCCGATCCAGCCCACCAAAGTTTCTGATTATATATCCAAGAGTTTCACGAAGTTCTGCTGTTTTCTATCCTCTTTCCTGTTTATTTCTTGTTTCCTGCCATTTCCTTAAGAAGTCTATTCCAAAGTTTCTACCTTTAGCTGACCTAGTCACCATTTCTTCTAATACTCACATTTCTGATTGTTGGTGTGATATAAGTATGAACACTTGCCAGTTTAGTAAAAAAGCTTAAGATTTAGCTCTAAGTGTTAGCTGCCAGATATGAACAAGAAACAACCTACTATCCAAACATGTGCACATGTACAAGCACATATATAACTTATATGATAACATGGAGATACATTATATTAATATGTTTAAAATAAAGCCCAATATCATGCAGTAGAATAAAAAACAAAAAGTAAAAACTAAGTGTAACACAAGGACGCATCCCCCAAGGCCTGAGATGTGTCTTGCATCTCCATATTTTGGGAACATCTAGCATAGATACTGGACGTCCCATGTATGTCTCAGGTACTTTGACATGCCATTCACTGCAATAGGGGACACACAACAGTACCACTATCTGTTTTGGAAAGGGAAATGACACGTGGTATATAATCTCTAGAAACTTATCACTTCAAGGAGCAAGGCATAGAATCCATCTTTTAAAAACATCAATCACTCCTTGTAAGCAGAGCAGCTTGAGCATGTTGATTCATCTTCGATGGCATAAACACAAGGGAAGAAGATTCAAGAAACCATACTGTGAATTTAGGGAAAACCGGATCCAAAGAAATTGAGTATTGAACTATTAAATGAGGAAATTTAAATTTTAAAGGGGAAACTTAAAAATTAGATAGCCTTTCCCACATCAATCAAGGGTTTCCTCACAGCGTCCGAATCAATAGACGCAGTACTAATTCATGTTCATTTTGGATGATAATTGATAAATCAATTTCATTGGGGTCGGTGTTCTATTCCTAGAGGAATTTGAATTATCAAGTGATATTGTCTGGTCCTTATGGATGTGGGAGTGGGAGTCTTTTCCAGGAGATGATGCTTGGATTTCCGGTCTTTTTTCCAATGTGTGATCTAGTGTGGACTACACTGCTTAGCAGATATACCCCTCAATCAAACAATTTGGACCGATTCGGAGATCAGTGTCCAAGCCTTCCTCATCTGATTAAGCTCCTACAGGCAAAAATGGAGGGAATAATGGCCAAAACAAGTGGTCATCCAAGAACATTATCAAGGCTATGTGAAGCATAAATATTGTAGCTATCAGAAGGTAAACAGCCATTACATTGATGAATTCCTCATCCTGCAAGCAAAGAAAGCGAGGTATTTCCTTGGTAGGACAACCAAAGAAGATTGAAGGAACAAAAAATAATTTATCATATCCCAGATCTTCAAATATGCAGCTAGTTCTCATGGCTAAGGATGATTGTGCAAATAGTCACGAGGCTCTATTCACACATTGATAATAGATCAGGAATAGGCTAGTGTAGTTAATCTTGAATGCTAGCAGTTATAAGAACTTGATTTTCAGCAGCTGTTGGAAGAGTAAAAGATGCCAACTCGATTCAGCAACTTAGATGGGTGAAGGACAGTCTAAACTCGTTACAACTTAAAGTAATTGTCATATTACTTTTTCATTGACACTTTGATTGACATAGTTGAATGTGATTTGCGACTGTAAACTAGTGTGCTTTGATATTGGGAACTACCCACATACATGAATGCAAGGTTCTCTTATATGTTGCCAAGAAATGGATACGGGTCTGAAACGCGGAAACAACGATTTTCAAAAAAACCTTGGGTGCGAAATGTTACGGAAACGTCCGTACAATATATTTTTTGATAAGATAAATGCTTTTTTACCGGAGCTATGAACCGGGGGGTTCTTGGGTCCCCTCCCTTTACAATATGTATAGTAAAAATGAAGTTATCAGGGTGGTTTACAATGCAACCATGAAGAAAATACCACCCTGATACAAAAACCAGATTATATTAAAGCAACTTATAAAAAAAAATATATTAAATCACTGTTATGCAGATCTGAAATATTAACCAGGAAATGCGACTAGGGCATAGCAATAAACTCATATAAACCAGCCTATAAACTGCAATTCTTCCACTCAATACTGAAATACAGATTTTATAAAGCCAAAATATGAAAAAAAATACATATTTTGATGCACAGAAAGGCTGAAATTAATTTATTTTGGAACCCCAGTCTGCAGAAAATCATGGCAACTTCAAAAATTCATAACTCCCTAAAAAATGCTCCGATTCACACAAATAAACTACAAACGGACTCAGAAAAATAGAGAGAATGCAATGATGTTACCCATTCATACAACTGACCACCACAATTCATTAACAGCCAAAACACCAATTCGCCCTAGGGTTTTGGGCTGGAAATTGCAGCAAAAACATATAGAAAGTAGTGGGAAATATAACAACAAACTTTTCTTCCAAACCCTGGACAAAAATCTACAACCTTATTCCTTCAACTACTGAAAAGATACTGAAAATTATGACTAACTCAATAATGCTCAATGAAATCCCTTGTGTAGAGAATCCTCACAAACTAGAGGAAGGGTTTTCGTCCTTCACCAGTCTCTAGGAGGGTTTTCGTCCTCAGAAAGAAAATGCAAGCCAAGGGAATAATTTAGACCCAATCTAAGTTCACTTGATCACCTTCAGCTTTAATAGATAATTTCCAACTGTGTCTCTTCCTAAGCAAGTCGCATTTTTCTAGAGGATAACTATGGCCACCTTCAACAACCAATACTTATTTATTTATTAAATGGTTCTGCCAATACGATTTCCCTAAATGCAAGTCGCCTATTATAGGTCGATATAATGTTTGGCCCATTTTGCTTATTTTATTTTTCTATGCATTTAATATTTAAAGCCTCTTATAGTGCTCGTAAGTCTCCCTTATTTAAAAATAAACCATTTTCAGGTATAACAAAGTCAGGCTTTTAACTTTGTCCAAATTGGATTACATTTAATAGTAAGTCCATTAATTTATTATAACCCTTTTTAGCAAGGTTATATTTTAAGTTGAAAAGTTATAATAAGAATAATCTTGGGTAGTCATCCCTTAATTTGAGAGGGAAAATTGTTGTCTTCATGAAGATGAAACTTATAGCTAAGATCCTATCTCGAATGGGAAGGGATGTACTGTATTCACTACATGCATCTAAAAGCTGGCAATAGAGTGATTCTGGGAATATCCCTTTTAGCACCGAATAGGTAGAAAGGGGTTTACCAACTCCTCAATGAGCATTTGACCTTAGAAAAAGTAATGTACATACACCTCAATACCAAATGTTAAGTCGCTTCTTGATTAACCAATTCAAAAGTAGCTTCTCCAAAGGTCTTAGGGAATGCGATATGAGATTCATTTACACATGTTTTGGTTTTCCAACTTGATGTACAATGCTTTCATTAAGTTTGTAGAAGCTGGTTTCCACAACTTTGCAAGTGGTATACTTATCTGTTCTATTCTAGGAATATTTAGTACATCTCAAATCCAACTTCCAACTGAAGTATTCCAAGTATATTTTATTAAACGTTACATTCTCAAACTCTTATTATGTTTCTAATAGCAGGGACCTGCCAAATGGTGGCCATTTTCAATTGTAGTTTGGTCTAGCCATACCACTGATTAGGACCAAAGTTATGGGATGTACGACCAAGTCAGAATACCTGGGCATTCAGATCTCAGTGTTCTGGTATTGAAATGGTGTCTTTAGAGAAGCATCTGATTAAGCAATCTATTCAAATCTAGTAGAATCCTGCCTTATGAGTCCAAAAATCGATTATTAGTTGACAATTGCTTCTGGATGTGTATGCTCATGGAAATTTCCGTCGATCAAACCAAGCCACCAAAGCGATTGAAGGCTCCATCTTCTTTGGATCACACAAAAGGGTTTGCACTCAAGTGGAAAGGTAAAAAGTGAGCAGACTATCCTTAGTCTGTATGAATAAAAAAAGTAGCTCAAGATGATATCCATTTGAAGTCTTCCTTTACCTAGTAATTAAGATTTCACTTCCCTTGGCGCCAAAGGCTCAAATTGAGGGAGATTACGATTATTAATGCATGTTATGTACCTTGGGATGCTTGATATTATAATGTATACCTAGTCGATTTGGCAGATGCTGACATGTGACACACATCCCCAGTTTAGTTATATGTTTATAATATATGGGGTCACATAAATTAGTTATATTGGGTAATGAGTCAGCCTACATTGGGATTAGGTGTTACCCATCCATTAAGAGTAATGTATGTCCTATATAAAGGAGATGATTATCATTATGAAATGTAATAGATGTATGAGTTGAGTGTTCTACTTGGTAGAAGGATATTGGAGGTACCCCCTCGAAGTGGAATTCCCATATTGCGAGATCGTGGAGTTATTCTTTCCATAAAGAGTATTGTTTGGTGTGGCCTTACCTTAAGAGTATTCTTCTATCATTTTGAATATATTGAATATTAGGGCATCTTGGCCCACAAATATCTCGTGTTGTGTTGATCTTCATTATATTTTGCATATTGTTCTAATCATTCATGTATTATATGTGAAGATCTTATCAAGTGGTATTAGAGCATCGATTTGGACAAATACTGGGTTCAAACCCTAATTTTGAAGATTCAACAATGTCTTGCAAGTGGCTAAAAGTTTTCTATAATTGTGTTACTAGAGTTGTGAACCTATCTCAAGAAGATATATTCTAAATTTCAAAGTTCTTGGATTCGTTTTGAGGAAGTTATTGCAATTTTAAGGTTTTCCATAAATTCGCTTTGTAGGCCATAATTTTTCGGAAATTTTCTAATTTTTGTACATTTTCAAAAAGCTCTAAAAAATTTAATTAGGGTTTTTTCTTTGTATTTTCTGATTTGAGGTTGAAATCTTTCCAAAATTGGTGGATCAAAGATTGGTCAAAAGAGTGTTCTTGAAACCTTAATTTATTTGCATCATGGGGATGCAATCTTTTTATGGAGATAGTGAGATTGACGCTAAAGAATGGTAGATCCAATTTAAGGGAACTTGGTACGCTCAGTCGACATAGGAGAGGTCAACTTGGTCTTGGGAGGAATTGGAAGATGTTTTCTTAGCTAGATAGGATTAAAAAGAAGAAGAATAAGAGGATGAAAATAATGATAATGTTGCAATTGATGATGAAAAGGAAGAAGATGGGGAATAAGAAGAAGAGGATAAAGAAGAAGAAGATGATGATGAAGAGGCTACAAATGATGCAAAAGGAGAGGTAGAGGATCATGATGAAGTATAAGATAAGGGTGCAAATAGTGTAGCACCAAATAAGGAAGCTTCAATATTTCTGTTTCAAGTATGCATTCAAAGGAAGAAGGTAATTGTGTTCATAAACCCTAGTAGCAAGTATAACTTTATCAACATTGATGTGGCTTGACATCTACATGTTCAAGCATGGAATATAAAGGAAACTCAAGTGGATGGTAAGTAGATTCAAGTTTTTGAAGATTTAAAGCTCTCTATAGACAAATATGTTTTCTTTTTTACAACGAGAGTTGCACCGGCCTTAGATGTTAGGGGAGATTTTAGGGCAAGTGTCTTGCTTCCTCATAGGATCCCCCAACTTGGCTCCTTCAACTGTGTGTACTTTGTGACGAGCATTATTGGATCTTTTACAATGATTGATAATGGGTCAAATGAATCCTCCAGTTCAAGCACATGAAGAGACATTTGATGAGATTTGCCTTCAGTTTTCATTGGCACATGCTTTCGGGGCTCTTGTTCGCCCTACATTGCTATTTTTATTGGTTTCTTTGCCACTTGTGTTGGTGGCACACTGCTCTATATTGTCCTTTGTACTTATGTTTCTTTAGTTTGCATCTAGGATTGTCTCTTCCCAAAACTTTTTATTGCTAATTTTTGTATCCATGAGTCCCATTCACCAACTTTTGGTCATTTGTGGACATTAATATAATTTCTTTCTTTCTTTCTATCTTGCAAATGGGTTCCTTCAATAATTCAAGATGCACTCCATCACCATTTGCCCAAGGAAGTGGATGTGCCAATGGAGTTGAAAAGTTACAAGGTTCATCGAAGGTCATGTGGAGGCCACAACAAAAAAATTGAGGTAGATAGGTTGTCTAAGAGATTGTTTTATGCAAAGGCTATCTCTTTCAATGTTATCCGTTTCCCACATTTCAAGTCCTTCCTTGATGCATTGATCGAATTTGGGAAGGTTTACAAGTTGCCATGTTGTGAAAAAGTAAGAACTAATCTTTTTGAAGAGGTGGCAACCATCTCCAATGAGTTAGTGTAGTACTAAAAATTTGGTTGTGCACTTGCAATATCACTTTAGCATTTATTCCGACATTATTTCATTTACCTATTTATTAACCAACTTAAAGCCTCATGCCCTAGCTTGTACCTCGAGTCCACTAGGTCATAACTATTTCCTAGCTTAACACTTAAGGAATCATTGCACACTTTATATATCACATTTACTAACTATCTCCTCTCTTAGAATTGATTCCAGCTCTAGCCTGGATAGGTTTGTGGGCCCATGACGAGTTTGGTTGACGAACCTGTCCCACATGTTACGAATCTGCCCATTGTACTTGCAATGATCAAATTTTCAAATGCATAATTTAGACTGGTCGGCTTGAGTGATACTGTTCGGTCGATTGAGTGGGAAATCATTCGAATGGTCATCCACTTAAACACATCTACCTTAAGTTATTAGGGGTATATAGGGATCTCATATCATGTAATGTCCCCTTTTCTAAAATAATTAATAATTTTTAAGACTTCTAGCCCATTCCACTTTTGTGGGCAACTTAATATTAGGTGAACAAGGGAAGTATTTTTAATATGTTTTTAGTCTTTTTTTTGTGAGCATTTGGACCATTTTCAAGAAATGGTTTCTCTCATAGGTTAGGTCGGCTTGGTTGAGGAGTAAAAAGCTAGAGACACAAAAGAAAAACAACATCATTATGAGGTCGGTCATGGGGGAAACTCCCTCATGGGGTTTAGTGCCACCAAAAAGATATATAAGGGCTCGCTTGGACTCATTTTGGGCATGCATCTTTATTATAATTTTACACTACTTGGTTTTGGGGCTGATTGCTCTATTCCATTCCACTAGAGGGTGGAAATCCTTTGGTGTGGCACACAAGGAGGATGAAACCCTTCCTTGTTCAAGTTGGAGAACGAAAACTCTCCAATTGGTGATTCCTAAGAGCTTCAAAGAAGGTGATCTTGCTGGTTTGCACTAGGGCTTGAAGGAGAACGAGCAAAGGTTTCTACATGCTATTTTGCAAACCCTCTCCTAGGGTGATGACTTGGGTGGAGGAGGAATTCATTTGCTTTCTAGGGCACATTTCAGTATTTTGGGTTGATTTTCTTGTTCCTCATATTTTATAAGGCCAGAATCTACATTTTGGTATTTTTATGGGGGTTTGGAATCATCATTTCCAACCCTTAATGTGAGTTGTACTTCAATTTTCATTTATTTAATTTTTAGTTGTGTTTAGAGTTGATTTCTTGGTTGATAATTTTTTAAAATATTTCCTAAAGTGCCTCTACATACTTCAGATGATGTGAATGGTGATATATTGATGAATTAAAATCTTTTTCCTTGTTCTAAAAATCAGACTGTTGTTCATTGTTCTCGTTTTTCTAGTTCTTGCATAAAATTCAGATTATTTTCAATTTGGGTTTGTGCTATTTTCTTGTTTTTCAGTTTCAGCCCTAGAAAGGGACATTACAGTGGTATCAGAGCATCGATCCTCCCAGCCTGGAGGGTTTCATTCAGAAGGTGTAGATAAATGGCGAACATACATTTTGATGATGTTAGGGTTGAGAGGTTTGCCCTAGGGCAAGAAAGATTGGCGAATAAGATGGCACAGTTGATCCATGCCATGCAAAACCTAAATGGTGAAGGAAGCTCTTCAAAGGCAAACAATAATATTCAACCACCAAGAATCGTGAGTGATTCTTCATCTAGGTCATTTTGGCCTACCTTCCTCCCAAGAAAGGAAGTCATTCCGGTGGTTGAAACACAACATTCAGTGGGTCATAACATTGCGGCCAGCTATGAGGAGTATAGGGCCCTTCCAGCTGAGATTCGTGATGCCCTATCCCTTGCAGAATTCATAGGAGTGAACAAAGGAAGAGCAAGGCAAGGACCTAGGTCTCAGGCACCACAAAAGGATCTTCAACATGCCTGGAGAAAGGAAGAGGAGAAGAACTTCCAAATTGCAATGGCGGAGCAAGAAGAAAAATCAGGGTTGCAAGTAATGGAGAGAGAACAGCCCATGGAGGAATCTACCATGCCAAAGGAAAATGGGAAAGATGTTCCAGCCAAAGAGGAAAAGGATTCTCCCTTGGTGATAAGGCAAGAAGAAGAAATCATAAAACAAGAACAAAAGAAGACCAATATGCAGCGTGAAGGTAAAGATTCTTTGACAATAAATGATGTTTTATTGATTTCCAATGATTGCATGTGGCGGCAAGATGGTGAAGGAAAATCAGATCTACAAGAGGTTCATGAGGCTGAGATTCGGGATGACCCTGTTGAGAGGCATGCCCTTCAAAAGGAGGCCTCACCTGATACTCATGTTGGTTTTCAGTCTGCTGGAATTTACATATCAGCAACAAATGGTAAGCAATTTAATTTATTGCATCACCCTCACACTATGTATTTGCAAGGTTTTGATCATCATGAGAATTATTCTAACAAAGATGAGAGGATGAAGGGTACTAAAGGGAAAAAGGATCTTTTCCAAGAGGCCCCTAACCATCTTCTGAGCATTCTGAAGATTGAACCAAGGAAGGAAGAATTCAATTTGCATAGTTATGATAATGATCAGCTTGCTGGAATTTTCAAAACAACAGCTCATAAGAGACAAGTTGAGGGTGTTCATGACTTTGGCAAGGACCACGAAGAGGCTCCATGCACGTGCCAACAAAATATGGATGAAGTCAAGGTGGGAAGAGCTTCACTAGTTGAATATGAAGAGATCTCAACCATGCTTCATTCGGCAAAAGAAGATGAACAAGTGGAGGACAACCCAAGGTATGATATTGAAAATTACATTTCAGTTTTTTGGTCTCTTCCTATGTCGCTGCCATACTTGTGTCACCATGGGCAGCTTGTTGAAAAGAATGAGCCTATGTCAAGTTTGATGCTTCATAGTATAATGGGTGGTCATCATGGACAACATAGTGGACACGGTGATAAAGTGAAGAACACTCTAAGTGGTGATTTCTATGTGAATTGTAATGAAGATACGGATTTGGTACTTGGAGTGCCATGGCTACACTCTTTGGGTAAATTTACCCAAGACTACCAAATCATGGAGTTGAGGCTCAAGCTTGATGGCCAAGAGGTTGTGCTTCCAAGCATGACACATGGGATTCCTCAAGTTGCTACAGCCAAGAGGAGGGGAAGAAACTTCTGGAAGAAGGCAAGACATATGGGCAACACATAATGAGGTTAAACCTACAATTTTATTTTCAAAACAAGTTGCATGTTATAGCCAAGAGGAGGAATTCCTAATTGATAACTTCTTGAAGAAGGGAAGCTCATATTAAGAATAATTTAAAGATAACAATAAATAGTAAAACCTAAAAGTTCATGAATTTTCAAAATTGAGCAAGCATGGGATTCATGTTATAAGGATTTTAAATTCTTAATTGATGCTCTTGGAGGGAGTGCTCCAATAAAAGTAGAAGTTAAGTTCATGAATTTTGTGTTTGAAATTGAGTGGGATGGTTGTTATCTTGTTATTCCGAGCATTATAACTCAGCTGGGATTTGGAGGAATGATTGGAAGTAATAAAAGTCTTGATTGGTGGGTTTTAAAACATGCTGCCATAAATGTTTGTACTGTTGTTATAGACATTCCCAGCTTGTCCAACATTCTGTTTGGTGCCACACAAAAGAGGACAGTCATGAGAAGGGATAGTTTCCAATCTTTCGGAGCATTTTCAGTCAAAAATGACTCATTCCTAGGCCCCACTACATTGTTTTTGAGGAGATTCATGAAGGGCTTTCAGTTTGACAGCTGCTGTACTTTTTTTTCATTCGCTGTCCGCAACAGTTTCAGCTCCCTATCCATTTTTTTGACATCCGGAGATGAGTATCCAGCCATGAGGATGAAGGGTTTCCAATCTACTATCATCATTGATGTGGTTTCAGCTGTCATAAGAAGGATCCCAACCACTATCCTTCTGATTTTGGGGGACAAAACACATGGTTACAACTGTGTTTGGGACAACCTGGGTGAACTTTTGAATATCCATCACTTGAGTGGAGAATATGAGATGATTGCAAGCCATGGAAGAGAGCTAGCTTCCATACCTACGAGGCATGAAGAAATGATATTGAGAGCTCTTGTTTCTTTTAATGTGTTTGTTCTTTGTGTAGGCACAAGAATAAAGAAGAAAGAGCAACTGAATTTGTTATCCATCCGAGCATATGGTGAAGAATATGGGACTGCAGCTGAAGATGAAGATGCCATAATGGAGGATGGCAAGTTTGTGGATGCAAAAGGTTTCATTTTGCATAGAAATAGAGTCCCTCCAATACTTGGATTGGGAGTGAAACATAAAGGCTTTGAGGAAGGTACAACCCAACCTAGGACAACGGGAAGAGGGCAGCCTAGACCATCTTTTGGGCAGCCACAGAGGCCACTACAACAAGGTAACTCTAGGTGTTTGGATCAGTTTTGCATGATGCTCAAGCTTGCCTTTCCAAGTTTGTTGTTGAGTGAAGAATGTAATCAAGAGTTGGGGAATGAGGTGTTATCTACCCCAAGTGAGAAGGGAAGTGTTTTTATGGCAGCCATGAGCCAAACTACCATCATTGATGCTGCTGTCATCATTTCTAGCAGCCCCCACCTAATTTCAATTGCACTTGTATTTGGGAATATGGAGTGTTCTTCCACCTTAGTTGACAAGGATGGAACGAAGAATGAGGATGCCACATTGGGACATGGATTAGCTTGTCAAGCTGCTGATTATTCATCAACTTCTTGCTCTATGACTAAGATTACAGTTGTTTGGAAGACTTTTTATATTAATACAACTGAGTATGCAAATGATAAATTCCTTTAACTTAGAATTGATAGCCCCGAAGAAAATTTTCAGAGTGACAATCTTGCATATAAGTTCAGTGGAAAGAGAAAAAGATAAGGGATGAATTGAAACAGATTAATATCACATGGTCCACTAAGCAAGAAAGGCAGGGATGTATAGTACATTGACTGGGAAAAAATAAATATTCATTTTGCAACTTGAGCAAGGTAAACTTTTAGGGCCACAAGTAAGTGTTTTCTTAGGAATATGAATACATTTAAAACACTAACATCTTTATAGTAACATTTTAATCCCTGAAAGACTCTTCAAAATACAATATTATTACTATATGAAATTGGTAAAAGCACAAGTTGGAGACAAATTGATTGTTATTAACAAAATTTATTGATCAAATGGCATGTATTTCGTCGTTTAGACCCGTATATCAAAATAAGAAATCAATTAAATTGTTTCATCAATTCATGTATGCATACAGCGAGGTTTATCTTTTAGAAAAGTTACGGGCCTTCGTTCCACAGTAATAAGACACATAATATAGTATTAATTTTAGATTTTGACCGTAAGAAAGATGATTTTATGACATTTTAAAGCTTGCATTTCTTTTGATTCAACATACCATGTTAAGCATTGCAATCTTCAATGATAGCAAGGGGTATAAATTCTGTTACTGATATCTTACAATTTGGTTAGTTGATTGGAAAGACACCCATGGTTTATCTGAACACTGTTGTTAAGGGATGCGTCGCAAATATTGCTGCAAAGCTTGAAATCATGGAGCCTTGCTGTACTGCGAAGGCCAGGTAGGTGCTTTCATTTGGATTTTGTGGATCGAACTATGGAATCAAGAGTGACATTAACTAATAGTATTCTACCCTTGCAGAGTTGCTTATGGTATGATATCCGATGCTGAACTGAAGGGAGCGATTGCTTCTGGAAAGGTGTCTTTGTTTTGTGAAAGTTTTTTCTTTTAACTGTTTTTGAAGAAGAAACGGCAGATTGTATTTATGTCTTTTTATGGAGTTCATTTAAGAGGACTAATATAACTGCATTGCAGACTATTCTTGTAGAGCCAACTAGTGGTGATACAGGAATGGGCCTTGCCTTTATTGCTTCTGTGAAGGGATATAAACTCATTTTAACTATGCCTTCATCGATGTGTCCGGAGAGGCAAATTCTATTACGTGGCTTTGGGGCAGAGATTGTTCTTACAGATCCTGCAAAGGGGATGAATGGAGCATTTGAGAAGGCCAAGGAAATCCTGGCTAGAACGCCAAATGCATACATGCTTAAACAATTTGAGAACCCTGCAAATCCCAAGGTTTTATCTTCTGGATAACATAAGCCTTGATTGACATTAAAAAACATTCTAGTTTTGCCATCAATGTAGTTATGGTATACTTCATATATACTCGTGATACTAATTTATTTTTTGCTTTCATGCAGATCCATTTTGAGACGACAGGTCCAGAAATTTGGGAGGATACTAGGGGTAAGATCGACATATTGGTTGTAGGAATTGGAACTGGTGGGACTATTACCGGGGCTGGCCGTTATTTGAAAAGTAAAAATCCAAACATCAAGGTATGACCAACAATGTGCATTGTATTGGACTGCATTTCCTTTTGTAAAAAAAAATTCATTCAATATATATTTCTTACAAAAGTTACCCTCCAATAATACCATATGAGTGCAGGCAAAAGCTTGTTCATGTTCATTTTCATTTTTCATTTCATATTTAAAGGATTCCTCTTTATTTATATTCGAAGTAGCTTGTACAGTGTAAGTACACATGGGTTGCCCCTAAGCTCGCAAGCACCTCAATGATAGGGAATCTGATGCAGATGGGTAGAAGGGACCAAATTAATGGAAGCCCACTTCTTCAGTTGGGACCCAAATTTACTCTCAAATGGACAAACACAGACTCAAGGGCACAACCATAGATTCAAACACACTTCTCTTTATTAAAAATTCATTGAAAGTTACAAAGATTCATACACATACACACACTCATTGGCCTTTAAAGGCTTATTGAACATTACATGAAAAAGAAATCCCTCTCTCAGTCCCTCATGGACTTGATTCAATCTCACTTAGTTCTGGACTGGAAACCCCATCCATTCCAACTCTATTTTTTACACAGAATTCTGAATTCTTAATCCCCAATCTGAATTGAATTCCAATAAGCTTTGCTTGCCAAAATAACTCATCCAAGAACCCTAATTACTCTGCCATCTCTGACATTCCGTAGAATCGTTTAATCCTCCCAAGAACTTCAGAAATGCTCAGGAAGAGAAAGCGAACTGTTTCTAGGTGTTATTTTCTTTTCACATTCATCATGGGTGAAACTGCCACTTTCAACAGAGCGGTGGTTGTGTAACCACCCCATTATGCAAATTGGTTGTTGTGACACCACTTGGCGGTTACAAAACTGCCACTTAAGACACGCCAGTGGTTTTGCAATGAGCAAAACCCTAGAATTTCTGGGAGCCATAATGTTTGCATACAACCTCAAAATCAAGTGCTATTTTTTTTGAAAATGTGTATTCTTTCGAGAGGAATCCAAATATGCAACCAAAATCTGACTTTGATATGTTTTTCAGGTGCTTTTTGCCTTTTCTCGAAACCTATGCATTTTAGCCCTTCAACGGGCAACCACTTGCTAGATGCTTATGATTGTTGAGGAACTCAACAAATTTTCTTGGAACCCATGTCAATGCCTAAAACTGATGCTGTTTGATGTACTTTCTGCTCTTGAAGTGTTGGAATGCTGACGCTACCCACAAATCAATTTCACCATGTCAAAACAACAAAAGGACCGACTAGTCCACATGAACACAAGCCTACTATTTTTGGTTGATGCAAGGTTGCTTGTACTCCTTGGATGCTCTTGCATCAGACCTCCAAGGTAGAAAATATGTGATCTCCTGATCACAAAGGTTGGGAGAGTGATTGAACCACTCTCTTAGCCAATGAGCAAAATGTCCTACTTCCACCAAATGATTTCTTAGGTACCCTAAGGGGAAATTATTCCTTTTTGAGGAGGTCCATAAAATGTCCTCCTCAATATAGCTCTGATCATCAATTTCTTCACCTTACCCATTGCTTGGGCATAGTAGTCCGTCCACCTCCTCCAAAATGACAAATTGGTCTTAAACATCAATATCAAGCTGTCCTCTTGTGGGCTTTGATCCACCACTATTGGTCCACTTGACCAGCAAGTGTGCTCAAAAATATTGTTTATGAGAAGTCCTCATGGGCTTCAAACCAACCACCTCTTCCTCCAATGGAAGCATGCAGCTCATGCTTTCCTTCCTCTTTTAGCTCATACCACTCTTCCTTTTAACAACACACTTCTTTATCCCTAGAGTATGCCTCATGCTCAACTTCTCTCATGGATTTCTTACCTAAGTTTGCATTAGAATGTGCTCTTCCTTTTACTTGTTTCTCAATCAGCAACCACTATGGTGACGTGAAAACATGGACCACATTTTTTTTAATATAAATCGATACTTCATTATACATCCTAGCAAGGGAACATTACATTATTCCAATCACTTACGATGCCATTACTCGAACTCCATCAGTGTTCAGTAGGACAATCAATATCTCCTTATCACACTGAATCACTACTATAATTGTCCTTCATTTCTGCAACTGCCTCAATTTAACTTGCACAATATCAGTCAACTGCGCATGTACAGCTTCTCTAACTCCAATTCTTTGCATTCCCCCGTTTGAGTTACGTAACAACAGAAGACTCGGAAATGACTAATGTTCTACGTACTCAGCACTTTTACTTGTGCAACGATCTGGTTAGGGTAGGGAATGATCGCTTAGTGGATTCTAATCCTTTTTGGATATGTCACTATCAATGCTTCAACCATGGCTTCCCGAAAAGGACCCAATCCTACCCAACTCATCTCGACGGTTTACCATAGATCACTTTTCTATCTAAAATGTCTTATACTTAGGCCTATATGCACCATGCCTCCAAGGATCAGACAAACATACAACAAGCATGTTAACAAATGCAATCAATCACATAACAAGAGCCAATTTCAAAACATAAGAAACACGAGCACATCAATATTAAGCCCAAGATCACTTATTCTCCACAATATAATCAAAGGACATACTCTTTGCTGATTAACTAGTAGGGCAACTTGCTGCATCTCTCCCAGCATTCACATTTTTCATAAAAACTGATCATATCAAGATGGTTCACAATTCTGGTCACACAAACGCATTTAGGTGGTTTAAACACAAACAAATATTAAGGAACGTGAAGACTGAACTATCTGGTGAGCTAGTGTACTTGCCCATACAAGCAATTGAAGTCACAAGTTCCATGGATCAGTTAATGTGTACACACCACTTTACCTTGATACTGGCCCGAAACAGAAATTCTAGCTTGCATTGTTCAAGGTCACCACTACGTTGGTGTCCTTAACATATGGACCCACGAAACTGCCCATATTCAAGGACATTGGGTACTGTGGGCACTATTAAAGTCCTATAACCTTACTTTTTCACCAGTCTTTGTGGATGTAACTCCAAGTTATGTGTATCGTTACCAACTCATTAATTGGCAATGTATGAATTTTCAGTCCATGCTTTGCTAACTTGGCTTTGAAAGTACTCTTCCTAGCTGCCAGATTAGCCTCGGCACTATTGCATAGGTATCTCATTATTATACACCTATGTTGCCAGGATACGGGTACGAGTACCGGTTTGGGTATAGCTTTGATACGCGGATACGTCAATTTTAAAAAACACTTGCGTACGATACGTCTTGGATACATCCGTACATATATATTAAAAAAATAAAAAAAAATAAAATATATATATATATTATGTACATACATATATATTATATAAATTATATATACATATACGCACTTGGTTCACTCACACTACACTTTGTATAAATATACAGATTCAAATGTTTATGTACATGTTACACTTGGATTAAACAAATGTCAAATATTCATACATACATATCATATTTATGGGGATAGGATATCATTTATTTATACTACATATGGGAGGATATATATATATATATTTATACTCATTTTTTAGATCCATAAAAAACTGAAATAGTAATACAAAACTTGAATCAATGTTCAAAACATTAACATACTTCAGACTTCACATTGTCATTGATCAACTGGCTGCCATCATATGACATACTGAATATCATGTCAACATGACATAGTGAAAAACTTCAAAATATTGACTCAATGTTCAAATTTTACAAAACACTACAATGTACTAAGATCTTCTCCATATCATTGCAGTTATGTTGGCCAGGGTATTAATATATTATTCTGTTGGCTAGATTTTCTGCACAACTGAAAACATAGAAAGTCATGTTAGATAATCTCCCTACATTCTAAAAGCTCTCGTGTAATGATTTGGTCAATGTATATTTCCTAATATCTATCTGTTGGTTTTACTTTAAAGGCATAACTCATACACCATAACTAGTACAATTTTGCACGTAGCAAGTAAGCAACCTGTACGTATCGCATATGTATCAGGAAATGTAAATAATTATCCGTACCGAAGATATGAAAGGAGATGTTCGAGCAACCTGGGACCAACCGTAGTTCATAGAGTTGATCAACATGAGTACATAGACTGTTGCACAAACAAATAGAAGGTTCTAACTTGAAATAGCAGAATTTGAAGCAAAGAAAGTTTGAAGTTCTAGATATTTAGACTTACACAAAGTGGTTATGCTAGAGATCTAAAAAGAAATAAGAAGTTTTGCACCGCTGACACAAAGTTCTCTGGAAATCTGAGCCTATCTCTCTACAAAGCCTGTCTCTTGCTCAATTCAAGAATAGTTATTAGGCCTTCTTCCACTATGAAAGTAAAAATTGGACACAAGAATGTTGGATTACAAATAGTTGAGACTCCAAAACCCATAACATTTGTCAACCGTCTATTTATAGTGTATAGAGGTGTCAATTTACAAATATGGCTAAACTATAATTGAATTGACACATGTTGGAAGTTGTAACAGGAAACAAATGACAATCTCCCTACAATTAGGAATTCCTCCTTGCATGACATGCATGATTTATAGATGAAAGTAGATATCCAACCTTCTATTTTGCATGTCTGCCACTTAGTTCAAAGTAATTGATGTCACATTCAAGTAACAAATATTTAATGGCCAATCATCTTCTTGATTGCTCTAATTACTTTGTTGGCTAGTGAAAATTGTGGAAAGAAGAAGAACTCAGTTCAAGTAAATTTTTAAAAAAAGCTGCCACATTTCAGTCTTGTTCTTCTTCCATATTCTACATGCGGTTATACTCTTTTGCCTTTGATTAAACCAAACTGAGTTTGTAAGCCTCTAACTGAATGTGGTATTTGAATCTGGCACTACGTGTGTTGCCTCATGACATATCTTCTCTTTATCCTTGAAGATTTTGTAGTTCTTTCCTGATGCACCATTTCAATGTTTGTCGTAAGCAATTAGATACAAAACTCATCATCTAAGTTATAGGTCTTAAGTTGCATATGAGCAATTGTAAATTCATGGAAAGCACTTTGGGTCAATGGAAATACAAGTAAATTCAATGAAGGCTTCATAATGGAGGCGAGATTGGGATCGTAATGCCATTCAAGATCCATGTTCAGGAAGGTGATTTCCATTAGTTGTGACTTGACCACATGGGCATGGGGTCGTTAGAAACGAGAGGATGAATTTTTGTCGGAGAGCATTTGCAATTATGAGATCCGGATATGTCAATTTGGATCGGTGATAGGTTCAGGGCCTATGTCTGTATCATTGACATTCAACAAATCTGGAAGCTATGCATGGGCATTGATCAAAAGAGGCTTTCACCTTCATTATGCGTGGAATCACCCAATCTTTGATCTGAGCTCTTTATTTATGATTTCAATTCATGAACGAAATCCCTTGTAATTGGATCAATTTGTGCAAATTTGGCATCCTTTTTTCTGAATTTAGGATCGTTTTATATTCAATGTATCTGACAATTGCATTTGAATTCGAGGAAGATTTTCATTAGACCGTTATGAGCACCTTGGATGAATGCTAAGAGGCACTTATACCAACATGTGACAATCAGAATAACAAAAATCAGGGTACTTAATCGACCAACTATGGCCAAAACTGGAAGCAACCCGAGTTCAATGAAAAAAACACTCATTTAAGATAGGACTCAAATCTTATTCCCTTTGACCACAACCTTTCGAGCTGCCAATTCATCAAACATGCAATAATTGCTTCTCAATTGTTGGTGTCCACATGATTATAAGCCATTTGCAGAACTATTCCTAATAATTGCCCTTTTGCTAGTAACTGGCAATTTCATTAAGTTAAAATTTATGTTCTTCATCCAATTTCAAAGGTGCCCAAAAATGCTTGAACGGTATGATTGGTTTAATGAGTTTATTTTATGAAGACTTTTTAGCATGTCAATCCTTGACTTCAGTCTTATAGCTCATCCACTTGTTGGGACTTTCAAACTCACATGTATTACTCCATGCCAAAGTGGGTTGCACTTTTGTGGCTAAGGGGTTTTATTAAAAATAGAGTAGGTCCTAGTGATGGGAATTTCCAACTTGCATTGCAGGCCTCCAAAAAGCTATCTTTCACTTAAGAGATTTACTTTCATAATGAGAATTTTCATCCTGTGTTGTAGGTAAGAAATTTCCGCCGGTGCTTTAAGTGATTTTATCTTATAATGAGAATTTTCATCCTACACTGCAGGTAAGAAATTCTCACCTGCCCGGCCACCTCTGAAATTCCCATTGCAACTTAAGTGACTTTGACTTGCATAAAGTAACATGCCATGTAGTCAAACCGGATACCCGGAACCACTGCCAAAATTTGGTAGCTTTAACTTCCTTAAAAAAGTGCGATTTAGTAAAGATAGTTCATTGGTTTTCCAAAAGTGGACTTGCATTGTGACTTCGGCGAACTTGAGGGAAAATTGAGTGAAAATTCGTCACTGTAGGTTCGTGGAACCGGCGCGAGGCAACCTTGCATTTCTTTCCTTTTTTGGCAAATTATTTCCTTTTTTGGCATTTTTGGTGAAAAAAACACAAGTATAGAATAAAATTTGCCATTTTTGGAAAGGGTCCGGGAAGATGTAGCAGCAAAAACTTGCATGTGCCATAACTTTCATTCTGTGGCTCCGTTTCAGGTGTCGTTTTCTCTAAAAGTGCATATTTTCTCGAGCTCTACGCATTGATGGCAATATTTTTCTTATTTTCATAAAATCCATTTTTGCACCTTTTTGGACCAAGCAACTTCTTGCAATCTTCTGAAAGAATCATGAGCTTTGATTGCTTGTAGACAGATTAGTAATTAAAAATACTGGATAGCTTTCCAAAACTCGGCAAGTATTCTCCCGTGCTCGGACTAATCGTCCCACCTACCAACTTGGTCGCGACCTGCTTATTCAAATGTTGACTTCACATATCAAGTTATCAACAGATGCATAGGTTTTTTTTTGCTATTTTAAGAGTCTTTTTGTGTTTAAACTCCAATTTGTGCATCCTCAGACACAAGACTGAAGGCTATCGTAAAGGTCCTAACAAAAAGAAAGCATTAATAGCAATGAAAGAAAACACTGCAAATACATGGTTTTGGCTGCAAATTTATGCTTTTTTTTAAAGAAATTTGAGTATTTTTTAAGTTGCCGAGTATTCCCGAGTATTGGCCGAATATTGCCGAGTTTTGTTTTTTTTGGGGTCTGCCGAGTATTTGCCGAGTGCGAGTATTCCAACTATCACGATATACATGAGCAAACTTTGCATATTTTGTGTGTAATTGTTGGCATCATGGTTTCTAATTTTTCAAATATATTTCTTTCTTTAAAAATGTAATTTTTATGTGTTTTATAGTAAACTTGGTTCATAGAGTTTGAACCGGTCTAGGTTCCGGTTCCGGTCCGGTCCAACCCTCGACCGGTTCCGAGTCCGGTTCCGATTTTTGAGACATCGAGCAGGATAACTAATGTCAATCTACATCAACTGGTCCTTTTGGTCATCCTGCATCTGTATAAGACACTCAAGGGCTCATCCTCACTCTAAGAGTGGGCAAGGCAATCTTACCCTAGTTATGCTAAGCTTGTTTTTTCACAAAGAGCCTGAAAATGCAAAACAAGCAAAATAGCAAATCTAGGGCACACCAGCTAAAGCTTGGATACCAAGATGTTGTCCACTAGATTTACTAATGGCCAATTAGGCTCATATGAAGTAATTCCGAAGTCTAAGTTATATCAGACCCCCAACATTGATTGTGAATACACTAAATCCATTGACATAGTCCAATGGTTTGAATGTGTCATATAAAAGCCCATCTCATTTATGTCAAGGAGAAGCTCCTAACTCATGACATTCTTTTAGCAGAGCTCCCCCCATTTTTCTTTATTCAACAAAATCTGAGAATGCACAAGGGTGTTGAATCATTTTGTGGCATCCACTAGGCTCAACACTAGTCACCATCCAAACAACTCACACCACAGTGCCTTCGAAGCTTTGTTCTAATTTATTATGCCTAGATTTGCATCCATGTTTGGCCCACATGCAAGCCAACTCCAAAATAAATCTGGCCTACCTGAGATTCTAGCACAACATAGTCCTTATAGGGCATGACATAATCTGGAGGCTTCAACACTGTCCAGATTTACTGATTGATTGTCTATCTGAAATCGGCACACCAAATTCAGGCATTACAAAATCCTCGGTAAGAAGGGCCAGATGTATTTTTTACCCAGGTATGGATGCTAAACAAATGAACATTGGCTCTCCCAATCATAGCTAGAACGCTTTCCACACCAAGTAATGCTGCAGAGTTTCACCTAGCACTGAAATGGGGGATTTGCAGAATACTCGTCTATGTCTAGCCACCCAAGGGCTCTCATTGCCAATTTCAATCTCATGGTACCTTACCCGTCTCTACATGTAATTTGCCATCTTCCCTCGTTGCCATCTAATTTGCATAGTGGCTAGAAGGATTTCCCAACTAAGTATCATGGGCATGGATAATTTTCTTAGATTTGTTCTTTGGTGAGGATTTCCCAATTTGATTTTCTAGTTTTTATTTATCCTTATGTTGCTCCTTGCCATCAAACCAGTACTCGCTACCTTATGAATACTTGCACCATTGGACCTGACGGATTAGTATGGCCTTAACCTAGCTAGTATGCGCACAATTTCTTGAATGTCGAAAAGTAACAATGGAATTCTTCCAGATTCCCGACCACACAAACAAGAGAATGCAAACATGCCTGAAGTTGGAGGGTTGTTTGTTTTCTCTGCCAAAACTGTGGTGGTAAAACTAAAAATTATCAAATACAGAATACCTGCTGAAAACTTCATGTTGTAAAGTTTTGGATAGAGGTTCACATGGTACCTCACATAGTACCTTGCAAAATTCACCACAAACCCTAAATGAACATTTGCAATTCTATCATGCTTGAGGTAAATTTATGATAAATACTAGCGCTACCGCTCAAATGTATCTATAATCATGTACCAAGCTATCCAACAGTACACTTGGAAGATAAAATTGTAAATTGTTATCATTACAAGACATCTCTTTCAGACATTTGAAGTTCAAATTCAAGCTGTGCATCAACCATTTTACAATGAAGTAGGATGAAAAACCCAGTTTGTAACTGATCCGTACCAATGCCCAAATTAGAAAGAGCACTTGATGCAACAGTTACTAAATACACAATCACTATTTGAACCAAAATAGGTTAGATTCATGGATGATTGCTCAACTGTTGCAATCATATATTTTAGTTAGAATTAACATATCCTATGTGCACTTTATATATGATTTTACACCACCACTACTGCTGAAAAGTTTTACTGGGAACAGGTGAATCTTGTTGACAAAATCAGTATATACGTGCTCTTAAGTATTGTCTTCATTTCTCAACGTGGTTTGGTTTATGAAGCATTGCGACATAAGTAGTAACTAATGATAGTTTTTTGTCATGCAGGTTTTTGGGATTGGTAACTCCAATGTCATGCTCTGATGCAACACTGTTGTGTGCTGAGGCCTTGAAATTATTTTTCCTTTTATTTAGTTATTGGGCATTTTCCACCTCACACATGGCGAGACATCTCACTTAGGCAAGTCATACGTCTTTTAGGGAGTTATATGACATAGGACATATTCCGTCATAGAATCTGTCATACTTGTCATATGCGTCATTGTCATATGGGAGTTACATGCTATTCTAGCATTGTAACTTCTCACTCCATCATGGGAGTATGACATGTCCAGGCATGAGAGTTACACAACACTTCCCATATGTTCAACTTCGGTTTTTGATCTATGAGTATGAGTAGACCCTATCTCTTTTTGCATGATTCAATTTGCTTGTGGTTAATTTTCTTGCTGGTTACTTGGAGCATTTTTCTCGAAACTTTTTCATTGGAGTCATAACCCCAACCTAAACTGATTTTCATCGGTTCCATTGATCCTCGTGGTTCATTCTCACATGGTTCAGAGTTGTAAAAAATTAGTCGGTAAACTGCTTACAACGAGGCATTGGGTTGCATATCTAAAAGATTATTTCATGGTGTGTTCTCCACTCAAAATGCTTCCTCAAATGAGCATTATGTGAAGTTTCACTTGCACATCCGTCTCCTCCAATCGTCAATTTGTCCTCTAAAAGACACGCTTAAAGCTGCTACTTTCATCCCTTCCATAACTATTTAGCTTAGAAACTTGCTAACAACATGCTTTAATGCTTCCTCCACTCTTATTAGCCAACTTGTCTAGGTTCTGCTCAATATCTTCTATCTTTTTAGGTCATCACAAGTATGTACAAATCAACTTTCTTTCTTGCACTGTCTTTAGTCCATAAGAAACATAATTTCAGCTCTTGAAGTTTTTTTTATAATCTTACTTTGCTTTTAAACTCCAGTATGTGCTTTTGCGTCCCAATAAATAATTTTGGTCAACACAATGTAAAAAGTTATGATTTCATTCTGGTCTTGGCCTCTGGACAGACCTATGGCTTGTATCTGATATCTAGGCCTTCTTTAAAAAAAAAAAACCTCTATGTTGCCAATTTGTGCCATGACAAGTCCTCCTCTTCTAACAATGGTTTATTTTCAAGTGTGAAATAATTCTTTGGGAGATTATTTTTCAATTTGGTTTTCTAATTAGGCCACTTGTCATTCTGAAAAGATCCAGAGAATGGACTTGTAACATTACGATAATCAGATTAAGCAGAGAAAGAAGTCGCGGAATCAGCACCTTGAACAACCACTTAAGCTCAGCACTTCATAGTCATTCGAGCATCCTTCAGCAATTCATTTACATTCTTCTCATATCTGTAGTCATATAATAGAAACTGACCAAAAGTAAATTGTTGTAATCTTTAGAAATTGCCATGCACCATTTCTGAAACCCTGTTTTGTATCTCTTTGGTTGAGAGAAGTCAGTAAACAATGTATTTATCTCCAATCAGATTTTATTTAATATCTTGACTTACAATCAAACACATTCTCACTTGAACCAAAAGATCAAACTTTTCTAATGATTTCAATGCAAGCGAATATGGAAACTAAATGCTCAAGAAAGATTCCCTATATAATAGAGGGTAGTGATTATGTTAATCTTTTCACCATGTACTTTTAGTTAGATTATGTTGTCAAGGACATTTAACTAGGTAACTTTTGGTGTAGCCCATAGAATATAGATCATATAATGATAGTCATCAGATGGCTTTATGGGCCAAATTCAACAGCTTGAGCGAACTGCTCATGCTGGGTGAATAAATATTCTCCACAATGTTGTCTACAGTGTGTTAGGCCGATACGGAGGATATTAGTAATGTTATGACCTCATGTGCATTAACACTTGAAAAAGCAACTTAGTTGATTGATATGGTTCATTTTGATTAAATTGTCATTCTCTGATAGCACATCTGTAAAGAGCTCTTACAAAGTATAGTACATACATGGAAGTGACGATTATAACAAAATCTTGACCATAAGACTCAAGTAAAAAATCACTTCATCCATCCCCCTTGATTCTTATAGTGTCCTTGTTATCTTCCCAATCGATATTTTGGCCTTATTAAGTTGATCTACACGATAGCTGAAAACTAAGGGTGACTTAAGTGTCTATAAACGTTTAATTATCGAGCTTGTGCAAACCCATTAATAAAATATTATAAAACAAATAGTTATGCTATATGCAACTCCATTGTATTGAATGGATTTATTCATGAAATCTAAATGTCAAAAAACAATTAAAAAGGTAAAGGCGCTTAGCAAAACTGTATTTATCTTGAAAATAAATTGCTTACCCGAGCTTAAAAGTTAGTGATTAAAAAAGGCAAACATATTAATAAAAACATTTAGCAAAAGTATTCCCCTCTAAGGGAAAATGCGACTTGCACTTAGGAAGGAGAAAGTTGGTGGGGAAAATCATTTAATGAGGGGAAAATGTGATTGGTGAATCAGAGTGGCCATTCTGGCCCAATCCTCTTCTATTTTATAAAGGTCAAGTCGAATTGCCTTAGGACAGACATACTTATCTATTTTCGGGCTAACGCCCTTAGATGGAAAAGGCCTGAAAAATCTTAACACTTAAGTCTATGTCTTTTGTTCTATGGCGGCAGTGGATTCAGAAAAACACTTTATTACAGAATGCAGTGCCTATAATGACCCTTCCAGATATGATCAATTTCAAGACTTTGCCATTACATGTCTGAAGACGGATAATTGGAATGGGAGACTTCATCATCCAAAAGAGATCTGAATTGGTGGATTCTCATAGGCACCCTCGTGGGGTTTCCATTGTGCTTATATCATTTTAAAGACGAAACCATTTACAAATATTTTCAGTTTAATTTCCAATTGTGCTTCAGAATTAGAATAGTTGAAGGAGAAGATTTGCAAGGGTTTTTTGTCCAAGTTTGAAGGGAAGATTGCAGCTGTGATTTTCTTTATTATTTCATCCAATGTGGAGCAACCTACTTCTTAGCAAAATCTGAGTTGTTTGAAGGTATTTCAGATCTGATCTGTAGCTTGCTATCAATTAAGCTAGATTTTGTAGAATTGAATCAACCTATTTTCAGAATTTTTGAAGGTGATCAAAAAGTGCTCATTTTCAGTTATTTCTAAGGGCACACTGTCTGCAGATTTATTAAATTATTTCAGTCTTGTTCTATCTCAGAAATCTTGTTTTTCTTCCATATTTTGGCCTCATAAATTCAGTATATCAGATTTGAGTGGAAATATCTTAGTTTCATGGCTGATTTCTATGGGATTTCTTCTTTACCCTAGTCGCATTTTTCATACATAAATCAGATCTGCATTAGAAATAATTGCTATATCTTTAAAAATCTGTTTTTGGCTTGAGGGAATTTCCTCAAATTTGTTTGGGGTTGCAAAGTGTCCAATTGGGGATATTACACCACTCTACTTGCATCATAGGGTGCACAACATTACCCATCATCTTGGAAACCATAGTGTTCCCAACTCTCTACCTTCTTCTTTCCTTTGATCTTGTCTTCTCACTAGGAGAACTCTCCAATAAACAGCTGCAACTCCACAGAATCTTGTTCTTGCAACCTCTACCCTCGTGGGGCCTTCAACACTATTTCTCTTCAAAACAACATTCTACCGTCTAATATCCATCTTATAAACTCTTTCAGGAGTCTTCTTTACCACAAAACGAAATTATATTGCTAGTGGGCTTACCTTTCTCTTTCACTATGACCTCCGCTGGTCTCTTTTCTTTACTTGTTGGTCTGTCTCTACGAGACCCATCCAACTTTGCTTCAACAGATATCAACATCTTCTCCATCTCTTCTTATCTTCATTCACGGGCTGCAAGAACTTCTCCTCACATCCAATCTGCAATTAGACTTCCTTTACTATCTCTGCCAAGTCTTCTAGTCTTGGTGCTCTTCCTCTTCCAAGAGGTATTCCTCTGTGTGCCATGTCTTCTGACATAAATAGTGCTTCTCTCTTCACAACCTACAACTGACAAACAAGCTTCCTCTGTTCATAACCTACAACTATCAAACATGCTTTTCTTTCACAACCTTCGACTAACAAACAAGCTTCTCTTTCACAAACTGTAACTATCAAACATGTTTCTCTTTAACAATATACATATAGACTCAACAAAAGCCTCATGTGCAACCCAGCAAGGCAATCCTTGCTCTGATACCAATTGATGTAGAGGGAAATAATGGACCTAATTAATGACAGCCTATTCCTGCAGCTGGGACTCACTCTTACTCTCAAATGGACAAACAAAAACTCAAGAGCACAACTAGTCAGACTTGAAACATCACTTCTCATTATTAAAGATTCATTAAATATGTTACAAAGATTTGATTACAGACACACTCTCTCACACTCACTCATTGGCCTTTACAAGCTTATTGAAGCATTAGAAGAAGACCTAATCCCTCTCTCAGTCCCTCATGGACTTGGTATAACTCGTACTGCTCCTAGACTAGAACCTACTTCCATTCCAACTCTAACTCTGAACTTTGACTTTCAATCTGGATTAACTTTTTTTTAAACCCCTTATGCTTGCTCAATATAACTCCTTCGAAGAATCAAAATCCCTCTGCCATTCTCTAACATTCTGGAGTGTCTTTTCAAACTCCCTAGCATCTCAAGAAACATGCCCAACAACTGAGGAATACGAATCATTTCTAGGAGATGTACTTCTATTTGTACATTGTAACAGTGGTGAAAAACTGCACCATTTTTATGACCACCACAGTGGCTAGACTAAACTGCCACATTAGAAAGCCACAGGTTTTGCTTGACAAATATGCGGCCTAGTCATTTACAGACAAAGTGGTGGTTTTGCTACAGGGCATGTCCGTAGCAACTTCTGGAAGCCATAACTTTTTGAATAAGACCTTAAAATCAACTGCCATATTTTTGAAACTGTGCATAACTTTTCGAGGAGGAATCCATATATGTAATCACATTTTGAAGTTTGATGGATGTTCTTCAAGTACCCTTTTTGCCTTTTTCCCCACAACCTATCCATTTTAGCCCTTCAATGGACGAAACTACATGCTGGATTCTTCTCATTGTTGAGAAAATCAACCAATTCACTTGGAGCCCACGTCAATGCCTGACACTGACGTTCTTTGATGTACTTGTTGCTCTTGAATTGTCAGGAATGTCTGATGCTTCCCACAGATCAACCTCACCATGTAAAAGCAACAAAAGGACAGACTAGTCCACATGAATACAAGTTTACATTTTTTTGTTGATGCAAGATTGCTTGTACTCCTTTGATGCTCCTGCATCAGAAATGTGTCATCCATCTTCAATACTTTGGCTATAACTTATAAGCAAGCATGAAATAATGACATTTGAAACTGAATACAATTCCAAGAGAAGATGCCACGTTAGACCTCCCAATGCTGCTGTTTACTTTAGCTCTTGTGATAACCTTTTCCAAAAGACCAACATGGATCACATTTAGCTTGAAACCTAGATGTGAACCCTGAGTTCAACAAACCTGTATTCTTCATCCTACTTGCTTCTCAAACAGGTTGAAATATTGACAAACCCTATGTGACTCACTCAAAATCAAAACACCCATAATACAAACTTTTACTTATCCATCGAATTTGTGGGTAATGTTAAAAACATTCGATCTCTTTAACTTTTTCGAGGATAATGCAACTTCTTGGATTTGTTATGAGTTTATAAAGGGGCAGATTGGATAAATGCCCTAAAGATCAAGTTGAAGTCTTAACCTTCAGTCAAATTTCTTCTCGTCACTAATTCATATAGGGTTGACTACGGACTCTAAAAATATTTTGGAATTCTTTGATCATTCTTTCCCTAAGAAAGATGTAAGTGAAAGAGACCAAAAGAGCTCAAAATCATTAGCACTGCAGATATTTCTAATATTTGGTCTCAGAGATGAATAGCAAACGAGAGCCACAGTTTTAAATTCACATGTCAGATTTAATATGTTCTTCTTTTGCATAAATATTGATTCACATAGTTCAAATCCTCATGGCAAGATTACAATAATATATTCTTATCGTAGTGTTTTTCATGTTTGCTGGACTACAAGTACTTCAAATTGCACAGCCTACCAATCTCTGGTCGTGTCTTGTATATAATGATATTAATTAATATTAATTTCCCCAGAAGGTGGATCCAATAGCAGGATCCAAAATGTTGGGCATCAAATATTCTACACAATTGACTCCATAAGAATTGAATACACAGATACACTGTGAAGGAACTAACCTTAAGACAATAATATAGATCTATTACTTATTTACAAATCAAGAGAAAAAACAAGTAATAAACAAAAACTATTTAGGGGTAAAAATAACAGAAGTATGACATCTATGATGTTATAACTTAAACCTTTTCTTGTTAATCATAATTTTCTTTTAGTTATTGAAGCATACAAAGGTTGGAAGAGACAATCCTATCCTTAACATCCTTTGTAGATGGCACCATGCTACTTGTAAGTTTCAAGGGTTATGCATGGGAGAAACAGTATTCTGGTAATTATTTGCAGCCAATACAATCTAAGAAAGGGCTAAGCGAATTTCACGTCAGCATTTGGAGCCAACTCAATCTAAGAAGGTGCAGAGCAATGATTACAAGTTTTGTACTTGAGACAGAACCTAATAAGATCCTACAGCTCTGTTTGAGGATATGCTATTGACCTATGAAGTAGCTTCAGTTAAACTTCTCCCAAGGTTTGAGTTTATTTTCAAAGAGCTTGTTTATGCTAAACAACTTCTTTGGGGCACAACTTTGCACTTTGGTTCCCCAGTGGAGTGTTGTCAAGTAAATCTCAAGTTGCCGCCGAGATAGTTTCCTACACATATGATTTAAATAGGGTATAATACATGGTATTCAAGCAGCACAGGCACATAAAAATCTGTTAGTAATATTGCTTAAGAAATAATCTTACAAGGATTGGTACCTTGATTTCCGTTCCTGTTTAAATCACTAGTTTTGTTATGCCCCTTATCAGGCCTATAATTCATCCACTATGATTCAAATTTTAAAAAGAAAATTGATAGACAAACAGGACAGAGAATCCTATGGGAGTCCATGACTTCTTCATGACCCTAGTATGAACGTATAATATTATCACATGATATTATCAACATATTCGTGATGTCGTCATGTTTTGGGATCTGATAGCATAAAATTGAAGAACCTCTTTTTTTTTTATAGTTTTGATACTGAGTGGGCCTATATGCTGACATCAGCCAATTAGTCAATTTGGGTGCGTTTCTGCAGGCTGTCGATCATTTTTATCCTAATCGGAATGAAAAAGTACAGGAGGAATTGTGGGTGGTGGTTTATGCTTCTGATGCCAGCAGTTTACAGCATGGCACCAATAAGTCAACAACATGAGATCAGAAACACATGTTAGCTGTGTTTTGTGCCCAGAATATTGCCGAGATCAGCAATTTCACCTTTGACATCAGCAAGATTTATGACTGGCTGAGTATTGACTTCTTTTGCTGCTTTTTGACTCTAAAAAATGCCATTGGAGTGTAGTAACTGTCATTTGACTGCAATGATCACCTGTTGACTATAATAAAGTCTATTTGACAGGTACTGAAATGCAATTAAATGCTGTTAGTTTACAACTGAAACTATGCTTTGGTCTCCATGGTGGATACTGATTATAAAAAGCCTTGGGCACATTTAAAGCCTTCAAGCACAAAAAGAAAATCTTCGGGGACTACAAAATCTTTTGGGCACTAACATAGCCCTGGGATGTAAATGTCAAAGCCTTCAGACACCTATATCAAACATTCAGGCAAAGCAAAATCATCTTTAAGCCTTTGGGCATATGTAGTTGTTTATCTTTAAGAACTTACTAACTGATATAAGTCCCTCTATATTTTTCTATTGTTTCCAGGTATCATGAAGACCTAACAATCCATATTAGTGATAGGATTATCTGAGGCAGGAATTTTTTTTCAGCCCCCTGTTTTAACATCAAGGAAAACACTTTTTTTTGACGAGGAAAACAGGTAGTACTCTTAATTTGGGCAGATTACTTAGCATTTATTTGTTGAAGTTTGGCAGAATGGATTGTTACAATAAATATTCATCTTTGTATTGTGAGAGTGCGTGGTATGGAACTTAGCTGCCATGCTGCTAGTCTTAGAGTTCACCTGTGAATTGTGGTTTCTTCCGTTTGGCCATCCTCTAATCTTGGATTTGGACTTACTCTTGGTAGTGACCATGGTTGCATCTCTTATGCTCATCTCCTGCAAACCTTCAGCTCCACCTGCAAGCATTGGCTGGTAAATACTATAATTTGAGATTTGAGGTTCTTTTCAGAGTGTTGGTCTTTGTGGAAATCTTCTGGAACAAGCTGCGTCTACTTTGTTATTTACCTACATTTTAAGTCACATACAGTGCTCATCATCAGGGTAATGAAGTCCTTATGTGGTTCGAACTATCGGTGATTAAGTAGTATATGCAACTTATTCCAGAAGACTTCACAAAAATGCGATCATTGTTGTGCTGGACAGATTTCTGATTTCTTTTGTGCAATCAACGAATTTCTCTTCCAAATGAATGGAAGAAAAATTTCATCTGAAGAAAATTTTGGAGATGTGCCTTTGAGCTTTGTGAGTTTGACTTTTCTTTTGAATTTTGTAAATTATAAGCCATGTTTCATCGTCCATGTAATAACATTATTTTTGTGTCTCTGTTTTGTGATATTTGTTGATGTCAATGCTGGTAGATTATGCATATACTGAAAGAATGAAGAGAAACTGGAAGGTACATGGCACATGACAGACTAACATTTTGTGTGGGTCTGTCATTTATTAAAAATAAAGTAATTACATTCAGGTAAGGTAGTTGTATATTGTATAGCTAAAGTACATTAACTAATTACACAAGTTAATGTTTACATAAAGTAATTACACTTGGGTAAGGTAGTTGTACATTAATGACTAATCTGGAAACTACTCCAAGTTTGTCCGGAAATTTTACAACACAATGGGACCAAAGGATTTAGTCATTAAATCAACAGGCTGCTCCTTAGATGTTAATTTGAAATCTGCAGTCCTCTGACGCTTTGCTGCTGTCCAATGTATGAGCTTTGGTTGAGACAAAAACCGAGAAATATAGCTAACAACAAAACATAGATCCAGTTGTGTGGACATAAGATATATCAGGCTGCCCACCAATTGTTCTGTAGAGTGATTCATCAACCGGTGATGAATCATCATTGGCTGATAACTTCAGCCCAACCTCCATAGTTCAGAATCCGGAATCTTGGAAATGTTGATCAATGTGAAAATATGAGGCTTGTGGAGCCTACTAAAGTCTGTACAAGAGACTTAATCAATCTGCAAACCAGATGATCACGACTAGGTACCTGAAAACCTTCAGGCTGCACCAAGTAAACCTCCTTGTCCAAATCTCTAGAGAGAAGCAACTGAAATGTGACCATCTTTGTAGTATTCGTAGGAGTAAAGAACTCCTCATAGTCTTTTCCCTCCTATTGTGAAAAGCCTTTCACAACAAGTAGGAGAGCCTTGTACTTGTCCAAAGTATCATGAAAAGCCTTTGCTTTTGACTTGTATCCACCCATTTGTATCCAATTGTCACTAATTCCACCCAACACACTTGGAAAATTCCACCAACTCCCTGGCATGGTTCTTCAACAAGTCGTCATATTCTACTTGCATGGCAGTCTCCCACTTAGGTATGCCTTTTGCATCAGAATATTACTGCGGTGCAGGTATCGTAAAAAGTTTAAATGCAAGAGCAAAGTGAACATGCTTTGCTAGATTAACAACCTTGTTTCCTCTCAGTCTTTCAAGTTGTTATTCCTAGCCATGCCTTACCATTGAGTGGCTTTTCTTGCCATCTCACCATGTACCTCTTGCATTATCTAGATAGTTGAGTCACCCCCACAATTCTTTGAGTGGATTTTTTGCCTAGCTCACACTATGCATCATCACAGTGCATCCTTGTAATCGGGCATTTCATTATTTGCACATGAGGCATTTCAGCCTCCTGCACATCTTGTATAGTGGATATTCCCTCCACAAGTAGTGCATGTAAGTTGATTGGAGCAAGGTCAACAAGCCTATGAGGAATTTCATCCTCCAACACATCCTGTATGGTGGAGTTTCCCTCCACGCATGCCTTTAAGTTGACTGTGGTATCAACAAACCTATATTGGCCACCTTGCCCAATGCTTAGGGCAACTACCTTGTCCTATGTCACATCTGACACAATACACTACTGCCTAGAAAACTTTACAACAATATTGGGATTTTATGTCCATTGACGAATAGAAGAGATTTCTATGCATGCTAGGAACATACCTAACATTCCTTACTAAGAGTTTTTTGAGCATTATTCAACACAATGCGTATATCTCCTATCCCCTCTACTGCAAGTGACTCCCCATTAACTAATACAATTGAATCAGAACAATTTGTATTTGCAATAAATGTTACATACTAGTCCCTTTGACACGAAAAATGTTTGGATGCACTGGAATCAATGAACCAACAACTAGTAGCACCATCATTTGAACATGATACTGTGAGAGCATACTCTTCCTCAAAATCCCATTCTTCAACTGCTGCCACATTTTCTTGACCTCTTGGCCTTTTTGTTGTGGGAAGAAAGATCATATTGTCGCTTTTGGAAATCCTTTTTCATATGCCCAACCTTATGACAGTAATGACATTTCACTTGGTATCTAGAAGATGATTCACCAGGAATTCGTTTCCACTCCCCTTTGACTGAGCAACAAATGCACTCTCTGTTTGTCCAAAAGTAGACTCACTTGTTGAGTTTCCGAATGTTCCTTCTGCAGAAAATAGAAACTAACCTGATCAAAAGTCAAGGTTTGGTTTCCTGCCATCAAGTGTAAATCCTCCACAAATGTCTCATAGGAGGGTGGCAAACTATTTAGAACAAGTGCAACCAAGTCATCATCATCCACCTTTTTGTTGATGGCACTGAGCTGGTCTCGGAGATCTTTCATCCGTAGAAGATGTTTTGAGAGGGACCCACCCTCATGCATCTTTGCTGAAAACAACAAATTCTTCAGGTACAAAACCTGACTTTTCTTTGAAGTTTGATACTTGTTCTTCAAACTAGGTCCAAAGCACACTTGACCTAGTGGCATTTTGGACCTTGGGTATTAAATTATCTGACACATAGATAATTTCAACAGCAAGGCCTCCTTATGGCACTTGTCATAATCAGCAAAATTCATAAATAGGTTCTTCCTTTAGTGAGAATGATTTTATTGCAGTCCGATAATTTCGTGATTGTCAAAATTTTGTGACTCCAAACAACATAATTCTGGCCAATTAACTTTTGCTTTTGACAGAACTAATTTTGAATATTGGCCATTATTTCTCGCCACAAAATTTGACGTATGAATCATAATGCAAAACAAATGCAAACCGACAATGTGGTAAAATCTATCCAATTGAATTTACTATGAGAAATCAGTAAAAATTGTATGGAAAATAACTTACAAACTTAGTATGAAAACATATGTTTTTCTGGCTTCTCCTTGTCTAATGTTCAAATTTGGTTTTCAACCTCTACAAAGTGTGAATTTTAAACACACATTACTGGAATACAAATTTGGTCTGTTTTCCTTCTGATCTTTGCCCACTGTTTTAACCAAAATCATGCGAAGATCTTCAAAACGTCACTTTCTGGTCTGTAGATTTCTCAATAGTATCACCTTCACGTACTCTAACTTGCGCATTCTAGTTTTGTACGGTCTGTCACCATTGATTGTTTTAAAATCCATGAGGCTTTGATCTCAAAATTTCGTGAATTGTGTGCCCTTTCACACAACCAAGATTCTACTTTTTCCATCCTGAAAATCACAACTATAGATTATCTCCATGTTCATAGGAACTTCACAATTTCTCACAAACCGTCCTCCTTTGCTAGCATCATTCTTCCTTCAGAAAAACATGTCTAGTAATCACATGAATGTCTTTGGTCTTCAAATTTTCCTGACTGTCTGATCAACAGAAATCTTTTTTCCTGATCGTATTGTCCTTTCTGGTTAATCACTCATTGTTTTTCCTTTAAATCTAGTCTTTCACAATATTTGAGCAAGAATTTATCTCAAAAATACATGAACACGTATTGACTTCCTCTTCACATCCTTCTGTTCAATTGTTCTTCAAAATCACAATCTCTACACATTTTGTTCAAAATTTTGTCTTTTCAACACTTCAAATCATGACCTTGAATTTTGGTCTTCATATTTGTCTTCTTCACATTGTCACTAGCAATTAACACTTTATAAACCATCAATCCTCCAAATTGGACTATGCCCTAAATTTTTTGGTCATAAATCTCAACTAGGAAATTGTCTTCAAATCATCTAAATGTAGATCCTATACAAGTCTCATGACCTCAAAATCATGAAAATGGTGATTCTTTGCCTTTGAACCTACACATATTACCCCATGCAAACTGCAACTTCCTTGAATGCCTCTTATTCTCTTCTACTGCAATTCATACCCTCTTCCAGGGCTTCCTTGAACTCCAAGCTTTGACTATTTGTATCCTTCTCCTAGGGCTTCCCTAAACTCCAAGCTTTGACTATTCGTACCCTTCTCCTAGGGCTTCCTTGAACAGTGGCTCTGATACTAGTGTTGGATGATGCATACATTGAAAGAATGAAGAGAAAATGGAAGGCACACGGCACACTAACATCTTGTGTGTCCGTCATTTATTAAACATACATTTAATTTCAAACTCTGCATTAGTATTTGGTTTTTCAAAGCATTGGGAATGATTTTCTAAATATTCAAAGAGTTTTGCACATCTTTCTTACAATGGAAAGATTTAAGGTCATGGATCGCCTTCCCTGCACTTGCATGCACACAAAATAAAAAAGCACAAGATTACAATGTTCAGGGGTGAGAAACATGGAGGCTTATTACGACAGATGTCCATCAACATCATGCTTGCGGATGAGCAACCCTTGACATTCATTCCCCATTTTAAATATTATGGCTCTCTAATTTGGAACTCCAACCAACATGTCATCGTTGTATATCTACAAACAAGCATGAAATGATCCCAAGGCTAAATTATTTCTTGAAGGCTGACTGGAAGGTCTTTGGTAGAATTATCAAGTGGTTGAAGGCGTACTTGATGATCCTCCCAAAAGTGATAAATATATCAAACACTAGTAGGTATACTCAAAAGCTCTTCTGAGAGGAGTAAACATATTAAATGCCTAAAGGTTGATCGAAATGCCCTTTCCAAAAGGGATAAGTATATCAAGTGCTTGAAGTTTGACTCTAAAACACCTTTCCAAGAGGGATAAATTTATCAACTACCAAAAGGCTGAATCATTGGATCCTTATGGAAGGAATAAATCTATCAAACTCCCTAAGAAGGCCCTTCCTAAAGTGATAAGCATATCAAATGCTCCATGCTCCTTGAAGTATGAACTATAGTAAACCCTGGAACATCGCCATCCATCTCTCTTGTGATCCACATTCTTGTAAAAACTGCCGGAGTCTCCCTGAAATGGCACCAAATGTAATTGATTGTTGTTTCTGGCACTATGAGGTATCACACAATGCTTGTGATCTTGTCTTAAGGCCTACACACATTTCATTCCCCTTGGGGGCAGCTTGGCCTATCACCCTTCTTCGCTGGAAAAAGTTGGAAAATAAAAGGGCTGTTTTATTGGAGAGATATCAAGAATTATAAATTGAATAAATGACTTACTTGTGATTTTAGCTATGCAGACAAATGAATAGGACTGAAAAAGCAGTGTATTGAGTGCTATGTGAATTAATCCAAGAAAGGGGTATTTTTAAATTGCAGATGCAAGGTTAGGTTCTTATTGGAGGGATTGGAAGTGGAGTAATAGGAAGGCTTTCTGCAACTATGTGACAAAATATTTATATGGAAAAGCAAGGTACACTCATTTTAAAAAGGCAACATGAGTTGAATGACATAGAAGTACGATGGCTAAGATGCTGCAAAACTATTTGTAAAGCAGGATACCCTTTCAAACACAAGGTTATGGGGTGGCTAGTGCTTTAGCAAGGTGTTATAAGTCTGACTACGTCATTAGTTATGAATGGTTACGTCCTAATGACACAACCTATTTGAATGCTTACTTGATGAAGGGGCACATGCATATATTCCTGCTCACCTATTCAACCATTCACAACTTAGTATATTCTAATTCTTATTTAGACATTTTGAATATGTTATACCGACTTGGTATACGAGATAACAAAGTCAACAAGGATCTTTCCCTTGAACTCTGGTTTTGTGGCTTAAATAAACTTACAAGCAACGGTATATAGCATAACATATGGCAAACCTATTCATAGACAAGCGCTATTTGACAGTCATTGCTTTTGGGCCCATTAATCTAGGACTCTAACCAACTTATCATATATGTTCTTATTTAAGAATTAAGATAATGTGATTATCAAATAGGTAAGTTATTAGCAGGCACTTAAGTGTCCTATTGGGCCAATAAATAGTCTTCAACAGTAACTAAGGTGTTATAACATGGGAACAAAGTAAAGAGCCATCAATAGACACCGAGGTGCATGTTGGTAAATAGATTAAAGAGAATTAAGAGGGATTAGGTGGCCTACCAAGCCAATAGAGAAAAGACACATCAACAAACACCTATATTTTTGTGAGCTGGTGATGCTCAGGGTCAAATGCTTGCACTATCTTCTTAATGTACTTTGAGTTTGAACCTTGATCATCATGGGGCTCCTTGAGCTCACACCAAAGTTCATTACCCTAATGTGCACTGCATGATGGTTGTATCTGGCCTGTGTGTGATCCTGACGACCTGGGGAAGTCTCCAATCGCAGAGGAGAACGCCCCACTGTTAAAATAGCTATCCCTCCTCATGAGGTTAAGCCCAAATTCTGTCACCTCTGTGTACACGTGGTTTTGTCTTACCCGATTGGGTGTTGGCTCAAAGACCCACCAATAGGCACTAAGTTGTCTTTCCAAGTCAATAGAACAAAGAGTAATTGATGGGCACGAAGTACCTTCCCGGCCCAATAGAATAAAGGCATCATACACACATTGTGCTCTTTGTGATAGTATAAGTATCCAGTACAACTTGAATAAATTAAGATAAATTCTAGATTTAATTTGTCTCAATAGATATATGCTGTGCTGTGAGTAGTTAGATTTGTAACAAATGCCTCACTTACCTACGGAAGCCTACCTTTCAAGTAAGAACGAAAGAAATTGTATTAATATCCATGGATCACCAAAAAGCTATTAGTGGGACTAGAGTATCACAAATGTGTTCCGTATGGTGAAGGGAAAGATAAATTATCCCCATCAAAACGCAAAATAACAGAAAATATACACAACAGAATAGGATCTTAAAAGTGGCGCTGATGCAACAATCCTAAATGAGCTGAGATCTAAATGTCCGCAGGCTTACAGATGTAGATGTAAAGCATCTTTTATCATCAAAAATTCGAAAATCACCCAAAGTTTGGTAGATAAGATCAACTATTACACGATCATCAAGGACATCTAGTGAGGTGTTAGTAGAAACATTTACTTTATCCAATCGAAGATGTTATATGGCTTTGGTCTGAAGTCATGCAGTGAAATTATTTACATTTAATCCAGCAACAATATCGGAAGGCTGCGTCTAAGGCTCTTCTCAACTGACTGTAAACCCATCTTCTCTCTACATGGTGGAAGTGCTTAGGTAGAGTAAGAAGACCATCCAGCTCTTAGATATTTTGGTCTTTGACGTCTCAATAAATTATTTATTGATGAGTCTCTCATTAATAAGTAGCACATGTCGGTATCTTTATGAAGGCCTTGTCAAGGTTTAGTAATAGGTATTTTTTGGTCAATTAATAAGTCATGTGATTGGCTTGTTATCTTATAGTATGTATATCTATTCATCAAGGAAACACATGAAGAATTAATGAGATTGATGAAGAAGAACATATTTTCACATGTAATGTATAAGTTAGCTACTACAAATATTCCATCCCATGAACTTCATTTTCTTTTCATTATGTGATACACGTCGAGCATGGATTTAGCAGCAAAAGTTTTATTGTCATTCACGTGGATGCTTATAGTTATAGAGATTATCCGTGCATTTAGATTTAAATCATGCAACTAGATTACAATATTAAGCTTGAGTTTTAATGATTGTATCACACATTAAACCACTTAACTTCTAATCTATCATATCTTGTTTATCAATTTGTAATGTCCCTTTCTAGGGCTGAACTGAATAGCAATGAAGTAGCACAAACCCAAATTGAAAATATTCTGGTTTTTATATCAGTCAACTGAAAAATAGAACATCAGTGAACAACAGTCTGATTTTTAGAACAGCAACAAGGAAAAAACATTAATTCATCAATATATCACCATTCACATCATCCAAAGTATGTAGAGGCACTTTAGGAATATTTTAGAACAATTATCAACCAAGAAATCAACCTCTAAACATAGTTGGAAATTAAATAAATGACAACTGAAGTACAACTCACATTAAGGGCTGGAAATGATGATTCCAAACCCCCAAAAAATACCAAAATGTAGATTCCGGCCTTATAAAATATGAGGAACAAGAATATCAACTCAAAATACTGAAATGTGCCCTAGAAAGCACTGAATTCCTCCTCCACCCAAGTCGCCACCCTAGGAGAGGGTGCAAAATGAATGTAGAAACCTTCTTAGCTCTTTCTCCTTCAAGCCCTAGCTGCAAACCAGCAAGATCACCTTCTTTGAAGCTCTTAGGAACCACCAATTGGAGAGTTTTCATTCTCCAACTTGAACAAGGAAGGGTTTCATCCTCCTTGTGTGCCACACCAAAGGATTTCTGCCCTCTAGTGGAATGGAATAGAGCAATCAACCCCAAAACCAAGTAGTGTAAAATTATAATAAAGATGCATGCCCAAAATGAGCTCAAGCGACCCCTTATATATCTTCTTGGTGGCACCAAACACCATGAGGGAGTTTCCCCCATGACTGACCTCATAATGATGTTGCTTTTTTTTTTATCTTTGACTTTTTACTCCTCCAACCCAGCCGACCTAGCCTATGAGAGAAACCATGAAAGAAAAGGTAAATGCTCACAAAAAAGACTAAAAACATAAACAAATACTTCCCTTGTTCACCTTCTTCCGGCCCACGAGAAGTGGAATGGGCTAGAAGTCTTCAAAATGAATTAACTTGAAAAAGGGGACATTACAATCCTCCCCTCCCAAAATTGCTTGCCCTCAAGCAATTGCAAGCTCTCATGCCCAAGTGCCATCATACCAAGGTGAAGGAACATGTTGTAGTATTCCCATAATCTAGATCCGTGCCTGTCAAATGAAGGAGCTTTTCCCAAACAAACTCAGACACCCGCTGCCCCTTTCTTCATTGAAGTCCCCTTCATCTTCAACTTCAAAAACAACAGTAACAACTTCTTCCTTTGCATACTCAGCTGTATATAAAACCTTCCAAACTGCTGTAATCTCAGTCATAAAGCAAGAAATTAATAATAATCAGCAGCTTGACAAGCTAATCCATGTCCCAATGTGGCATCCTCATTCTTCATTACATCCTTGTCAACTAATATGGAGGAACACTCTATATTCCCAAATAAAAATGCAATTCAAATTAGGTGGGAGCTGCTATAAATGATGACAGCAACATCAATGATGGTAGTTTGGCTCATGGCTGCCATAAAAACACTTCCCTTCTCACTTGGGGTAGATAACACCTCATTCCCCAACTCTTGATTACATTCTTCACTCAACAGTAAACTTGGAAAGGCAAGTTAGAGCATCATGCAAAACTGATCCAAACCTAGAGTTACCTTGTTATAGTGGCCTCCTGTGGCTGCCCAAAAGATGGTCTAGGCTACTCTCTTCCCGTTGTCCTAGGTTGGGTTGTACCTTCCTCAAAGCCTTTATGTTTCATTCCCAATCCAAGTATTGGAGGGACTCTATTTCTATGCAAAATGAAACCTTTTGCATCCACAAACTTGCCATCCTCCATTATGGCATCTTTATCTTCAGCTGCAGTCCCATATTCTTCACCATATGCTCAGATGGATAACAAATTCAATTGCTCTTTCTTCTTTATTCTTGTGCCTACACAAAGAACAAACACATTAAAAGAAACAAGAGCTCTCAATATCATTTCTTCATGCCTCGTAGGTATGGAAGCTAGCTCTCTTCCATGGCTTGCAATCATCTCATATTCTCCACTCAAGTGATGGATATTCAAAAGTTCACCCAGGCTGTCCCAAACATAGTTGTAACCATGTGTTTTGTCCCCCAAAATCAGAAGGATAGTGATTGGGATCCTTCTTATGACAGCTGAAACCACATCAATGATGATAGTAGATTGGAAACCCTTCATCCTCATGGTTGGATGCTCATCTCCGGTTGTCAAAAAAATGGATAGGGAGCTGAAACTGTTGCGGACAGCGAATGAAAAAAAAATACAGCAGCTGTCAAACTGAAATCCCTTCATGAATCTCCTCAAAAACAATGTAGTGGGGCCTACGAATGAGTCATTTTTGACTGAAAATGCTCCAAAGGATTGGAAACTATCCCTTCTCATGACTGTCCTCTTTTGTGTGGCACCAAACAGAATGTTGGACAAGCTGGGAATGTCTATAACAGCAATACAAACATTTATGGCAGCATGTTTTAAAACCCACCAATCAAGACTTTTGTTACTTCCAATCATTCCTCCAAATCCCAGCTGAGTTATAATGCTCAGAATAACAAGATAACAACCATCCCACTCAATTTCAAACAAAAAATTCATGAACTTAACTTTTACTTTTATTAGAGCACTCCCTCCAAAAGCTTGCTTATCAATTAGGAATTCAAAATCCTTATAACATGACTGTTGTTTTGAAAATAAAATTGTAGGTTTTACCTCATTATGTGTTGCCCATATGTCTTGCCTTCTTCCAGAAGTTCTTCCCCTCCTCTTGGTTGTAGCAACTTGAGGAATCCCATGTGTCATGCTTGGAAGCACAACCTCTTGGCCATCAAGCTTGAGCCTCAACTCCATGATTTGGTAGTCTTGGGTAAATTTTCCCAAAGAGTGTAGCCATGGAACTCCAAGTACCAAATTTGTATCTTCATTACAATTCGCATATAAATCACCACTTAGAGTGTTCTTCACTTTATCACTATGTCCACTATGTTGTCCATGATGACCACCCATTATACTATGAAGCATCAAACTTGACATAGGCTTATTCTTTTCAACAAGCTGCCCATGGTGACACAAGTATGGCAGCAACATAGGAAGAGACCAAAAAACTGAAATGTAATTTTCAATATCATACCTTCACTTGTTCATCTTCTTTTGCTGAATGAAGCATGGTTAAGATCTCTTCATATTCAACTAGTGAAGCTCTTCCCATCTTGAATTCATCCATATTTTGTGGGCACATGCATGTAGCCTCTTTGTGGTCCTTGCCAAAGTCATGAACACCCACAACTTGTCTCTTATGAGCTGTTGTTTTGAAAATTCCAGCAAGCCAATCATTATCATAACTATGCATATTGAATTCTTCCTTCCTTGGTTCAATCTTTGCAATGCTCGGAAGATGGTTAAGGGCCCCTTGGAAAAGATCATTTTTCCCTTTAGTACCCTTCATCCTCTCATCTTTGTTAGAATAATTTTTATGATGATCAAAACCTTGCAAATATGTAGTGCGAGGGTGATGCAATACATTAAATTGTTTACCATTTGTTGCTGATATGTAAATTCCAACAGACTGAAAACCAACATATGAGTATCAGGTTTGGCCTCCTTTTGAAGGGCATGCCTCTCAACAGGGTCATCCCGAATCTCAGCCTCATGAACCTCTTGTAGATCTGATTTTCCTTCACCATCTTCCCGCCACATGCAATCATTGGAAATCAATAAAACATCATTTATTGGCAAAGAATCTTTACCTTCACACTGCATATGGGTCTTCTTTATGATTTCTTCTTCTTCCCTTATCAACAAGGGAGAATCCTTTTCCTCTTTGGCTGGAACATCTTTCTCATTTTTCTTGGGCATGGTAGATTCCTCCATGGGCTGTTCTCTCTCAATTACTTGCAGCGCTGATTTGTCTTCTTGCTCCGCCATTGCAATTTGGAAGTTCTTCTCCTCTTCCTTTCTCCAAGCATGTTGAAGATCCTTTTGTGGTGCCTGAGACCTAGGTCCTTGCTTTAATCTTCCTTTGTTCACTCATATGAATTCTGCAAGGGATGGGGCATCACGAATCTCATTGGAAGGGCCCTATATTCCTCATAGTTGGCCGCAATGTTATAACCCACAAAATGATAAGTTTAAACAACCGAAATGACTTCCTTTCTTAGGAGGAAGGTAGGATGGAAAGACCTAGATAAAGAATCACTCACAATGCTTGGTGGCTGAATATCATTGCTTGCCTTTGAAGAGATTTCTTCATGTAATATCCCCTTCTCGGTCGAAGACCCTTAGCCCAATTTTGTTTCTCAACGGCTAAGGAAGGAATAAAAGGGAAACTTAGTCATAATTAATTAATCATAAAGTGTATCATAAAATATTATTATAAGCACTTTATTAATTTATTAATGTCAAAGTGAAAAAAGAAAAGAAAAAGTGACAAAATAAAATTAGGAAAAAAAGAAAGGGTCACTTTATTTTATTTTATTTTCTCTAAGGAAAATATGGCCCATGTGGGAAAAGGAAAAAGGCCATAGGAAAAATTAAATGAGGGAAAAGAAATGTGATTGGTGGTCTTGGGTGGCAAAAAGGCCAAAAATTGTTATAAAAGCAAGTCGACTTGCAAGGGAAAACATCCCTTTTATTTATGATAATTTTCAGATTTTGGTGTAAGCTTGTATGCTTTCCATAAAACTTCAAAGTACGAAAACCCTTTGAAGTTGGACTTTAAAGGATGAAAACCCTCTTTAAGCTTAGAGAGAAGAAAAAAGAACAAACTCTTCTTTCTTTTGAGAGGGAGCTCTATTCAAGGGTTTAGGAATTTTTTATTTTGTTTTCCAGCAATATTGAAGGCTGATTTGCAGATTTGGTCTAGGCTCTGAAGGAGGATAAAGGTTCTGTGTGTTTTCCTTGACCCATATATGAGAGCACTTTAGAGCTAGATCAATAATTCAGAGATCTAAATCAGCATTTTAATTTTGGGCCAAGGAATAATTTGTATGTGTCTGAGGATATCTCTCATTTTTGTTAAATAAACAACCTTGATTTGAATATGGTATTTTTCTTGTTGTTTCCAAATAAAAATTTGAGTTTGGTGAAAAATTGATTTTCTTCATTTGGTGATTTCCATTATAGTGCAAGTATTCAGATCTGAAACGATATCTCTAGACGTCACCTGTTTTAGTTGGAACCTGTGTTTGGGGTAAGAAATTTGTCCAATTGGGGACATTACAATGGTATCATAGTAGATGATCTTTGCCAGCCTTAAAAAAAAAGAAGGTGCAAAAACCATGGAGGAGCATAATCAGAGAGCTCCTCTTACAGATAAGCTAAGCTTCATGCAGGAAGTAATCACAAGGAGTCAGAGAATTGCAACAATCTATGATAGAAAGTCAAAGAGATGTGTCATGTATTGAGGGAATCTCAAAGAGAAATGCGTGATGCATTGACCGGTTCCATCAAAGATTTGAAAAGATTCTACAAGGGAGTAATATCTCTACAAATCAAGGAGCAACCAACAATGGTGAAGGAAGCTCTACTGGACAAGTCAGGACATCTGCCAAGCCTCCACATCAGATTTTCAGAGCCAAGTTTCTCCAAAGAGAGGAACAACCAAGTTGAGGAGGAAGTCCCAAGTGATGTTGATGACATGGAGACATGGGGTAAAAAGTATGCAACTCTCAGTTTCAAGGTGAGAGAAATGTTGTCTTTCAACAATTTTTGTGAGTTGAAAAATAGTAAGGGCATAGGGCATAATGGAGAAAACATCATGTTAAAATTTGGCCATGCAGCCCATAGAGTATTCAGCCATAAAGGGAATAAAACCCTCCATGTGAAGAAGCAAGTTGAATGAGCATTAGCTACATTGTGGAGAAGTCATGATGACAGTTCGGAGATACAACTTCCCTCTATATGCAATCCCAAAGAATTAGTGATTGTGATAAGAGAGGATTCCACCATGCAATGTTGATGGGAGAAGTACCTTCAATGGAAAAATGTGTGACTTCTAATCATGAGAAAAATGTTTGTATTAGTGGGCGAGACAAAGAAGGTTGTTTTGCGAAGGTCTTTATAAGGAGGTTAGTAAGGAAAGGATGCATCATCTTCATGCTATGTTACTCCTCAAGTTGTGACAACCAAGAGCATGGGCCAAAGTTCCTTCCAAAGAGGGCAATTATTGCACGGGATGCGGATTGTGGGTAAAGAGTATATCATCTTCTTTATTGCAACAAATTATATTATGAGGATATTCAGCCCTTGCAGTGCAGCATAACCAAAGTCAAGTTATCATGAACAAAGGATGATGAAGGACTTGGTGATACTCCAAGGTATGAAAGGAATAAGGTAATGTCATATTTATTGTTGCATAGTAAACCATTTCATATTTGCTTCCTCATGATGAAGAAGTATGAGTTAAGGATCAAATTGCCAATATGGAGTATGTGGATACCCTTGTTCCAAATTCATGTGTGTATGATCATTATGAGAGCTATACTTTGGCAAGAGATCTCTCATTTAACAGGTACGGGATCTAGACTCTTGGAGCACTACAACATGTTTTATCTATTGCATATGGCACTTGGGCGTAAGAGTTGCAATTGCTTGAGGGCAAAGCAATTTGGGGAAGGGAGGATTGTAATATCCCCTTCTTGGTCGAAGACCCTTAGCCCATTCATTGTTTCCCGATGGCTAAGGGATGAGAAAAAGGGAAACCAAGTCATAGTAAATTAATCATAAAGTGCATCATAAAATATTATTATAAGCACTTTATTAATTTATTAATGACAAAGTGAAAAAAGAAAAGTAAAAGAAAAGAAAAAGTGACAAAATAAAATTATAAAAAAAAGAAAGGGTCACTTTATTTTATTTTATTTTCCCCAAGGAAAATGCGATCCAGGTGGGAAAAGGAAAAAGGCCATAGAAAAAATTAAATGAGGGAAAAGAAATGTGATTGGTGGTCTTGGGTGGCAAAAAGGCCAAAAATTGTTATAAAAGCAAGTTGACTTGTAAGGCAAGGGCATCTCTTTTGTTTATGATATTTTCAGATTTGTGGTGTAAGCTTGCATGCTTTCCATAAAAACTCCAAAGGACGAAAAACCCTTTGAAGTTGGCTTTAGAGGACGAAAACCCTCTTTAAGCTTAGAAAGAAGAATGAAAACTCTTCTTTCTTTTGAGAGGGAGCTCTATTCAAGGGTTTTCCATTGAATTTCAAGTTTTATTGTGTTTTTCAGCAATGTTTAAAGGCTAGATTTGTAAATTTGGGCTAGGGTTTGAAGGAGGATAATTGTTGCTATGATCGACCTTTAATTTGCCAGCTTTCTTCATAGTGGAGCGACCCATATAGAGAGCTGTTTGGAGTGATCTAGAGCTTGTTCTTATCAGATTTGATTTGCAATTCATAAATTAGATTTTTGGATACTAGATCAACCATTTTGCATAATTTTTGGGCCAAGGAATTTCTATTTTTCAGCTGTGTCTGAGGACTATCATTTGCATATTTTTATTAAATAAATTTCAGCCTTCAGTTGACCGAATCTAGTATTTTTTCGATGTCCTCAACTAAATAAAAATTGCTGATTTGTTTGGTGAAAGATTTCATTGATTTTACTTAAGTTTTGAGTGACTTCCATCTCCTAGGCAAGTCACACTTTTCTGTAATAATTCAGATTTGCATTATGTTTTTTGAGTACATCTTCTAGCCATTGCTGTTTTAGTTCGGATTTACTATTGTAATGTTTGGGGTCAAAATTTGTCCAATTGGGGACATTACACTTCACCATTTAGGTTTTGCATGGCATGGATCAACTGTGCCATCTTATTCGCCAATATTTTTTGCCGAACGAAAAACATCTCAACCCTAGCATCATCAAAATGTATGTTCACCATTTATCTACTCCTGAATGAAACCCTCAAGACTGGGAAGATTGAAGCTCTGATAACACTGTAATGTCCCTTTCTAAGGCTGAACTAAATAGCAATGCAATAGCACAAACCCAAACTGAAAATATTCTGGTTTTTATATCAGTCAACTGAAAAATAGAACATCAGTGAACAACAGTCTAAGTTTTAGAATAACAATAAGGAAAAAACATTAATTCATCAATATATCACCATGCACATCATTCGAAGTATGTAGAGGCACTTTATGAATGTTTTAGAACAATTATCAACCAAGAAATCAACCTCTAAGCACAACTAGAAATTAAATAAATAACAACTGAAGTATAACTCACATTAAGGGGTGGAAATGATGATTCCAAAACCCAAAAAATACCAAAATGTAGATGTCAACATTATAAAATATGAGGAACTAGAAGATTATCTCAAAATATTGATTTGTTCCCTAGAAAGCACTGAATTCCTCCACCCAAGTCACCACCCTAGGAGAGGATGCAAAATGAATGTAGAAACCTTCTTAGCTCTTTCTCCTTAAAGCCCTAGTTGCAAACCAACAAGATCATCTTCTTTGAAGATCTTAGGAACCACCAATTGGAGAGTTTTTGTTCTCCAACTTGATCAAGGAAGGTTTTTGTCCTTCTTGTGTGCCACACCAAAGGATTTCTGCTCTCTAGTGGAATGAAATAGAGAAATCAGCCCTAAAATCAAGTAGTGTAAAATTATAATAAAGATGCATGCTCAAAATGAGTTCAAGTGACCCCTTATATATATTTTTGGTGGCGTCAAACCCCATGAGGGATTTTCCCCCATGACCGACCTCATAATGATGTTCCTTTTATTTTTTGTCTTTAGCATTTTACTCCTCTAACTGAACCGACCTAGCCTATGAGAGAAACCATGAAAGAACAGGTAAATGCTCACAAAAAAAGACTTAAAACATAAACAAATACTTTCCTTGTTCACCTTCTTTCGGCCCACGAGAAGTGGAATGGGCTAGAAGTGTTCAAAATGAATTAATTCGAAAAAGGGGACATTACAAGAGGGCTACATATCATTGGTCAATATATAAAATAAAGTTTAGTAGGGACCAATTTCTCTTACCTAGATATACAATAATAACGAACTCTACTCTCATAATAGGCTGGGCATGAAAACATAAAATGATCTTGATTCTCTATCTTGATGAAAACATAAAATAATGACAAACGTGTTAATGGGTCTTAATGTAAGCTAAATGAAAATGTAAGCATGTCATAGCTTTTTGGTGGTTAATAATAACCCATATGAAGTAAAGGTACAAGTAGACTTGGCGTTTAAAAGTGACATTAAAGTTGCAGAGAGGGTCATAAAATGTCATCTTGGAGCCGAGTTCCAAAAATGTTATGGATTAAGTTGACAAACATGATGCAAAGCAGAAATTTACTAATATTAGGCAACCTTCAGAACAAAATAGGAAAATGACTTTTCCACAAGTAATTTATGTTGGCTTTCTGGGAAGTTTAAGCAAAGACTTTTAGCATCTCATATTCAACTTGCATGGATACATTTATGCATTCTATAGATGGAGAATTATCTTCTTAACATCTAGGAGATTCTTTAATGACACTGAAGGTCACTAGACTATATTTGTGATTGTAAGCAGATTATTGGAGTTGAACAAACTGGGAGCAATATTTTGTCAGGAGCAGGTATACAATTTTTTTCTTTGATCAATTAGTAATTAACTAAAATTTATTTTTCTAGCAAGTCAAGACTTTTATATGATTTTTCAAGTCTGCAAGCCCTCACAACATCCAAGGAATTGGTGCAGGGTTTATTCCTAGCATCTTGGATGTTGGGATACTGGATGAAATGGTGCAGGTTCATTTTTTTCCTTTTATCAACTCTCTTATTTAAAAAAATGATAGGTTGGTTGATAGGTTGAAGAGGTATTGCTTCTGCATCCCTGCATGTCATCTTGTTTGAATATTTTCCCATCTTTTGACACATACATTTTCCAATAAATTCCAGGTCTATTTGGATTTTATACAACTATTTAGTACTTTTTACATATCCAAACAATTGATTCTTAACAATAAAATTTCCAACTTGTTGACATCGCTGGTTTCTTCTACAGCCTAACTTCTTATGTAATTCTTCCCCAAGGGAAACATGTTGCAAACTTGTTGTAAGACCTCTGCTTTTGGCGATTATATAAAAATAGACATTCAAGGATTTGATTTTGATTATTTTATTTTATTTTATGTATCATTTGAATAAATTGTCATTTGGGTTTTTTTTCACACATTTCAGAAAATTCTATATTTTGTGGTAATGGAATGTCCTAGAGCACAATTTTTTTCGGTTGCCTGATCTTATGCCATTGTGTATGCTTTGATGCACTTGTATGGACTCAACTACCATGTTCTCTGTATAGAAAGGCTTAGAGGTAAAATGATTGCACTCTGATGACGATTTTTCACATAAATTACCTATTAAAAGAACACTTATTCTACACCAAAAACACATGAAAACGAGAAATGTTATATGCTTAGCATGCACTACAACCATCCTCCACAATTACATGAATGTGACAATACACTTATGCACTATGACTCCACCATCTCCACTGGATCATGAAGAAAAGAAATATCAATAGCTTCCCATAAGATTATTTGTAGGCATAGAAAATAATACTTGATACATTTTGTTAGTATGGGATTAATAGTAATTAAAAATAAAATATATGGCATCGAGCTAGACACGAATTAGCATTGTGTAATATACATGCAATGACTGCTAATAATTTCTTGGATATAATGTGTAGTTGTGTACTCTTGGTACTAGGATTTGTCACTTGACAAATGGTCTAGCAAGTGTGTGGAACTGCAGTCGTTCCTCAACTCAAGGGGAGGCTTCTTGTTATTGGTTATTTATAACAAATATACAAGCTTTGAAATAGACCAAGTACAATAATTACACTTTACAATAAAGTGGGATCCCATAACAATATCTCTCATAAACTAACTTAATATAACATTGCATTCACTTGTAAAGTAAATGAAAAAGCTTCACAATGAATATAAGAGCTAAAGTAAATTCCTTGATAATTTTTCAGGTAGAACCGATTACATGCACATACAGCCACTTCCAACTTCACATTATCCAAGAATAAAACAGATAACTTGAACTAAATCAAAATTGTATTTGAACTCAAGAATGACTCAAAACTCTTTACATAAAAACCAAAAATGACTTTCTATTATTTCTTTGCTCAGAAATCGTACATGTCCAAAACATTCTATTCTAAATTAATCTATCAAATATATAGAGGCTTTACCAATGTAGGGTTGCTTAGCTGTTAGCTAACAATGTAACTAATTTGTGGGGGGAATAATGTCGCCTCTTTACTTTCCTCTTTGTTGTCACCTTCTGGGTGGTCCCTTGTAATATGCCCCTTTCCTGGTTCTAACTGAAACAAAAGGGAAATTGTACAAACCCTAATAGATAGTAAACTGAAAATAATGACAACAAACTGAAATTTATGACAGCAATGTACAACAGTATGATTTTTTATAACAAGGAAAATGCATTATTTCTAAACAAAATGCATCTTTTACACAATCCAAAGCATGTAGGGAACTTTAGAAATATTTTAGAACAAATATAAACCAAGAAATGAGCCTTCAAACCCCAGCTGGAATTTATTTAATTAAATATAATAACAATGAACACCCTTACAAATATGGCTGAAAATGAAGGATTCCAAGCCCCAAATTGAAGTACAAATATAGATTCCAGTTGTTAAAAATAGGAGAAACACAATGATGGCTGAATTTGAAGTTGTCGTGCCCTATAAGAGGCCAAACACCACCTTAGGACATGTTGCCACCCTAGGAGAGGGCTGGAAATGCTTTCAAAACTGAATATAACACCTTATGAGATCACCTTGTCGCAAGCTTGAAGGGTTTCGTCCTCAAATCGACCCACTATTGAGAGGTTTCGTTCTCAATAGTTTTTCGAAGAGGGTTTTCGTTCTCAATGGAAGGGAGAAAGAAAACATGTTCCAACTCTAAGAGAAATAATTTCCAAAAGTATGCATTACCATCTCTTCAAGTTAAGCTGACCCTTTTAAATAGCTAGAGGTGGTGCCAAAAACCAATTAGAACCTTCTAAAGAAGACCGACCTCCTTGGGGACATAATAGTTCCTTTTTCTTTTATTTTTCATTTGGCTTTTCTCCTTTACCCAGCCGACTTGACTATACTTAGAAAATTACTAAAAAAGAATGCAAAGCTCACAAAATTAACTGAAAAACATGACATTAGCTTCCCTTGCTCATTCCTTTTTTGCCCATGGGAAGTGGAATGGGCTCAAGGTCTTCAAAGAAAACTAGCATTGAGAAAGGGACATTATAGTTGTCCCCTCCCAAAATTGCTTTCTTTCAAGCAATGGCAAGCTCACATGCCCAAGAGGTGAAACATGTTGTAGTGCTCCAAAAGTCTGGATCCTGTGCATGTCAAATGAAAGAGCTCTTGCAAAAACAAGCTCCTACACTTGTTGTCTTCATTTTCTTCTTCAAAAACAACACCAACAAATTTGTTATTTACATACTTAGCTATGCTGAAAAACCTTCCAAACTGCTGTGACCTCAAACATAGAGCAAATAATTGATGAATAATTGACAACTAGACAAGCTAAGACATATTCTAATATGGCATCCTCACTCTTCATTCTAACCTTGGCAACAACGGTGGGAGGACATTCCGTATCCCCAAATATGAATGCAACTGAAATAATGTGGCGGCTGCCAATGGTTCTTGCAGGCTACTCCTTTTAATATCTGATAAAAATCAGATTGTAGATGGGCTGGAAGTGAGTTGTAGCAGCCACAACACACTTGGGTTTCCACCCAATTAAGTACCTTGGTGGTTGTCATAAAAATTGTCTTCAGCTGAACCTTCTTTCCAACCTTTTTCATCAAGGATTTTTCCTTAATTTGTGCAAACTTACAGCTGTTTTTAGCTGGGAACAACAGTTCTATACCTGTTATTTTCATGCCCAACAACATGAAAAAGGTACAACATATACCAAAGTGGAATTTTCTACTGAAAATCAACAACATAAGCAATGTAGGTGCTAGAGGACAACCATGCAAGCACTAAAAATCCCATATTAACCATCACCAATCGAAAAGAACTCCTCACCATGATTGAAGGAACTTGTAAACTCCGTTGCATGAGAGAAAAAGGCGTAATCAAGCTGTAATGTCCCTGGTGAAGGTGATGAAAGCGATAACAAAGGGAAATCGCTCTCATTGCTGCCCCAAATGTGTGTAATGTCCCATTTTTCAGGACATTACTAATATCTGGGTTTATCTTCTTTATTTACATTGTAACCCCTTAGCATGCCTAGTGCTACAAGTGGGAGTCTCTTTAGTTAGTTTAATGTGCACATAGGTTAGCTGCTTTTATTTATTTAATTGAAAAATAAATAAAATGCACATAGTTTTAGTATTAAATATTTTATTTCAATGAGAGTTTCTGTTTTTCCCTCCAAAAGGAAAAAGGTCGGTCATTGGATATTGCACCCCTTAGTTCTATAAAAGGAGGTTACATTTCCTTTAGAGAGTTATGCTGATTGAACTTTTGAATTTACTCCATGCTTGGAGAAATGGGATGTATGCCCTAGCTTCTTCATTGTGCTCTCTTTCATTGTAAGATTCATTTGGTTCCATTGTTGAAGACTTTCTAGTGAATTTCAAATCTGCCATTATTGCTTGAGTTATTTTAGTTTTGGCGCCAAGTTTAGAGTGTGAAAATCATTGATATTGCTCCTTTAATTTCTGCTGTTATTGTTGCAATTATTTTTACCATAGCGACCTGGATTGGTGATGATTTGATCATTTGAAATCTGCTGTGTTAATTATTTCAAAGCAAGGGGCTAATATTTTGGTGTGTTAAGATGCTAGAAAAGAGCTGGAAATTATTTAATTAATTTTCTCTAACGCTAGTGACTTGAAGGCAGATTTTTGGGTCAGTTTTGAGTGGGTTTTGGTGATCAAAAAATTCAGTTTCATAGTTGATTGGAAAACCCTTTATTTCTAGTTGATTGTGCAATTTATTTCATGCAAAAAGATCCAATATTGAAGGAGTTAATTTTTAAAGTTTCAGCTGTTCTGGGTGGTTTATTAATTAATTAACTGCTGGTAAAAATCAGATCTGGATGTTATTAGAGTTCTAATTAGTTCTCCCATCCAACCCACCTCTTTGGCATACTCCCCCATTTTGAGTTGTATTATTGCCGACATTGGGTTATTTGAGGTCGAACGAAGATCTAATCTTCCTAAGATCGATTTGGTTAATTAATTAAGAGGAATAAGGAGGAATTAAATTCATAATTTTTGAAGTTGATTTGATGCCTTAAATGTGTTGGGCGACCTATTATTTAGGGAAAAATTAGGGTTTTATGTTGGTTGTGCAAAAAACGACTTTGGAATATTATTCCTCAAATTTTGTGGCCCAATATCCAAAATTTCAGCTCATTTGGACTTCTCTAGCCAAAGATATGAATTTTGGAAAATCGCAGCAGTTGGGGTTTGAATATCAATTATTTTCCAGCAGTGTGTGATCAAATTTATATTATTTCCTAACTTGTCCTAAACAAGGACATTACATCCTCCCCTTCCAAAATTGCTTGCCCTCAAGCAAATGCAAGCTCTCATGCCCAAGTATCATCATGCCAAAGTTAAGAAATATGCTGTAATGCTCCAATAATCTAGATCCTGTACCTGTCAAATGAAAGAGATCTTGCCAAAACAAGCTCATATATCGGTTGTCCCTCTTCTTATTTATGTACTTTGACAGTCAGTGAAGTATAAGAACTTCCTTGAAAAAGAAATCAGTTGCTACCTCAATTCTGCCCTCTTCACTTTTACCTTCAAAAATACATTAGCAACTTTTCTCTTTGCATACTTAGCTGTACAAAAAACCTTGCAATTTGTTGTAAACCTTGCAATTTGTTGTAATTTTAGTTATAGAGCAAAAAATTGAGTAATAATCAGCAACTTGACAGGCTAAAACACATTCCAATGTGGCATCTTCACTTTCCGTTTCAACCTTGTCAACTATGGTGGAAGAGCATCCTCTAACCATACACATGAATGCAACTGAAATAATGTGGGTGCTGCTAAAAATGATGACAACAACATTAATGGTGGTAATTTGATGCATGCTTATCTTGGAAGCACTTCTTCTAACATTTGGTGGTAGCAACACATCATCCCGTATCCCCTCCATGCTTTGTTGGAGATCTTTTGCAATCAAAAACTTGTTATCCTTCATTATGTCATCTTCAGCTTCAGATACAACCTCATATGCTCCATCATTTGCTCAGGGGGAAAACAAACTCAGTTGCTTTTTCTTTTTTATACTTATACCTGCACATGGAGCAAACTTATTAAAGAAAACAAGAGTTTCCAACATCCCTCCTTCATGCCTCATAGACATGATAACAAGTTCACTTTCATTGCTTGCAATCACCTCCCAATCTCCATTCAAGGAATGGATTTTCAAAAATTCAATCATGCTGCCCTAAACACAGCGGTAAGCATGCATTTCTTTCCTCAAAATTGAGATGACAGTGACTGGAATCCAACTCATGATGACATGTTTCAATGTAATGGCCCCAAATGGAACATTTTGACCCCCCACTTGGATTTGGGCAAATCCAATACCAAAGCAAACTTATAAAAAATATATATCCAATCTTTGTTATGCAGATCTGAATTATTACTTAGAAAATTCGACTAGGTTTAATTGAAAAACCCAAACAAATAAGCAATAAAATTTAGATCTTTCCACTCTAAACTGATTTTCTGATTTTTGACAGCCCATACATGAATTGAAATTTAGATTTTTAGAGATATAATAAGCTGAAATAATTCCTAGAAATCTGCAGTCAAGTATGACTGAAAATGACACTTTTAATTATTCAAAAAGTCTGAAAATGGACTGAAATAGTTCATAAAAACTTGATATTTTAGTAGCATCTCAGATTATACCAAAATCACCTCTAAATATCACAAATGTGTCCAAGAAGTGGGTCACTTGATTAGATAGAAGGCTGGAATACACTGCTGCAACCTTTTCCAAAAACCCTTATATAAAATATGGAAAATCCCTTTATTCAATTGCTGGAAATACTTAGAAATATACTCTAAATCAGTTGAAGCAATGGAAGCCCTTGTGTAGAGAATCCTCACAAACTCTTGGAGGGTTTTCGTCCTCAAGAGTGTATTTCTAAAGGGTTTCGTCTTTAGAAATAAAATAGACAAAGCTGAAAGCTTCATACAAAATCATAAATGAGAAAAATATTCAAGTGTGTCTCTCCAAAGGCAAATTGACATGCTTTTATAGAAGAATTATGCCTAATGGCCACCTCCAACATCCAATCATAATTTTCTTCATTAAATGCCCCTTTTCCCTCCCTTATGCCTCCCTAATGCAAGTCACATTTTTCTAGAAGGGATAACTTTTGCCCATATGCTCTTACTTTTTTTTCCCATTTTGGCTTTTGCTCCCCCTAGTGCAAGTCTGCACTTCTCCATGAATAATACATTTTTACCAAGTGCTTTTTTCCTTTGTTTGCTTTTTTCTATTTTTATTTTATAATTAAGTCCATAATAATTTATTATAAGTGCTTTTATAATTTTTTTTTTATTTTGCACTTTATAATAAAATATTAGAACTTAAGTCACCCTTTTAAAGTTTTCCTTAGCCGTCGGGAAGACAAAATAGGCTAAGGGTCTTCGTCGTGACTATCCTAGGAAGCGTGACATTTCAATCCTCCCTTCCCAAGATTGCTTGCCCTTAAGCAATTCTGATTCCACTTATCTAAGTGCCATGCACAATAGACAAAACATGCTGAAGTGCTTCAGGATTCTAACACTGTACCTATTAGATGAGCTAAAACTTGCCACCACATTTCATTAACAAGTTGCTCATATACACATGGTTGAACCCAAGGCATTACATAATGCAAATTACAAATTTTATCATCCAGATCATCACTCTTTTCAACAAAAATCTGAATATGCAACATATATGACGTTATTTCGCTAGTATCAAACCTTATGAAGTCACCATGGTTCACAAAAGACTGAATTTATTCACAAATCAGCTGCTGCAATGTTTTGTTCCTTCATCAAACACCTCTTGTGAAATCTGCCATTCTTTGACAACTCTAATCATGCTCTTGGCTACCATTCTTTGAGGAACTCCCTTCCTCATACCTTGCAAAGCAATTTCCTTGTCTTGCACTTTGAATTTCAGCTTCATGGTTTGATAGTTTTTATTGAAATCACCCATGGATTGAAGCCATTGCACACCAAGAACTAAATTCAAACCACCAATGCCGACAACATAAAACTCATCACTTACTTCATGATCTCCTATGGTGAATTAAAGCTGAGGAATCTTCTCTGTGCATGTGATTGAATGTCCATCCACCACAATTACATTGAATCCTTGGAATTCTTTTTCTTGCAAACCCAATTTAACAACTAAATCTTCATCAATGAAGTTGTGTGTTGCTCCACCATCAATTAATATGGTGATCCCTTGCCCAAGAAAATCACCCTTCACATGGAAAGCATAAAAACTAGGCAACACCGTCAATGTAGCTAGTGTAACACTTGTGACAACCACCTCACTTCCCTTTGCTTGATCTTTTGGATCAACATTATCTTCATCCTCATCATTATGTGAATCAACTTCAATATAATGGATAGATCCCTTACCTTTGCAACGATGGTTGGGTGTCCATGGGTCCTTACAATCAAAACATAATTTCTTCCTCCTTAACTCATTCATTGCTTCAATTTCGAACTTGTTTCTTTCACATTCTTGTGCCTTTCCTTACTCTCCACTAACTGCTGCTCCTTGCTTCTCATTTGGGGCTGTCCTTGAAGGTTCATGTGGACTTGTTTATTGCCCCAAAGATGATGTTTTCTACTGTCCAAACTGCAGATTTCTACCGTTTCCCGCAATAAATTTCAGATTTAGTGATCTTTTTATAGCATCTTCATGAGATGGAGGTTCAAAAGCCTTTACCAAACCTCTAGGGGGTTCGGTCAAGCCCTCCATGAACAAAACAATCAATCTTCTCTCACTAATATCTAGAAGCTTGAGGAGTTTTACTTGTCATGCCTTGAAGCACAACCTCTTGGCCATCAAGGTTAAATCTTAACTTCATAGATCGTTAGTTTTGGTTAAATTCACTCGAGGAAAGCAACCGTTGTATCTCAAGTACCAAATCCGTATCTCCAATATCAACAACATAGAAATCATTATTTACCATGTACCTTCCCAAGGTGATCTTGAGTTCTTGGATCCTCTTGGTGCAAGGGATGATGAAGCCATTTTGTAGTATCTTATCCTTCACAATGAGGTTCGAATACACAACAAACTTTATATGCATTCTCATAATTTTCCTTCCATTCCAAGTGCAAGAGATCATATCTACCTTGATCCTCTGAAGACCACCCATGCCAAAACAATCTTGGCCTTGAATAGAAGAAGCAACATGCCCATAGGTGCAAGTTGTCTCTTTGCTAAAAGTAAAACCTAACATGCTTCTTAAAATATTTTCCATGATGACAAAAATATGGCAGGGACAGAGGAGGAAACAAATCGGAAATATGGTCATCATTGTCATACCTTGGGCTGCTCACAAGGAGCTGACTTTCCTTTTCCTTCACTTCTTCAACAAGTGAAGATCTTTCTTCCTTTACTTCATCCATACTTTGTTGACACATGTATGGAACATCTTCACAGTTCTTGCTAGAGTCATGAACACCATTAACTTGCTCCTTATAAGTCGCTGGTTTAAATATCTCAGCCAGCTGAAAATCAACATTAGCAACCGAAAAAGCTCTTCTCTCATGTGGATGCCCTTCAACATGGTTTTCCAGGGACTCCACCTCAAAACCCTCTTGCAGATCTGATTTTTCTTTTTCTAGTTCATGCCTCATTATTGATGTATCCGGTGCCTTTCCCGGTTCTTTTTTTTCTATGAAGAGAAACCTCTTTGGGTTGGGCTCTTGTTGTCACCCGGAAGTTGCACTCTGATAGAGAATGGTGTGTGTACTCTCTCTCCTGTTGACAAAATTGGAACACCTCAAGGCTGTGGGTAACCTATGTCTGAGGTGAACCTCCAGAGAGGGTTGGTTCCCTTGTGAATCACCAAAAAATGAAAACTTTGACAAGGAAAAGGGAGAAGGAATGTGGGAAATGGGAAATAAGGGTGATACACCAATAATTTAACACATGCATGTAATTCTACACACAAAGAAAATCAAAGGTCCACACCTACACAACTCTAAGCTATTTTGCAAAATTAATTCAAGGGTTGAGGAGAAAAGGACAATGGTAGAGGGAGTAATTTCCACACTAAGGCAATACAATACCCTATTAAACACAATGAAAACTTAGAAAACCAACGATATGAGAGGGCAAATGGAGTTTTTTTTATTCAGAGGTGCAAGTACAAGGCTAGGATTGCCAAAGCAAAACAACCCACAGTGTGTATCATATGATTTTTACAATAGAAATCAACCTATATGAACTGCTGCGTTCAAAAATACCTTGTTTGAGCTATTTTTTATTTATTTTCTTTTACCCCTTTCGGCGCCAATTATAGGACTGTAGTTGCTAAATTTAATAAAAGTCTTCTCCTTTTAGCCAATTTCTATTTGGAGCAACACTTGCTCAATTTAACAAAAGTAAGCTGTCTTTATCCATCCACTCATGCACTCCCTTTAACTCCTAAAAAATAGAATTGGAACTTCTATTTTTAGCACTTCCATTTTTAGCACCAACTATTTTTAGCCAAATGCTATTTTTAGCCAATCTTCCACTTTTAGCCAATTGCTATTTTAGCAAACTTCTATGTTTAGCACATGCTATTTTTAGCCATCCTTGGCGTGGAAAATATGGTAATAGCTCCTTGGCATATTCTTGTGGTCTAGGGTTTAACCCTAAGATCTTCATCAATGCACTGACTGGCCTTTTCAGAACCATCAATTGTGAAGAGTCACTTTTCCCAAAGCATTTTGAAGATCCCTCTGTGGTGCTTGAGGTCTAGACTTTGGCCTTGACCTACCCTTGCTACCGCTATGAATTTTGCAAGTGAAATAGCATCACAAATCTCATTTGGAAGAGCCCTATATTCTTCATAGCTGGCTGCAATATTGTGCCCTACTGAATGCCGTGTATCCACCTCCGGAATGACTTCTTCCCATGGGAGGAAGGTAAGCCCAGTAGTTGATCCAAAATTCTACCCTTGGGGCTACTTCACATTGTGAACCCTAGACGAGCTGCCTTCGCCATTATGAAGCTTCTGTCGGTTTAGTGCTAGCAAATCCATTGTGTCTGTCAACCTTTCTTGCCTGTCAATAAGTCTATTGATCTTGGCCTCTTGGGAACCCTTGTTGGCCATGTTAGGCTATTCAAATAAATGATCTGATTTCTTCTTCTCTCTCCTTTGATAGTAGATGTATTCTTTGTCACTATCTTGCATGAATACCTTCAGACTGGGAAGATCATTGCTCTGATACCACTGTAATGCCCCTTTCCAGGCTCTAATTGAAACAAAGGTGTTGGCGAAATAATTTGTCGTGTGGGCAAATTATTGAGTTTTCATCAATGCTTTGGGGTTGAGCCCCTCCTTGTGTATGGGGTGGCTCCCAGTATTGAATGTAAACTAGTTAAATTACCTAAAAGTTGTGGGTGGCCGTTAGGCTGGGATCACATAAGGATATTCCATTAAACCTGTGGCAATGTGCTTGTACAAGGTACACGGGAGGAATTTGCAGTGAAGAGAGGTAAAGGGGAGTTGGGGAAATAAGGAAAAAGGGCTACTATTGTGAATAGGATTATGAAGTTCACATACAATAACCAAAGTAGGTCCACATTTAACTAGAATACAACAATGCTAACAATGATAAAACTAACAAATCATAGACACAAAATTCCATTGATTAATTTATCAAAGGCTCAGACACCTTTCTTGGTTTTACAAGATTATCATGTATGCAAAGTTGGAAAGTAGAGAGAGAGAGAGAGAAAATGAAGATAAGAAAAGGAACAAAAGAATTGCAGCTTTTATTGCTTGATGTAGTAGTGGTCAATCTCAACAACATACAATCAATGAACAATCTCCAACCCTTCGGAATGGAGAAGCTATTCCAATTTATAGAATTACAAATTGTCCCTTCATCTACCCCCAAGTGACTTTTCATCTATCCCATCACTTGTGACTTTTCATATTCCTAGGAGGCGAGTCTTTTTCTTATTAGTGAAAAAGGACCCTTAATGTTAATGATGGAGGTCATTTAAGTGAATAAGACGAAATAGTAAAAAGTACATTCTTAATTGAAAATTAGAAGATGGAGAGAGAGGGAGGAGAGAGAGAAGGGGTTGACTGATCTGAAGAAGATGAAGCCATTGTTGATGAAGGAATAGCCATTGATGATCCTTGAGGGAGAGTTCTCCTGTCCTTTGAATTCTTTACTGAATTCTTCTGGAATACGGATGTAGCTCAACACTTTGATCCATGTCTTGGAAACATCATTGATAGCTTTGCACTGATTAAACCATTCCCTGTGATCTCTTGCAATGTTGGAAATAGAGCTTTTGATGTTGGCAAGGGACTCCAAAGTATCCTCGTTGAAGGAGAGAGGATCACTTACCTCCTTTTTAACTAGCTCTTGGAAAGAACTGATGAGTTTCTTCGATGATGAATTCTCAATGAGTGGAAGGGATCCAAGTTCCTGAACACAGTTACTGACATCATCCAAAATCCTGAAGGCATGTTGTTCACTAGATTCAATTTCGGAGATGACATTTTCTATCATGTCGTATCTAGCATTCATTATGTGGATCCAAACTGGGGACAAGTTCTCAGTAACGGATGTGAACACATTCCTACTCACGATGTAATGTCCCCTGAGGACATATAAGAACACAATGGTTTTTTTCCAAATGCCAATTCAAAATATACCATAATTTTTTTTCAAAATGCCAATCTGGAATTAAAAATAGAAAATGCGACTTGCCCAAATAGAAGAAACTTTATTACAGATGGAATAAACAATGCTTTTCCGTTTTCAAATGGAAGCAATAAATTTTAGGAGGTAAAAAAGGAATAAATGTACCAATTTGAGGCTCCAAAATGACTGATTTTATTTATAAAAATCTGTAAACCCTTGTCTGCAGATACAGCTGGAAAAAGAAGGGTTTTGGACCCAAACAACACTCCAAAATGGCTAATATAGATAACTGAAAATCAGGTTTTGCAACAACACTCAGATCTGATTTTTGTTCCCTCTTTTCATCCCAAAACAATCCTCTAGATGGGTCGCTCCAGCTGGGAAATAAAAGATACTTCAGCAAACGAATTCCTCCTTAAATGTTCAATGCAATGCTAGAAAGATACCCAAGAGAAGAGTTTTTGTTCCTCCCTTCAATCTCATGAGGGTTTTCATCCTCAGAGAATTTCAATTGCAAGCACTAGGCCAACAAGCAAATTTCAGATTTTTGTAAAAATAGAATGATGTCCTCCTAAGCAAGTCGACTTGCTTTTTAAAAGAGGAAAGGACCCAAATGGCCACATACAACACCCAATCAACATTTTCCTTATTTTTTTAATGTCCCTCCCACATGTTTTCATCCCCAAGGGTGGTCGCATTTTTCCCCTAGAATAAATACATTTGCTAAGTCCCTTTTTTCCTTTCTATTTTCACTTTATCATTAAGTCATAATAATTTAATATAAGTGCTTTATAATTTTTTTTTTTCTTTTTTTGGCACTTTATAATAAGTGTATTATGACTTAAGTCACCCTTGTGTTCACCCCTTAGCCGTCGGGTAGAAAAAATAGGCCAAGGGTCTTCAACATTGTTATTTTAGAAAGAGGGACATTTCAGTCCTCCCTTCCTCAAATTGCTTGCCCACAAGCAATTTCAGATTTAGACGTTCTAAAATTTCTGCACCTTCCCATGTTGCATCCTCAAGGGGTAGACCCTTCCATTGTATCAAATATTCCCTGATAACTCTATTCCTCAACCTTCTTTCACGCACCTCCAATATAGATTCAGGTTCTAATATTAATTTGCCCTCATCATCAAGAGGGGGCAGCTCCATGGAAGGAGAGATATGCTGTCCCAATGCCCTTTTGAGACATGAAACATGGAATACATTATGGATTTTGCTTTGAGCCGGAAGTTAGAACTCATAGGCAACTTTCCCTACCTTTCTTATGACCTTGTACGGGCCATATAACCTTGGCTTCAATTTTTCAGAACCTTTCCCTTTGAGGGAAGATTGCTTATAAGGTTGTAACCTTAGAAAAACCATGTCCCCTACCTCAAATGACCTCTCAATCCTTCGCTGGTCCGCATACAATTTTTGCTGGTTTTGTGCATGTGAGAGGTTATCCTTGAGTGCTTTCAAAATATCTTGGCTTTGCTACACCAAATCTCTAGCTCCTGGCACTCTACTATCTAGGAACAACATCCACAAAGGAAAATGCATCATAACCATATAAAGCCTTAAAGGGAGACATACCAATAGACATATGGTAAGATGTGTTGTAGCAAAACTCCCCCAAATATAACCATTTTATCCATGTTGTCTGTTGCCCTGTAACATAGCTCCTTAGGTACCCCTCTATCCATTTATTGACAATCTCAGTTTGCCCATCCATTTGTGGATGGTAACTTGTGCTAGGAGTCAACTCTGTTCTTGCAAGATGGAAGAGTTCTTGCCAAAAGGAACTCAGAAATCTGCTGTCTCTGTCACTTACAATGTTTTTTGGCAGCCCATGAAGTCTGAAAACTTCCTTAAAAAATATTCAACCACCAATGGTCCATCATACTTAGTTGGAAGTGGAAAAAAATGTGCAAACTTGGTCAATCTATCCACCACAACATAAATGACACTCTTACCTTGCATTGAAGGAAGACCAGTGATGAAATCCATGGAAATACTCTCCCAATTTTGATTCGGAATAGGTAGAGGCTGCAAAAGACCCGCTGGAAACTCATGTTCTGCTTTACATTGTTGACATGTGAGACACTCCCTTATGTGTTGGAGTACCTCCCCTTTGAGACCTTTCCATACAAACTTCTCTTTAATTTGTTTGTATGTCTTAAAGTAACCTGGATGACCAGCCAAAGGTGAATCATGCATAGCTTCTAGAATCTTACGTTTCACCTTGGATTTTGGTACCAAAAGACTCTGTTTTTGTAGAGTATAAGGCCATCCATCACTTTATACTTTTCATCTTCAATTCCACCTTCTAGGACAACACTAGCAAACTGATTTTTTGCATACTCAGCTGTTATAACAGCCCTCCAATCCGCTGCAATTTCAGACATAGAACAACAATATGGCTTCCTAGACAATGCATCTACTACAACATTATTTTTCCTTTCACAAACTCAATTTCAAAGTCAAAGGACTGAATTTTACTCACCCATTTTTGTTGTCTATCATTCAAATCAGATTGGCTGAGAAAGTACCTCAAACTATTGTGATCTGTTTTCACCACAAATCTGCCACAAACTAGATATTGCCTGAACTTAACCAAGGCATGCATGATTGCCAACATTTCCTTGTCATAAATAGAGTACTTTTTCTCAATCTCTTTGAGCTTCCTACTTTCAAATGCAATGGGGTGTTTGTTTTGCATCAAAACAACCCCAATACCATCACCGGATGCATCACATTCAACAACAAAGGGAATGGAAAAATATGGAACAACGAGTACAGGGCATGTGCTCATTACCTTTTTTAAGTTGTCAAATGCATCTTGGGCTGTCCTAGACCAGCTGAAAGCTCCCTTCTTTGTTAAATCAGTCAAAGGAGCAACAAGTTGAGAGAAACCTTTGACAAACCTCCTGTAATAACTGCATAAACCCAAGAATCCTCTCAAATGTGTCATGGTGGTGGGTGGAGGCCAATCCAAGATAGCAATGATCTTCTGTTGATCCACATGAACACCTTTGGCATTGATAATGTGCCCCAAGTATAAAATTTCAGTCACGCCAAATTCACATTTTGATTCCTTGGCATAAAGTGACTGCTGCTCCAAAATGCCCAACACAATATCCAAGTGTTGAAGATGTTCCTCCCATGTTTTGCTATAGACCAATATGTCATCAAAGAAGACCAATACAAACTTCCTCAAATGCTCTCTAAAAACATGATTCATGCATGATTGAAATGTAGCAGGGGCATTGGTTAACCCAAAAGGCATCACAAGAAATTCAAAATGGCCAAAATGACATCTAAAAGCAGTTTTGTAAACATCTTCCTTTCTTACCCGGATTTGATGATACCCGGATCTCAAGTCTATCTTAGAGAAGTAGATAGCTCCATGTAGCTCATCAATGAGCTCATCAATTCTAGGTATGGGGTACCTATTTTTGATGGTCCTTCTATTCAACAAATGGTAGTCAATGCACATTCTCATAGTCCCATCCTTCTTTTTCACAAGAACCACTGATGATGCAAAAGGACTAGAGCTAGGCCTTATATGCCCCATTTCCAACAACTCCTTAATGGCCTTCTCAATTTCTTCTTTGTAGGCTCTAGGATGACGATACGGAGCAGTAATCACATCCTTAGTACCTGGATCTAATTCAATAGTATGCTCAAAACCTCTATCTGGAGGTAACCCATGAGGAAGGTTATCAAATACCTTGGCATGCTTGTCACGGATAGCTTGAATATCTTCATTATACTGCTGCTGTCCCAAAATCTGATCTGCAGATGTGATTAGACACTCAGCTGCCCAAGCAATCTGCCCTCTTTGAAAGGCTCTTTCCATCCGTTTTGCGGTCACCACCATAGGAGCTCCATTTGCCATTCCATGTAGCACTATTTCTTGATCTGCTGATTTGAATTTCAGCTCCATTGTTTGATAATTTTGGGTGAATTCTCCAAGAGAATGTAGCCATTGTACACCCAAAACTAAATCAGTTTCACCAATACCCACCACATAAAAGTCATATGTTACCATATGCTTACCAAGTGTGATTTTCAGCTGTGATATCTTCTTGGTACAAGGGATGGTGAAGCCATCCACAACTGTCACATTAAATCCTTTGAAATCCTCTAATGGCAGCCCCAATCTTGCAACTAAATCAACATCAATGAAATTATGAGTTGCACCACTATCAATCAAAACAATGACTCTCTTACCTTTTAGTTCCCCTCTAACACGAAAAGGGTGGTACCTTGGAGCTCCGGATAGTGTGGCAAGAGTACTATCCAATTGATCAACTTCTTCTTTCCTTTCTTGCTCTTCATCCTCATGGTTTTCTTCCTTGTCTATTTCTTCTTCCTCTCCATCAGAAATGACTTCGACCCTGTTTAGTGTTTCTCATTGTTCTAGGATGTTCTAAATGTCGTAGGTTTGCTATATAAGGAAACTTACTATTTTTAGATTCTCACTGTTCAAAGCATATGCTATTTTTAGTAAGTGATCTTACTAGTGTTAGATTGCAATGAAACCACCATCATTTTGTTCTGTTTTGCACTGGGATCTCGTGCTCTAATTTTCATAGTTTTTCGCTTGCTAGAACTCTTGGAAATAAAAAAGACAACTTCCAAGGTTTGGATTTACAAATTGTTGTATCAAAATAGTTAGAGCATTATAGGGAATGCAATTGCAATCTTCCCAAAGGCATTTTGGGGAAGAACAATTTGACAAATTTTCATTGGAATCCGGTTTCTGGTTAGTGAGATATGAAGAAATATTGGTTTTCAAGGCTATGGTTCTGGAAAAATTTTGCTAGCATTTCTGGTAAAAATTGATATTTTTCAAGGTTTTACAGCAGCAACAATGGTGGATGGTCAACCTGTGGTTTAGAAATGGTTTAAAATTGAGTTATATTTCACTTTTATGATGTCTTGCAAACTCTAGTTTAACCCCGGGTCAGATGAGAGTTTAATGTGAGATTCAAAGGTTTTAATGGTGCAATCAAGGGCTCCAAAGTGCGTTGGAGAAGGATGGAGACAAGTGCAGCACGGGAGCGAGTGTGAGTGAGATGGAGGGGGGAAAACAGGGGCAACCGAAAGGTCACATGAACTTAGGGGCTAGAGATGGGCATGGGCATGGACAAGTGTTCCCTTGGACATGGGATACAAGTGTGAGGAGGTTGGATGCAATGGAAGCAAGGGGGGCTGAGTGAAAGCACAGGGGTTGAAAAAGAACTGGGGAGCATGGAGAGGTCACATGAGTGTCTGGGGGGCTAAGTTTGAGCATGGGTGCACTTTTCTACCCCCTTTGCCCCCTTGGGGACATGGAGGGACACAAGGGACACAACATGCGAACATGGTGAGGGAGTGAAGGCGCAATGTGCTTGTCCCAGGACACAATGGGTGGGACACTTGGGACAACAAGTGCTCCAAATGCGCCTAGGAGGTGTATGAGGGCGCACTTTTGTGTCTCTCATGTCCCCCATGTCCCCAAGGGGACAAAAGGGACAAGAGGGGCACAAAAGTGTGCCTTGCGTCAAATGGAAAGCTTGATTTTACACTAGCTGCCCAAAAATAGCTTGAGAACTTACTTCTTTTACCCTGGAGGCTTGGGATAATGTTTTGTGGTCAAATTTTAAATAGATTTGACTCTAAAGCACATTCTAAGACCAATGGTGGTGGTTTCAAAACTTGAATCTGCCTACAACTCAAAAAATTGGCCCCTTTTTGTTTGGAACTGCGAGCATACAGCTTGCATTATTTGGACTGTCTCAAGAAGCATTCATACCTTAGATCAAAATGAATGTTCCCACCATGTAGAGAATTCTTCAAGATTTCCGGTGCCTACTTGTTTGTCTCTAAACTCCTTACGGAGCTCCCGAAATCATTCGGAGAAGTTAGGACTCACTTTTAGAATGCTTATTCCTTGCACCTGAAAACCCGTTGTTGAACAAATTGTCCCTGAATGATCAAAACTTTCCTAAATCTTCCTAAATTGCTTCCAACACCTTCAAGGCTCTCCGAATACCACTTCCAGAATGCTTAAGATTTTTTTTCAGAACTCTCCTGGAGGATTGTACACAGGCTCCGAAATGGCCAAAATAAACCTTTCTAGGCTTCTTGGAAAACTAGTATTTCACTGAACTCCACTGAATGGAATGATGAACCTCATTACACCTTTTTACACATAGAGACATGTTTACCAAATGCATTAGGATTGTTTCCAAGGCCAAGGTGATGATCTCACAGAAGGCAGATTGGCCAGGAGGAAGACTCAGGAGGATCGAAAGGCAAAAATTTGCATTATGGCTTAGTTGTCATGGTTTGAATTTTGCATTATTGGGCTAATCAATTTGCATGACAACAAACCCAGATAAATTGCGTAAAACCCCAACGAGACTTCAACCAAACTGCCAACAAACTAATTTGTTCTCTTGTCAAATGGTTTGGATGACAAGTATTTACACACACGTATATGGGTTTTGTACACTAAGGAAAATGCAATTTCTTCAAAAATGCACATTCATACCATCCAAAACATGTAGGGCAACTTAGAAATATTTTTGAACAAGTATTAACCAAGAAATAAGCCTTCAATCCCCATCTGAAATTTATTTAAATAAATATAATAACAACAACGTGTTTAAATCCTTACAAAGATGGCTGAAAATTAAGGATTCCAAGCCGAAAAATGAAGTCCATAAGTATTTTCCAGTTGCTAAAAATATGAGAAACACAATGATGGCTGAGTTTGATATTGTTGTGCCCTAGAAGACCCCCAATGCCACCTTAGGGCAAGTCGCTACCCTAGGAAATAAATTGGAAATGCCTTCAAATCTAACCAATTAACTCCTTATAAAGACCAAGTTGTTGCAATCTTGTTCAAGGGTTTCATATCCTCAAACATTCAAACTCTAGAACTATTGAGACGGTTTGTTCTCAATAGGTTTCCAAGAGGGTTTTGTTTCAATGGATGAGAGAAAGCAAACAAGTTCCCAACTCCAAGGAAATAATTCCAAAAGAATGCATAACCCTTGTCCAAGCCAAACCCCTTCTTATTTGATTTGGTGTCCAAATGTCATTAAAGTCTTCTTAGAAGACCGACCTCCTTGGGGAATTAATAGTTCATTTTTCCTTATATTTTTCATTGGCTTTTCAAAATCTTTCTCATACCGACCTGACTATACATAGAAAACTAAAAAAGAATACAATGCTTCTCAATGAAAACATGACAATTCTCACCCTTGTTCATTTCTTGATCACCGGGAAGTGACATGGCTCAAAGTTTTCCAACAGGACTAGCTTTTGAGAAGGGGACATTACATCCCTAAATTCCACTTGAAGGTCAATAGCAACGATACCAAACGCTTTCACTTCATTGTTGCCCCAATTTGTGAATCAAGCGATGAGAATCACTTAAGGCATTACCTTTTGTCTATCAACTTCTTTCAGGTGTGCTTCATTGGGCTTTGGAGACATCTCTTCATCATGCTGCAATTCATATTCATTATTATTTGCTTGATAATGATAACTGCAAATCAGTTGACGACCTTGTTTCCTTCTTTCTTAATCCATTCCTGGCATTAATCTTGCTCAACCTGCACATAGAACATAACAGTAAAAACAACAAGATTTTAAACATCCCTCCTTCATGAGTGTCATAGACATGATGGCAAGTTCTCTTTATTGCTTGCAACCACCTCCCAATTTTCATTCAAGGAATGGATTTCCAAAAATTCAATCATGCCCAACCTCAAACACAATTGTACCATGCATTTCCTTCCTCAAAATTGATGAAGTGACTGGAATCCAACTTATGACTTGACATGCTTCAAAACAAATAAATCAATGCTCCTACTACAATATTAATCATACCATCATTGTCATGCTGAGTTATAATGCTTTGGACAGCAAGATAACATCCATCTTGCTCAATTCCAAATGTTGATTTCATGAACTCAACATCTACTTTTATTGGAAGGCCATCTTCTAAGAGCTATGTGCATTGATTAGGAGCTGAAAATTCCTATGAAGTGACTGTTGTTTTAAAACTGAAAGTGGGGAGTTTTTCTTACCATGTGCTGCCCATATGTCTTGCCTTTTTGTAGAAATTCTTTCCATCCTTTTTGTTGTAGCATCTTGAGGAGCTTTATTTGTCATGCCTTGAAGGACAACGTCTTGGCCATTAAGCTTGAATCTTTCCTTCATAGATCAGGTAGTTTTGGTTAAATTCACCCAAGGAATGCAACCATTGTATCTCAAGTACCAAATTTGTATCTCCAATACCAACAACATAGAAATCATTACTTACCACGTGACTTCCCAAGATGAGCTTGAGTTGTTGGATCCTCTTGGTGCAAGGGATGATGAAGCCATTTTGTAGCATCTCATCCTTCACAATGAGGTTTGAATGTACAACAAACTTTATATGCATTCTCATAATTTTTCTTCCATTCCAAGTGCAAGAGATGACATTTAACTTGATCCTCTGAAGACCACCCATGCCAAAGCAATCTTGGCCTTGAATAGAAGAAGCAACATGCCCATAGCTGCAAGTTGTCTCTTTGGACCTAACATGCTTCTTAAAATATTTTTCATGATGACAAAAATATGGCAACGACATAGGAGGAAACAACAAATCGGAAATATGGTCATCATTGTCATACCTTGGGCTGCCCACAAGGAGCTCACCCTCCTTTGTCTTCGCTTCTACAACAAAAGATATTTCCACCTTGACCTTCCATATTTTGTTGACACATGTATGGAAATCTTCATGGTTCTCGCCAAAATCAAGAACACCATCAATTTGCCTTTCATTGATTGCTGTTCGGAAAATTCCAGCAAGTTGAACATCATCATTATCAATGGGTGAAGATTTGGCTTCAACCATGAATTCTCTCCACAAATTTTGCAAATCAATTTGGAAAATTGTAGATTGGCTCATGCTCCATGATTTCTTTCTCTTTCTTTGGAGATTGTGCTACATCTAAAACTTTTTTTGGTTCTTCATCTAGCAACACCTCTCCATGTCCTTCAATTGTCACATATGGCTTCAACTTCTCTGAACACTGAACCAATAACATTTTTAGCTAGTGTATGAGCAACTAGTGAGGCTTCTTGTTCAAAACCAACCATTAGTAAGGATAACAAATGTTGTGAAGTATCATCACTCTCATTCAAGACCAAAGTCATAATGGTTTGCATTGCGGCTACTACATTTTCTGTATGCTTTTTATGGACATCAAGGAAATGTTCAAACATATGGAGGATAAGTTAATTATATTCTACATCTAGCATTAGCACACAAGATCTGATTTTTGCCATAATTTCTAGGATTGTGACCCTCTTAGCAAAATAAGGACTTGTGATGTCATCAAGACCCTTAAAGTTCTCCACCATCGGTTGAAATATTTCCTTCATGGTGTTGTTACTGTATGGCTATTTCAGAGTTGTTATCCTTGTAATTTCACTAATACAAGTGATAACTACAAGTCTCACATCCGGATTCAGTGTCTCAAAAGCTTGGGCTTAACTAAATGATTCATTGATGGATTCACCGCCCAAAACATAGACTGGTATTCTGATTGTCTTATCTTGGACAAACAACTTGCCACATCCTCCAAAATCCCGAGTAGAACATTTTTTGTATAAGATTGGCTGCATTCCAGTTTCCTTTCCCTAGGGCATCTGCAAAGCTTTGTTCTCAAATCATTTTACTCATTAACTCCATGCTTCCTAACTGATTTTTTAGCAAGATCTATTCTTGATAAAACTGTAATGATCCCTTTTCACTGAAACTGAAACATAAGGGAAGGATTGCACTTCAATAATAAACTGGAAAATTATGACAACTGATGAAAATTTCTGCAAGAATTTACAACACTCTGATTTTTTATAACATAGCAAGGAAAATAAGTATCTTAAATAAAAATGCATCAAACATAATTCCAAAGCAAGGAGAACCCTTCAGAAATATTTCTAGAACATGTAGTAAACAAAGAAATAAGCTTTGAAAACCACTGGATTTATTTAATTAAATATAATTTTATGAAAACCCTTACAAAGATGGCTGGAAATGAATGATTCCAAGCCCATTAAAATGAAGTACAAATTAGATTCTCAGCTGCTAAAAATAGGAAAACACAATGATGGATGAATTTGAAGTTACTTGTGCCACTAGAATGACCCCAAACACCACCTTAGGGCATGTCGCCACCCTGGGAGAGGGCTGGAAATGCCTTCAAAACTGAAACAAACTCCTTATGAGATCACCTTGTTGCAAGCTTGAGGGGTTTAAGCCCTCAAAAGCCCACTATTGAGAGGTTTCCAATCTAGATAGGTTTTCAAAAGGGTTTTCGTCTTCAATGGATGAGTTTTGAGAAAGCAAACATGCTCCCAACTCCAAGAGAAATAATTTCCAAAAGTATGCATAACCCATCTCTTCAGGGAAAATCTATTTATGACCCATTTAAATGCTATAGGTGGGCCAAAAATTAATTCCATTTTACCTTCTAAAGGATTAAATCCATTAGGACTGGTGTCACCCAGATTTCACCCTGAAATCTGTGACTACCCTATCCGAAAATTTTTTCGTACTTTTAAAATAATGGGTCATTTTGTGTTTTTATTGCCTGAAAGTTCTTGTATTGTGTCAAGATAATCCCAAAGAGCCATATTAGCCTTTTTCGCCAAATACCCAGATGCCCAAAATTGTTTTATTCTGTCGTCGGGATTTGTCTGCGGGAAATTTGTATTTAATTATTTTGAGCCCCGTATGAGGCTATTTGCGCTCTGTTTTAACTCTATTATGAGCGAATATGTTATTATTCCTATGTGCCAGAAGGGTTTTAACTTATTTTAAGTTTTGGGCTTTATTTGCAACTTTTGGCAATTTTTCGTGTTTTTGTGGTGTCCCGTTTCGTTTTCTGTGAAATTTCTCTGGAGCAATTCCTTTGCCGGGTAAGCCCGATTTTTGGCCTGGAGCAGCTGGAAAACATATACGCACATTATGCCCGGAGGAAGTCGCCATCGGAGGTCTGGATCACTGGGAAAAAGCGAAGTCGTGCACAGAAAAGCCCCTGCGGGGATGGGCGCATTTTTGGAAAACAAAGGATTTAAGCTGCGATGGGAAAAATATAAGCCGCAGGCAGGGTGGGAATTTTATACCTGCCTGGCAGGGTACTTTTTCCCGTGTTATAAAAGTCACTTAAGCTGCAGTGGGAAAAATAGAGGCTGCAGGCAGGTGGGAATTTATTGCCTGCCTTGCAGGGTAAAAATTCCCATGATATAATAAAAGGAAAGTGACTTAAGTGAAATCATGGGATTTTAGTGCCTGCCTTGCAGGGTAAATAATCCCATTGTCAAAGTCAAATCACTTAAGTGGATCATGGGATTTTGGTGCCTGCCTTGCAGGGTAAAGAATCCCATTATGAAAAATTCTTAAAAATAGAATTACATGTGCAAAAAAGTGCGCCCCCTTTGGTGATAATAAAAGGATTAAATTGATTATTTTAATTAATCTTTCCTCTCAAAAAGTGCGCCCAAGCTTGAGGAGGTCAACAAGTCAAAGATGGAATAAAAGAAAGGAATTAAATTTAAAATTAAATTTAATTTATTTAGTGGCTGCCCCCTTCCTCTCAAAAAGTGCGCCCCATTTGGGTATTATTTAATGTTTTTTAAAGCATTAAAACATTAAATTAATTTCTATTTTCAGTGGCTATGGTCAAAGCACACTGTGAAGCTTAAGTGAAGTGCTGTGTGAAGGATTAAATTGGATTAATTTAATTTATTGGATGGCTGTCCTTAAACATGCTATTTTTAAAAGAGAAAAGCATGATTTTTAATTAATTAATTGCCTTTAATTGTTAGGGCAATTATTAATTATAGAATTGTGAAGGTTATATAAGCATGGGCAGCCATATGGGTGAATTATTTAATTCACAGGTAAAGAATTGCAGCCAAGAGGAAAAGTGCGCCCCCATTAAAGGAAGGATTTTGTTCAGACAAAGTGCTAACAAGGCTAAAAGCTTCCAGATTTGGCGCATGCTTTGGAGGAGGTTGATCTTTGTCTGCATAATTGTTTTCACAGGTGTTACAGGAGCTCAGGTGTTGATTGAAAGGATTCATGCTCTCTTTATGTGCAAATTAAACACCAATTTTTGGGGCAGCAGGCTTGAAAAGTGCAGATTTTTATAATTTAAATTCACTATTCATGCTCCGGTGGCCATTTTTGTCTGAATAAATTGCAGGAATTCATTACAGGTGCTTTACAAAAGAAAAGGAGTTTTTATCAATGTCCAATACATTGCAAATATCCTCCGAATCTGAAGAATTGTCCAGATCTGCACCAGTATTGAAGAAATCCGGCCAAGTAAGGAGAAAAAGAATTATTCAGACAAAGATAGACAAAGCCATGGCGAAAAGAGATGAAAAAAAAAGCACGATGGAGTCATGCATTGCTTCCAAACTTGCAGACATAGGAGACACAGATCTAGGCCCGGAACCTCTTTCTGATTTGATTGATAGATCCAGAGCGGGAAAGACTTCACTCATGCGTGCGGTCAAAAGTAGTGGAATTATTCGAGCTGCAGCTTTTCCATGTACAGCCCAATTGCCAGAGTTCGTGATGGAGTGTGCTAGATCTTATCATCCTTCATCCAGATCAGTGCGTGATGCTTCGGGAAAGACAATAATTCGTTTGGATGCAGAGTTCATCAATTATTGTTTGAAGATTCCAGTGCGAAAGGTGGTGACTTCTATTAGCATTCAGGATGCTGACAGTAGGTGGGAAAAGCATAGAGCTGATTGTGTGAGCATCATGAATAGCCAGTTCATGAAGAAGCCTAGATCCCCTTCCAAGTTCCCGAGAACTCTTCCACGGTCCAATTTGGTGCAGGAGGTAGATGATATCGTCAAATTGCTATGCAGGATGAATGGCGAAGCGAATGCCTACACTTTCCGTACATGGATGTATGCTTTCATCAGGACCATTGAAATCAACAAGGTTGATTCTATAATCAATTGGTCAGAAATTATTAGCAGCAACATCGGTGAGCAACTTCGGAACGTGAAGCGTACTTTCAGCTTCAAGATGACTTCATACTTGGTGTATGCTGCTTCACAAGGTGTCTTTTCCAAGCTGGATAGATGTGGTGTTCTTTCCAAGGACCCCATTTTCGAGTGCTACCCGCAGCTTACTGCACCTACAGGCGAGAAAGACTTTAAAGTGATCAACGATGAATTCTTCTACGATTTCATCTGCAGGCTAGACAAAGACTTGAAGGCCAACAGGGTAAGCAAGGAAGTGTGGGAAGCCGTGTCCAAGATTGGCAGTCTATTTATTCAATTTGCAGATTTCACATACCTCAGGGTTACGGGCTTTTCTGGAGAACCAATAAAGATGCCCAGGTATCCGAATGATAGATTGATCGCCATGGAGCTGAGCAGGCAACTTGTGGAGTTACACGACCTTCAGTCGAAGCGGCACAAGTCTACGGGCTTCTTCCCAATCACTGTGGGATATTACAGCTGCATTAGCATTCACAGAGCTCGAGGGATGGAAGCACAAATGTTATCCGAGTATGAGCAAGAGTTCTTCCCTGCACGACTGAACTTCGATCCATTTGGAGTAGCCAGGAAGACAATCTCCCAGGAGTACGCACATGTGCCTTCGTTAGAAGATTTCTGGATGAAGTGCGGAAGTGAGTACGAGGTTAGAAAGAAAGATTTCAGCAGGCTGTCAGCAAAGCAAGTGTTCGACTTTGGACTAGCGCGGATACCTGCGGATCTTAAAGATGATGGGAATGTGGTACTTGACACTTACCATCAAATGGGAGGAGATAAAGCCATACTGCAGAATAACATGGGAGGCTGCAACACAATTGAAGAAAGGTCGAGAGCTGTGTTGGTGAATACTTCAAACTGGTTGCTGACGAAGGGATATTGCCTTGATGAAGCATTGATGAATCAAATCACGGGCAACTTCGGCGCAGGAGATTCCCTCAAGCGAAAGCATGAAGGAGAAAGCAGCAGAAGGTCCGAGAAGTTGAAAGTACACAGAAGATCTCAAGAGAAAGAGAAGATCACTTCTACGACCATAGCTTTGACTCCGGCTTCTCCAGTACCCAGTACTTCACCCACTATTGCACCGCAGCAGCAGGATGTTTCCATGCCTTCATTGAAACCGGCGACATTCATCTTCTCTCCTTAGCCACTTCGTTCATCACCTGTTCCAGAGGAGATGTTGAAGCTGCAGATGGTAGAGTTCGAAAGAGCTTTGTCCTTGGATGATTCAGAGGATGGCAGCCATAACACTGTGGCACTTTCTGATGGAGAGGATGCAGAGCGGGAGATGGTAGTGCACTCAGCGACTTCTCACTCTCCGAGAAGTAATTTCTCGGAATGGTTGGCTTTGCAGTTGGTTCCAGAAGTGAGAATGGAGATGAACTTAGAGGAGCATGACTTGCAGCTACTCCAGGATCTGAGCAGAAGAGACAGAAGGCCTAAAGTTGCTAAAGCAACTTCTAGGTTGATCATTGAGAATTCGGGAGAGAAGTTTGCTGAGATATCAATTCCGGCAGAAGGAAAGATAGAGAGGAGCTCACGGCAGAAGATGTGACAGTGACCAAAGTACCATCGGTCAAGCCACCACTGAAGGATTGAAGCCTACGCAGACATTGATAGATGCTTTATTCCTTAGGCTTGACAGTGAAAAGGCGGAGAAATTGAAGAGCTGCAGAAGCAAGTATCTCAATTATGTGAGATCATAGCCAAGGTTGTTAAACCTTCCATTCAGCCCATTTCAGAGCAGGTGAGTGATCATCTTATGTAGGAAATGGAAGATGTAAGCAATCAAGTAAAGGCTATTGACGAATGGAAGGATCTGATTATTTGTCAAGCTTCTGTACAACTTGGGGAAGTGCCAGCCCACCTAAAGGTTATGAAGATGCAGCAAATCAACTAAAGCAACTGATGGAAAGCATAGAAGGCATGAATATAGTTTCAGAGAGTAACCTGAGTATTTTGGCCGAGATCAACAACGGGAGATGTATTGATTGCAGAACAAATTGTATCGGATGATCAGTCGAGAAGGGGAAGCAGCTAGAGTTTGCAGTATCTTTCCGCTTGGAAATTTGCAGAGTTTTGCTGAAGAGGATGCAGGCACTTGAGAATAGAACATCAGATTTACCAGACAGTATCATTTCTTTCACTGAGGAAAGAGTGGATGGAGGTGTTACTTCATACGTGCGGATTGTTTCTAACGAAGTGCCTAATTCCCTGGAAGGTTCTCTTCTGATGGTACAAAAGAGAATTGATAAAGCCACCAAGCCTTTCATCGATGAATTACTATCAGTAGACTGGTGGCACTGACATTGCGAGGTTTGGGCCGAGTTTGGAAGAGTTCAGCAAAGTGTTGAATGAAGGATTGCTGCAATTCAGGACAGAAAAGGAAGCAGTCTAAAACAGATGGAAAGATGCTGAATTACATGTTCGACAAGTATATTCAGATATCAGAACAAGAAGAAGACTACAGCTGGCATGACTTCTTCTATATTTTCTAGTTCCCGGATGAAATTGTAAACCTTCTAAGTTATTGGTTTTACAACCATTACTTGAAGTCATGTGGATTCTATTAGTTAAGTGATACATGTGTCACTTAAGAAGAAGTTAGTTGAGGATGATTGCCAAATGTCATCTTTACTTGTTGACTTTCCTTTAGTTCAGTTTGAGTCTTCTATTTGTACTTTCCCTCCTACATTCTATAAGTAGGAGAAGAACCTCGGGTTAATGATCGATGAACTAGCAATCTGAGTTCTAGACTTTGTGCTGAACCTCCAACTTGGAGCAAAGGAATACAAAGGAGCAGGTTTCCGGAGAACTTTGTGTCACGGTGTACTGTGTTTCTTGCTTTGAATCTTAGATCTCTTGATAAACTTTGTGTTATTTTAGATCTAGATCTAGAGCTGCCTTTGCTTTATAATTCTGTGTGTTCATATCTATTAAGTTTCTTCTATGTGCATGTAATTAGCTCTGCTATCTACTAATTGGGATGCACATCTTCCCCATTTCTTCTCTATATTTCCTTTACTTCTTTCTTCTATAACTTTCCTTTCTTAAACAGCTGCTTACTTGCTGCAGAACTTCTTAGTTATGGTTCATGAACTAAGTGGTTAAAGTAAAACCCCTGATAGATAATAACACATTTTTATTGACAAATCTGACACGGGAGCCTCACCGGTTAAATGAGGGAGATTTATCTCATGACTGCCTAGGTTTGATGCTATGCAGAAAATCTAGCCAACAACTAGCCTATGAGAAGGCGACATTACATCCCTACCCAAAACACTACCTGAAATCATAATTACCTAAGTCTCGAGGATGGGGTGACTGTGGGACGGGGTTTCAGGGTCCATCGACAAATCTCTTCTTCTATATCTCCTTGAGGACAGCAAGGGGACAACTATTAAGTGTAGACTATATGTAGAATTAATATTTAAATATTCCAATGCATGATGTCAATCATATACTTACATAGGCGTTGACACCTGCATTTAATGTTCTATGGGCAACAAACACATACCCATAAGGTCTCTATGTTTTTGGTAAGAAATAACAGCTTTTTAAAAGTTCTTAAACTGCATCAGAAATTTTTTTTAAAGATTTAGAAAAAAATTGGGAAGTTGTTCCCTCCAAGTCCCTGGAACGTTCGGGACACTTTATCATCAAAATCTAGGGGACTGCGTCCCCGCGTAACATTGAGTTAAATGTGCACATTGTCATCACAGCTGGGACCTGTTCTGAGCACAATGATATTTGACTGGAGCCCTATGAACCGGGTATGCAATAATAACCTGCCAGCGACCAGCATAGTTCAAAAAATTGTTATCGACGATTTATTGGCAGGCCAAATTTTGACTCGGAAATCGGAAATCGACAATTTATCGGCAACTTTATTGCTACTTTTAAAAACATTTAAATTCATAAAATATACTGAAATTAAATGTAAAAACAATGTTAAATGATGCGAGAAGTGACTCTGTACAGTATACAGTATACTAATATACAATATACAATATACTATTATATGTATACTAATGATGTTAAATGTTAATCGTTATACGTTATGTTATCGTTAATGTTATGATGTTAAATGCTAAATCGTTATACAGTATACTATTATAATTTTATAGTGTATACTGTACAATTAACTATAAATTTATAATAATGTACAGTATATACAAAATGAATAAAATAAAATTTATAGTGTATGTTATAGATTGTATAAAATTAAATAATGTATTTTATATAAATGTATACAATGTACAGTATACTGTATAAGTTGTATATACCATAGTTGGAATACTCGCATAGTTGTATTTTTAATTACTAATCTGTCTACAGGCGATCAAAGCTCATGATTCTTTCAGAAGATTGCAAGAAGTTGCTTGGTCCAAAAAGGTGCAAAAATGGATTTTATGAAAATAAGAAAAATATTGCCATCAATGCGTAGAGCTCGAGAAAATATACACTTTTAGAGAAAACGACACCTGAAACGGAGCCACAGAATGAAAGTTATGGCACATGCAAGTTTTTGCTGCTACATCTTCCCGGACCCTTTCCAAAAATGGCAATTTTTTTTCTATCCTTGTGTTTTCTTCACCAAAAATCCAAAAAAGGAAAAAAAATGCCAAAAAAGATTCGAGCAGAAAAAAAGAAAAATCCAGAACCCTAAAAACGATTCGACAGGAGGAAATGGAGCGATTTTCCTTGATTTTTCAACCAAATTTTTGTGTTCGTACTAACAGGTAACTTTGAGCGCCGGAAATCGCCACTTTATCGGCAATAAATAAATCACAATTTATGGAAAGATAAATCGTTTTGCATGTGAAAAACAATTTATCGCGATTATGGATCCGAAAATCGCGATTTTTAGAACACACACACATGTATTACAGCAGTTTTTGTGCCGTTTTGTATGCAAGGGTTTTATTAAAAACCCAAATTTCCGCGTTTTGGATCTTAAGCCGTTTCCATTTTCGTTTACTGGCAACATAGCTAATTACTAAGTTGCCTTACATCGACATTTTCTCTGCCATCTTCCATCAATAATTGGAACCTCAGGACCTTCAGTATAATGCACGTGTTTTGCTTTTATTTAAATTGATTGACACCTAAAAACCATGTTTGCTCAAACTAAATATTCAAGGTTTGGTCCCATTTCAGCACCTATTTACATTTCATCTGTTAACGAATAGGCATCAATTCTTTACATGCACCTAAGGATTTTCTTCCCCTTCAGAAGCTAAGAATTACTTTCACTGCCTTTTGTCTGCAATTGAACCATGCTAATGTCAGTGCAAGAGACTACATAGGGAATAATAAACATGCAAGCACATCGATATTCCATCAACAACAGATCACATAATGTATTGATATTAACAGTTATTACAATTAATGGGGCATACATACATTAAGCCCGACACCCTTTCAACCACAGGGTTGATACTCCTTGCAATGACACTATATATGGTTATAGGTTACGTGCTGGATTTGATACAATTGAACTTACCTATAATTAACATATTCTAAAAGTATGTATATGAAACACCTGAATTGATTACAAAATATTAAAATAATAGAATTGCATATAACATTGAATGTGACCCCCATTTTAGTATTGACAATACGTTAAATTATGCCAGGTGATTCAAATACTAACTTAGGAGGCAAATGAATGGGAACCTTGGGAAAAGCTTTATGTAAATGTTCTAGCATGTGCACTTTCAACTTGTCACAGACAAAAAGAAGCAGAAACAGCATGTGTTAATTCTGTCTTGGCTCCCTTAAACAAAGGGAAAGATGATGGGTCCATCCTAATGTTTAAACAGGGAAAAGTTTATATAATAGAAGCACATTACTTATTTGGTTTCTATGAAATGCTTCGTTGTAGTCTTTGTATTTTTGTATCTACCTTATACATACTTTCAGTACTTCCTGGAGATAATTAGCTTGCAGACTGATTGAACACATGAGGTTGGTCATTTTTTTTCTTTCTAACACAATAATGGAAACAAGAAACTGTTTTAGCTTCCTTTTTTACAATTAAAAAAATCAAAAATTATAGCAGTTATCATACTTAGTCAGCATGCAAACGGCAGAGTTGCAAGCAAAAAGAGTGGAATGTGCAGATAGAAAGTTTCCTTTGCAATTGATTTCCCCACGATTGACCCAACTCGCTCCCTCATCTCAGTTGCAGCTGCAGATGTGAAAGTCATATGCAAGTATATTTGTCGATAATGCACACCCTGAACATCTTGGATCAGACTTGGAAGCGAATGAAATGCCATGGTACTAAAATGAGTTGGTGATGAAACAACACTTAATGGAGTTAAATAGCATACCTCATTTTAACAATGTGAGCAGCCGAGCAACCATTGTTGATGTCTGAAACCAAACCATGATACAAGGCAAGATTGTTCATACAAGACAGAATACAAAAGCATAATCAGGAAATTAGTTTATAATGCAAAGACAAAATTAAAGCAACTTGAACATACCTTTCCACTTCCTGGCCCTGCCAATATCATTGAAATGACTTAAGTTGATTGGCATGATTGTAGGCAAATTTTGAGAATGCAAGGATATACATGAGGCGTATGAACTACTTGATTCAAAAACGTGAAGTTTGTTGACAGAATTGATTCATGGTGGGAAAACATTGACATTTGTTTCTTCTAAGTTTCTAGTTTCTACTTTCTACATGCTTGATTGGGAGTTACTGATGTTTCATAGAGCATATTCCAATTTCAAAACTTCTTCCTTTGATTAGTAATTCTAGGTTTTTCATCTAAAAACATGCGTGTCTTTATGCTCAGTTGTTTACCTCTAGATTTGAGAATTCATCTGCATGATGGTTCAGTTGCACTTAGCAAAGCCTAACTTAAGACCCTTCTTGGAAGCATTGTGAATTATAAGGACAATTGTGTTCATGCAATTATTGTGGGAAAAAGATGAGTGGAGGTGTCAATCGCTTTCAAATACCACAACACGGTGAATAGGCAAAAAGATGTAGTATGCAACATCAATGCTCACTTGAGGCTCAAAGAGAGAAGCATTTCTGCTTACCTTGTCAAGAGGCATCAAAGAGGAAGTTTCTTGATGCACTTGCAGTTCTAGTGCAAAGAGGGCAGCAAGATGATTATGAGATTGAGGTCATCATCAAACTCTTCATCAGGGGCATCTAGGATGGGGATGAAACTCAGTTATCTGGAGATAGTTGATTCAGAATTCGTTTGAAGTCCCTGAAGCAGTATTGGCACAACCTTCACTCCGAAGGTACATTTTGTTTTTCTGAAAGAGTCCAATGAAGCAAGGATATCTGAGTAGACAAACTTTTGGTAGTACAACAACATTCCATTCAATGTCAAAAAAGCCAATTAGGAAGTTGAAGTCACTGCATTGAAACCGTTGAGAATGGTTCTGCAGCTTTTGCATTTGCTTTTAAAGTCGTATGCTCAGTTTTGGAAGTTTACAGCAAAGATATGCAAAATTGTAGAAGAATAAAAAAATGGCAAAAACTGCAACATTTCTGCAATGGGTGGGATGGATGGGAAAAACACACATTGATTAACATTCTAGTGGCTTCAAGTAATAAACACCAATGGGTCAGTTGGTCTTCTTGAAGTCTATGATGCTCCCTACCAAGTGAAAAAAAACACTTTGTGTGATATGTTGGATGAGGTGGTTTCATATAAGTTGGTGTGGAGAATGTCCATCCAAGTTGTGATCCAGACAAGCAACTAACATATGTAGTGAGTAGGGAGACTCCTTACAGGAGAGGAATCTAGACTTTTTTTGGACCCTTTGAAAGGGAACCATTGCATGTGATCTCCTACTTGAGGACATAAGAAAGATGAATGGGTAAAAATGTGGTTGAAGAGGAAGAAACATCACAAATTTCATCTACATCTACCCTTGGGTGCTAAGCTTGATGAGAGAGCACACCAACAAAACTCGAGCTTGTGACAAGTCGGTAATTGCTTCATAGTGAGCCACAACCTTCATCACATTGCAGAGCATTACAACCTCACTAACATTTCTTAAGTAGATGTTTGCCAGACACACATGGTTGGAGTCTTCTTATGCTTAAGCTACTGAATGGGAAAGGGTGCCGTAAAGACCTTGCATTTTGATGATGTTTGGTCGCAATTTTCTGCTGAAATCCTTAAGGTAACTGCTAAGATAATTTTTTATTCAATTTATTTGTCGTAACATTTGATTGCCAATTTTAAATTTCTCTTAAGCTTTGAAATAAAATTGTGACATTCTTTTGGATTTTAGGTGTCAGAGCCTTTGGTTAGATTTTTAGTTCTATGGTTGGTGGATGGGGCAGAAAAACCCAATGGGTTATTTGTATGAGGCAATGGGATGTGGCCAAGGAGGCCATAGCAAATTATTATGGTCAAAAACAAAAGAAAATATGAACCCATTTAGTGCATAATTGATAGGAGATAGAACAAGAAGCTCCACCAACATATACATGCACCATGGCCTTTAACTTGAACCCGAAGTTTTTCTATTCTCAATCATTTAAAGCCAATGAGGAGGTTATGGATGGCCTTAATACATGCATGGAAAGCATGATCCCAAACAAAGCCATTAGAGACACAATTCTTATGAGCTGCAGATTTACAAGGTTGTAGGGGGAATGTTGTTTTCTTCACCTCTATGCATTTGAATGAATAACCAACAACCAGGTAAAACAAAATTGAGTCATTTCATTTAATCTTGCTAATCGTAGATACTATATTTCTTTAATAAATGCAAGCCTAGTTGACTAACGAAATTATAAATGTTCTATTCGTAAATTTGTGGTGGGAAGATTATGATGCAAAAACACCAAATCTTCAGAGGCTAGCCATCTGCATTTTGTGACAGCCATGCAGTGCTTCTGGGCAAGAATGAGATTGGAGCATGTTTGAAGCTGCTCACACAAAGAAAGCCTATAGGTTGACATCACAATGCCTCAACGACCTTGTTTTGTGTGATGCAATCTTCATCTTTGCATAAGACAAATGGAGGGGGCAAAGAGTCATGAGGACAATTGACTTGGCTGACATGTCGATTCATATGTTGACTGGATTGCTGATTGATGATGCAGGAGCCTATGTTTACTACAGGAGGAGATCAGCAAAGTTGGAGAGGGAGAGCTGAAGAAGCATTAGAGGCATTAGGAGCCAAAGGGGTTGGTAAGGATGCAAGTATCTTTGCAGATGATATTGTTGCAGGGAAAGAATTTTTGCCTTCCACTTTCAAGGGGAAACAAACTTATACTAGGCATTGGATATGATTGTATATTTGGATGCATTGATGACTATGTCACTATAGTCTTTGATTGTACTTTGTGCCCTTTTTTGGTCAATTAACAGTGTTTTACATGTTATTAAAGTTTAGTTTATGAATTTGTTTTTTTTTAAATAGTAAAAGGTTGTCGAGTAATGCCAAGTAATACCAAGTAGTTCCCGAGAAACAACCTAGTCCCGAGTACAAGTCAAAATTTGGGCTGCCGAGTAATGTCCAAGCATGCATTTTTGAACTATAGTGCTAAAATCTTTACCTCACTCTTTCGGTGCTTTGTTGATCTATGTCGACAGCACTAGTCAAACTCCCTCCGCTTTATTTCTAGTTTTGTTGCCTTTGATTCCCGATTAAGGCATCGATTACAAAATTTGCCCTGCCGTAGTTGAATCCCGATTTAGTGATTCTCTTCGTCAACTATGTTTAAGATGCATATCTGTATCCCTTATTGGGATCTTACCACAAAAAATGACAAACACAGAAAATTGCAGCAATATACTAAATCTGATTTTTGCAGATTTTACACAGAAAAGTACAGCTAGGGCAGCGAACAGAAAAATGTGAATAACTCTTAAAATACCCGTCCAAAATACTTGAAATTTTAACTGGAACAAGATAATAATATGTAGAACACAAGGGAAATATTTTTGGAATTTTTCAGATAACAGAATGCTGCCAGAAATTTACAGCATGCCTAGAATAGCCGGAAAACTTCGAAAATTAATATCTTTTCGAATACAAATGCAATAAAGATGAAACTTTGGAAATAATATATATAAAAATAGTAGATAACTCTCCAACCTTCAGATCTGAAAAAGGACTGCTGGAAACCCTAGAAATTAGGGCTGCAAATTCCCAAACAAGTCGCCCCCCTTGGAAAACAGCCAAAACCCTTGTGAAACCCTCTGTAGATGATGCCGAATCCTTCTTCTATGGCTGCCGTAGGTCTGATCCGAAAACCGGCTGAAAATCTCCACAAAAACTCTCAAAACCCTTCAAACCCTAATTCTGCAAATCCTGAAAATACCTCTGTAAAACAGCCCTGAAATCCACTCCAAATGACAAGCTAGGGTAGATCTTTCACTACCGAAGAATGCCCTGCTAGCTAGGGTTGGATCTTTCACCACCGAAGCTAGGGTTCCCGTGGGATCTTACTCCACAAGCTAAAAGTTGCAAACAGCAGTTGCACCATGAAAAGAAAATATGAGTGTATGTATGAATGATTATCCTTTCACCCCTCACCTCCTTTTATAACCTTTTCATGCCAAAGAAACCCTAAAACCACTCAAGGCGCACTTTCCCAAAAAGAGGGCCTTATTAAAAATAACTTTAAGTTGCTTTTCCCTTCCTAGGCGCCTAGGCCCATAAAGTAACCTCAATGAAGAAATATAACATTTAATGCCATGCATGTCCTCTCAAGTCGCCAAAAAGGTACTTTAAGTGGCCCCAATGATGAAACATAACATCTAGTCCCTTTTTAAAAGTACTTTATGACCCAGTCAATAAAAAATAATAACTGGACTAGATGCCCATACCCAATAGCAAAATAGTGTCCGTAACCCCTTGGGCATGACTAGGGTTAGGGCACGCATTGGCCCTTAGGCCATGGGCGAGGGAAAAGGGACATTACAGTCCTCCCTTCCCAAAATTTGCTTGTCCCCAAGCAAATGCAGACTAGGATGCCGTAGAATCTGTTCTCCCTCCCAAGTAGCATCCTCAAGAGGCAAACCCTTCCATCGCACCAAATATTCTGTGATATCTCTGTTCCTGAGCTTCCTCTGTCTGACCTCAATAATAGAATCCGGTTCTAAAACCAGCTTCCCCTCCTCATCCAGTGGTGGCAACTCTGTAGAAGGTACAATGTGCTGTCCTAAGGCCTTCTTAAGGCATGATACATGGAAGACATTATGTATCTTGCTGTGCTCTGGAAGATCCAACTCATATGCAACCGCACCCACTCGCCTGACTATCCTGTATGGACCATAAAACCGGGGCTTCAGCTTTTCCGCCCCCTTCTGCTTGAGTGATGACTGTCTGTACGGCTGTAGACGCAAGAACACCAAGTCTCCTGCCTCGAAGGACCTCTCTACCCTGTGTCGATCCGCATAAACCTTCTGCTGATTCTGCGCCTTCTGGAGATTCTCCTTAAGAGCTCGCAGGATATCTTGGTTCTCCTGTAACCAATCCCGAGCTTTGGGAGCTCGACTATCTGATAATACTAAATCAGCAAATGACATGGCATCGTATCCATACAAAGCTCTGAAAGGCGTCATGCCAATACTCATCTGATATGTGGTATTGTAGCAATACTCACCCATATGCAACCATCTGATCCATGCCTGCTGATGTCCGGTCACATAACTCCGCAAATAGCCCTCTATCCATTTGTTGACAATCTCCGTCTGCCCGTCAGTCTGAGGGTGGTAGCTCGTGCTAGGAGTCAACTCGGTACCAGCAAGTCTGAAAATCTCCTGCCAAAAAGTGCTCATGAAGATCTTGTCCCTGTCGCTAATAATATTTTTAGGCAACCCATGTAGCCTAAAAATCCCTGTATAAAATACCTGAGCCACATCAGCTGCCTCATGCTTCTTGGGTAGAGAAAAGAAGTGCGCATACTTGGTCAATCGATCAACTACCACATAAATGCAATTGTGCCCATGCACCAGAGGGAGTCCTGTGATGAAGTCCATCGATATGCTCTCCCACTTTTGCTCAGGGATGGGAAGAGGCTGAAGTAAACCTGCAGGAAAAGAATGCTCTGATTTGGTTTGCTGGCAAACCATACACTCTCTAACATGATTAAGGACATCATCCTTCATCCCCTTCCAAGCGAATCTCTCCCTGATATACCTGTATGTTTTGAAATATCCGGGGTGTCCAGCTAGTGGTGTGTCATGTACTGCACGAAGGATCTTGTCCTTCATCTTAGACCCCTGTACAAGGAAAATCCGATCCTTATAAAAAATGAGATCATCTACCACCCTGTATCGGTCATCCTTGATAATACCATCCATGATCTCGCATGCAAACTGATTCTTGGAGTACTCAACCAGTATGTGAGCCTTCCAATCTGCTGAAATCTCAGACATAGAACTCAACATAGTAGTAAGGTAAGGCTTCCTAGATAAAGCATCAGCAACAACATTATTCTTACCTCTAGTGTATTCTATATCAAAGTCATATGTTTGTACCTTGTTCACCCATCTCTGCTGGCGGTCGTTGAGATCCTTCTGTCCCAAAAAGAACCTCAAACTATTGTGATCTGTACGTACCACGAACCTGCTGCCCACAAGGTACTGTCTGAATTTGGCCAAAGCATGCATGATGGCCAACATCTCCTTGTCGTAGATTGAATACCCCCTCTCCACGGGGCTCAATTTCCGACTCTCGTAAGCAATGGGGTGCCTATCCTGCATAAGCACTGCTCCAATCCCCTCACCTGATGCATCACACTCTAGAACAAATGGACGAGCAAAATCTGGTAATGCCAAGACGGGGCATGAGCTCATCACCTCCTTGAGATGATCAAAAGTCTGTTGTGCCGCTTCTGACCAAGCGAAGGCTCCCTTCTTGGTCAAGTCTGTCAGTGGGGCAGTCAATCGTGAGAAATTCTTCACGAACCTCCTGTAATAGGTGCATAGTCCTAAGAATCCCCTCAAATGTGTCAACGTCCTGGGTGGAGGCCAATCCAAAATTGCCTGTATCTTCACTCTGTCCACCTTGACTCCCCCTCCGCCAATCACATATCCCAAGTACAACAACTCTGTCATGCCAAACTCACATTTAGAAGCCTTTGCATATAGCAGATTAGCTCCTAGTATTCCCAATATCTCGTCAAGGTGGCGGATATGACTCTCCCAAGTCCTGCTGTAAACCAATATATCATCAAAGAAGACTAAAACAAACTTCCGCAAGTGGCGGTTGAACACGTGGTTCATGCAAGACTGGAATGTGGCTGGTGCATTAGACAAACCGAAGGGCATCACCAAAAACTCAAAATGTCCATAATGACATCTGAAAGCGGTCTTATGCACATCCTGCTCCCTAACCTTGATCTGGTGATATCCCGATCGCAAATCTATTTTAGAAAAATAGATTGCTCCCTGTAGCTCATCTAGTAGCTCATCAATACGCGGCACTGGATATTTGTTCTTGATTGTCTTCTTATTCAATGCCCGATAATCAATGCACATCCGCATGGTCCCATCCTTCTTCTTCACCAATACTACTGAAGAAGCGAAAGGACTAGAACTCGGCCTAATGTGTCCCATGTCAATAAGCTCATGGATGGTCCTCTCAATCTCGTCCTTAAACCGTTTGGGGTGACGGTAAGGAGTAGTAACCACTGGTCTAGTGTCCTCGAGCTCAATCACATGCTCAAATCCCCTCTCTGGCGGTACACCAGGTGGTATGTCGCTAAAAACTGTACTGTGCTTGTCCAATAGCCCCTGTATATCTACATGATACTCTGGCTGTCCATCCTCTGAGTTCTTGGTAGAAACCAAGCACTGTACTGCCCAATCAACCCCATTGTGTCTGTGAATCCTCTCAATCCTCTTTGCTGAAACAACTCTGGGTGCTTCTGAAGATAAACCTCTTAAGGTTACATTCTTTCCCTCGGACTTGAACTTGAGTTCCATGGTCTGAAAGTTAGTCCGAAATTCTCCAAGAGAATGGAGCCACTGTACACCCAGCACAAGGTTGGTCTCTCCAATACCAACCACATAGAAGTCATCGGTGACTGTATGGTTACCCATGGTGATACTCAACTGCGGAACTCGCTGCATGCATCTCATGGACTCACCATTGGCTACCACTACATTGAAACCCTCAAAGTCTTCTGCCTGCAGTCCCCGCTTCTCTACCAAAGATGCATCAATGAAATTGTGGGTGGCCCCACTATCAATGAGCACTACAACTCTCTGGCCCTGTAATGTTCCCCTAACTCTGAATGCCTTGTACCTCGGGGTACTCGACAAAGTAGCAATAGTCTCCTGGGGAAAAGTCTCCTCCTCCTGTTCAATCCCTGCACTATCCAATGCCTCCTCATCTTCATCTTCTAACTCCTGATGGTACCGCTCCTCCTCGTTCTCACTCTCCTCAAAGACCTCTATGAATTGGGCCCTTCCTTTCCCTCTACAATCATGTCCTGGAACCCATGGTGTGCGGCAATCGAAACAGAGTTTCTTTCGCCTCAACTCCTCCCGGTCCTCTCTCGATACAAATGGTCTCCTTGTGGTATCCTGCCTGGGTGGGGGCCCCTTTGGCTGTGAACCCTCAGTTTTCGAAGGAAAACCCTTAGGCTGATTTCGAGGGGGAAACCTCGATTTTGGAGTGGACAACTCCAAATCTCGTGCTCGCCTAATCGCCTCATGTAGGGAGGAAGGCTCAAATGCCTTCACAAATCCTGCTAAAGAGTCCGTCAAACCTGCCATGAAGAGTGAAGTCAACCTCATCTCTGAAACATCAGATACCATCACTGACAACCTCTGAAAATCTGCAATGTATTGATCCAGAGAACCTGTCTGCCTCAAGTGGGTCAATTCCCTGAAGTGCCTATCTGGGTCCCTCCTGTCAAACCTGCTCATCAATCTCTGTGTAAAATCTGCATATGTAGTGATATGCATGTGCCCCTGTGTGATCAATCCATGATGCCACCAGTCATGGGCATCTCCCTCGAGGTGTAGGATAGCAAACTTAATTGCATCTTCCTCGCGCATGGGATTCAAGTCGAAGTAAGTCTTCAACTTCTGAATCCAAGACTGGGCGGTACACTTCCTAGAGCCATCGAAGTGTGGAATAGAGATCTGTCCTAACCTCTTCTGAAACTCAGGTACCTGTGGCTGGTAATCTCTCCTAGGCCTGCTGCCAATCTTCATTTTGCAATACTCCTGAAATGGCATGTTGTCTCGGAAACCCTCGCTCAAAGTCCGGTACTTCTCCCAGCAAGATTCTTCATCCACAATGTCTGCGGGCTGTCGTGTCTGCGAAACTTCCGGATCCTTTAAGAATGAAGGCTCGTGGAGTCCCAATGGCCTGGTAGATGCATGAGGGGACCCTTGTCCCGAATGTCGACTCTCACTTCTATTACCATGTTGACCCATATTGCTGGCCTCTCCCTTCTCCGCATGAGTCTCGATCCTACCCTGTGCTAACCTCTCAGTAAGCTGGCTCAAATAGAGGTTGGTAGTCTCCTGCTGCTTCACCATGTTGGTGAACAGTTGTCTCATCAGATCTACTCCCATTTCTTCACTGTCTCTATCTCTGTCTCCCATCTTTCAACCCTAACAGGCTGGAGGAACAACCGCTCTGATACCACTGAAATATCCCTTATTGGGATCTTACCACAAAAAATGACAAACACAGAAAATTGCAGCAATATACTAAATCTGATTTTTGCAGATTTTACACAGAAAAGTACAGCTAGGGCAGCGAACAGAAAAATGTGAATAACTCTTAAAATACCCGTCCAAAATACTTGAAATTTTAACTGGAACAAGATAATAATATGTAGAACACAAGGGAAATATTTTTGGAATTTTTCAGATAACAGAATGCTGCCAGAAATTTACAGCATGCCTAGAATAGCCGGAAAACTTCGAAAATTAATATCTTTTCGAATACAAATGCAATAAAGATGAAACTTTGGAAATAATATATATAAAAATAGTAGATAACTCTCCAACCTTCAGATCTGAAAAAGGACTGCTGGAAACCCTAGAAATTAGGGCTGCAAATTCCCAAACAAGTCGCCCCCCTTGGAAAACAGCCAAAACCCTTGTGAAACCCTCTGTAGATGATGCCGAATCCTTCTTCTATGGCTGCCGTAGGTCTGATCCGAAAACCGGCTGAAAATCTCCACAAAAACTCTCAAAACCCTTCAAACCCTAATTCTGCAAATCCTGAAAATACCTCTGTAAAACAGCCCTGAAATCCACTCCAAATGACAAGCTAGGGTAGATCTTTCACTACCGAAGAATGCCCTGCTAGCTAGGGTTGGATCTTTCACCACCGAAGCTAGGGTTCCCGTGGGATCTTACTCCACAAGCTAAAAGTTGCAAACAGCAGTTGCACCATGAAAAGAAAATATGAGTGTATGTATGAATGATTATCCTTTCACCCCTCACCTCCTTTTATAACCTTTTCATGCCAAAGAAACCCTAAAACCACTCAAGGCGCACTTTCCCAAAAAGAGGGCCTTATTAAAAATAACTTTAAGTTGCTTTTCCCTTCCTAGGCGCCTAGGCCCATAAAGTAACCTCAATGAAGAAATATAACATTTAATGCCATGCATGTCCTCTCAAGTCGCCAAAAAGGTACTTTAAGTGGCCCCAATGATGAAACATAACATCTAGTCCCTTTTTAAAAGTACTTTATGACCCAGTCAATAAAAAATAATAACTGGACTAGATGCCCATACCCAATAGCAAAATAGTGTCCGTAACCCCTTGGGCATGACTAGGGTTAGGGCACGCATTGGCCCTTAGGCCATGGGCGAGGGAAAAGGGACATTTAGTAAATGATGTCAAAAATATACTGTCTAGTGTACAAGGATGCTAGACAAGAAGTTTTAGTATAAACAATTTTTTTGACAACAATTTAAGCTAACATAATAGAGACAAACACAAGATAGAAGCTACACTAATTGTATTATCAATAGAAAAGTAAAACACAAATAGAAGACCAATAAGATCACACACCTGAGAGCTTGGTCTAAGTCTATGTCACATCCATAACTGCAATAAATGCTACATGGGTATGGCCATGTATGGACAATGTTTTACAGTTCACCCATGGTCATGCCAGATACTTAAAAGAGATTAATGATGGCTGTATACATTAACAACATGGTAGCAACCTTTGGCCAAACATGATGCAGTTATCATAACTTTGTTTCTATTCTAAAATAGACTTTATTTAGTTCCTATGTGGCCTATTTTACCTACAAATATGCTTGGAACACTTTTTTCAACATCCAACTGCCCAAACTAATTAGGGCGTCTGCAAGCTCTTCAGACAATATGTTGGTTAGAACTTGCTTTCTAAGGGAAAAATCCTCAACTTGAATATCTTCAATGCTCACTCCTTTCCTGGGATCAGCCATAATGAAGAATCATTCACCCAGTTGTGGGGTCAAACTGCACAGTGGCCCTAAGCTTTGCCGCATTGGGACTCTTTTATGTTCTCATTAATTGTGTGAAGTTTGGCACATAACTGGGGACATGGTCAGCAACCTTTGTAATGCAGCAGTCTATGTCAATTCCTAAATCCGCAGTCCTATAGGAGACAATTTGCATCGCATATTCCTTCGTTTCTTGTTTGAGCTTTTGAAGGGATTGCTTTAATCAGGTTCTCGTGTTTTGCACGAGTCCTTTTTTCCAAGTTGATGGAGCTTTATGCTCTTATTCTTGATCCTATTTCTTTGCTGAATATATTTATTCCCAACCATTATTATCAGGCTAAGTTGCCGCATTCGAATTCATAAGAAGATACCTTTTCCATAGGATTTCTTGAAGCACATTCTTCCGTTCTCATCTTTTTTTCTCTTCCGCCTTGTCATGGGAATTACCACAAGAGCATTTCATTCTTCTTTAGGTGTTTTCAAGCGAGGAGGTCATGGATTTCTATGAAAATAAGAAAAATATTGCCATCAATGCATAGAGTCTCAAGAAAATATGCTCCATTTACTTGGTAAAACGACACCCGAAACGGAGCCACAGAATGAAAGTTATGGCACATGCCAAGTTTTTAACCTGCTATCATGGCTTCCCGAGCCTCCTATCTAACCCAGACTAGTTTTGGCATTGTTTTCTGAGTGAAATCCTGACTATTGTTTAGTATTGCATCCCAAAAAGCCTTCAAAAAGAAAAAAATTGGCAGCAAAAAAGGGATCACAATCGGTGTGATTTGTATCAGTGGCTTGCTCCACAAGCTTTTCAGGTGAGGCATTAGGTAGAACTCGTTATGGAAAAATCCTTACCTTGAATATTTATGGTGCTCACACCTTTCTTGGGTTCAACCATATTGTTATCCCCCGATTTTGAAAATCCCGGATAACACTCCCAATTGCAATTCTGCAGGCAAATGGAGGTCACGAAGGGTCAAAGCACTCACAATAACATGATACATGGGTGTCCATTTTCTCAATGGCAATTTTCATCAAATGAACCCGCCATTCAATCACTGTTCTAGTTAAGAATGCCAGATGTAAGTTCTGGTTTCAAGTACGAATCAAGGGGTGTGTACATTTGTTTCAAAACTCCGTGAAACTTGCTGATAAATGGCTAGTTCAGCTCTCAGATGAGAAATTGTCTAAAAATTCGTGAGCTGAATCAGCAGAGAAAACTCAGTGAGTTTCGCCGAGTAGTTTTGTCATTACTCAGCGAAAATCGAGCACAATGCATGTGGAAGTTTGGAGCTCTTGTACTGATGCTGATTATTATTTCTCATTATGCCTTGTTGAGAATATTTTGGTTGGGACAAAGTCGAATGCTCTCATTGTTGTTTTATTCTGAAAGAAAAGATAGTTTATGAATAAACACTCGTATTATTTCTGATGTATTCAAAGATAACCTTATTTTCTATTCAACTGTTGAAGTAACTTGAAGTAGCTCTTTGTACTCCTTGTGATTAGAAATATGATTATATCAGATGGATGATTCTGCTGTTGTAGATGCATTCCTTTGAGGACATGTTACTATGTTATTTGGTATTTGACAACTTAAGTTAGTTCTGTAGCCATGAAGACATTTAAATCTTTTGTAAATAGTACTATCTGTGCTATGTACTGTGTTACAGGTCTGAATACAAGTGATTTGTTTATGAGTGAGGTCAGTTTTCTTTTACATGTTCAAAGTTAGAATGTATTAGCTGATCATTAATTTTGGAAAATGATTTCAAATTAGGTGTAAGTTTTGTTTTAGATCTGATCTGGAAAGTATCGAGTACTCGACCTTTCTTTCTATGAATGAAAGGACTTTATCTAGATAATTGACATGTGATGTCTAAGTCCTTAAGGAATAATTTCAATAAGATGGCTAGTCAGGCTCTTCAAGTAAAATTTTATCATAGGAGACACTTGGCATGTTGTTTTTGTAATAAGGATTAAAATCTGTTAATTCCTTGAAGGAGCTGTTTTGATTCTCTATTTGCAAAGTAATGAATAGTTGTTATGCAAAGTTGGTCCATTTAGGAAAGGTTTTAACTCTATCTTGGGAAAATGCTTGTTCGACTTGGATGAACTTGAAGTGATGGCACATTGGCTGACAGAATCTATGTCAAGACAGAGTAAGTGTGATCGTGACCATTACTTATGACACGGGTTTTATAGTAAGGACATTTGTGTTAAAAGGATGGAGGAAACATTTACATGATAACTATTTAATGTACAAGAATTTCATACCATAGGTGTTTTTATTAAAAGCGAAAAGTGCCCATCGGAGAAAACGATGAAGGTACAAACAAATTTTACAAAATTAATATAATAAATAAAGGGAAAAAGCAAAAGCAATGGCAAGTTGGAGAGTACTCTCCAAAAGAGGCGTGTGCCCCTCTTCCATACTTCAACTCGATGTACATTCAAAAGAAAGAACAATACGCCCTAGGAAGTCATGCAAAGAACCCACTATACATCCTTCTATTACAATGATATGTTCCTTGACTATGTTGCAAGGATACAGGTATAGGTACGGGTTCGATACGCGGATATGTCGATTTTAAAAATCCTTGGGTACGATACGTCTTGGATACGCGTGTACACACATATAAATTTTATACATATACTCATCTTTTAGTCCATAAGAAATACAAAACTTGAAAAATATAGTACAATCAATGTTCAAAACATTCAATATACTTAAGATTTTACATTTTCTATGATATACGAATATTATATTCCTTTGTGTTTCATCCATTTCCTTTGAGATTAATTTTTGTGTTGCGATGGTGGCCATAAAAGATGTATATAGGGAGCTCCTAAAGGACCTATTTAATGAGATTGACTCTAACCTGCCAATGATAACTAAAGAGGTCAGTCCAATGGTTGGTTCTTGCATTCATATTATCCAAAATCACCTTCTAATCCTCCTTAAGGATGCAGGAAGGAGTCAATGTTGTGCCTTAATAGTTTTTGGGAAAGGATGCTCTTTGAAACTTTAAGCTATGCAATTTGCGGTTCCAAATTTTTCTATTAGTATTGAAGATCACCTGAGATTTGATCTCATAAATAACTTGTACAGAGGCTCAGATATATGTCCAAATTTCTATGAATAGCTTCTTTCCTTGGCCAATTGCGATGATCCCAAATAATTACCTCAAACATTCTTGATATCCTTTGAATATTTTCTCTTCAATAAACTAGAGGGATTTTAAACAATCTCCAGGTTTCCTTGTGGTTGCCATGCCCTCCTAGTCTAGTCCTCAATAAAACTGAAGTTTGTTTGAGTTAAAATAAAATAAAAAAAACTTTTTTAGAGCCCCCCCACTGCCCAACCCTGCGGGTATGTCCCGGGTACATCCAGGGTACGTCAAAATGTACCTGCTACATACCTGGACATACCCGGGATTTCAGCACCGTACCCGAGACGTATCTGTACCGGGTACGTAACCAGGGGGTACAAGAGGGTGGGGGACTGACCCTGGTAACAGAGCTCCTTGACCATACACCCTTTTCCCAACTTACCTGACATTGCATCATCCGATACTGCTTCTTTTGATGGTGTGTCGCCCAATTGAGCATTGACCCATGACCCATCGGCGCGTCAATTGCTGGAGAGTTGCTACAGAACATCGTGTGTCCAAGGGTAGATTGATAAAGCGCTGATGGATGGTGCGTTGACTGAGCGAGCATTGATTCACGGAGGGTCACTCGATGGCATGTCAAATGGAGTGTCGTCTAGTGACAGTGTGTAGTCCGACAAAGCGTCAACCAACGTTTCATCACCTGGCTTACAACAGTCTTCTAAAGTCATTTTCTACGCCGTATGCCCAAACTCTATATTTACCATTGAGTGCGTCCTTTGGGAAAATTTCTGACTGTACGGTCAGCTGCCACATTGCCTTCAGTGGAGGATTTGCACGAAGTATAATACATAAATTAAAAAAAATGGATTTGTGGGTTTTTATTGCCATCTTCAGACAATTGCTTCATGTGGAAAAATTCAGTGTTCAACACTTGCTCACCGATTCAGAGTCTTCATCTTATATTTCAGTTCCAAGTGTTTGGAACTATATTCGCCCTCTTCAATTTCGTTTTCTCATATTGTATTTGGGTTGTGTCAAAAGGGACTCTGACCTGTTTGAAGGGGGGATAATTTAGACTGTCATATTTGGATTGTCTTGGTTACCAGTGCACTTAAAATATTTTTATGGTCGGCATATCAAGTGATTAATGCTTGTATGGCTGACCGAAGGTAGTTCTAATACCTTTCATTTGTATGTTCGGTTGTTGATGGTTGTGATAACTGACAACCCATTGGGTTTTCTTGTCATATAAATAGAATGATGTATGTGGGGGAGAGGGCACTTGTATCAAGTCCTCCCCATACTGTGTGGATTGTATCAAGACTTATGAATACAGTTTGCTATTGTTAGGATATTTGCTCTGCCATAGTATATTATGCTATTACCATTTTGTGTACATTGTTATTGATCATCTAATATGTTAGTAGACATTAATCATGCTACAATCCACTTCTAAAACTGCCCCAAACATTTAAAACATGAAAAGTGGAAAAATTCTAGTTAGCGGGAAAATCAAGGTTGGAGACTAGTGTGGTGGGTCCAAGCCAAATGCCAAACGACTTTGTAAAGTGGAATTAATTAGTTCTTTTTGACTTATTTATTAGCATACATATACAAAGGCTTATTTTCTGTGAAGAGTCATAGAAGCAATTAAATATTGCACCATTTGTAAAGTGTGCCTGAATATGTAAAAGATCAAAGAGTGGGCTAACATGGTTGAGTCAAAGTGAATTCATAGTTCAGGTTGAGTTAAAGTCTGTACTCAACTATGTTGGAGGTGCAAGGTAGTGTAAAAGATTGGAAATCTATTGTTAAAAGGTTCTTTTTTCTCTTGGCCTAGGAAAGGGCTTACTGCAACTTTTTGTGCTGTATGTTTTTTTTTGTAGAAATTGTTAATGGAAAACAAGTAAATTTATGAGATATAGTGTTTTATGGGTATTTGATGCCTTTCATTAATGAAATGTGCTTTGCAGTTCATGAATGGAGTAATGTATTAAATTCATGTATTTTCTTGATTATATGTAATTTTTTTCCAAAACGTATGAATAGCCATATACTCAATTGTCAGATCAAACTCCATGGTGGTCCTAGTCTGTTGCCTTGTGCTTCTCTATTTTCATTAATCGTGTGAAGTTTGTCACATATTTGAGAACCTTATGCTTCCTTTTAAAAGCATCTCTTGTATACCTAGATCACTGATTTCATAGGGGACATTTTCTTCTCATATTCCCTCTTCTTTTCCTGATTAAGCTTTAGGAAGGGTTACTCTGATTAGGTCCTGACCTTTTGGACAAGTTCTCTTTTGCAAGTTGATGGGGTCCTTGATTTTTTGTTGGTCGCGCTTAGACATAGCTCCTCTTTGAGCCTCTCTAATCAAGGGATTTTTTTGGTTCATCAGATGATCCCTTTGCCATAGGATTGCTTGAGGAGGAACTTTGTTTTCATTCTCTCATCCTTTTTGTCTTCCTCCTCATCATGGGGATTACCTCATGAGCATTTTGTTCTTCGTTGATAATTTTTCAGGCTAGGAGGCTGGTTATGCTTTTTCATTGTGGATTTTCCATCTTCGTCATCAGCGCCACCTCGTACCTTGCATTCGCTTACATGTAAGCTAACTTTCAATCCCAATTCAGAGTTTAATAGGTCAAAGAAACATTTATAAATAGAGAGTTGTGCCTTAAATAGAAATTCCAAATGTAAGACAAATTCTTTATCTTAGGCATAAGAAGTTGGGCTGTTACACTATCTCCTGTTTTATTCAACATGACATCCTACAACTTGGTTATATTTTCTAGATGCAATTTGTATCCAAGATATTCAAGAATGCTGGCCGTTTCTTTGGTGAGTGAGATGAAAATCTATATCATATGTCTTACCAAACCCAGCTTTTACACTTTTCCTTTTTGAGATGTGATCACTCTGAAAGAAATCAAACCGATACTAATAAGGTCAATGAAATTGTTGGGGATGAAGAGGTAGGAGATGGCATAGAAAGAGGAGAAGCCTATATTCCCTTTGTTTTGGGTCAAACAGAATAGCATGTATTTTGGGAAGTGAATCTAGGCCCTAGAAATGTCTGGATGTAAGGTCTCATGATAGCTGAAATGTTTCTCTATTGTGTTTGCATGTCTGCTTATTTAGAAGAATCCCTCAGTTTGGATTATGAGGCAGCTGTATTTGTTTAATGCTCTTATGTATGTGTAAACAATTGGTTGTCGAAGACTCTAAAGTTTAAACACCCATTGAGTGGAAAAAGGTCTTAATTTCGTAAAATCTAATTATACAGTTGTCATCAAATGCAGGTTTCTACTGACGAAGCTGTAGAAATGACAAAGCAGTTGTTAGTCAAAGAAGGTTTACTGGTGAGAAAAATGATTTCCTTCTTACATTCAAGTACTGGCTTTTGTTTTCCTTTTATTTAAACAATAACTTTGGAGATTTAATAGTGCATTCAACCAATAGTGCAAAAGGAGTTATTCTTGTCAGTTGTTAGAAGGAAATCCTCATATTAAGCTATTTCTTTATTCAGGTGAGCTATAATGAGGACTAGCTTAGAATTTCTAAGAATTATGTTTGTAAATGCAGTCCAGGTTTGTAGCGATAAAACATCAAATATACTATACCTCTAAAGTATTTTTGTTTGTCTTCTGTAAGTGTTTTTAGCTGTACCCCTCACAAGTTGCAAAAAGTGTCTGTAACTAAATTTTGTGAGAATTCCTCTGCCCCATCCACACTAAAAAGCATAGAAAGCATTATAATGAAGTGAAATCTGGGGCTTAAAATTCATTTCAGCCCAAGATTTTGCTTGTTTTTTTTTTTCAATATTGTCCTCTAATATTGATTTGTGGATCCTTGGAGTTATCTTTTTCTATAATGGTCTGTTTGATCTTTTTACTATTTCGCATGTCGCTAACAAGGTGATTAAATAATGCAAAATGATTTTGTCGTGGTTGATTATATTATCTGTTCTTGGGGACCATTATGAAAATTTTGATGCTGCCTCTTAAGTTTAGCCACTCAATATGCATCAGTCGACAAGTTTTCTAGCACCAATTTGATGGATAGTTCTTTAAAAGTAATGTATTTGGAAGCATTTTTAACTGAAATCAGTGCCTACTATGACAAAGAAAGATATATGAATTTCTTCCAATTTTGAAAATGACATGAAAAGAAGACAAAAATGAAATGGTTATGATGGCTGTCATAAAGACATCATAGTTGCATAACCTTTATAAATAGCTGTATATTCAACTCTGATGATAGCCTTGTGAACATCTCTGTGCATAACCTAGCTCTGTGAACCTGGTTATATAGTATTCAATGCTAAAAAAATGGTAGAGGTTGGGCAGAATAAGTTTTTTGGTATGATACCTTGTAAATGATCCTATTTATATCTATTTTAACCAAACATAATGTAATGTCCCCTTTTCCAAGCTAGTTCGATTTGAAGACCTTAGGGCCATTTCTACTTCCCATGGGCTTTAAGGGAAAAAATAAGGGAAGTACACTCGTGTTATAATTCTAATTTGCTATTTTCTGCTTTCTGATATTTTTGTAAAAAGGTAAATTGCCAATTATAGCACTAGAAATAGTAGGTTGGTGGCTAAAGTGCAAAGCGCCAACTTCAAAAGAGAAAAAGAATGTTAAAAAGCGGAGGTCGTCCCTCTTTAATTGGGAAAAGTAAATGCTAAAAAGGAAATAAAGTGTCCCACATGGAGCACTCCACAAGGAAAAGAAAAGAAAAGGCTATGAAGGTAAATGTTGGGGCTCATTGTAAGGATCATCAGGGGAATTTGATACTTCTCTTTTGGAAATTGGAGCATTGAGCTCTCATTTCCAGCCTTTGAGGACGAAAACCCTCAATAGTCACAACACTTCGGGACGAAAACTCTCATTTGTTGCATTGGTGGCTTCATCCGGGAGTCACAAGTGAGCTTCATATTCAAAATTTCAGAACAGAAAGGGCTCCCATTCGTGCTAGGGCACGCTCTCATTTCCAGCCTTTGAGGACGAAAACGCTCAATAGTCACAACACTTGGGGACGAAAACTCTCATTTGTTGCATTGGTGGCTTCATCCGGGAGTCACAAGTGAGCTTCATATTCAAAATTTCAGAACAGAAAGGGCTCCCATTCGTGCTAGGGCACAAATTCCAGCTAGGGAATGCTTTTTGGGGTTGCCACACTTATTTCCAGCTTGGGTGACCCATTTGGAGATTCTGGGATTGCTTTTCAGTGGATTTCTATGGTAGGAAAAATATGAACTTAATTTTGTTTGCTAGCTTCCATTTTTGTGGTCATTTTGAGCTATCATTTGCATTGCATCTCCAAGTCTTTATGAAGATATGGATTTTTGAAGTTTCAGCCGTGTTTTGGACAATAATTAATTCTAGCAGTCTATATTTTGTTGTTGAAGCATTTATTTTGCATTATTTCATCAAAGGTTTCAAGTTGTTGATATATTTATGAAGATTTGTGTGTGGCAAATACTATAATCTGAATTTTACTTAGGTCACTTAGGGTTTGGGGACCTAAAACAGGTCGCTGCCCTTATAATTCCATAAATCAGATTGCTGTCATAAACTTTCAGGTTTACCACATGTGGCTGTCATAAATGCCAACAATGTTCGATTAGGGTTTTGGGGAAAATCCAAATTCCTCGAATTTGAGCTTGAAAGGGACATTACACATAATCATGTGATATATTGTTGAGAAGTTTTTGAAACACATTTCCTAAATGTGCATCTCTTGTATAATTCTACCTTGATGTTCATTTTTACTTAAGTTTTCTCTAAAGATCCTCAAAGTTCACTATTGGCTATAAGGTAGCATGCTAAATTTTAAGGTGTTCCATTGATTTCAGTGTTTGCTTTTCATTCCTTATGTTATCAAGGGTCCCAGGTTGTAATTAATGCGAGGAACCAATATGGACATCCTCCAAGCTTCCTCATGTTGTTATGATGACTCATGATGTCAAGGGTTTTAGGTGTTGTGCATGATGTGGTTTTTGCCCGATTGGGTACTACAGGTTTTCTTTCAACTCTTACTGAATTCACATTGGTACTATCTATGTAAAACATCCCTTATACTTCACAGCACAGAGGAGGACCCAAGAATTAACCATGCGTAGAACACAAATGTTGTTGGAAAACTGTGAAAGTTGTATTTGCAAGGTCTTACTATGAAAATAACATAAAATCTATCCACCACCCTAGGGGTAATGAATAGATTGCATTCTTATATCTTATTCTAGCTAACTATGCATCACTCATGCAATTCTTGTAGGGGAGGTTTGTGTCAAGGACATTTTAGGACCAACAACCAGCTAGCGTGTTCCTCATGGGACTATAAGGTATTTACCTTTGTACAATGAACACAAATGCTCTTCACTTTTTTATGAAATCCTATTTATACACAATTTGCACTGTAGAGATTCTTAAAATTGTAATGTATAATCAACAGTGGGAAAATAGTGATAAACCATAGAACCAATATGGAACTTATGCCAGAAAAAGAGAAATAAACCAAAATCTTTTCAATATGAAAGTAATAAAATTACACAAATAAGGATTAATTTCTGATATTCTGGTCTCTATAATGAGCTGATTAGAACATTTATATGGCAGAAATAGGTCTTGGAGCATTAAACTTCCCAATACCAAAGATAATCATGAATTGTTGCCTTTTCAAAATGCAGTTTCAAGAATTAAGACCTTATTGGAGAGACTGGAAATGGAGTAATGGGAATTCTTTCTACAACTTTGTGAGGAAAGATCTTTATGATTGATTGGGACATATTTCTGCAATTGCTCTATAATTGAACAAGCAGTGGGGGTGAGTGATCTTGAATTGCTATGGCAAAGGTGTTACCAGACCATTTGGAAGTCACAGTTCATTCAAGCACAAAATATTGGTGTGGTTTGTGTTCCACCAAAGTTTGGAAGTCAAGTCAAGGCTTCACAAAGTTTGGTGTCACAAATTCTCATTGCAATCTTTGTGAGGGAGAGGAATCAATTGGTCATATCTCCAAACATTTTGGGCATGGTATGGTTACATGAATTTAATTATGTTTCCATTGCTCCTCTTTGTTGGTATGGTTCTTTCTTTTGGGGACATTTGAATGATTGTTTGGTTGTTGGCCTTAGTTTCTTGTAGAAATCAAGATATAAGGCAACATTTTATGTGGATTGTTCCCCTTCATTTAGGGGAGATGAAGCTTTTGAAGTAGGATTTGGATTTTCTTGTCAAGTGACGAGTGAATGCTTCTGTAAATATGTTGAATCTAAACCTCTTGGGTTGCAGGCCTTGACGTCTTCATTTTTGGCGTTTATAGCAAGAGACTTTCCCTATAAAAATAATGTACTGTTATTGTTCTTAGTCAAAATATAATATGCAAACTATATGAAAAAAAGACAAAAAATGAATAATACCTACCTGCGGTAGAACTTGAACACTGAACTTGCTTAAAATGGAGGATTTCTGATGCAGACCAGCAAGCTACTAAGTCTAATGGTTATCTTTCAACAATTAACTAATATGATAGGATTATACATCTGAAGTCCTCATACTTGATGCAATGAAGAATAGGGTGTCATTTTAACAACCTTGTCCTTGCAGCAGCCAATTTCACCCAATACCATGCTTAGAGGTTCTATAGGCATCAAAGTTTGCAAACCAAGATACAAGCAATACTAACTATTAGCTGTATTCACTATTAAAAAGACATTATAAAGGCGTTTTATCAAACATGTAACCTTTGCTTTGAGGTTAAATTTCTCACTCTAGTCTTCACAATGTCTTGGGGACTTGATCGATTCTTCTTCAGGGTTGAAAACGTAAGACGATTAGAGAGAGAGATAATGAAGAGAAATTGGAAAGCACATGACACACATTGGGAATCTATTATGCTGTAAGTGTACATCAGCTGGGGGAGTTTATAATTATCTATCAGTCAACACTAACTAATAGTTAATTAATAACTTTAACATCCTCCTTTAATGACTAAACCAGGGACTACCCTAAGTTTGTCCTGAAATTTTACAAAGAAAGTGGGACCAAAATGTTTAGTCATTACATTTACAGGCTGCTCTTTAGATATTAATCTTGAAATAGGCAGTCCTCTGACATTTTGCTGCTATCCAATGTAGAAGCTTCAGTGTAGACAAAAACCGAAAAGGGGAACCAACAACAAAACAAATATTTGGTTATGTGGACATAAGATATATCAGGTTGTCCACCAATTCTCTGTTGAGTGATTCATTGACCGGTGATGAATTATCATTGGCTAATAACTTCAACTTAACCTCCATAGATCTGAAACCAAAATCTTGGAGATGCTGATCAAATAGAATGTACTGGGTTTTGTGGAGCCTGCTTTAGTCTGTTATAGGGACTCAATCAAAATCTACAACCCAAATGATCACGTTCAGGTACCCAAAAATCTTCAGGCAACACCATGTAGACCTCGTGTAAATCCAAATTCCAGAGAGAAGCAACTGAAATGTGACCATTTTTGCAATATTCATAGTAGGAGTAAAATACAACACGTAGGAGAAATATGAATCTCCTCCACGGTAGTAGGAGAAATAACCATCTCCTTCTCATCTATTCTCTCTGGTTTCTCATCTATTCCCTCCTATTGGGAAAAGTCTTTTGCAACAAGATGAGAAAATGTCCATGCTCTTGTTGACCTGTCGAGCTAGTTCTTTGATTTAGTGGTTTTTCCTTACCATCTCACCATGAACGCCTCCAATGCATTCCTAGATAGTGGAGTCTCCTTCCACAATCTTTTGAGTGACATCTTAGCTCACCATGCCTTTTGAGGCATTTCGGCCTCTTGCACATTATGTATTAAGTAAGGAATTCCATCCTCTTGAGGCATTGCATCCTCCCATGTATTTTGTATATTCGATATTCCCTCCACAACGAGTGCATGTAAGTTGACTAAAGTAGGGTCAACAAGCCTATGAGGAATTTCATCCTCCAACACATTCTGAATGGTGGAGTCTCCCTCCACGCATGCTTTTAAGTTGATTGTAGCAAAGTCAACAAGCCTATATTGGCCACCTTTCCCAATGCCTAGGGCAATTGCCCATTCCTATTTCACATTCGACACAATACACTTCTGCCCAGAGAAATTTATAGAAATATTGGGATTTTCTGTTAACTGATGAACAAACAAGAGATTTTTATGCATGCTAGGAACATACCTAACATTCCTTACTAAGCATTTTTGAGCATTATTTAGGACCATGAGAATATCTCCTATCCCTTCTATTGCAAGTAACTCCCCATCAACCTAATACAATTGAATCAAAACAATTTGTATTTGTAGTAAATGTTACATACTAGTCCCTTCGACATGAAAAATGTCTAGATATGTTGGAGTCAATGATTTAGCAAATGGTAGCTTTGTTTTTCGTGCATGATGGCGTGAGAGCATAAAGAGCATACTCTTCCTCAAAATCCTACTCATTTGCAATTTCTGCCACATTTGATTCATCCCATGGTTTTTTGTTGTGTTGGGAAAGATCATACTGTTGCTTATGCAAATATTTTTTGATATGATCAACCTTATGATAGCAATGGCATTTCACTTGATATTTGGAAGATGATTCACCAAGAGATCATTTCCACTTCCCCTTTGATTGAGCAACAAATGCACTCTTTGCTTGTTCAGAAGTAGGCTCACTTGCTTGAGTTTGTATGTGTTCCTTTTGCAGCAAATAGGAACTAACTTGATCAAAAGTTAGGGTCTGACTTTCAACCATCAAATGTAAAGCTTCCACAAAGGACTCATATGAGGGCATCAAACTGTTCAAAACAAGAGCAACCGGGTTGTCATCATCCACCTTTTTGTTGATGGCACCATGTTGGTCTCAGAGATCTTTCATCCGAAGGTGTTCTGATAGGGACCCACCCTCATGCATCTTTGCTGAGAACAACAAATTCTTCAGGTACAAAACCCAATTTTTCGAGGAAGTCAAATGCTTGTTCTTGAAATTGCTCCATAGCACACTTGCCTTATGACATTCCAGACCTCGAGTATCAAATCATCTAACACAAACAACTTTAGCAACAATAAGACCTCCTTATGATCTTGTCATAATCCCCAAAGTTCGCAACATACCTTCCTTCAATGCCAGGGATGATTCTATCATGGTCTTGATATTCTGTGATCATCAATTTCTATGTCTTTGGCAAAACAAAAGTATGAATATTTGCCATTTTCATACAATGCTCGATTTTTCGACCCAAAAATCAATGCAATAGGAAAATGTAGTCTAGATTTTGAATATTTTTCTTTTGACCCACAACTTGATGCAACAAAAAAGGAAATACAGTCTCTATTCTGAATTCGCTTATAATGTATACAACATGAACAGACTAATGTGGGCTGAAAATCATATAGGCTTCTTTTGGCCAAATCGCGTGCCCTAGCACAACAAACTAAAAAATGCATCGAAAATACGAAAATGATTGTTTTCCAAACTATCATGCCCTAGTAGGGATTCCTCGCTCATGCCTGTCTTTTATGGGTTTTGCATGTTTTCCTTTGCTTTGATGAGCTCTCAAAATGAAAAACAACCAGAAGCATGTTCTCGACTATAAAACGTGCCCTTGACAACAACAAACCCCTCAAAATAACTTGATATAGCCAAAAACATTCCCTCAAATGTGCCCTTACAAGCTTTGCAAAGCACTCCCTAACGAGCTCTATAAATTGCTCCTTAACAAGCTCTGCAGATCACGACTGTGTTATGAAAAATGGGAAAATTATGAATGAACATGACTTAAAATTGTCAATGTCTGGCTTTTATTGTGCCCTAGCACAAAATAACTTTTCCTCCTTGCCATGTTTGCATGAACTCGTGAATCACACATTTCTATTTCTACACATGAAAATGATTTCTTTCGATCACGATTTTCTTGCAAATGTTATCTTCTTTGCTGATAATTTGGTTTTGCCCTCACAAAAATATATTGCAACTCATGACTCCTACAATCTATTTCATCTATGCCCTAGAATACTGACATATTAACTTCTAAAAAATGTTTGAATATCATGCTTTGGTCATGCGTGCCCTACTGTTCGCATCTGGTCATTGTTGATCCGTTCTTTTGAAACATTCTTTTTCCTTCACCTATACATGAAAAATGTGGTCGTCAACTCCACAAGGCTATCTTCAAATCATTACCTCGGATCACAAAATCCATTATTTCTTCATTCTTCAAATCTCGTTGTTCATACTCTACTACATGGCTTCCTCAAACTACAAACCTCCTCGTCTTGTCATAGTAGTTCCTACCCTCTTCTAGGGCATCCTCGAACTATGAAAACGTTGAGCACCAATGGCTTTGATGCCAATGTTAGAATATGGGTGAGAGAATGAAGAGAAACTGAAAAGTACACAACACACATTGGGGTTCGTGTGTCAGTCATATTTATTCTGTTGTAAGTGGATACATCTGTTGGAGGTAGTTTGTAACCATCTATTAGTTAACACTAACTAATAGTTAATTGATAACTTTATCACAAAATCCATCATAAATATGCTCTTAGAGTTATCAAAGGGTTTCTCATCTATTACGTTCTTCACACACTTCTACACCCCTGTTTTTCTCTTGTAAAGTGTTTTCTTCACATGATACAGTCCTAGGTTTATCCTCATGATGATTACTCTCTTCGTCTTATTATTTCTCCCATATTCTTCCTTTGGATAACTCCTAGAACTCCTTTTTCAATCTGAGAGATTCCTAAAAACTGATTCGCTTTTCAATTTCCTGAAAACCAATTAAAAATTGGTTTTCTTTTCCATTTCTTTTCTTGGAGCAATGCTTGGTTTCCATGATCATCTTGAGAACGCTAGATTGAATTGAATTACCCAAGATATCTTTGATTTCCTTCCCATGTAATTACATATTTTAGTTTGTAATGACTCTTGTTGGTTATGTTCAGGTGTTGATAGTTGTGTCAATTGACAACCATAAGTCATTTGTCTTATAAATAGAAGGATATATGTTGGGGAAAGGGGCTTGTATCAGGTCCTCCCTGTACTCTGTGAATTGTATTGAGACTTATCTTTTATGAATACAAGCTGCTATTGTTTGGATGCTTTTCTCTGATATGGTATGTTATGCAATTACTATTCTGTGTATGCTGTTATTGATAGTCTAGTATCTCAGTAGACATTAATCATGCTACATTTTGGTGACGTTGCTTTAAAGAACGTTGGGTCAAGTTAAAGTTGGTTCAAAGAGAAGCGTGAAGAGCCACCCCATTATCTTCCAAGATCTATGTGTCAACATAACCGTGAAACACAACAAATAAAATATATTACAACGATACAAAGGGTGTTCAAAGAAGAAGACCGACATGTATGAGCAATAATTCATGCTATTGACTCCTAACAAAGGCAAGAAGAGAGACACAATTAGGGAGGGGACCAAGAAGTTAAATGGTCTACTTGATTGGTGGAGCAACATGAGAGAAGATAAAGGCTGCGACTGACAGTCAATTCTAAAAAACCATCAAGCAAGGCCGAAGTGTAATTCATAGCCAGAATTGGAGCCAAACCAAGAAAGGGTTCAAGTATGGTGGACACTTGCCACTTGGCCCCTTACAGGAAGTGCAATGACTAGGTTGGTAGAGGGAGATTAAGAGAGTCCCTTTCTGAGAGGAAGGAAGTGTGGACCTTGACGACTACGTTGGATAGGTGAGTGCTGCAAGAGAATCATGTGCAAAGTTCGGTTGTAGGTAGCCAAATGACAAGTTGGAGGGAGTCGCACGAAAATTACCTAACAGTGTACAAGCTATTATACGGATCCTTGTTGAAGGAAGGGTCAAATGTAGGGATGTGCCCATAGTTTTGAGAGCACAAAGGAATGTTCATGCAAACCTTCTTAAGGGGGGACTTGTATTTAAGAAGCCATACCAGAGCCATGGTTACCCCATCAACTCCATCTCTAAAAAAGTAAAAGCTGCCAAAGTTCAAAGTTCAGTGATGGTTTGGAGGATCCCATATGACATTGCAAGAATGTGCATCACGCCATATGGACTGCCAATGGGCATACAAATGAATGTATGTGGTTAAGATGTTTCCTAGCCACCCTTCGGGGAATGGCTATTGATTGGTACATAGATGTACCAAGCTTGGAGAAAGCAACATGGAAAACACTTAGGAAAGCCTTTGAAAAAGAATTCAAACTCCTGAGAGATGACAATGAGATTGTTGCTGAAATCTATAATACATTGTAGGGTAAACACGAGAATGTTCATGCCTATAACAAAAGACTTAGAGATCTATTGGGAAAGCTTGAAAAGAACCTGCCAACAACTTGAAGAAGTGATGGTTCATTGAAGGGTTGGTACCCTTATTGTGGAGGACAATGAAGGTGACGCCACCCTCATTGTCCAAAGATGCATACAACCGAGCCATGGACATTGAAAGTAGAAAACACAAGTCATCATGCTTGAAAGAATGCGAAGAAGATGACCCTAACTCCAGTGATGAAAGTGAACCTGGATGAATGCAAGCCTTGAGAAAAGACATGCTCTGGATGATGAAGGAACTAAAGGGAGATGGTAAGAATGAAGGTAAGGATATTTTGTTCAAGATTTGTCAAGTTATTGGGCATTCAGTGAAGGATTGTTCCTACAATTTGCATAATAACAATGACCAAGTACTATTCACACAAGGAGAGCCATCGACACCACCCACCACGCTGCCAAGGAACTATGAAGACAAAATAATAGTGGTGGTGGGAGTTGGATTCAATATGACTCCGAAGGATGACCAATTTTACAGTGTTGGGAGTGCAATAAGTGGGGCCATTTTGCAAGAGATTGCCCTCACCAAAATGACATTGGACTTCTTTGTAGATGGTGTGGGCCTGGAACCATAATGATGGCAATTGTCCAAAGCAAGCCAACATCAATATGATTGACGTAGCCGAGGGCAAGGAAGTTATGGCAATTACTAGAGCACAAGTGAAGAAAGCCAATTACCTTGACCCATGTATGGAGAAGGAAAGGCTGGCCGAAGCAAGGGTGGAAGTTGAGAGGGCCATGGTTGAAGAATGACGTCTTTCAAATGAACATACAAGCACAACAATGAGCAAATTGGAGTCTGACAAAGCTATTGCATGACATGTCTTGTAGACCACTATACTTGTGAAGATAATATGTGACTTATTTCAAAACATTCCAGAACCCAAGAATGCCCTTGTTACCATACAACGCATTAGCTTGAACATGGAGCATACTGTGGTGCACCTAATGTCGGGTGATGGGGAGAGCAAAAAGCAAAAGAATGAACTCATAGTTGAGCCACCTTGTCAGGTGACCAAGTGATTGATCCTATGCTCCTGACGATGAACCTAGCTTGACAATAACAATTGTGCATATGGAAGTTTTGGGCAGGAATTTGAAAAACATATTGTGGACAATGGTTCTGGTGTGAATGTTCTTCCAAAGGAGACTTGGAAGAATCTTGGGAAGCCAACTATGTGGCCTCTGACATTCCAATTGGTAAGAGCAGATCAACATGGCATTAAGGTATTGGGTGTACTGATGGGTCAAAAGGTAATTATTGGAACCCAACCCTTTTTGTTGAATTTTGTCTTCTTTTAGTTGAAGAAGAAAGCCTATGATGCACTATTGGGTCAGGGCTGGTTGATAGCAATCAAAGCCGATCATAATTGGAAAAAGAATTTGATCTCCATTGAAAACAAGGGATGGAAGTATGTCATAGATTTAAAGAATCATTAGGAAGTGAGGAAGCGACCTCATTAGACATTGGATTCAAACTTAGAAGAAGAATGCTTAGTTGACGACAATTGAGGTATGATGAGCTGAATGACGAAGGGGCATTGGAGTTACAATCATGCTTCGAAGATGAGATGAGCTCCCCTAGTGGTCTATTCCATTGGTATAAATGGAAGACTATGAAGTGTTCCATCGGATATTCAATACCATCGAGATATGGAGATAGTAAATTCAACCAAAGAGGGCAGAAGGAATGAAAAAAGCAGATGTAGTGGTGACCAAGTCCTTCCAAACTGTCAACATTACAATTGGCTTATTCACCATAGTACAATGAATACAATGTCAGTGAGGCAACATTTGATGGAAAATTGGCCTTTTGGGTAGCCGACATGAAGTCTAAAGAGCCGACTTCATTGACCGTGTATGAGGGGTCCAAGGAGAAAAATTTACTAGACAGAGAGGTATGATCGCCCGAAGAATGATATAATTTTGAAGCACGACGAGATACAATGAATGTGTTCACATGAGTGACGACATAGGGTGCAACAAAAGTCACATAATAGAGAAGTATTATCTTGATTCTTGATAAATCTTTCAGACATATGAACTTCAAGGGCGGAGCTTTGGGTCTGAAGTATAAAGGGATGCCCAAAATTAAGCCGGGTAAGTTAAAAGTAATATGGTTGGGACTATTTAAAATTTTAGAAATTTTGGAAAATGGAGTGGTCAAATTGAAATGCTTGAACGAAAATCCAGTCAAAGGCATGATAAAGGGCTTTAAACTAAAGCTTTATCAAGCAAGAACCTAGAATATTGATGTAATAGCAATTGACCCCACATTTAAAGAAACTAGTAAAGCAATGGAAAAAGGATCACGATACAAAAATTGGCAAAGTTAATCATGTTGAAATGCATGAAAAGAATTTAGAAGTTTCCAAAGTTGAAGTGTTGGCGTGTAAAGTAGCTCCTAAAGACCTGTTTGACCTCGTCAAAATCTAAGACAACAAGTTTGACGTTCCACTGTCAACAATGGGTTTATGCACTCAGTCACGTACAACCCCCTCACATCCCATTGCCATACGACCTCTATTTGGTTCAATCTCCTCTTGTTGATCCAATGGTTTGACCTCTCCAACTACTGCTTGTTGTCAAACTGTTTATGACTGCTGCCATATGTTCTTTGCCTCTTCTCCCAGTACGACCTCCTCTTCTGTTGAACCTCCTATTCAATTATGCTAGACGTACACCCTCCTGATATCCACTCCATCCAAGTATGATCTCCTTTTGGCTAATGATCTTTGTCTTGTTCGACCTGCACTTAGTGTTTGACCCCTCCTACAACATTAACCATCACTATATGACCTCCCAAAAACTTGTCTATAGTCATACGGTTTGTATGACCTCCCTATAGCCTCCCAACAACTGTTTGACCCTCCTACATTATCTCAAAAATCATTCGACTCTCTTTTGATTTCTTCATATTGAAGGGGTTGGCTCTGCCAACAAACCTTCCTATTTATTTCCACTTACAACTTTATATTTTCTCTCAGCAGAGGCAAAAGAAAGAATTTAAGTGTGGGCCACTTGTAGCGGCATTTTTTCAAATATATGGATTTTTAAGGGTTGTAGAAGGTTTTTTGTTAAATAAATTTGTCTGTCGTTTGACCGCAATGGGGTCTACTACAACCATACTCCACTTTGATTTTAAAAGAAGAAAAAGAAAGCAAGTGGTGGAGAATCGCACCAAGAGAAACATATTTTTTCTCAATTTGATAGCCCAAGTAATGTAGGCAAGTTCGGCATGACACAGAAAGCAAACTTTTTTGAGAGCCACCATAAATGTTACAAAATCTCCATGTTATGCGGGGACGCGTCCCCCCAAAAACTTGGCGCCTGAGATGTCTTGGGGATGGGACTAATTTGAAAAGGGGGGCATTACATAAAGAAACAATGTAAAGCAACCAAAAAGTAAGTTAATACAAGAGGGATGTCCTTGACAAAGTCAAGGGTGTTTTTGGGAAGTGCATGCAAATGAATCCCCCCTTTGAAGTATTTGCAGTGTTTCTAATGTGGAAGGGTTGGCATTGAAAGAGCCACTTTAAGCATTGTACGACCATACAAGGCAACTGGTTGTGCAAAGTAACACCAGTATGTCATCTCTTCCCAGTTGCACTTATCTTGAATCAGCGTCACATAGTTCAGCGTGCCCATTGATTGGTTCCACACGACTTCAAACTCTATGATTCACCTTCTCTGCAAATTTCCCAATGTCTAGTAGTGGTAATGGATGGCCTCAACCTAGCTGCACCATTGTGTTGAGCATGAATATACATGAAAATGAAATAAATTTGGGAAGGACCTATTGTACTCTTGTATGTATTGTTTTTGGAGGTCACTACTACCTTGTAACCAACAAAAAACTTATGTAAGATTGTTTTTGGAAGCCACTCATTTCTATTTGAAAAAAAGTCTGCTATGTATAAATCTAATTAAAATTCACTTTGGAAGCTCCAATAATCACTTAATGTCCCTCCAAACAAAGCCTATATGTATAATTTCTATATGAAGAGAAAGGTTGTGTAGATGATAAAAACAGTAAGCCATAGATCAAAACATTTACCCGTTAACATAACCTGACATATTGTATTACAAAGACATAATAAGAATCAAGAGTGACATATGAATACAAAATTTTTTGAGCACAAATGCACATGGTGGACTGTCACAAGCTACTATTCATATTTTTTAAAAATTATTTGTATATTTTAACTATTATAATTTTATATATTATTTTAATAGCATCCCCTCGCTCTCCTGAAGTTTTTCCCCGCAATCCCAAAAACTCCGTCCCCTCATTCCGCTTCCCAGAATCTTAAAGGAAACACTGCTCTAATATCCTAAAGTCTTAAAATAGTAGAAAATTTGTTACATATATAAAATGGTAATACCCCATTAAGGTTTTTCACAAAATCTATGTCTCTTAGATTTTTGTTCAATTTCATCATATTGATTATGAATTGAAACTGGAAGGGAAACACTCCCAAATTGTGTGCCAGGGTGCATCATACTGCCTTAGAGTGCATATTACGGCATTGTGCATACGTGTCTCCTGTGCAACTTGAATACATATTTTAGTTTGCACTCAGATGAACACTGGTTAAAGAGTCCCTACAACTGGGTGCTGGATCATCTTATTAATGACTGACATATCATCTGAAATGAACTCTAAGCCAAATATGTGATAAGAGTTGTGCATGTTTACTATAATCTGGGCACAAAATTCACTGAGATATTGGGCTCAAAAACTGCCAAATCCCCATTGATGAGCCTTAAAAGAAAAACAACAATCACTAGAAACAGTGCAGATCTTGCACACATCAAGGAAATCTATAATAAAAAGCTTCTGAGAAGCAGACAAGACATTTAATCTTCTGATACCAAGAAAACTGAAGTTTACAAAAGAAAATTGTATGTTGCTAATACCAGTCACATCAAGAGGCTTATTATTATGCCCATTATTTGGAATGGGATGTAATACCAAATGAAACAGATCTGCATCTATAATCACAGTAAATCCATAAAAAGAAGCTCCAAGAATGCTTCTCCGGGTGCAGTTCAGCTCTTGAAGAACTTACCCATAAACGTGATCTTATAAACCATTTCAATTTAGTAATGTGTCCACATCCTAATTATAGCTACAGAGAACACAAACGGCAATAAATTCTATACCAGGAGAAGGTACCCTGCAAAAACATAAGGCACTTGCAAGATCTTTTACGAAGTACTATTTATAGTAATGAAAATGTATAGGTGCAACCAGCAGTAAATGATAGCAAGTTGTTGCAGGAACGGCATTGGCTTCATAGCTTTGAAGGCTTAGGGAAAATGTCAGGTGTAAAATTTTTGTGCTGCACTCATACTATCAAACTTTAATCTTCATCTTACCCCTGCACAGTATGAACAATCAACTTACTTAAGAGTTGTTACAATTTAAACAACACTGTCTCGTAGGGTCCTTTTAAGCAGAAACACATCTACTGCATTGGTCCATTTCTCTTTAAGTGATGCTAAATTGCTACGTTGCCAGGATCAACGGATACGAGTATCCGTTTGGATACGGATACGATACGCGGATACGTCAATTTTAAAAAACCCTTGGATACGATACGTCTTGGATACGTCCGTACATATATATTAATATATATATATATATATATATATATATACTTATATATATTTTATGTACATCTACTCATTTTACTCATTTTTTAGTCCATAAAAAACTGAAATAGTAATTCAAAACTTGAATCAATGTTCAAAACATTCAATATACTTAAGACTTTGCATTTTTATTGATCATGTGGCTTCAATCCACTTTGACATACGAATGTCTTAATAACTTCCCAACATGGAACCATAAAAGAACAATTCTGTTGGGTTTAGTGCAAATTTTGCGTTGTAGGATAATTTAACACATTTCATATCGAGTACTCGCAGGCGTGTCTTCTCCACTGATACGTACAGGGTACCTCAGGATACGTCGACGTATACACCTCAAAGTATCCCCATCATACCCCGTACGTCTCAGGAAGATGTGGAGTATCGTATCCATTTGGAATCCGTTTCCGGTGCATTACACAACCTGAATCGGGCATTTGGTTGTATGGTGTATCCATGCAACGTACTCATTTAGATAAGGAAACCAGGAATGAGATGTCATGAATTGCTAGCTTCCTCAACCAAACTTCACGAGTCTGTAAATGGAACTTTCAGGAACTTGTCCTTCAATGATTATGTTCCATCTCAAGACTTTAAGAATAGCCAAAAGCATAAGTTCATGAGAGAATGCTCTTCCTTGGCAACTTCTGATAACTATCGAGCTAATAGGCTAATAACTTGTACTCACTTTGAAGCCTAGATTTTGAAGCTTGCGAGCAGCTTCACTACACACTTAGGCAAACTGCCATTTGGTTGAGGTCTTCATTCGATAAGACTTAGAGAAACTCTTGACGCCATGGAAAACAGAGAAATCTTGTTTCATATGGTTATGGCGGATATTTCACCGCGTACTCTAAATATTTGATGTCCATTCAACTATACGTTATAAGCCAAGAGAGATTAAGAACTTGGAAACCATAGTTCTCTCTCATCATTGGTTCCCAGTGAACTCCCATGTGGATGCAACTTGCTTTGTCGTCTTTTGTCCCAAGGACTTCATATCCACTAGTCTTAAGGGCTCAACGATGCTAAATCTTCTTTGCTTATTGAAAGAATATACTGGGGTGTTATTGGTTCTGTGAAATTCACCCGCGTTTGACCTTGTGCCAGGTATGTCTCTTGCATCGACACGTTGACCATTGCTGGGATTGCTAGTCTGCTAATGCATACAAGTTCTTTTCCTCATAGATTTTTTTTCATTCTTATTCTCGAAATGGACTGGTTCCCTTTTCTCATTAGGGTTGACCCAAACACAACAAAACAACGAGCATAAAATTTTGGTCTCCCATTTTCCAGTATAATGACCATCTATTTGAGTGTTACTTTTATTAATCTAATTGTAGGACTATGTCATCTATTGGGTTTATGAATGTCATCGAGCTGATCGTTCTTTGTGTCGAATGCAATAGCTTCTTGGGTTACAATGTGGGTCTTGATATGGATGTCAAATTGCTGCCCCTTCTATTCTATCAACACCACCTTCTTTGTCATGCATAGTACTAATTTGGCCTATCCATCCACAATTATCCTAACAAGGCATTCCTAATTTGGTCATTTCCATCCACAATTATCCTAACAAGGCATTCCTAATATGGCCTTATCCATCCACAACTATCCTAACAAGGCATTCCTAATTTGGCCTTATCCATCCACAATTATGCTAACAAGGCATCATAAGATGGCTTCAACAAATATATCACACCATGAAATGAATCATGAATTGAAATCTTGCTAACCATATTTGTGCTTGCGCGATTCCTAGAGGTTACATACCATATTGATTTTCAATTGCCAATATGAACATAGGTGTCGATAGAGTTGGTTTGTTTAATGTCCTCCAAGCGCTGCAAAATAGGAAGCAACTTAAACTGTCGCAAAGCTGGAATGAATACTGCGAAGAAGTTTAAGTATGCCACAACTAGATACAAGTCAATTGTCGCGGAGCAAAGGAATGATTTGATGAAGCGGTGGGCAGAAGTGATTTCCAGGGTTTAGTTTGTGTCACGCAAGGAGAATTCGGGAGCCGCCATTTTATTCCCTGGGAAATATCCGCGGTACAATTGGAGCATGCCTGCAGATTGATGCAGAAAGGGGTCCGCGGGTAAATATTGAAAAAGCCGTGGCAAGTAAAGTAGATTGCATCTAGAGACTATAAGTTAATAGAAGTTAGATAAAGCCGCATGAACAAGGCGAATTCAAAGGCGTGGGTCAAAGAGGAAGTCCGCGGATTAGTTGTTGAAAGCCATGCGCGACATAGAGGAAATAATCCGCGTAAGCTAGAACTTGAGTGCTGTTTCCACAAAATGGAAGACAAAGCCACGGAATTGTAATTGGTCCCGCGCTAAAGTTAAAACTAGAGAGCCTTTTGTATTGAAGGCTGGACAACAGTTTTTTGGCAGGAGCCATAGTACCGCATTGCTTTCTAGATTCCAGATGATCTGATCTTTACAAACTTGATGGAAAGGTCTCAACGTCCTCTATGCAATGGAAACTAAATTTCTTAATTTTACCAAGGATTAGATAGTGGAAAGTGTAGGAAGACTTCTCCAACACGCAAAAGTATTTGGAGTTCCAGGCGGCTATTTGCAACCACCAAATTTAATGCAGTACCCCCTAGGGCATCCATATTTTCATCATAACCAAGGAAAATGGCGTGTGTGCAATGGATAACCAGAGGCGCCCATGCTTTCTCAGAGAATTTAATGACAACTTGGTGGTTGAATTTGAAATTCAATTCCCTCTCCTTTTCCTCTTCTTCTTCCTCTCCTTTTCTATAAATGTAAGAGCTCTGCTCATATAAAAGAGATCTCTCTTTGTTGTAACAGGACACCATGTCAAAATGAATGGCCTACTTCCCACGAAGTTTTAGACCTTGGTACTTGGTCTCTACAATGTATTTTCACCTCTCTGCCATGAATGTAATCGACTGTGCATCCCTTAAGCAATAAAATTGGATTTTGTGGCTATCTCTCTGCCCTGGTCTCGCATTTTAGTTCTCCTTGCCTCTCTGTTTGCATTTCTTGGCATGTTGTGTGTTTCCTTACTTGCAGGCTCCATTTCATGTGTTGTTCATGCAAAGAAAGCGGATCTGAGTGGTTCTTGTTTGTGCACGTGTGCTCATTCACCCTTCACCAATGTTTTCCTTCTTTCTTTCGCCTTCTGTGGAGAGTGATCGACCCTTTATTGGTGCTATCGCCTTCTTTAGCTTAGGATTTCCCCTTTCCTACATCTCCTTCTATCCCTGGTCCCTTGGCATGTTTAGGTTAGGATTTGCAAACTTCAGTATTAGGAGTAGTGTTAGCATTAGGATAGGTAGAGGAAGTCGTCCTTCTCGGAGGTCTGTCTCAGGTTTGTAGGCCCCACAACTGAGAGACACTTGACCATGTTGCCTCAGAATTCTTGGTCATTCATGATCATATCCAGGGTGCAATTTTGAGCTCTTCCAAGGTTCTCTGTTGCTTTGTCGACCTTCGGAAAGTCTTTGACTCTGTTCCACGGGAAGCTCTTTTCCTGAGACGCAGAGATTGGTATTTCCGAGACTCTTTTAGCTGCCATCATGCACCTTTATGAGGAGGCTCTTGGCCATTTTCGTACTGCTACTGGGTTCTTTGGCTTCATTAGGAGCACTATTGGGGTCAAGTAGGGTTGCAAATTTGTCTCCTACATAGTTCGGTATTTATATGGACGAGCTAGAGGAATTTCTCAGAGATCACATCCAGCAGGAGGACGCTTGTCTTCTCCACCAAGTCCTGATCTATATTCTTCTTTTTGCAAACAATGTGGTCCTTCTTGCCTCCTCGACAAAAGGATTACAGAGACAACAGGATGCTTTAGCCCTCTTTTGCAACCGCAGGCAGTTGACAGTTAACCTAAGTAAGACCAAAATTATGATCTTCAATGCTCTGAAGACATCTGAGTTTCATTTGTTCTACAAGGGGGAAGAGCTTGAGATCACCAACTCTTACACTTACCTGGGAGTACTCTTTTCTGGCCCTTGCTTCAGTTTATGACCGACCCTTCAGCCTCAGGTTAATAAGGGCTATGGTTCCCTAACGATCTTGGAGAGACAGTGCTTCCACCATCACTTCCAGGACATCTCGTCCAAGTTTTCCCTCTCAGATTCTCTTGTCAGACCCACGGTTCTTTATGGCTCGGAGGTGTGGGGTCCTTCCTTACTTGAGTCTGACTGGGCTACAATGGAGAGAGTTCAGATCCTCCTTATCAGACAGATCATCAGATGCAAAGAGACTGTTCCTCATCATATCATCCTTGCCGAGTTTGGAGCTCGTCCCTTTCAGACTAGAGGTCATCTTTGGTCTCATCTCACTCTTGCACCGTATCCAGGGATTTTCAGATTCCTCCACTGAGGGCAGGGATAGGTACATCTACCTTGCTTACTGTTCTTCTGAGGCCATTGCTCTTCAACCGACCGTAGTGGCCGTGTTCGGTGTTGGTATGCCGAGTGTCACTCTCGTCTTCTTGGATCTATTGGGATCAACATGGACTGTCTCCCCCTTTTAGGTACTCCATGGATGCTCCTGCTCATCTCCTTTCCGAGCAAGCAGGATTTGCACAAAATCATCAGAGACGACATATACAAGACTAGTTCATTCAGCATTACCTGGACCAACCCTCCTGATGAGCTACGATGCCCGAAGATGGCCTTCTATGCCAATCACTTTCTTGATAGGTCAATAATTGACTCATCATTTGGCCCACCTATATCTCCCGTCATTGGATGCATGCTCTTCGCATTTCCCTGGGCCAGTTCAGAGTTGGCTCTCATAGGCTTCGGGTCGAGAGTGATCACCAGATTGGATCAGTTCTGAGAGGATCTGCTAGCTTTGCTCCCTCCAGGAGGTTGAGACGGAAGGAACACTTCATTTTCCGATGCCCCATCTACTATGAGATTAGAGGGAGGTTTCATTGTCTCTTCCGTGAACTTCCTACATTCACGACTTTCTTCAGGTATTATGATCAGAGGTGTCTTGCTCTCTATTTACAGGAAGCTCATTAAGCTCCGTGACAAGGCCCTTCATCCTCCATCCAGGGAGGCTACTATTCAAGACGGATCACATCTTTCTTTGACTTTGGTCCCGGGTGTGAGGGGCACTCAAGCGGGGGCATGATCCCTAGTAGGAGAATCTCCTAGCTAGGTCTGTCAGGATTAGAGGAGCTTCTTCCTTGAGTCAGAGACTTCCGGATTCGTGCACTCAGCCAAGAGCCCCCTCTTTTACGGACGACAGACCACTAGGTCCACCCAGAGAGCTTGACATCTCCACGGAACATGGGCGTCTCCAGATAGTTTCCAGTTCCTTGATACCAGACAACAACACATCACCAATCTCATATTACAGTTGACCTTGGGTGACAGTCGTGAGGGTTGATGTCGAGGCCTTCTCCCTCCGCCTTCCTCTCATCTTCTTCGTGCTCTCTTCTTCTTTGTTCTTCTTTTGTTGTTTTCGGAGACCCGTTCTTGGGTTTTCTCCTGTTGTTTCTACTCCTGCTTTGTATGGGTATAGTCCCATTGACCTATTTTGTAGTCATTTGTTGGACATTTAATATAATTATCTTATCTTATCTTATCGTATCTTATCTATGTGGAGTCAGGTTTCGCCACTATACTCATTGGAAGTAAGCCTGATGGCTATGCAATTCGAGGTGTCCCATGGGAAATTTATGGGAACTTAAGGAAGTTTGGGGCAGCATGATGATACTTTGGAATAACTTATTGGCGGGTCATGCCTTGGATTGACAGAAGAAACTGAAATTAGTGTTCACACTTACGATTTTCCTAATGCTTCATGTGCAAGATTGAAGACACGTGAACGAAAGACTGCTGTCCTACACACTCCATGAAGAAATTTGGTGAGTGGTGCAGCATCTAGAGTTTAGTAAAGCTCGGGCTCTGTTTGTTGAGCATTAACCACATATTCATGAGTGAGGACACCATCACTTGGAGCACATAGTTACCAGGAGATGGGTATGAGTGCTGGTACCCATTTGAGATGGGGAATGAGTATGCTGTTTAAGAAAATAAGTTCTTCCCAATGCTTCACATTTGACCGACGACCGGTATCATATATGACTTTACAAGTACATTTAACCCCACATGTCATGTCCCTTTTTGGAGGCTGATTTCTGAAGACCTTAACCCATTCTCTCCCCGTGGGTCTAAGGAGAAAAGCAAGGGGAAGATCTGAATTATGTCTTTATTATTGTTTAGATAGTTGTTTTCATTTATCATTTATCCTATTGGAAGCCTTGTGCTCCAATAGAGGAACTTAAGTAGTTAGTAATAAAGGTATTATGAGCATGTAGGCTCCAAATACCATTTAAATATTTAAAAGCACTTACTTTAAGGGGCCAGCCATCATTAAATATGTTCATAAGCACTCCTTGTGGCTATTTAAGAAGGTCGCTTGGGCATTAGTGATTCATGTTTTTTGGTGATTATTCATATCTTGGTGAAAGTTGGCTAGTATAGCCCTTTTACTCTCTCTCAAGGACGAAACCCCTTGGGTTGAGGACCTCATCCAAGGACGAAAACCCTTGGTTGGGAAACTTGTGAAGGACGAAAACCCTTCATGAGATTTTGGTGTGCAAGCTGGTTTGAAAGGCAATAAAGTATCTATTTCTTGCAAGTTTGGTCTCTTTGGTGCCATATTATATTTGTTTAGAGTGGAGCGACCCACCTTGGAGTGGAAATTTGGTATGTGTGATACTAATTTGGCAAATCTGAAATTACTAGCTTATTCTTCATAATTTATAAGGCCAATATCTTGAGTTTCATGAATTTTGGTGCTTCCTAAGTTGAATTGTGAATTTTTAAAGTAACACTGCAAACAAGGGTTTCATTGAAATTCATATCTCCATATATAGGGCACTAAAAATCAGATTTCTTGCATTATATGATTGTTGATGATATATCATAATTTTAGAGACTTAAGTGAAGTTGATTGGAAGGGTTTTGAAGGCATGAAGGTGGGGTTGAAACCCCAAAACAGGTCGCTGCCCTAGAAAAGGGTTTAATTTGCAGGTTTACAGGTTTATAACAGCAGCTCTATAATCTGATTTGTGAGTTTTTAGCCATTTCCCGAGTCCCCCTAAAAAGGGACATTACCCTAGTAAGCAACTTGCCTTTAGTTTTGGATTGGCAATCCCTAGCATGTGAGCATTACTAACTCGACTCAGCAATCAGGGCTTTTGTAAAATAGATTGGTGGCATATCTAATGTGCAGCAACCTGGGTAACCCTCTTGCTTTGCATACTGAATTTGGATAGTGTAAGGGAATATCATGTGCTCTGACTTGGAAATGGATTTATGGGCCTCCGATATCCCAATATGCACACTTCATAGATCTGCAGTTGATCAGGGGTCTTACATGGGATACGAGCCTTCTTGCACCTGTGTGCTTAGAGTACAAATGAATTGGTCAGATGCAGAATTTAGGGGGTTGTTTTGGTAAAGTTCATAGTGCTACAGAACATATCCGCTTGATCGTGCATTTGAAAGCTTCTAACCTTCTAGTTGGTATTATGCATATATTAGGGGGCTTCACTACAAAAAATGGCTGTAATTGAGCTAAGTTAGTGAATTTTCCAAGTGGTCAACTGTCTGGATGTCAATGTTCTAAATTTAATATTTGTTGCAATAATCTATTCGTCCCTAAAGGGGATATTACAATAAAAGAGATGGATAATTCATTCATTGAAAATGCCTACCAACTCTTCAGCTACGTGGATCATATCCATTGAAGAGGCAGCCTTGCTGGGAAACTCCAAGACTGTTATTCATCAGCATTTTAAGTAGCTATGTTGCCAAAGTGGATTACACAAAATTTGCCTTGAATAAGAAAATGAGATAGCTTACATGTAGGGAAGATCTTCAAGCAAGGTTGAGATATACACTCTTGAAAGATTTTCACCACTGCTTGCTTCATGAGATATACTATCACAATTTCTCCACAATGTTGGTATGGGAAACCAGGTATGCAAATAAGTTCAGATTTTCATGGGCCAAGATGAAGTAATGTATTGCATGCCCTGATTGCTTGGTACAAACTGAGTTGTAATGTTCCTTTATAAATACTGTTGTACAGTTGTTGATTAACTTTTGTACAACCTGTTGTGGCAAATACTTTGCTTGCTGTCACATGGATATGAAGCATTTAGTCGTGAAATAAAAATAATATTTTAGTCTATTTGAGAGCATTGTCAATCTTTTTTGGCCTAGCCTAATATAGCCCAAGGAAAACATAAATAACTTTTAAAAGTAAAGATATTCAATGTTAATAGAAGAAAGTAGTTAATAAAATATATATTTAAAAAAAACACTGAAATGTACCTTTTTTTCAATATCGCTGTCCACAACAAGTTTCTAGCTCCCTAGAGATCCACTTTTTTTGATAGCTGGAGACGAGTCTCTGTGCAACACTGGTATTTTATCATTGGTTGCAAGGAGTTTCCAATAGGGACTATCTATGACTGATGTGGTATTTTAGCTAGGAGAATGTTGCCATGGAAACAGAATACGGAAACGGAAACGAGTAAACGTAGGAAAATATGACCCCCACAATTACTACAACCTCTATGTCGCCAGGAAACGGAAACAGGTACGGGTACAGGTACGAAATGTGGAAACGTACAATATATCATATATATATATGGGTATGATATATATACGGGATATATATATACTATCTAGTACTCATTTTAAAATTGTACTCCATAGACCATAAGAGATAAGTATAATTGATAAAACACTCAAAATATTTTGTATTCATTGAAATAATACATTATTATCATGTATACTTATCTCTAGGACGTTTCGAAGGAGTTTCCATTTTGGAAACGTTTCGAGGGCGAAACGGGGGGGCCGAGGCTTTTTCTGGTAACAAAATACAACCTAGATAAAAATAACCGAATAATAGGCAAAACATGATGGAAATTATATAAATACAATTGAAAACTCTATCACAAAGTATAAAGACTCGTCAAAGCGCAAACACTAGGATTGACACAAATAGCACAATGGCCCGAGACCTATAAGCTATGAAGAACACACAATCCTTTACTCTCCCCCACTTCCCAAAGAAACATTACTTTACGGATTTGATGGAAAGAACAAATATCTTACTAGGCGTGGTTGAGATTTTATTTTCATGTGCAAAGTAAATAATGAAGATAAATTGCCATTAATATCTACACCTCAAAGAAACGAATTTAGAATGGTATAGTAATAATAATGAGCTTTACTGCTTTGGTTTTACTCATTTGTTTTCAGTGCTTTTTAATTTTTGTTTGATTAGTCTTTGATCCTAGGGTCTTTTTACCCTAGCGATTTCTATTGTAATTGGATGTATTCTCAAGTCCCATTGACCTACTATTGGTCACTCATGGTTATTAATATAATTTAATTTCATTTCATTTCAAACAACAAGAGACCAAATCAAGAGACCCTATGGAATCTTGTACTAACCTAAAAACTAGAATGGACTATAGATTTGATCCCCACAATGACATGGTAGACTATCTTAGGCTGAACGCCAGATTTAATGATTTTGAGGAGGATAACAAACCATACTTTTTCATGTTTCTTCAGGTTGCGAACTCATCAGGAGCTGCTGCTGTTGCCGCAATCAAAGTAGCAAAAAGGAAAGAAAATATGGGAAAACTACTTGCGGTAAGTATCTCATTGAGGTTACCCTATAACTATGATGTCTGTGGCAAAGATTTAATAGTTTGAAACTAACCATATGTAGATCTGTATCAATGTTTGTGGACTTCAGAATATTGTTTTATGGTGTTATTTCAAACGATAATTTCCCTAAAGAAGTAATTAATGTTTAAAATATAAATGTCAAACCCAGATTTTTAAAAAATGAAGCACTATATAACATCCTACAAGTTCCCACCTACCACTGTCTGACGATCTTCTGTCCAAACCATCAAACAACAAAAAATCCTTTGCAAACAAACAAAGATTGGTCTGTTCCAGCCATAGGTTAAGTGAACCTTTCAACTGTTCCCTCTGATGGGGCCATGGCTTCCTTCATTGCCTCTCCACTCCCATTGTAAGCCAACCTAAATAACAAATCAATAGTCCCCAAGGAACCAACGTGGCACTGTAAAGAGTATCTAAAGTATTTTCTGCAATATCATGCACATATATCCATTTCTAGGGCCAACTTTCCCACAAAGAATAAAATGGATGCCATCTAAAAATGGATACTCCCCCTAGGGTCTATTTCTCCATTTAATGAAATGGATGAAAGACTGAATTTTGAAAGACAACGCATTGGTATACAGATTTGTGGGTGCCTATCCAGGACACAAGACTCTAACAAGAAAATTGGAACTCCTTTGCCTCAATGAATATCTTGATGATGCGGATCCCAAGAGGTGCAGGGGACAACACTCTAAATGAGGATTTAAATTTGCTATATGCATATGCACAAGCAATATAAATAAGATTCAAAGATAGTGAAAACAATAGAACTGGAACAGAAAATTATATTAATTTGTATGTTCTCTACATGGCATATTCTCAAGGGTGATGTATGGCTGCTTATCTTCCAAGTTCTACCTATCTATCGCTACAAATGTGTGTACTCATATTACAAAGCCACAAATGATGAAAGAACCGTTATGGAAATTTAATAGTTTGGGATTCCGTGTGTGACTCTTCACATTCTGATGGTTATGTGTCTTGACTGCAAGGTGCGTGGTATGCTGATAGATGCCCTGGCATAATGCCAGCCCTGGAAGTGCCCCCCAGCATGGTGCGAAGTGTCCACGTGGCTGTTTTGAATTTTGGATGTTCTAAGAAAGAACTGAGTTGCATGGCATGTCTGTAGGTGTTTGCACAAATGGTCAATGCCGTGTAGAGGTCACGCGCATGGACCGTGTTGGCACAGTGCTGTGCAAGCAACATGCAGTATGTAGAGGTTGCACTAAGTGGAATGAGGAGTTGCACTGAATGTCGTTGAGATTGATCATCAAAAATTTGGCTTGGGTTGTTTCCCGAGAAAGGGGATGCTGCCCCTCAACCCTGCAAGGGCTATGCCCTTAACACATTTCTGGGCTGTTTCACTTTCTGATGAAAGGAGTAATGTCGTCTTCTAAGCTGCATGGCATGTGTCTTGGCGTAGGTGCATGATACAAGGGACGATGTGGAGATGCTGGAAGTGTAGAGCTGCATGAGTGACCAAGGTACCCAAGGAAAGAATGAAGGATGGTGCAGCTGCACACGGATCAGTGGTTGTCTGAAACAGTCTTTAATGATCGTTTCTTCCACAAAGCAAGCACAAGACGATTCCTTCCAAGGGGGTCCTTGGTTCATGAAGTAATCTGGATTGTTTATGTAGAATTGGTCACCTTCTCTCAATCTCACGAAGGACTTGCTTGGTATAGAGCCAATATAAGTCAAGCTTCATCTCTTATGAAATGGATATTGGCATGTATCCTGTTTAAGGAAAATTGGAACAGTACTAAGAGAATACATCACGGCCTTGGAATTTACCAAAAAATCCTCTGGCCTTTAACTATGCTAGCATATGCATCAATAATGACTTAGATAAACCGTTTCCAGACAGATTAATACTTGAAATGGGAGGTATTGAATGGTAACAACCTTTGAAGTGTGAGAACATCCCCTTCAGATGCAAAATCTACCGTGAGCATTGACATTTAGCTAGAGTCTACCCAACATGAGAAACAAGTCACACAACCACCAATGGAGATAGAGCAAAAATGTAAGTATTAGGTACCTCCTAGCCCTTTTTCTCTTGTAGATCACAACAACAAAATTCAAATAGGAGAAAATCCGATGAAACAACATTTAAAAAGGCTTACACCAGATTAGGGAATGGTTCAATTAATCAAACAACACGACCCTATTTTACAAACCTATTTGCTGCTCTTGTTGATATTGAGACAGAGGACATGGGAGGCATCCAAGTATTCAATGAAGAGATCCAAGCAAAACCAGTAAATATATCACAAAGTAAGCCCAACAATCCTGTACAAAGAAGGATAAACAGATGAAACAGCCTCAAAGTTTATTGCAATTCACTTCAAAGGCTTCTTCATTAAATCAACAAAGGAAATAAGGTCAAATTTAAATCTACCCAACACGAGGATCTCATTCCAATGAACTTTCATATGCGGGAACCCAAGGCCATACAATCTACAAAGGAAAAAAGAATCAACAAGGGACTACACTTAATCAGAAGAAGATTCAAGCATTAATAAAACAGCAGACAAGATGATACAAATATGGGCTCCCAAAAACATTGCTCTCTCAGAAGTATGGGAGGAAGACCTTTGCAGAACTGAGGGAAAAAAACATCATAACCCCAATGAGTTCTTAATGTGAATTCTACCTTGCAATATAAGGGGCTTGAGATTGCCTAATAAACACCTCTTTCTCAAAGGTTTGATTAAGAGAGAACATCTTGACATGATCCTTCTTCAAGAAACTCTTAGAGCTGAAGCTCTTAAGCTCGTTAAGTTTGCAGGATTTCAGGTAAGCAAGCAAACCATATGGTGGAAAGATACAATCACCCTCATACATTCTGACCTTGCAAAGTATAATCTTATATCCTCCAAAAGTTTCAATTGACGGCTTCATGCCAATTTTTTCTAACGAAATTCAAGACATCTGTAATATTATGGTAACAATAGAATACCCATGATTGAGTAACTGACATCCTAAGTTCTTAATGCCTCTGTCCAAAGTCTGATCATATTGGGAGATGTCAACATGGTTTGGGTTCCAGAGGAAAAAAAGGTGTAGTTGCTTCAATAATAGAATAGCAAAGGTTCTCAATAAACTAGAACTCTTAACACCTCTTTGATGCTGTCGGAATTCACACAGGGTCTTTTTCTCCTGTAGTAACAAATGAAACGGTAAAAGCCATATAAAAAAAAATTTAGACACAGATTTATAAAATCGCCATATGGCTGCAAGAGAGAGTGACACCATGCTTCTGGATCATGGGATGATTTTCTTAAAAATATCTCATGATTCTTATAGGCAATGGACTAACCAATTCAGATTTGAAAAAATGTGGCTTGCGTACCCCAATTTCATTAACAAAGACAATGGATGGTGGTATGAGGCTCTGCTCATCCCTGGATTTGCAATGTACAAATATGCTGAAAAGCTAAAGTACATAACAGGAAAATTAACCATCGGAACCACACAAAAATTGGCAATATATTTGAGCAAGGAGAGATCATAAAAACCAAGATAGCTGCTACTTAGAAGATTACAAGGGAACAAGATTAAAATAAACAACACGACAAAGAAGAACAAAGTCTAATTCAAGAGTTGACAATAGTACGAAAATGGGAAGAATACTATTGACAACAAAGATCCAACTATCAATGGATTAACTAGGGAGATTACAACACTATTATTTCACTCTTTTGCCCTGAACAGGAAGCATATCAATACAATTCGAAGAATTGAAATAGGGAATGGAGATTTATTGAGTTCTAATGTTGAGATCTCATTTCATGCTTCAAATTTATTTTAGGAAATCCTAACTAGGCCTCCCTCTTCTTCTCAAAGAAGAGGATGCTACTTGATCTCCTAAATAATTTGCTAACAAGTATTCAAGAGTGTTGTCACCCTCAGAATTCCCCTCATTTTTCAAGTCAAGCTTTCAAAATTTTTGTGTTGGTGCCTTTGAGAGATGTTTGAGCAGAGCGAGAAGTCTGGAGAGATAGAATAAAATTCGTGCTTTGAACAAGTGAGTGCTCATTTGCAATCTCGCCCTGTTAATTTAGAATCTTGCAGTCTGCATGGTTCCCGTCTGGATGCTTGAAAATTGTTTCCTCCATTCAAATGAAATTGTCAAATCCTTCTCTATGACCGTGGATCGCGTCGAGCTTGGCATTGTTTACAGTTCCTCTTTCCATGAGGAGCAATGTGCTATTCAGGCGTAAATGGCGGAGTTTTCCCTCTTTGTATTTTTCCATAGTCGTGAGTGACGGGCGTATCTTCCCTGTCAATTTTTGGCCCCAGCATCCACGAGTACGTGGACATCTTTGATTGGATGCGGGAAGGCGGGTTGTCGGGTCACTTTTGGAATTTTGGTTTTGTATGAAGAAAGGCAGTGTTCAATCGAGGCCCAAATCGGCTAAGTATAGAAGGACCGCAGAAGGTGCCACGTGTCTCTGTCGGCACACTTTTGGTATGGCACAAAAAAACGTAGACCCCAAACGTGCGGAGGCCCTCCACGCATCTAGAGTCCGAAAAGACAAAGCCAGCCGATAAATCAGCTAAGTATGAAGAGCCGGCAGAAGCCTCCACGCATCTCAATGGCGCACCTCCAAAGGCCAAGTTCAAAGAAGGATCCCAAGTGAGCGCAGACTCGCCACGTGCCTCTTCGGTGCAAATTCAGAAGTGAGACCCAAGGGACAGACCCCAAATGAGCGCCAACTCTCCAAGTGTTTAGAGCCTCAAAAAGTTAAATCGGTCGTTGAAAGGTCTAAGGCCAGCGGAAAGAACCACGTGTCAGCTCAGCGCAACTTTAGAGGTGAAATACAAAGTGAGTCCCCAAACAAGTGAAGCTTCCACGTGTCTAGAACCCAACATAGTTGCTCCTAAATAAGTAGAAGGGACCCAACCTAAAAATGGAGAAAGAGGAGCGGGTCCAAATTGGTTAAGTACAAAAGGATCGGCAGACGGCGCCACGTGCCTCATCGGCGCACCTTCAAGGGTCGAAGCCAAAGGTCCCCCAAATGTGTGCTACCTCTCCACGTGCCTCATCAGTGTAACTTCAAAGGCACGGCCTACGCTAAATGTTCACTCCACATGTGTCTAGGGTCCGATAGAAGTCAAATGGGCAGCAGGCGCTTGAACTTCAACTAAGTGTAAAAGGACCAACAGAGAGCTCTCCACATGTCTCAATGGTGCTACCTTCAAGAGTCGAAGCCAAAGGTGGTCCCTCCAGCACTAGTGCCATCTTTCCACATGTCCCAGGTCTAAAAAGGGAACAGAGCTGACCATTGAATTGACTAAGTATAAAAGAACCGGTTTGCGGAAGTCCTCCACGTGTCATCATCGGCGCAACTTTAATGGGACAAAACCTAGAGGCAAGTCCCAAATGTGCGTTAAGACCTCCACGTGTCCCGGGTCAGACATATGGCCCCGCCAAACAAAAGGGACTTAGCCAAAACACAAAGAAACAAGGCAAGGCAGCGGAAGGAGCCACGTGTCTCTCTAGCACTCTTTCAAGAGGCAAATACCAAATGAGTTTCCAAATGAGCGGGAAGCCTCCACGTGTCCCGGGTCAGACATAAAGCTTTCACCAAATGAAGGGAAAAAGTAAAAGGTTAAGCCCGCATCGAAGATTCAAAGCAGGAGAGGTGGACCATCGGGGAAATTTAAGATTTTGAGCCTTGTTTCCATAAAAGGTCTAAAGTGAAAAAGTGAACCAAGGCCCCACTCATGCCAAGGGAAAAAGTCAAATATTGAGCCTGCCAAAGCAGGGAGGTGGATCATCAGAGCCTTTTGAGATTTTGAGCCTTGTTTCCAAGAAGGAAAAATTCAAAGCGCATCCAAAGTCAAAACGGAAGGCGGGTTGGCAGGAGAACTTTGAGATTTTGAGCCTCATTTATAAAAGAAGTAAAATTATAAAGTGAGTCGCGACTCGTTACCACTCAGGTAAAGCCACGTGTCAGACCTAAATACAAAATGTGAAGTTGTGGGCTTGCGGGGAACTTTTTGCACTTTTGCATCTTTTGCGTTAAGGTCGCAATTTCAATTTCGGGCCCACGGATCCATTTTTGCATTTTCGCCATTTTTGTATGGATTCAATTCAAATATTCAAATGAGCATAACTTTCGCTCCAGTGCTCAAAATTTGACAAATTTTATACTGTTGGAAAGGTCTTGGTCTCCTCTACGCCATGGAAGCATAAAATATTGTTTTTAGTAGGAGTTGATGGTTGGAAATATGGAAAACGTCTTTCAAGCCATTAATGCAGGATCTGATTGCTTCAAACATATCAGATTTGATCTGATTTCCATCCTTTCTTCTCCAACACGCCAAACAGACATGGGAAGCCGACTGGAAACCTTGATTTGGGTGAAAATATGGAAAACATCTTTCAAGCCATTAATGCAGGATCTGACTGCTTCAACTAGATCAAATCTGATCCAATCTGCCATCCTTCCTTCTTCAGCACGCCAAAGACATGCAGAACTAGATTTGACAGATTGTAGGCGGATTTGTAGGGGCATTGATGGTTGGTGGTTGAGCTTCCAAATCATATTTTCTTCCTTCTCTTCTTCTCCTCTCTTTGCTTCATCTATAAATGTAAGAGCTTGGATCATTGCAAAAGGTTGGACTATAATACTTTTGAAGTGTAAATAGAAAAATAAATCAATACAGAAGAATTTCCCCTTTCTCTCTATCTTCATCTATTATCTCTTCTTTCTTATCTGAAATTTGTGGATCATTTATCTTCTGTAATAAGAAACTTTGTGTTCTTATTGATATAATTTCTAGAACTTTGTGTCTATGGAATGATATCTTATGCTGTGAATGTGAATGATTCTGTTCTGTATCACTCTTGCTCAGTACGTATAGGGTTATACTCTACTATCTATATTTCCTAAAAGTGTTGTTATATTTTTATCTTTCCTTTCTTTAGTTCTTCTATTCGTTTATATTGATAATATTTTGGTATAAAAGCATTTAAAGATGTCAGAGGTCCAACCCTAAGATGAAAGTGTACATTTGTATATAAGCTTTGTTGCTTTCTTTCAATAAGGGAACATCTCCCATAAAGAGGGACTTGATGCCCCCTGACTGTGGTTTTGATCAAAGTACCATTTTAAAACCCAACAAAGAGGCAAATGATAATCAAATGATGAAGCCAACAATAAAAAAAGAACTAAAAGGTATAGTGTCCAATTTTCATCTAGTCGAGTCCCTGGGGCTCGATGGATTACTCTCTTTTATACATATTTTTTGGGATACTATTAAAGATGAGAAGGAATATCTCCAAGAAGATTACCGAAAGCATAACAAATTGTTAAAACAACTCAATTGCACAGAATCCAAAGGCTTCCCAAGCTCATAGGATAGACCAATACCGAACGATTGATTACCTTATGTAACGTGGTCTACAAAATAGTATTTAAACTCACTTCCTCTCATTTCCAAGGTTTTTTTCCCAAACTAATCTCAAACACTCAATTGCTTTTGACCTTGGGCGAAAGATCAGGAATAACCAGTGTCCTACGGAGTCTTGGAACAAGTGGATGGGGGGATGGCAGGCCGGTCTCAGAGACGGGGGGACCAAAGGCCTCGGTTTAGGGACGGCGGCACAAATATATATAACACTTGAAAAATTAGTTATAAAAAAATGTATAAGGAACAACAAATGAAACTTTGAAATACTAAACACATTGCATTGAACAATGAAAATGCCAAATATCAATATATTAATATTTATATTCAAAATGATGATTACATTCAAAATTCAAATACAGTTGTCTAGTGGCTCAATGCCTCTAATGTGTCTAATCATCCCCAAAATCTGTGGCTGTTGACCAATGTTGTTCCTCATCACTCGAACTACTAGACTCCTCAAGGTCAAGCTCCCCCAAACTAATGCCAACCAACCTTGTCTGTGCGACATCATCATCAATCTGAGATGGCTCCTCTGGCTTTACATCCCATCGAGCTGTTGAACTCTCCTTGTATGTAAGTGTGTTGTGGTCAATGAGACGCAAGGTGACTAAGTACAACTACAAGCTTCTCCGCCCTCTCAGAGGTAAGCTTGTTCCTCTTCATAGAGTGGATGAAGCCATAAGTAGACCAATTCCTCTCAGAAGTAGAAGAACTAGAAACTTCAGACAATAAGCGAATGGCTAGTGTGGTTGTCAAAGAATCAAGCCCATGCATAGTCCACCACAAAATTGGGTCCTCTTGCACCATAGTCTCCCTATCCATCTTGGCCTCTTCTAATTATCCCCTGGAGAGTGGCAAATTTTGTTCCACTCCATACGAATAGTGTTGGCATATGTGTAGAATTGTACATTTTCTGAATAGCCTTCATGAACCCTGCCCTTCACCTCTAACAATCTTGTATAGGGGTAACTCTGTCTAGGCCTTTGCACATACCACTTCGGGTTCAATGCATAGGCAACCATGTGCAAGGGAGTGTTGAGCTTCTCCCATCTATTCAATGAATGATTGGTTGAATATGGTCATTGTAGAACTAGCAATGTAGGGTCTTTCTCTTGTACAATGACCTTCATTTGACCACACTAATGGCACTCATACATACAAGGCTAGGTGTAGCACATACTTCGAGTTCATGCATGCAGCCTGCAATGAGCTTCTCCCATCTCCAATGAATGAGGCTGAATATGGTATAAAACTCCAAGTAGGGTCCCTTGTACATGGCCTTCATTTGGCCAAGCTATTGTAAATGACTCATACATCCAAGGCATGCATTAGACTCCCCATTTCTAATGACGTTGGAGTGGAGTAATGAAAGAAAAAATGTATTTCGCATCAACCCAAAATATGTCACTCTTCACCACCTCCTTCACCACTCTTCCCTTGCTCAGAATTAAAATCGAATCCACTGATTCCACTCTGCTATCATGACCATTAGCTGCAATGCCTCTTGACAACTCAAAGCATCCTCTATTAAGAGAATGAAATATGATGCACATCTAGTCTCTACAGGTTTCACAAAACTGAATTAGAGAATCACTCAAATGTCCCTTTCCCAAGACGAAATCAGAAAATTTTATATATGTAAGATCATCAGGAAAATACCAGATGTCTGACCATGAAAATTGGAAAATCTGAAATCTGCAGAATGAATTTTTGAAATCAAGTTTCCCCTTATAGATGAAACCATATAATTTTGGACTTCTAAAATCTGAAATTATAGAAAATTTATGATATGCCTTAGATAGACAAGTCACATCACTAAAATACAAAATTCTTAGAAATTTAAGATATTTACCTTCAAACCCTTAGATGTGCAAACAATTTAATTCTGATTTTCCTGATAAAGGTATGAAAATAGCAATTTTATGGAAATAAATTGTGGAATTTTATCACAAAGTGCAGAAATTGTATTTTATTCCAAAACAACAGTTGAATACAAATATGTAGAATTTGATTTGGGAAAAAACCTTGTAAATGATGGGCAGTATCCCTAGGAATGTGATGTTACCCTAGGGTGATGACATCAGGGTGGAAAATGGGACCAAAAATGTGCTGCCAATGCTAGGAATTATGAAATGAAGCCCTGAAATGAATGACCTAACTTATTGAAGGATGTAGGTGTACAATCTTCATTGGCTGAATTTGATGTAGATCTGAGCTCCCAACACTTCCCTAGCACTATTTGATGAAAATAAGATTTGAGTAACAATTGTAATTCTTGGGTAGAATCACCACAAATAACTGGATGTTTATTATCCAAAACCAAGGCCCTTATCCACTGTAAGAGTTTAAGCTCTTCTTGGATGCTCTCCAACAAAGAACATTCATCCTCGTTGCTGGTGGACTGAAATATGAAGTTCAATGCTCAAACTCACAATGAAATTGGTTGATTCAAAAAATCAATTGAAAAAATATGCCTCCAAAGGAACCCAATTCCCTTTTATGAAGGATTTTTCATTTCACCTTTTGACCGAGGTAACCACCCATAAAGCAATGCCCCACTTCTAATTTTTGGTTAAATTTCTTTATTAAAATCAACCAATATTTTAATGTAAAGTAATATAAGTATTCCTTTTTATAAAATAAAGTTACTTTTTGAAAACAACTTGAAATTTCTTTTCAATATGTTTGTCACACTTTAGCCCACATGAAATTAAATTTCAGGCTTAAGTGGTCTTCAAGTTTGATTGAGTTTTTGTAGGGGACATAAAATCCTTCGTTCCCAAAATTGCTCGCCCTCAAACAGATTGCAAGCTGAAATGCTTGAGCTCTTTCCATCAATGGCTATCTCTGTGAGGTGGGATGGCAAGCAACTTTCTTATTAATGTGGGAACTGGGCACATCCCATATTCACAGTTACGCTGCTAATTTTTTGCCCTCCTGATCCCAGCACCTTTGAGATTTGTGAACCTCTGAACTGTTCAAATCAACATTGCATCCATTTAAAATGACTGCCTAAATTAATATTTTACTAGGCACTTGGAATTTACCTCTAGTATTTGGCATTCTCTATGTAAAGTGCTGAGGTCTTTACTTTCCTCTAAGGAACACAAATGAGCAAATTACTTAGCAGACATATCGTTTTGCTAACCCTTCTCCTCGTAGAAGGTAGTTACAATCTACCTGTACTAATTCTCATCAACTATGCAATCTTATTACATAGTGAACTTGTTTCTTGTTAGATTTCTTGGAAAGTCTCCAAAGATATGCCATGGGCTGCCTTATCCTTGCGCTTATATAACTTCCTTGTACTTAGAAAAAGGATGGGTAGAAGTTAGTTTACTCTCCAGAATGAAAAAAAATGCTCCCTCCTTTTATTAATTGTCATATTCATTGTGCTTGCATATTCACATATGCATTGTCACTGCTTTCATACTGCCATTGATTCCAAATTGCTTTTGAGAGGTGTCTTTGCATATTTGAAATGTCTTAATAAATGATCCCAAGAGTCATTGTTGTTAGGCAGCAAAAGAGGGGGGCGTGAAATTTGAACAATACAAACATTATTACCTAAGATACTCTTTTCAAGTGCATGCTTAACAAAAATGCAAACACATACTGAAAGCCAATCTGCAGCTTAGTTTTTGGTCGGATAGATTCCTTTAATCTGAATTGACTATTTGAAGCCTCTGTAAAATATCTCTCAGCACATGGATGTCAGCTTGCTTCCGTTGTCACCTAAACCCATGCTTTGGTAGGAATCATTGCAACCTTGGATGCACTCCAAGCTTTGAATTCTGAATTTATGACCATATTGAAAGCAATTAGTCTGTATGAATCTTGATCCATCTTGAATGGGCTTGAAGCCAGTCTTGGGAGCAATAAGCAAGCTTTGTGCAATTTCTATTTCAACCATTTAAAGATTGCAAACCTGTATGTAGCTTCCACATTGCCCAACCTGAATAGTAACTGCATTTCCAGAAACCTTCTGATAGAATGTTAGTAATACTAAAATCTCAAAATTTGGGCCAGGGTCCTTACATGATGTTGGAAGCAAAAACTACTGAATATTTAGTCTTTTCCCTAACAGATGTGTGCAATGATCTGCAAAGTTGAATTCCAATTTTGCATCTTCAATGAAGCCACTTAGGTGTACCCCTGTGAATGAAATTCTATGTTTGTATCTTCTGCAATTTCTCCTTTGTCATAAAGGAGGTGGCTTTAGAACATGTATGGAGCTTGAATCCAACCTTATGATGTATGTGAGAGAATTATTTGGCAGAGCATCTTGTGATATAGATAAACATCTGCATTATACAATTCACTGAACTCAGTTAATATGCAAAATGGTGTTTATGGTGAAGCTTACCATGAAATGAAATGGTTTCAATACGTGTCCATGAATGACCCAACTTTATGGGACCACACTTCTTTACAGTTTGCCTCAAATGGCGGATCCTGATGATGCAACACAAGTTGAGGAGTGTGTACTTCTTTCCACTTTGTTCACTTCTCCTCTTGATTTGCGTCAACACCTACTGTTTTACTTCAATATTTGATAGCTCCAATGTGATTGTCTACTCTCATAATTGCATGCACCTTCCTCGAATGCCATTTGTAGACTGGGCGTTCTCACCAAGTTTATGCAAGCTGCAATGCAATGGTCTTCAATTAAAAGATACCTTATACAGCAAATGACTCAGAGTCTACCCAACAAAAATGGAATAATACGACTCTTGGAAGTAAAGAGCATATGGGTGATTTCCCACACTTTTTTGATTAACAACAAATAGTAACATAAGAATGATCACCAACGATACACTCTGAGGAGATAAAACTGCAGCAGCAACAACTGCAATCCGAGTAGATCGAGCAATGATTACAATACAACTCAACTATCTAGCAACTACTCATACCTGGAAGTTGGAACTATGTTGCTAGGAAACGGAAACGGAAACGGGTACGAAACGCGGAAACAACAATTTTCAAAAAACCTTGGATACGAAACGTTACCGGAAACGTCCGTACATATATTATAAAATATATGTGTGTGTGTGTGTGTGTGTGTGTGTGTGTGTGTGTGTGCGCATAATACTCATTTTATAATTGTAGACCATAAGAGATAATTGATAAAGCACTCAAAATATTTTGTATTCATTGAAATTTGAACTTCTAAAGAGTCCTGACTCATCATTCAACATGGTTACAATTTCAATGATTCACATATACATGATAATAATCTAGATTCTAGAATATATCATCCAGATTTTCCTCATAATCATCTCCACGAACACCACTAGCAGCTCCACTCCCACTAGCTCCACTTTCCATCCCTTGTGCAATGGATCCCAATTCTTCTTCATCAATACTGAGTAGTGAAAGTTGGCTAAGAGTAACCGCAAAAGAATCCAAGTCACTACTCGCAGGATCAATATCCCAAAGTTTGTTGGGACCTTTACGATAGCCTTCAGTCTTGTGTGTGAGGATGCGCAAATTGGAGTGTACATACACTAAATCCTCACGCCTTCTTGGATCTTAACTTGTTCCTATTTGGCTGAGTGGATGAAGCTATATGTACTCCAATTCCGTTCTGCTGAAGAATTGGTAACCACCTGTTACAAAAATGAAAAAAAAAGTTAGAAATTTTCAATTAGAAATAAAATTAATTTACTAAGAACTTCGAACATACAATTTTAATTTTTAAGAATTAATAATAAACAAACTTTTGATTTCATTTTAATATTTTATACCTGTGAGAGGACTTTAATGGCAACACTGTCGTATGTACTTGGCATCATGGCCATGTACATACCACCACATGAATGGGGTCAACTTGTACTTGTCAACTGCTACATCCATTTCACCCATGTTACCATTAGATGAAGAGACAAAGAGCGCCATTTCATAGCGGACCGCACTAGCTATATTTGGATCAAGAAAAAGCCTTTGGAATGCTGCTTTAGCTCCAATTGCAACTTCGTAGTCATCATATGGTTTTTGCCAAGTAGCGAAATTATTTCACTGTTATAAAATTTGGGATTCAAGGCATAGGCTAGGAGATGCAATGGGGTGGTCATTTTATTCCACCTTCTCATGATCACGCTCTTAATTTCAGTGTAGAAGGTTTCTGGCAGATCCTTCTCTTTTTGTTGTATGATGTTTCTAATTTTTTCAAGCATAGAGTCAATGCCATCATAGATCTCCCCTACGCAAGCGTCATCTATGTTTGTATATCTAATCATAGATAAAATAGGCTCAGTAAAACTAAGCAAGTATGCAACCTTTGCCCACCAACTATCATAAAGTATAATTGATTTTACTTTGATGGCTCTTTCTGTGTTTGCTTGCCTCCACACAGACCAAACATCATCACTCACCATAAGCCTTAAGACTTGTTTTACCTTCACAAGTCGTCTTAAGACGAGTGTGTGCGAGACAAATCTTGTTTCAACAACCTATTCAAATAAATTAAAACAAGTTAATAAAATATAAAATTAAATTTAAAAGAAATTCAATTGATAATTTCATATTTCATAGAAAGTTGGCAAATAAATATTAAAAATTAAAAACTAGGAAATTGTTTTGTTACCTTTAGCAACTCCAATGTTGAGAACTTCCTAAAGATAGCCTGAGACATATGATGATTTGTGACAAACATTTGAATCTCATTTGCCTCTGTATAAGTTTCTTCTATCCATGGAATATTTGCCAATCTTCTGCAACATCAAATTCAAGGAGTGTAAAGGTGTCCAAAAAATGTGCTCATATCTCCCCTCAACAATCATCCCTGTTGCTCTACAATTTTTGGCATTGTCCGTGATGACTTGGACAACGTTTTGAGGGCCTACTGACTTAATAGCCTCAATCAAAATATTAGCAATAAATTGAGCATCTTTCACTTCACCCTCACAATCAACAACCTTTAAGAACATTGCCCCTTTAGAACACACTGCAACAATGTTGATTAGGGGTTTTTTAAAGCATCTTTCCATCCATCTGAAATGATAGATACCCCTGAGTCCTTCCATGAATCCCTAATTAGTTGCAAAGAAGTATGTACATGGTCCACTTCTTTCGCCAACAATGATGTTCTCATCTTCTGATAACCAGGGCTTGTATACCCTTGTGGTGCATCATTAATTCCTCTCACCATTTGTTTCCAATAAGGTGACCAAAACACATTAAAGGGCAACCCACATGCATAAACGCATCGAGCAACCAATTCATCAACAACATCCTTTTTCTTATTTGCAAATGCTTTCTCTAATGGGCCTTTGGTACTTCTCTTTCATGACAAACACTCTCCCTTTGATGGAGTTTCAACTGCAACTTGGATAAAAGGATGGTTTGATGGTTTAAATCTGGGTGGTTTTATAGAACCCCTATTTTGCAAATGAGCGATTTTAAATCTAGCTCTTGAAGCTGCCAAATCAACATCCTCTTGCTCTTTTATATATGCCAATATATGTTTCCCTTCAACCTTAGCACATTTTCTAATCCTCGTTCTCCTTTCCCCATTAAATGAGCTTCGAGGCGGGTGTAAGAGGATTTGAATTGTATATTGCAATGATTGCATACCCAAACTCGAGAGCCACCACCAACAAGGTTCTCCACAATTTGCACACGTTTCCAAAGAGGAGCTCTAGGATCCACACCCCCACTTTGACTTGCTTCCCCTTCCCCATGCCCTCCCACAGAAGCTGAGGTGGATGCCATTTATGTTTTTATATCTCAAGAGTCAAAGAATCAAACCTACATTGAGTTTGTTAAAAACATAAACTTAGATAACAATAAACTCATATTATAAATAGAAGTTAGAACTACACCCTACATATCCTATTCTGCTTTTGATCACCAAGTTCACCGTATAGGTGTGAGGTGAGAGCATACACAGAGTTCGGATTTTTTTAATTTAATAAATACAAAAAGAACTCTTAAAATAGCATTAAAAAAAACTACAATCCTATTCTACTTTTGATCACCAAGTTTAACGTATAGGTGCGAGGTGAGAGCATACACAGAGTTCGGATTTTTTAATTTAATAAATACAAAAAGAACTCTTAGAATAGCTAAATTTAAAAACCTATCATCCTATTGACTGTTTTTGATCACCAAGGTCATTCGTATAGGTGCGAGGTGATTATACTTTTGTCACCAAGTCAGCGTTAGGTGCGAGGTGAGAGCATACATAGAGTTTGGATTTTTTAAGTTAATAAATACAAAAAGAACTCTTAGAATAGCGAAAAAAACCTATGCATCCTATTCTGTTTTTAATCACCAAGGTACTGTATAGGTGCGAGGTGAGAGCATACATAGAGTTTGGATGGTATTTATAATTTTAAAAAAACAACATTATATTAAAAACCATTTTAGGAAATGTTACATTTTTTTTAGCATTTTAATTTTAAAACTACATATTGATATTTGATCAATGCATGAATGAGTGTGCATTATGCACAATTATTCGTGATCATTGATCACATTAAATAAAAAAAACTTGAAAAATACTTGGTTTTTCCTTTTTGGAGCTTATTGAAATTCCTCCTTGATGCTCTTTGCCCTTAGCACCACCTTCTAAATTCTTCCTTCAAGTTGGTCCTTATGTCTCTTTGCTTTATGCTAAATGTTATTGAAAACTGAATTTAGCAAGAGAGTAAAATGAGAGTGTGATTTAGAATGGACCCAAGAGGTCATTATATAGCTTTAAGGAAGTGTCTTTAGCAAGTCTAGGTAGGTTGATTAGGGTTAGGTTTATTAAATGCTTTTATTTTTTATTTTTTAAAATGTTTTGATGCTTTAAACTTTGAAAAACCGGCATAAACGTGCCAGACGTTTCCGGAAACGTTTGACACGTTTCGAATACATTTCGTATGTGCATTTATCATTTCTGAAACGTTTCTGCATGGATACGGGACCCTCAGGGATGTTTCGGTGCTTTTGAGCTCATTCACTTGATAAAAAGACTATGAAATTGTTTGTGTGATTTCAAATGAAGGGATGTATGTGCCATCCCAATAACTTTGGGCTGTCAGAATAGAAGATTGTGACACAGAGTGTCAGTTACACTCCATTTAATATCATTTACCCTGTTTAGTCTATATGAATATCTGGTCTTTAGACCTGGTTTTGGCCTCTATTCGGCTTGTTGAATTGGAAAATCCTTCTTAGGGCTGTTAAAGCTGACGTTTTTGCAGTGGTAATGGCCCGGATCCGTGCGGGAAAGGATATCAGAGAATACGTAGCAACAAAATCAAAACCAAAATAAATTAACCTGGAGTATTTATGCCCTTTTAGGTCATGCTCTTTGACTCTGTATGGAGAATAGTCATTTGCATGCGTACTGCCTTGATGATAATGACAAACTTCTGACAGGCATGGGTTTGCAAATATGCATCTGTTTGCTGAGCAATCCGTGCAACGTAGGAGTTTAGTATGCCTATGGATTGCAATTTTGATATCCAACTTTTTCTAAGATGCTTGTCTCCCTATCCATCTGATTAACATGACAACCACAAGCCAAGGGAAAGCACATACTGTGCATTTGTGCAAGCCGACTTGGTAAATCTATTCCCTTGTAATTAGTCATCACTAACAAACTTCTTGTTTCATTGGTCCTTGAGGGCCAAGGATGGAGTATAAGGATCAATCAAACAAACTTGTACAAAGACATACAACCGACTTATTGTTTCATACCTTTCTAGAGGTTCCCATACATGAACCATACATGTTCGATACTGAAAACTTTCAAATGGGCGAACCAGTTTTGATCAAATTGCAATTGGGCTGTTTTTAGTCCAAATTTGTCGAGCTTGTTCACTGTTAGAAACTCTGAGCCTCTGTCCCAAATAAGGTTGCATGCAACAAACCTTGCTTGATTGTCTGTGTTGTGTACATTAGCCAATTCTTCAATTGTAAATTTCATTCCAGCTTACTTCAAACTTTACAGTCAAATGCCCCTCCTCTATTAATCAGCTGGATCCAAAAACATAATGCACAGAGAAATTTATGAATGTGTCTAATTTAAGGTCTGTATTCAGGGAAGCAGTAATACGTTCAACGAAGCCAATCTTTCCTCTGAGTTGCTTAGAATTTTTCTCATGATTACAACAAATGTTGATCCATGACCCCAGTATGATATGATTCACATTTGCAAAATGATATCACCTGCTTCAATAGGCCTTAGGTGAAATGATCCGCATGAAGTGTTTGCCTGATTATTCACTTGTTGATTTAGGGATTGTACTGAATTTGTGATAAAATTTTCCATATGACTGCCATTCTTGTGGAATTTAAGAACATCAGCATTAGCTAGCATCAACAAAAGCGTGGAATCTTTGTAAGATTTGCATGCATCACTTTGGAAGATAGCCACTTTGAAGATCTTCAAGCACTGTTTACATTACACAAAGTTCTATTTTGACAGCCACTATGCAACCGCGAAGTGTGCATTGCACTTGGTAGCAATCCAATCTTACATATTTTGGTTTCACTATGGCATTCATACGCAATGCATGCTTACATTTTTGAATTACTCAATGTAGGAAACTGTTGTTGGCCTAGTTGGGCATCCTAGAGTCATGCTTTTTTCTACATTGAAAGATCCCCATTAAGATGCTCTATATGCACTGGCGGATTCTTCTGAGCTTGCACTTAGCAACTGCTCTTTCGGAATGCATAGATTTTTAGACTGTTCTGTGATGATGGAAACCTCATTTACAACAGATGAATTGTTCTCTTGTTCGGTTGAATTTTCTCTCCTATGGTCTAGACTTGGATGACTTGAATGGCTATATGATTTATATACATCACTTCAGCTTTACAGTATGCCATCAGCATAGAACCTTAAATTCCTCCATTAAATGCTTCATGCTTCATGCCAATGATTACAGAAATTGCATGCCTATTCACACCAGGAACCCTAGTGTCTTTTTCAGCCTACAAACTACAATCTAAAACTTTCGTCTGTGACTCATGCCCAGATTCTTGAGGCTTAGATTTTCACCCTTCCATCTTATTTATTATCTACATCCATGCCTTTAGATCCTTATGATATTCTTGCAAAGCTTACAAAATTTATAACATGTAGATTCTTGCATTGTCCTCATAACTCAAATGATGGAAATATCATTACTCTAATACCATTGTAATCGGTTCCCTTTTCTAGAAAAATTAGAATAGTCTATGGTGGTTTCCAAAATATCCTTTTTTGCAAACTTGGAAAATCTGAAATCTGAAAAATTGAATTTTTATCAAACCCTTATAGACGAAATGAAACATTATACGTATATATAAATTATAGAATTTGGAATTGCTAATTGATTGGCTTTATATAGATGCACAAGCTAAAATACAAAATTCTTAAAATTTAAGATATTTACTCAAATCCTTAGATTTGCAAACATTTAATTCTTATTTTCCTAATAAAGATGAAAATAACATTTTTTATGAAAATAAATTGTAAAATTTTATTACAACAAAGTGCACAAAATTGTATTTTATTCCAAAGCAACACATGAATACAAATATGTAGAATTTGATTTGGGAAAAATTTGTAAATGATGATGTCATCCCTAGGAATGTGATGTTAGCCCTAGGTTGATGACATCATCCTTGAAAATGGGACAAAAATGTGACGCCAATGCTAGAATTATGATGCCAAGCCCTGAAATAATGACCTACCTAATCTTGGATGTAGGTGTGGAATCTTCATTGGCTGAATTTGATGTAGATCTGGAGCTCCCAACACTTCCCTACCTGCTACTTTGATGAAAATAAGATTTAAAGCACAATCGTAATTCTTGGGTGGAATCACCACAAAGAACTGAATTGTTTTCATCCCCAAGCCCTTATCCACCATAAGGTTTTTCGTCTTCTTATGATCCAACAGAACGAACATTCATCCTCGTTGGGCTGAAATATGAAGTTAATGCTCAAACTCACAATGAAATTGGTTGATTGAAAAAATGGTTGGAAAAATATCCCTCCAAAGGAACCCAATGCTCCTTTATAATTTTGTTTTCACCTTTTCCCAAGGTAACCACCCATAAAGCAATGCCCCACTTCTAATTTGTGCATTTTAAATCTTCTTTATTAAAAATCAACCCCCTTTTTAATAAAGTAATATATAGTTGCCTTTCTATAACGTACCCGTCTCCCACTTTTCTAAAAAATGCCGTACCAGTACCCGTACCCGTCTCCACGTATTTCGTACCCGTACAACGTCTCCTGGTAGCCTATGGGATTAATAGTTAATAGGCTAATGGTCTTCAAGTTAGATTAGTTTTGTGAAGGGGACATGACGAAAGGCCCTGAAGAGTGCATGTGAAATGTGGTGGTTGTAGACAAACATCTAGCACATCATGTTGACCAGTGCTTTGTTGTAGCCTGTTGCGATCCATGAGCCCTGCTTTGCTCCTGACGCTGACCTGTAAAAATAATTGCATGCACACAACAAGGAGTCAAACAATTGCATGCACCATAGGATAGAATAACATGCAACTACAATACAACTTTGACATACATGCAACACAAACAACTATCGCAACTTGAACAACATTCTCCTTGACGAAAAACAATCCCGATTGATTGTTTAAGCTCGATTCTCTAAGGTTTTTGATTTCGTGATATATCAGACCTGATTATTGAGGTTAAGGCCTGTAGGTGTTTGAATGAGCACATTGAGGAATGTAGGGAGTCTTTTTCCGTGCGATATGTCGGCGAACTGATGGTGATAAGTGGACAAATTTTTTATTGTCTGTCCACCTAATACGACATGATTATGCTGAACATCCAATAGCGACACATATTTGCCGAACCTTTTCTCCATTAGAATTAATCTTGGAATATTTCTTATCCAAGTAGGTGATGCAGTACAAATTGGCATGGCCTAGTGGCACATATGATGGTCAATACTCTTGTTAGCTTTCCCACAACATCATGCACAAGCAAGGTATAGAACTAAGTCACCGCATTTGGCAACTAAATCAACCCATGAAAATCGAAGAGTTCGCCGAATGGCTTTATCTACATCATCCAAAAAATTGTTGGACATTCGCGATTTAATTCGTAAGCCACTGTTTTTGCAACATCACTGCGACTTGAGGGTTATATATGATTTTGCCACGTAAACTGTACTTGCCCCTGTAGCTTGTACTAGATGCATAAGTAAGAACTTCCGTTAAAAATAATGTCGTGTTTTTGTATCGCGATTAGGGTTGTTTTTGCGGATTTAAGTTTGAAGTCAAAAATAACTTGGAATTGGACAAGTTTAAGACCTTCTTCCATTGCCTTACTCGCTACAATTTATTTACTGTTGGCAGGCATCGCATGATTCTTTTAGGGACAACTCGATCAGCATGAGCCCCAAATCTGTCTTCCATGGACGTGAATGAGTCTTGCATTAACTTTTCGTAATCTTGTATGAAATAAATAACTTGACAATTAAATGATGGTTCCATGTCTTTCTTCCCTTGTCGTTGCCTTAGGTACATGTGACTTAAATAAATATATGCGATTAAATATAACAATCACTTTATTCTTTAATAATAAACGTCTTAATCAGTAACGGTATATTATTTAGTAAATTATTATGTAATAATTATGCAATATATAATAGGTAACTAATACATCTAGTAAAAATACAGACATAGTAAATAAATTGGTATAGTAATCAAAGTCAACTTACATAGGCTATATGCGATCTAAATATATCAGCACTAACTAGTAAGTATTAGTAATATTTAATAATAAATGTTTAATAGTAACTATCATATTATTCAATAAATTATTTAAATAATAATAATTTTGCAATGGCTCAAGACAAAAGAACTTCACTTTTGTTTTTCTTATTTCAGGTCACACGAAGCGCATAAGTAGAGGATACACAAAAGATGAAATCCTACTTTGACTAGTATTATAAAATATTTCAAAATAATTTAAGAAATAAATTTAAAATAGTAAAACTAAAATATTAAATTATGAATATAAAGTTTAAATTTTAAAACTGTAAACTTATAGCTGTTTATAAATGCATTAAACAAAAAGTTAGAAACACTTAAATGTTGATTTTAGGGTTGTCTAATTGATGTTTTCAAAAATGGCATTTCAAAAACCCTAAAATCAACATTTTAATTAATTTTTTGAGCAATTTATGATTCTCAATTCAAATTAAAATTAAAAAAACTAACTATGAAGGGCCATGGGTCATGGCCTACCTTGAAGGCTTGATGAACGTGTTGAAAACTTGATATTTGAACGGTTGAGCAATGAAGACTTGGCACTTGCTCTAACTCTTGTTGCTAATGTTGTCCCTCTTCCTTGCTAATGCTCTCACTCTTGGTTGCTAATGCTATTCTCACTTTTACTTGCTAATGTTCTCACCCTCTCGCTCTTGTTTGTTAATGCTTTCACTCCTTTGAATTTTTGATTATGATTTGGAGTGAATGTGTAACTCTTATTTATAGTTATTTTTAGAGTGCTTAGGGGGTGGGTGGGGCCCATTAGGTATTAGGGTTAGGGTTGGGGGCCTAATTTTTTAAAACAAATTGATTTAAAAAAAAACCTTATGGCAACTTATGCTGCTAGGGATGTTTGGGAGTCTTCGAGATTGGCCGAGAGACTTTGAGAAGTCTCTAGGATGTCCCAGAGACTCCTTGATGTCTCCAATTTTTGAATTGGGGATGTCTTTGAAGTGTCCCCTCTTTAAGGGAAATTTCGAGGATGTCCTCGTGGGGTGGTGGTGGTGGTGGTGGCATGATGGTGGGGGAACATCCCCCCAGTGTTCCCAAGTCTCAAAGACATCTCAAGTCTCTAAGATGACAATTTTTTGGGGATGTAAGAGCTCCTCCACTCTTTCAAAGCTCAAATAAACATATAATCAATGATTAAGCTAGATACATCAAAAGCTTTTGACAAGTGCAATTGGGATGTAATAGGGTAAACCCTCATAACTATTGGTTTCAAGCAGTTGGTCATCAAACTCAAATGTGGAGATGATACAACCTTTCCACTCTACTCGAGGACTCCATCAAGGAGATCCCCTAATCCCATACCTCTTCATCCTCATGGGGAAAAATCTATGTAGAAAACTGAAACAAATGAAGGAACAAGGGAGTTTGCGTGGTATATCACAGTGGAAGGTGGTTTTAGATATACAAATTTCCATTTTGCAGATTTACCCTTTTATTTGCTACTATTCTCACTTGGGAAATAAAGCAGCTGAAAACGTGTTAGATCTATACCAAGAGGTTTCAACTCTCAGGGAAACAATAAAATACAATCAACTCCAACATTTTCTTTCTCAACATATCAAGTAGAAGCCAAAAAGAAATTGGTCACATCTTGGACTTTGGAGAAGGCAAACAACCAATGATATGATTGGGCTTTCCTCTCCATTTGAAAAGCAACACAACTCTATGACTCTTAGGATCGTTCAACAAGTGCCTCACATTTGCAAGACAAATTCAACTAATTCAGGTTGTCCTACAAGCGATACCTATCTATTTTCTCTAAACCCTTATCAACAAATCCCCCCCAAAAAAGAAAAAACAAAATTTTAATTTCTCTTTCCATGACATTTCCATCTGGCAAGCTGAAACTTGCTATGCACTGCAAATAGTTCTATATTTTATATCATGGTGATGTAATGGGAAGATTCACATGATCATACTGAAGGGCAGTTAGCCCCCAAGAGATCTAGGGTACCTTCAATCCCGCTTTGCCATATTCAATGGCAACTTTGAAAGTATCTTGCAAGGATCAAATTACATCAAGCTGAGAGAGCAATTCTCTCAAAAAATAAATCATACCCAAACTCTGAGGCTAGCTGAAGATGTTATACTGAGAAGGATCATTCCTATTCTAATCCCTTTCAAGTTCTTTCCTCCTTGGACATGGCTTCAGGTTTCTCATTATGTAATTTTCCATTTTTAGATGAGTGAGAGAGAGGTCAAGGAAGTTGTTTGCTCTGTCTCTAGCTCTGAGGGAAACCCCTCTCAATAGGACCCAATGGAGATAAGAATTACAAGAACTTGGAGAATAAACAGTATGTATCAAACCTGACTCTGGGCAGGATTATGTGCGACTCAAAGGCAGCAATGCCCTCTCGTAACCTACAACTGCTGCTGAAGACGGTTAATTCTTTGAAATGAAGTTCTGAACGGTTGTTAGGGTGCTAGAAGTCCAGGAGCAGCATTACCCAACAACATGCTCTTTGCTATCTCGAAATATACTCTCTTACTCCTTCTTGATGACCACACTTAAAAACTGTTATCAGAGAACAATGATCAGATACTAGCTATGCCATTTTTTTTGGAGGAGGGAAAATCATGTTTGCAAGTCTATCCATGTGGATCTGAAACATGAATAGATCTATGATAGCTACGATTGTCTCATCTTGACGTTTAAAACAAATTTATCCTCACAATATTCTTAAAATCAATCTAATAATAACACCAATGTGATGTATTAACAAAGGAATATTTCCAACATAAATCTCCTTAGTACGGACACGTGTTGAGAAGGATATGTAATCTGATGACTAAACAACATGCCACTTTGGATCATTTCTCCATGATCGTTACATTCCACACCTTGATTAGCTATGGGAGGCAAATTAGTCACTGAATAGGTTCCCTTTTTGAACCTATTCAAGGGAGGCCTGATACATGATATCCTTTTGGACAGGGACCTTTTTTCTTAATGGCGTTTTAAAGAAGCTTTTGAATGACCCTCATACATCAATTGTTGAGATCACTTCCAGTGCTACGAGTACATGGGCTTGCACAGATCTCCTTGTTATCCTCAAAGCAGTGGAACCCATAAACTGACTCTACAGCATCTCTGACGGTTGTCATGAAAATTGCCCGTAAATTTTTTGAGCGCCAAGTCCTAAGTGTCTTCTTTTGCAACTTTTGTTCCTGCTTGTTTCCACTCGAACATGAATGGTGTTTGATGACGTTCACCTTGATGCACCAAAAGAAGAAAATTTGACTAAGATGTTGAGAAAAATGTTAGTCCTAGTGAAGGTGTGAAGGCGTAGTTTGGAAGACTGAAGGGTGAGTAACTTGATACCTCTCAAGGCAGAGATTGAAAAAAGTGAGCGTCTCAGTGCCGTGTGGGGGTTAGTTTCTTCCGCAAGTGCTACTAGACAATATGCGACAGTCCAATCTTTGAAACAATGAAGTCTTTTCTTTGGTAAATAGCCTTGTTTCCTAGAATGGCGTTTTAAAGAACTTATGTGAATCCCTATGCAATAAGATTGTGAGGAATCCATTCCAGTCATGAAAGTTAGGTGCTAGTCCAAAATCCATCTCTTTTGAAGGCAATAAAAGAAGTCTTTTCTTTGAAGTTAGATTGTTCCAAGCAAGACTACATAGTTGCCAATTGGTAAGAAAGCATATATGAAGCTGGGTGTACCTTTTGTTGCACCATCATCATTTAACTTTCCATCTTCCCAATCTGTAGGAGTTTCTGCCAGTTTGCCATTGAAGCCCTGACAAAGCCTCATCTAATGTGTGTCATAGTATACAAGTAATCATAGTTAGGATTATAGCTATCAAGTGTTTTTTGGTTTATTTAGAGATATATGAGGATTTTTTGTTGGTGATGGAAGAATGTCATAAAAAACTACAAAGTATGACTTATGAGAACTTGAATAGTACCTTTTGATGTACCCTGAGAACTTTTGAAGCTTGAAGAACGTGAGCGTGCCTGTATCCCTACCATGGTGAATGCTTTACCATCAAGTGTCTAGTCTTTCAGAAGCTGAATGTTCTTGCTTAGTTACAACTCGAATATGGACAAGACAGATGGTCATATTGTTTTTTGGCCAAAATCAGCTATAGCAGAATTGACTCAGATCCTTGCGAAAGATGCTTGTTCCTAGTGAAGGTTGAGACAAAAAGGAAGATGAAGGGTGGTTTTCTACCGCTCATGTCAGAGACTGAGAAAATGAGGAAGGAGTTGGAGAATGTGCAAGTCCTACTACACTATATGGAACCAGAATTTGGTGAAGATACTCCTCCCTGTTCTGAGCTATTTGTATTCATGCCATCATAAGGAAAAACCACGAGAATCTTAGGTCTCTTTTATGCCAGTTAAAAATGTAAAAATACGATCTTTGAAGAGAAATATGGTGGTAGTAAATTTGTCTTATATTGAAGGCATTTTTGTGTTGGTTCTTCACACTTCATTTATTCTTTATCAAGATAGACTTGCTTACGTTGTTTTTACTTTTGGTGTCTGGAATCAAATATTTGCTTTATGCATGTTGACATGTTTAGTAGTTACAATTTTGGTCGAGATAGACATTCTATTTATTTACTTTTGTTTGTACGCAGCTACAGAAGTGGACATAGTTGAGAAGAGGATGAGAAGCATTGCCTTCAGTCTGAGCAAAGCTTATGCCCACACATGTGGAGAACGATTTGCCCCCGAGATGTATGGACGCACTCCATCTCAGTTGGCCTGGAACGAATGTCATGATGAAACTTTTGGATGCAGCATGTGTGAAGGATGAAAACTACGAACCTGCTGATGATCCTCGAGAAGTTGAGGCCTGGAGAAATGAGAGTGGAGAATGTGTTCATGCAATGAACAATGGGAGATGCACAAGCATTAGAAGCACATGGATGAAGATGAAGAAGAGGTTGTTATAGGAGTAGAAAGTGCAACAAACGAAGGAGAAAATGAGGCAAGAAAGATGGAACAAGAAGTGCAACCTCTTGCACTTGGCGAGCCTCATGAAGAGCGAGAGGGGCTGATTGAAAATCAGCCATTGGTGGAGAATTGAAAAATGGGGAGGTGTCGTTGAAGAGAACACCAATAGGCACTATTGTGGCCCATGGTTTAAAATTTGATTGTGCTTTTAGTTGTGTGTGTAGAAATAACAAAGAAGAAGGCACATGCGAAAGCCTTAAAAAATGAAGAGAGTGAGCTACTTAGAGCTCATAAGTAGAAGAGGAGTTGAGCCACTTGAGTGCAGTGTGTGAAGAGGGAAGAAGAGCTTTTAAGAGCTCTCATAAATGGAAAAGCCGCAAGTAAGCTTGTGAGAGCACACACATAGCAACAAAGGAGATTACAATTTGAAGAAGAGAAAAGGAGCTGCAATTGGGTGTGTGTGGATGGTTTTGGAGTCTAACTAAAGATTGAGCAATTGTGAAGCAACGCCAAGATGGCTTTGGTGGAGGAGGGCGGTCATAGGTGGGTTTAAGTCCACAAAGCAAAGAAAATGGTTAAAACAAACCATTTGTAGGAGGTGATCGGATGATGATGGATCTAAGCCCACAAGAATGAAGAGGATGATGGTTGCGCAATCAACTAGGAGTTGGAAAAGGTGCAAAAAGAACAAAGACCAATTGAGGAATCATGGTTAGTGGATAAGAAAGCAATGACCATCATCCTCAATAGACAAAAGAGTAGTTTTACCACTTTCCTAATCCTTGTGAGCATGAGATCAGAGCTTTATTACCTTGGGTGTCTGATACAAGGGCATCCATGGTCAACATACAATATTGCATCACCCAAAAAAATATTTTGTGTTAAGTTTTATTTTCCCCTTGTTTTTGGTCTTAGCATTGTAGGGTCCCAATAGGGCAGAGCTCATTGAAAGGGTTTAATAATCATCACAAGTTCTGAAGTCTTAATGTTATGAAGAACATTATAAAAGGATTTATTAAGTTCGTGGTCTCTTTATAAACTAAAGGGTCATGGGTTACTTTAATTGCTATGCAAGCCCACATAATATTTGAGCCCGAGTAAATGCAAAGGCGCCAAGTGTTATGGAGCCCAACCTTTCTTTATACGAGTTCACGAAGTCTTATGAGTTTGAGTGAGTGCGAATGAGACAATTGTCGTGTCGAGACTTCGTCTATATGGTGGACTCGGAGGGACCTAATATTATATTGTATGCAATGCCCAACACAAAGAAAGGAAAATGCAAGAGCTCTTTAGGCCACAATATAATATCATGGGTTAGTGTCCCTAACGTGTTTATTGAGCCTATGAACGTGAGCACCCTGTGATGCTTACACATGTCACAATCACATGGGGGTCTAAAGTTTAACTGTGCACAATGGTGGGACGACATGGGAAATATCAAATGAAGAGGGCATATGTGATTGTGAGTTTGGTCTCATTAGGAAGCTTACTTCAAGAGCTTTCAAATGGCAAGAGACTTGAGACCAATAGTCACACGTGAGATCCTGTGAGCACCCAAAGATTCGGGAAGTCATTTTTAATTGTTTCACGATGATTTGCGGAATCTTAAAATAGTGGTGGTGTTTTATTCTCATTGAACCCAGTCCTTGAAATTACAAAGGTGGAGAGGGACACCTAAGTTCATTGAAAGGGTAGAAGTTGTGAGAAATAAGAGATTCGCTGTGAGAAATAAGTAGGAGATTGGGCACAAAGGTTGTTGGCCTCAGAGACACCAAATGAAGAAAGAAAGATCTCAAACATAACGTAGAATGCAAAACACATAATACACAAAGTGAAACAATGGATCATGAAGTTAAGAGAACTAATTGTAATGCTGAGTCTACAATTGTTGTTGTAAAGCCCTTTGAGGCTCAAGTAGTATATGTAGGAGGTAGTGAAGGGTTACAATGTCTTGTGGATGTTATATGACATAAAGTTTTAATATAAGTTGAGTTGGATTTTATTCCTTTGGGCATAGTGTGACAATATTGCACGACCATGGGTGTTTCTTAATTGGGACCCCTATTGTGACTGCACCATACATTCAGTGGTAAAAAGTATGACAAAGACATGACTTGTCAATCTAAGTCTACACTTATGCGTTCTATGACCTTTATACAAGACTGAGCTCATTTGAGTCAGAGGAAGATAGATTTCTCAAGTACAATAGTGACCTATGATCATTCATTTAGTCAAATATGATGCTAGCTAAGGTCAAGACAATGGGAGAAGTCTATTGCTATGTGCGACAATCATTGAGGAGTCCAAGATGAAGGGCAAGGAGGACACATTGTTTACGCGACGGAAGACGCTTGTTTTGGACAAGAAATAACCGTCCAAGACAGGAAAATGGTGTGACAAGCACAAAAGTAGAAGCCACTCCAACACATAGTGCCATGCTCAAAAGACTTTGCTTGTGCGGGCACAAGCAAAGGATGATGGAGTTGATCCCTTAGATGGAATCATCAACACAAATCCCAATGTTTTGGTAAGCACAACACAAGCAACCCCAATAATGCAAGATGCTGAAGCAAAATGTCTATTCCATTCACAGATGTGGTTGCAAGGACAACCATTGGAATTTTTTGATTGATGGCGGTAGCATGAAGAACCTCATCTTCTGAAGCAATCTTCAAGTGATTGAATCGTTCCAACCATGCCTCATCCGCAACCTTACAAATTGGGATGCCTCAATTCCTGCATAAAAGGTATGCATCACTTCTCCAATGCCGCTTCTCATATTCTATGTATCCTTTCAAAGAAGAGTTAGTGTGTGATCCACTTGATGTTTGTGATGTACTTCTTGGGCATCCATACATGCATAGTCACAAGTGTGTATACAATTCCAATCCTCGCAGCATAGTTAGTATCAGTGGGAAGTAAGATATCGGTCAAATTCTTGAAGTGATTCCATGCTCAATGCATGTTGTGCCAACTCCAAGAAGATTGTGTCATACTACTATGCATATTCACCATTCAGAATTTCACCTCCTATGACGCATGATCTCCACCAACAAAGACAAATCAGATGTACATGGAAAACATGTATGGACAGTCATTAGAGCAGGCCAACTCCACAACAAGACAAATGGTTAACGAGGTATCAACTAGAATCCAAGGTGTGACACCTGCTTCTTAGTCTTAATGCAATTAGGACTATTGTTTTACAAGGAGGGTCAACTGATCTTGGAGGATCTATTAGCAACGACTTCCCCTAGTACTGCCAAGCATGTCTTCACAGTTTGCAGTTCATACTGTTCCACTTCTATGGACTGAGGTACTCCAGAACCTTAGCCACAGTTTCGCAATATCTCCAAGTCTGTCCAACCATCTACCATCAATGACGCACATAACTCCACTAGTGGCATGATGCATCCATCTCATCTCAATAGATGCCATACACACTTCTGTAGTGGTGCAAATAAATCTTGCAAACCAAGTGTGTGCCAACTTGAGTGTTCATCAAACCTTTTGCGGATTACATCATTGGCTCTGATAGGGTGCCGCACACCTCCATGCCAAACTGCAAAGGCTAACTCACATCATGCGGTATCGCAAGGCGCTGCTTTGCAAAACCTCTCCAATCTTAGTGATGCCATCGGGGCCAATTCTACGCTATGTTGTACCACACCGCGTGGCACTCCACAGGACTGCCATTATGCCAGAGTGTCTCTCTCAGAATACCAGGCATCTTTCTAGCCACATGACGGTTGGAAGGTGAAGTGTCACACTTGGAGTCCCAAAAATGGTTCAACTACCATAACGGATCTTCCCACCTTTGCAGCATTGTAATCTCTCTATATACATATCTATAGCTTGGATAGCAATCAAAGTAGAAGATAGACAACCATACATCTTTCTCAAGAGTATGCCATGTACAAGATGCATAGATAAATAAATGCATTTACTTGTGTCAATTCTATCATCTCTCCGTCTCTTGATTCTCATACATATTTATAAATAGCTTCTGCATACACATATACCACATCTAGATCTGCGTTTAGGGTGTTGTCCACAAGGTCACCGTGGGCCCTATATCATGCATTATACACGAGTTCCTCATTAGGCCTAGTTGTTAGGTCTCATTTCAAAGGATTATAAGCCTCATATTTTTGCTATAGACCTCCCTGAGTTTCCCTTGGGGGAGGGGGGTGGTTTTGTTGGTGCAATATATTATGGACATAATATAATAAGTATACTTAACATACATTCTATAGTTAGGTTTAGAATAAAACAAATTGTGCATTTAATGCTACCATCATTTAATATGCCACTTGTACATATGCCGATCAAATGAACCTATTTTGTAGCTAGTAAGAAAAGGGGAGCAAACACTTGAATTTTCTATATATACCCTTCACTTGCTCTGTACAAAACATATATTTTGAAATATAGTTTTCAAGCAATACATGGTATGTGTTCTATATTCATTGTTTTGTAGAGAGTTTTTTGTTTATTGGAGCGACTTCTTTCGAAGGAGGTTTCTTGATTAAGCTTAAAGTCCTTTTAACTCCACATTATCCTTAGCTTCCACGTGTTTCTTCACAACATAAATCAAAGTTACATGCCCTTGATCCACAAGAGCATCTTTACTCAGCTAATTTGAATGGCTTCCTATCTCTTGCATTCTCATGCTAAATCTTCCCATGAGAGAGCATCACCACATTCTTCGAGACAATTCAACTCTTATCAAAGGACATCCCAAGTGTTAAATCACTCAACTATCCCATATCACGGCTCTTTTGGCTCACTCTTTCATCTCTTTTGATATAAGAATAAAATGTTGATGGGATCTTTTAGATGGAAAATGCACATCCATTGGTACTTTTTCACTATATTATCATGCCCCATGTCCATATTGTGAATATTTTGTATCTATAGGACCACATTCTAGACATTAACATATTAATGTTAAGCTTTTAAATGTTATAAATTTGATAGATGGTGTTTAATTTTAGAGAAGGAATTATTGTTTTCCTTTCAAATCCACCATTTAAGGGCTCTACTAAGAAAATATTTTATAATGGAACCTTCCAAATTAGATCAATGTTTCCCATACTCTTTAATTTTGAGGTCTCGTGCTTTGTTCTTTGACATCTCCATGTGCATCTTGACCAAAATGACCCAAAAGCTCTCTCTTTCTCTAGAATATCTTATAGTATAACCTTCCAAATTAGATCATTGTTTCCCATACTCTATAAATTTTGACATATCCTTGTGCACCTTGACTAAAATGATTCAAAAAATCCCCCCCTCTCTCTCCTGCTCTCTCCTTCCCTCGCTTTTTCTCTCTCCCACTCTCTGTATCTCTCCCTCACTGCCCCTCCTCTTTCCTCCCTCTCTCTCTCTCTCTCTCTCTCTCTCCCGTCTACCTCCATCTCCCTCCCTTTGTCTATCCCTCTCTTGGTCCCTCCCTCTCCCTCTATCCTTCCCCCCTCCATCCCTTCCTTCCGCTCCTGCACCCACTCCCACGCAAACGCAGAAAAGAAAACGGAAGGATGAACGACGAAAGCGCGACAGAAGAACGAAGAGAGAGAACGAGCGGGGAAAACCGAGCGCAAGCAGGGGGGAACAGAGCAAGCGCGAAGGAGCACCGCAAAAAGAAGGGGCAGGGCCCCCAGGGGGCAATCAGATACCGAAATACAGCAGAAAGAGAAAGAAAGAAAGAGAGAGAGGGGGGGAGGATGAGTAAAGGGGAAGAAAAACAAAGAGAGAAAAGGAGAGCGAAAAAGAGAGAGAAAAGGAAAAAGAGGGAAAGCAAGAAAGAGAGAAGAAAAGAAGCAGAACGGAAAACGGCGAAAAGAAACGAAGAGAGAGGGCGAGAGAAAGAAAGAAAGAGAAAGAGAAAGCTCCGGATACCCATCCACTCCCTAACCCACCCCCCATCTCCACTCCCTCCCTCCTCTGCTCTCCTCTCTCCCTCCCTCCCCCTTGCCCTCCCCCTCTTTCTCCCTCTCCCCTTCGCTCCCTCTCCCATTCACTATCCCCTCCCTCCCTCACTCCCTGTCTCCCTCTCTTGTGCCCACTCCGTCTCACCACCCACCCTCTCTCTCTCTAGACATGTGCACACACACATGCATGCACAGACATACACATGCATATGCTTACACACGGGCACACATACATGCACGCACCCACTCTTGGGCATCATTTAACTAACACAACCCAAAATCTCTCTCTCACATGCACGTGCGTGCGCACGCGCACACACCTACACCCACACCCACACCCACACCCACACACATAGACATGCACACACACACACACACACACACACACACACACACACAACACCTTGACACACTCCCAAAGTGATCCCCTACTCCCTAGTGCATCCAAAATTTAGTAATTATGTACCTGTACTAGAACTGACACCTACACTCATACACCTTAGCGAATATGTTAAAAGACAGTCAGAAGACCTTCTAATGCCTTAAAATGGCACTAGAAACTACAAAGATTGAAGGAACATGATGAAATGCCTTCAATGTTGAAAAAATATAGATTTTCTATATTCTACCTTATTATTTGATAGTTTTGATGTAAAATATGTTCTCAAAAGTTTTCATTGGTCTAAACATTAAACCATGTATAGGCATGACCAGATGCATTTAATGATATTATGCTATCCATGCTTTTGTTTAGTTATGTGCATAAGCGTATATTATTATGTATGTTTAATTAGTCAATGCATTTTATTGTCTATATGTGGTAGGCATGTTTATCAAGAAAACATGCACGAATACAATTAATGCACTTAAACATCAAATTGTCAAGTTGAGAAGTCCCATTGCAATCATTTCTCCATCCTAGAATCCTACCACACAAATAATAAGCTATGAATACTAGAAAAGGGAGATCATGACCTTCTATTATAAATTAATGATGTTGGTCTAAATGACAGACAATGAAAACAAAGCTAAATTAATGCAACCATTTCAATTTTCGAGGTAACCATGTCTTAGATGGAACTAATCTATATGCAATGGATCTAGACTAATAAGTCCAAGTCGGATTGTAACATGTGAAATTTCAATCTTCTTTACTTAGATCGTAAAATGTGTGTTATGTTTTCCAACCACAAATATCACTTTTTGCTACAAATTTTAGTAGAAACATTAAAGATGCGTTTGTTTTGAAATGGGTTGAGTTCTAATTTATTCCAAATTAACTAGTTTCTATTTCATTGTACTTGAGGTTGTTGACTTTGTTTTCCTTCATGTGCCTTTGTAACAAATAAATTGATTGTTTGACCATTTGGAGTTTTCAACATACACACATGAGAATTTGATTTGTTTATACATAATTAATTTTCTTTTGTGGATTTTGCTATTGCAGGTTGTGTTTCCATATTGAGAGAGACCCATCAATAACTATTGTGCAGTCTATAAAGTACAAAAACGATAAAATGCGGCTTGCAAATCTTGCACAAAGTTTTGTTTATTACGAGTATCCTTGTGGAAGTGGATTGGCGAGGAAGATTACGAAGATAAACATGGCATGAGGAAGTGAGAGTATGTCAAGCATCAAATTGTTGTTATGCTTGACAATTTCTCCTAAAATTATAGCGTGCTTAACTCACAATTCCATTTTCATTAATTATGGGCAATTTTGGCGAGTTAATATAATCAATTATTATTTTTTCTTCATTGCTCTGCTTTCTCTACATTTTTGAAATGAAGATTGTAAATAATTGGGATAAGAAGTAAAATTTATTCATAGTATGTTTATGTCATCAAGAGAAGCAATATGATTGTTTTTAACTTCTACCAAGTTAGAAAGGGCTAATTAAGTTTTTGTGTATAGGTGATTTCAACCGTCATGTTCATAGCCTTCCCCACTCATCCTAGGCTCTCCATATAATAGACATTGTTCTTAGGAATCATAGTCTATCATCATAGAGGGATACATAATAGATCATCAAATGAGACATGAGTATATCATTGTGTAGTCATTCTATGCACTCAGAGCTTATATGAATATAATATTGATATTTGCAACATATCTATGTCACATGTTCTAAATATTCTCTTTTTATGTTGCGTGACGCGTTATAATCTTCATAGAGATGGAAAAATGTAAGTGTTACTTGTGTGCTGATATGTGCACACACACACACACACACATAGTGTCTATATACACTTAGACATGTGCGTGTGTGTATCGACACACATATACGTGTATTATATATATAAACATGTACATGTATATTTGTATATACACATACACACACATACACATACATGTATTTAATATATAGACATGTACATGTATGTGTGTGTACACACACACATATATATGTGTGTGTGTGTATAGACAAATAGACAAATATATGTATATGTATATATATATACACACACGCACACACATATACATGTATACACACATGTATTATATAGATAGATAGGTACATGTATACGTGTTTATATATAGACACACATACATGTATTATAGATAGACATGTACTTACACACACACATGTATATGTGTGTGTGTATGAATAGACACACATATAATATATTATAAATATAACACACACACACACACACACACACACACACACACACACACACACACACACACACACACACACACACAGTGTCGTGTTATCCAAAGGCACGAGTCCAAACTAGGCAACAATTACCAAAGTAAACATGTAAAAAATAAAATAATCCGGGATAATTTTTTTATTATAATAATACAATTAAATCATGGTTATGAAATTATAATTATGAAGAACGATGTTAGGCCACAACAACACGATTGCTAAAATTCCCACCAAGGGTCGTTTGGCTTAGGACAGCCATTTCGAAAATAATTTAATTACGACGATTAAACATGCGTTGAACCAAATTAACTAAGTTGGTTAAAAATAAGAGTGTAGACTAAATCTGGGAAAAATTAATGTTATAAAAAGGCCAAAGGGAAGAATGGTGGGCATGGGTCCAATTTGGTTGACCCAAACTGGACCCATGGCCCTTTTTAATTTTTTTGCTAAGCTAAGGTTAAATTCTTCCATATCAAATATAAAACATAAGGGAAAAAACATATCAAAAAACAAAGATCAGGATTAAAAGAAAACCCTTAGATCAAAAGGCTCTCCACCGTTGGATCTTAGGGCAACCAAGGAAGCCCTAATTTCCTTATGGCATTCTCACAAAAGCTCTATTTGTTTTTGTTTTGCTCTCATTTTGTTGTTTTTCCTTTGGTTGCAGGTCTAAGAAGAAGGAGGAGGAGATTCATAGAAGCTCAAGTCTATTTGGGTGATCATCATTTCATTATTTCCTTTCCATTTTAATTTAGATACCCATTTAGGGTTTGCGATCATGTTTTCTTGAATGTAGATTCACAATTTCTTCTGTATAAATCCCTTATGCAATATTTTTGTTTTGTGGGAGGTAAGAATAGTGGGATACTGGGTGAAGATTTCATAGCTAGGGGCTGCCATAAAATTTGTTATTGTTTTTGGATACTCAACAGACCGTTTATTTCTCTATAGGAATGAGTGAACAATGAGTAAAAGAACACATATATTTGTTGTTTATATATATATATATATTTTAAATGCCCAAACTATGCGTGAAGAGGGGGGGAGGCCATACGACCGAGCCCATGGAGGGCAGTTTCAACACATGCAGTTGGGGGGGAAAGGGGCGGTGACAGTATTGCCATAGCCGTGGCAATGTGCCACAGGTGGCCACGACACAACCGTGGTTGTGGGAAACAATAAGGGGAAGGGGGGCTGGGATGGTCGACCGTCCAACCCTACCAATAGTTTAGGTTAATATATATATATATATATATATATATATATATATATATATATATATATATATATATATATATATATATCAATGAATTACTTCAAGTTTAGTTCGCTATTTTTTCTTTTGAACAATTTGATCACCATTTTAAGTTTTCAGGGATTTAACCCAATTAATTTAAATTCATATAACTACATGTTTATATAATTAACCCAATTGATTTAAATTCATATAACTACACACACAAATGAGGATTTTTAGATTATTTTGTTCATTGTAAAACTATCAACAAGATCCAGTAACATGACATCATGGTTTCATAACAAAAACAAAGATAAAAGTAAACACATTTTTCAGAGATTGTGAACTTAGGACTAGATTGAGCAACAAGATTTTTTTAGATTTTGTCATGAGAGGGAAAAGACAAATTGACAGTTAAAGATTTAATAAAAGAAGACTCTTAAATTTATTTGCACATTTCGAAATTACTGCAACAAGGCAAACATTTACATCCTTCTTGCCTATTCTTTAAATTTCATTATAAAAATAAAACTATAGAAAATTTGAGAAAGATTTATAACAATAAGATATTTATTTCTTTTAAGATGAAATCACATTCTTTCAACTTAATGTTGCAATTTAAACAAATCAGCCAGCCAAGTCTTTCAATTGTTCCCTCAATGTCAACAAAATTACAATTATGAACCATATCATTTCTTAAATTCACTTAAGTTCACATAAGAGAAAATTACAATTTAAAATGCAAGTAAGAAAGCCCTCCATAAGTTGGAGACAACATGCTGAAATTTTATAAATTTGTAACTTCAAAAACAACTCCCAAAATATTTTTTCCAAGAGAAACTCCATGTTCAAGTTTCATTCCACCTCCTAAAACTAGCAAACAAAATCTTCAAAGAAGGCCACAAGAGATGTCTTGTTTGTCCACCCAACCAATTGACATCATCACACGCCTTTAATACAAAAAAGAGAACATTCTAGCCTTTGTCCAAGCCCATGGGAGAAAGGAAAAACATGCCTCCAACCAACACAAGGGAAGGGAAAAACAAACATAGATGCCAAGAGATTTGAACACTCAAATCAGCCAAGAGAAACATAGAGTTACCACAACACTTGAGAAGCTCCATGCTTCTACCAATGGGGAAGAGGGGATAATGATATCCTTAAAGTTTTTCCAAAAGCAAAGTAACCAAATTATCTAAAAAAAGCCACCAAATCTCCTTATCTCCCCATGCTTCTCTTTGCCAAGGTTTTTCAAACCTTGGTGGCCTTCTTAGGAAAAAATAATAGATAATTTCCAAACGAAATGGAAATGATCTCCTACAACAAACCAAATGTGGGGGGAAAGAAAAGAACCCAACAAGGCTTACCCATAAAGCAATGTGGGTGAAAAATAAAAAGGATTCCTCCCTCTTTCCATTACATTCCCAAATCCACTCCCCTTAAGGGTGGATGGAGAAAACAAAACAAAATAACAAGCACACCAATTCCAAAGCAAAAACCAAATCAACCATGGGGGCAAGACAAATTTCATTGCTTAAACAATAATCAATTGAAACCAATGACCTACCTCACAAAATCAAAAAACACAATCCAATTCCAATCTCTCCAAACAATTCCTTCTTCTCTCAAAAACTCCCGAAGTAATTGAAACAATGGCCAAAAGAACCCCATCCCTTCAAAAATGAGCGACGATAAAGAAGAAGCCCCAAAACAAAAACAAATGGAAGGGTGACAAGTGTCACCGTCTACCAAAGACTCAACCAATCATCCATCCCAGAATTGTACCAAAAATTCATTAAAAGAAAATAATAATTCCAATACAATCAAAACAATTTCCACATGGAGAAACATGCACCCCAAATTTCAATCAATCTCCCAAATCCAAGAAACATAATTGAAAGAGATTAAAGGAGATACAAAAGAGACAAATGATCTCTATTAGCCTTGAAAAGAGCTCACCCACCCATAGTTATATAGCCTAGGGGCTCTTTTCAAGGTAAATCTATCCCTTTGCTTTCTTTTTATTCCAAAATGTCACTTCTTTCCCAAATCCGAGTTTTGAGAGAGGGGCTTACCTAACACATTGTGGGAATGAGATATGCATGGTGGCAGAGCTAAACAGTAAGAAACATGACCAATAATATCCAAGATTTGAAAAGGACCCACAAAACAAAGGGAGAGCTTAGATCCCTTTAAAAAATGGATTGGACTCTTCTACACATGCACTCTCAAAAAAACCTTGTCACCCACTATGAAGTCACACTCAACCCTCCTAGAATCAACATACGCCTTCTGGCGTGCATGAGCCTGTTCTAAACGTTTTCTAAAAAGGATAACCTACTGCTCCATGTCCTGAATGTAAGCTAGACTAAGAGCAATCCTGTCATCCAACCTATCCCAACTCAAAGGTGTCTTGCATGGTCTCCCATATAGAGCCTGCTAAGGTGCCATGACAATCGAGCTCTGGAAACTGTTATTATATGTAAAATCTACAAGGTACAAATAGTTCTCCGACTTATTTTGATGATCCATGACATAAATCCTCAACATATGCTCAAGGACATGGTTCACCCTCTCTGTCTGTCCATCTGTCTCTGGGTAATAAGTGGAGCTAAAATTAATTTGTGTGCCCAAAGCCTACTGAAATGATGTCCAGAAGTCTGAAGTATAAATGGTATCCCAATCACAAATGACCCTCCTTGGAATCCCATGCAGTCTCACAATGCCATCAAGCAAAACCTGAGCTATGGTGACAACATTATAGGTGACCTTCATAGGTAAAAAATGGGTGACCTTGGTTAACTTATCCACCGTCACCATGATGGCGTCATGATGATACGATGAAGTAGGACGACCAACTATAAAGGCCGTAGAAACCACGTCCCACTTCCATTTCGGAATGTCATGTGGGTAGAGAAGACCTGCGGGGTGAGGATGTTCAACCTTCACCCTCTGGTACGTGAGACAATGGGCTACAAAATCTACAATGTCGCCACACAACCCTGGCCAAAATTACAACTGTCTCAAGTCTGCATGCATCTTCTTCACCCCATGATGAGTCGTATAAGGGCTCGATGTGCCTTAAAAAAATAAATCTACGCAAATCCCCTGCCCTAGACACGTAAATGCACCTTTGATACCAGAGAAGACCATCAGTCTCTAAAGTTCAACCAACATACTTGCCATTCAAGGGCCTCTTTGATTCCACCACTCCCCTGACACTCTCATAGAATCTATTAGTAGGAAGATGCTGAAGCATCCTGTCTCGAAGGTATGACGAAAAGGTTAAGGAAACCATCTCATGTCGTTGTCTACTCAGGGCATCTATGACGACATTCTCCTTTCCCTTGATATAGTGAATATTCAAATTGTACACACAAAGGAACTCCATCCAACGCCGTTGTTAGGCGTTGAGATTAGGCCGCGAAAAGATGTGTTGCAAAATCAAATGACCAGTCCTCAAAACAAATGATCTGCCCAAAAGGAAGTGCTATCAATGGACTAAGGCACACACCAATATCGTAATCTCAAGATCGTGGGTAGGGTAATTAAGCTCAAAATCCTTGAGATTGTGGGACTCGAAAAAAATAACACGCCACTCATACATGATGACTGCCTCAAGTCCCTCTAACAAAGCATCAATACAAACCAAAAAATTATGCCAAAACAATCTGGAATTGCAAGGATATGAGCAGAAATCAAATGTTCCTTGAGAAACTGAAAATCCTTCTCGCATTTCTCTGACCAAATAAACTTTCCCTTTGCGCTGAATAGAAGTAATAGAATCACCAATCATAGAGAAGTCCTAAACAAACCCGTGATAATAGCCAACAAAATCCATGAAACTCTGAACCTTTGCCACTGTGGTGGGGGATGGATAATCAAGGATAACTCAAATCTTCAAGGGATGTATGAAGATACCCTCACTTGTAATGACGTGGCCTAAGTATTGAATCTCAAATTGGAAGAAGGAACACTTCTCCAAGTTTCTGAAAAGTCTATGTTCCTTTAGAACATGTAACACCTGTCTCAAATGCTCTCGGTGTTTCTCCATTGAGTGTGAGTAAAGAAAAAGATCAAGGAATATAATTACAAACCGATCCAAAAAGGACTTGAAAACCCCATTCATGAGGATCATAAACACTGCTAGTGCATTAATCAACTCGAAGGGAACCACTGTGAACTCGTAGTGACCATAACAAGTATGAGAAGATGTCTTATGGATGTTTACCTCTACAATCCGTAGCTGATGGTATCCCATCATAAGATCAATCTTAGAGAACACCTTGGATCCTCACATCTGATCAAAAAAATAATCTATCTGAGGAATATGATGATAGTTCTTCATCATTACCTTGTTCAGTTGCCTGAAATCCTCACACAATTGAAGGGATCCATCTTTTTCTTCACAAATATCACCAGTGTGCCCTAAGGAGACACACTAGGTTAGATGAGACCCTTATCTAACAACTCTGACTGAATATTGAGCTCGTGAAGCCCACGAGTCATCATCTTGTAAGGTGCTCGTGAAACGGGTACAACACCTAGTACAAGGTCAATCGTGAAATCCACTTTTCTATATGGTGGCATATTGGAAAGCTCACTAGGAAAGATGTCAGAAAAATCTCTCAAAATAGGATGATCATCAAGTGGTGAGCTCATTAGATTCTCCCTTGACCTATCAGTGATCGCGATAACAAACATCTAATAACCCCTACGCATGCTATGTTTGAGCTACATGACATAGATCATACACAAGGAGACTGGTCTCGGAATCCTAGATATCACTGTTGAACTGCCCAAGTCATCATAACACTCAATGATCTTGTTATGAAAATCAACCTTGGCATGATGAGAATAATACCAATCCATACCCAAAACAACCTCATAGGATCCCAAAGGTAAAATACGAAGGTCTACAGTAGTGGGAAACACGCCTAGATCAAGAACACAACTCTCAACATAGGTATTAATGACGAGCTTGACCCTAGTGGCCAACTCTATCTGCCATATGTCTGATTACCTAGAGGCCACCAACCCACACCGATCCACTAAAGAAGGTGATATAAAAGAATCACATGCACCATCACCAAATGAAATAGTAACTGATATACCTATGATCATACATTTGGTCTCGATAACCATGTCTTGGTGCTTGGCTTGATGGTTTCCCACTGTGGTGTAGATGCAATGAGTGCACCCTACATCCCCTAATGTCTTCTCAGAAATAGGATCCTTTTGCCTATTGGAAAAAGAGGGTATATGTGGAAAAAAATTAGTATAATGGTTAGGGGATCCATAGATAAAACACCACACTATCTCTCTCTCTCTCTCTCTCTCTACGAGGGAGTCCCTCCTATACTCTTATGAACTGACCCTGTGGGTCCTGCTCTAGTAGAATGATGTGAATGAACTAGAATGGGATGATGATTACATGGTTTCCTAGTTCTGCCCAAAATATGACCTTCTTGGCCCCTAACTCTATGACTGTCCTTAATAGGTCTAGACCTCTTTTGTCAAGGATATTAGTGCTACTGTGGGTGTGGAGGGGGTCTCAGAGTTGAATTAGTGGGTCTAAAACCTCCTCTCGGGGGTGGAGCAACTCCATGTGACCTGAGATCTTGTAAAACATGAACTCATTCATATAACTTGCACCTGTTCCTATCTTGGGAATCCTAAGCCTTGTTCCTATTCTCCTATGCCAATTAATCCTTTTCCACAACCTTCCCCAAGGTTGGAGGAGAAAATCCAGACCACCCCTACCAAATCTGCATTCAGATATGTGAGAAGCAAAATGAACGAGAGGGGGGTGTGTAGACACCAAAATTGGGTTACACTCCCCTAGGTCCCTTGACAAATAACCAACTCGAACACACTCACCTAACCATGGCCCCTTTCACCCCACTCTAATATTAATCTAATTAAATTAGTTCATGATCTCATAATATCTATTATTTAAAATATCCTAATTAGTTAATGCCCCCACCACCACCTCACCTATACACCTCATCTAGCCACCTCACCCTAAGACCTATTCTTAGTATGTTGCCATAATTAACTAAGACCTACCTAAACCCTAAAAATCAATGCCTACATTCCCTCTAACCACATTCCCGCATGCATTAGAAAGGAAGCTTCCAATCTAATCTGCGTGAGTTAACGACATGAGATCCTAGACAAATCAAGGGGCTCTGCCTAGTTTAGTAAACCTAGGAAATCCTACGCCGTAATCGATGACGGTTACCCTTAACTGCCGCTAGTTAAGCCCAGAACTACTGTCGCTCAGCTTTTAATCCCCAAAACAAACTTATTTTCAAGGTTGGCAAAAAGTTGGCAGATTCCTAAGAGATATCGCATCTTTTTATAACAAGTTTCAGAGAGAACATGCATGCAAGCAGAAGGAGCATTCGTACACGCATTTTCTCTTCCACAGATAGCCAACATTCAACTAAGCAACCACTTAGCACAGGTTTGATCCAATCACGGAAAGCACCCGGAGAAGCACCATGCAGCCCATGCAAGAGCTTCCTCCATGTTTGGTCAACTGCCATCTGCCACCCATCCTTCAAACCTCTTATCAACACCTAAGTGTTTTCCTCACTCAACAGACATCCATTTTTGTTTTAGCCAGATTCCAAGTTAGAACTATTATTAGTTTCTCCTCTGGTTCACTCATTTTCCCATCATTGTACCTCCATTCAAACTTGACCATTTGTTCTCCTACGCCACATGAACTAACCATACTCAGTTAATACTCACCCCTCCATATCCCTAAGACCTACACAGACCTCACCAAATGCCCATCTAAACAACTTAATACCTCATTCTAGACTCAGCTTGGTCCCTCACATGCAAGTTCATGAAGGGTTTCCTCTACCCCAAGCTCATTCTGTGACATTCCCAGTATACCCACAGTAACCGGCACCAGTTCTCCTAAAACCGACGTCGGTCACCCTATCAGACCGACATCGGTTTCTGTGTTTTGGCTAATACAGACCTAGAACAGTGACCAACCTACCTATCTCCACGCAAATCACCCTTAATCAGCCCTGAAATAAACGTGCTTAAGACCTCTATCAGTACCTGCAAAGACCCAGAGACCAGTTACTTGACCTTTAGATCTCAATTTTAACCTAGCCTTTTGTGGACGAATTAGATCTTTCTTGTTGTGTTTTAAATGCAGATACCTAAATCATTTTAACTACAAATAGGATTTACATTTATTACCAATATTACATTGTTATTAAACAGTGGACTGATAGTCGTCTAGGAAGTATCACACTTTCTGAATCTAGCACACACTAGGCAATTCACCGCACATATTGTTTAACTTTTATTTGGTGGTCTTTTGTTCCATTTCAGGTAGTTCCTCCCAGCCAAAAGGAAACTCTCATGATCAGCTGTGGATTCAATAAGTCATATGCGTGCAACAACTTATCAACCATCATTTAAACAAGTATTCCTCCTATGCCCATTCACCCTTATCTATTTTGTCAATTTTCGAAGAAATGCTCTAAGAATTAGGTGAAACATTTTGGCATATCACATAAGATTTAAATAACTTTTACTTCATTAAAGAAATGCTGCCAACATACACATCTGATAATGATCAAACCATTCAGCTCCAACAGTCCTTAAACCCTCTGAGCATAACACACCTTGTGTCTCAACTCGCTAATAAGTGCTTGAGACTTTCAGAGACCTACATTTGACCACCAAACCCTATGCATGGGAAGCTCTTTAACACTCCTAAGAAAACCCATTCATACACTCTCAACTCTGATATTGATGCACTTTGAACCACATGCACTTCTCTCAACTAGTAGGTGAAAGCATACAAGATTTGTGTCCCACTTGAGTGGCCAATCCCACAATATTTTACCAACCCCTGATTTAGTAAGGCATAAAGATTGTAAAAATACTATAAAAACTTTAAAAAACTGAGGTAAATTATGGATACCCTAGCCACCTTGAAGTATTTATAGATCGCTCTTAAAAATGGTATTTTTGGTCAAGCAACCGATTGTGACCACAAGTTCAGCTACATGCACTCAAAATTTTGTCAAACAAGATCTTCTCCTATTTCACTCAAACTTGCATCATACCATAATGATTAGGTCAAGTGACCTTGCAAACCTTCTTGTCAATTATTATCAACTCTTCATTCCTCTCTTCAGCGCTTCTCTTAACGTCTCTAACCTCTTTTCTCACCTTCTCTAGCTCGCTCACATTCCTATCATCTAATTTTTTTACAAATGAGCAAATACATTCACCTTATATACATGAATCATCATAACATCAACCACAGGTTTGCTAGGAACATGAATATATTTTAATCCATCATATAAAATCACTCCAAGAGACCATATAGGTCGGCATAGGCTTAGACACAACCATGCTCGACAATTAGGCCTAAAACAAAAACTATCACTTCCAACGAATGCACTATGAACATCAAGGGAACACTAAAATTTTTTCAAGGCTCCAACAGCTCCAAAAAATTCAAGAACATCCTTTAGACACCATCAACAAGTGCAAGAAGCTCTGCACCAGATATGAATACCATAAATCATACCGATAAGCAAGCACCTCAAACTAGGTCTCTAGCACCCAAACATTACTCCAAAAGACCGAATGACTTGGCATACTAAAACTCATCACCATGATACAAATGAAACATAAAAATAAATATATTGATGTCATCTAACTCATTAGACACATTAGAACCTTCAACTTATAGCAAAAGATGTCAAAATAGCTCCTTCTCCAACACTGCTCAAATTGGCTTCAAGGTCTCAAAACTAGGTCTTCAAAACTGAGTTGGTTCACACCTTTAACCTCTTCATCAAGGCACAAGTAGCATATCATTAGAAAGAACATGAAGTATTCTATCTGAAACAACTCATTTAACAAACAAAATCATGCACACAGGATCTAAACAATTCCCCAAAATCTACAGCAGTGGAAGTATAAACTAGAATAATCCAAATCAAGACAAAGTACACACACATAACACAACATGTACCGTGGTTCACCCAATGTGGGCTACGTCCACCAAAGATAGAGATCTCATATATATAATACAACAAGAGTACAAACCAACTCTTCAATACAAGAGTACAATGCATCTCTCCAAGAGTATCTCCTCTCCTCCAGATCTCTAAATGGATCTCCATGAGTGCACTACAACTGTGCCTCCAAACACCACCAACAGATCTCACATAACTAGGAACTACTGCATCTCTGAACTGCTACCAAGTTCTCTGTGGATCTGCAAACAAGACCTCTCACATGGGTCTACCATATGTGCAACTATGACTGTGCACCAAGAAGTAAGTCTGTCTCTCCATCACTGCATAACCTGTGCAAACATGAAGACAACCTCCTCTACAATATCTAGATCTACATGGATCAACAATACAATATGATCTCATGGATCTACAATACAAGACTAGATCTACATGGATCTATAATACAAGATCTCACCAACATGTGGATCTACAAGAAGAAACTCTATGTGCTTTGCATACTATGCAAGCCATTACAATGAGACAATAACTATACAAATAAAATACAGTAGAAGATGTTACCCTCTTCTCACCATTCAGATGTACCTGTTATTTCCTTCTGTCCAGCTCCTCTCCATGGAGACTTTGTCTTCATGTAACCTGTTCTTTTTTTCTCTTCTTCTTCTTCTTCTTCATCCTCTCAATCTAGGAGAATCAAGGATCTAATTCAATCCTTCTCTTAATTCTACTTCTAAACCCTAGCTTTCATGCTTATATAGGCATATATAAACTTAGGGCACTTAGCCATGCAATTACAATCAATAGATATGCTTTAATGCTAAAAAGAGATCTAATTCGCGAGAGTTAAATAAAACACTCACGGACAGGTAACCGATATCGGTTAGCCCTAACCGATGGTGGTTCACTTGTGACCCTTTCCTGACCGATCGGTCATAGGTGACCGATGTTGTTTCCCTCCTAACTGATGACGGTTACTGTGTTTTCAGAACCAGCAAGGTTTAAAAGCATGTTATCTTTAAAGCAATTCAACTCCACAACCTAACAATCTCCCACTTGGAGATAAATTGTTGAACCTTTGTACATGTACCTGTACATCACCGTCCTCTACACACCGTGAAGACCATCTATTCTTTCCTTCAACAATTCTCTCAAAAAATAAAACCAGGAAGATCAAACCATCTTCTCAAACCAAGAAGATAAAAAAACATGACTTACCAAACCTACATGAAGCTACAACTGATTCGTGATAACCGAGCTATCCATATATCAAGCTCCCACTGAATCATAACACCAAGCCTCTCATGCAACCAAGCCATCATGACTAACACACCTGCAAGAGCTCCCACTCAAACTGAAGTACTGAGCTTCAACTGCAACCATAGCCATACCTGTAAAACCAACCATGTTCTCCATCCATCTATCCATGTCTCCATGCAACCGCCAATGCAACTATCCAAAGAAAAGTCAAACTGGAATATATAAATCCTGGGTAAAAACAACCCTGAATGAGTTCTACATGCAACAGTGGGTGATCAATCCACAAACACCTGCATAACTCAAAGAAATCCAAACACTGCAATCTACAAATCCAACCCTGCATAAACAACTAGCATGTCCAAGACATTCATCTGTAGATAACATACCTATCAAGGAGTAACATAGTAATCAAGAGGAAATACAAACATCCCCTACTCATGCTCAAGGCATCTAACTCGTGCTCATAGGCATCCATGTGCAAATCAAACATCTGCATCATCATAGACTCACAAAACTGAATCTATCCACATGTATAAACTCACCTATACATCCATCCATATCATCAGGCTCTCCAGAAGCTCCAAGTCTCTCACCGACTAACTCCAAAGCAATATATGAATCTTGTGCTCATCAATGTCAATAACAAACAACCATGCTAAACCATGCAACTAATACCAAGTGCAAATACCAGCAAACATGTCATCAACATACTGCACAAACCAACCAAGATGAAAGCAAAACAAGGGCACCATCTAAAAATGGTAAATAAACACTGATGTCAAACCTGTGACCAAACTGACCACGGTTTCCCCTAACCGACACCGGTCACTTCCTGACCGACCACGGTTACCAGATGACCGACCACGGTTAATCCTAACCGACACCGGTCTCTGTAACTAGCATATTTTCTCCTTTTAACCCTTAAAACTCTGAAAAATTGCTCTATCATCTTCACCCAGCTGAATCTAACCATCAACTGTAATCCCATAGGGATATCCAGGCACCACAAAATAAACCAGAAGTGACATCACAAAGCAATAAACTCAATATACCTGCAAATCTATGACTTCCCTCCAAAACCAACTAGTGCCTCTGCCACTCTGAATAGTAGCAATCTCCTCTCACTCTGCATGTGCATCATGTATCCAATCCTGCAATGCCAACAACCATGGCTTGCTCCCACTGAACATGAAATCCCTTGCACTGCCTCTAACACTAAGCTCAAAAGCTAATATGTCAGTGAGAAATAAAACCAGATGAAATAAAATATAAAATGATTCCCTTCTTATCAAAGAATACTCCTACATCACAGAAGTTTGGACTTCTTGTGAAGTAGGTGAATCAACTTCTTTTCATCCTGTGTACTCAACATCTTTCGTTACCTGCAACTGTGTCTAACCATGACTTTTCATTGAGGATCTCATCCTTAGACTAGATATCCTTGTCCTCAAGATTCCACACAACCGGGAAATAAAAGTCAAACAACACCAAAAACATGGTGTAAATCTGTGCACACTATCCAAACATAATATCAGTTGCTCCAAAAGAAAGAAATAAAACATGAACCTTATAGAGATACCTGACCCAAAGTCTCACTGGACTAGCCAAGACAAATCCATCCTCTTTCTGATCCAAACATTGAAGTGATCAACATTGTTTCTACCTGTACACACTGTGCAAGAAACATGATCCTCCAAAATAGGACACTGAACCATCCATGCCCTCTTCTACTGTAAGAAACCATGTGCAAACTCGTTGTCACAGAGACTGACTATGGTTTGCTGACCAGTACCGGTTACCCTCTGTGACCGATGTCAGTTCCCTGACCGACATCGGTGCTGCTGGAACTAACACAATGCCACAAATTGGCATAGGTCACCAAACCAGGTGCCTACTCTGACCAAAGCCGATAGTTGTGTTGAGCCAGTCATTTCAAGAAGCACCCAAATCTTGCACAAAAACTTAACAACAATAATACATGCAATAAAAATTGCACCAGGATGAAATACATCACCTTACCAGCACCAAGATACTCAACCACATCTTCAACTGAAGAACATGCTTCTCTGATGGAAACCCCGTCTTCATTCTGTGCTACTATATTCTGCCTCTCTAAGAAGCCCATGCATCTAACTGCACCAAAGGATGCATAACTGCTCCTTTTCTCTCATTCTCAGATCTAGATCTGCAATCCCAAACATGCATGTGCAACCAAAATAATATAAGCACTGCAATACCAAGATAAAACCATACCTCAATAACCGGATCTGCAATCTGACCAACATGCTTGTGCCTCCAAGAACTAGGGACACCTCAGCAACCAAGATACATTCCATGCATCTTCTTAATTCTTCAGATCTGTGATTTTCTGTTTAAAACTAGGTTGCCTAGTAACCGACCACGGTCACCCTGTAACCGACCACGGTCACCCTACCGATGCTGGTTGCCACTTAACCGATGCCGGTCACTGTAATTTCCAGCAACCTTACTCTTCCAGCTCCCACTTGAGATTGAATCTCTTCCTGTGATCTTCTCATCAGGAAAAACAAACCCTGCTCTCATACATGTCAGTAAACCACTAACAATATACATGAAGCAAACCCTTGCTCTAAAATAACCAAGCTAACCAAGCTAACCTTGCTCTGATACCAGTTGTTGGGAATTCGGGACTGCGGAATAGTGCTATGATTTAATAACAAACAAAATCATGCACACAGGATCTAAACAATTCCCCAAAATCTACAGCAGTGGAAGTATAAACTAGAATAATCCAAATCAAGACAAAGTACACACACATAACACAACATGTACCGTGGTTCACCCAATGTGGGCTACGTCCACCAAAGATAGAGATCTCATATATATAATACAACAAGAGTACAAACCAACTCTTCAATACAAGAGTACAATGCATCTCTCCAAGAGTATCTCCTCTCCTCCAGATCTCTAAATGGATCTCCATGAGTGCACTACAACTGTGCCTCCAAACACCACCAACAGATCTCACATAACCAGGAACTACTGCATCTCTGAACTGCTACCAAGTTCTCTGTGGATCTGCAAACAAGACCTCTCACATGGGTCTACCATATGTGCAACTATGACTGTGCACCAAGAAGTAAGTCTGTCTCTCCATCACTGCATGCATAACCTGTGCAAACATGAAGACAACCTCCTCTACAATATCTAGATCTACATGGATCAACAATACAATATGATCTCATGGATCTACAATACAAGACTAGATCTACATGGATCTATAATACAAGATCTCACCAACATGTGGATCTACAAGAAGAAACTCTATGTGCTTTGCATACTATGCAAGCCATTACAATGAGACAATAACTATACAAAGGAAATACAGTAGAAGATGTTACCCTCTTCTCACCATTCAGATGTACCTGTTATTTCCTTCTGTCCAGCTCCTCTCCATGGAGACTCTGTCTTCATGTAACCTGTTCTTTCTTTCTCTTCTTCTTCTTCTTCATCCTCTCAATCTAGGAGAATCAAGGATCTAATTCAATCCTTCTCTTAATTCTACTTCTAAACCCTAGCTTTCATGCTTATATAGGCATATATAAACTTAGGGCACTTAGCCATGCAATTACAATCAATAGATCTTCTTTAATGCTAAAAATAGATCTAGTTCCCGAGAGTTAATTAAAACACTCCCGCACAGGTAACCGATGTCGGTTAGCCCTAACCGATGACGGTTCCTCCTTCCTAACCTGATGATACGGTCATAGGTGACCGATATGCATAACTCACAATTGCTATACATACCTTCCATGACACCTTCTTGAGAATCTAACTAAAGAATCTAAGACATTAGGTACTTCAACTGAAAACCACTTTATCAGACCATTCCAAGAGCTCAAACACAACATGTTAGACCTTTGCAAGCTTTCCATGATCATCTAACTCAACTACACCATACAAAACATCGATTCTCTTCTCAAACCTTCATGACTAGGTTGTAGCCCCAAATGTTGGCCAAATTATTATGAATTTAATTTGTAAATTAATGGATGTATAAATGTTAATGGTGCATGCATTGTACCTATCTGAAACTATTTTAATGGTTTAAATAACTAGTACATCCCAAGCTTCATGTAGTTCAATTTATGCTTCTTTTACACGAAGACCTTTTCAGCCTAGAAAAAGATCAGATTCTAAATCTTCATGCAGTCACTAGCGTTTTTTTGTACATTACCAGCTGAATTGAGGAACTCATGTCCTCCTCACTTCACTAGCATATCAGGTCTTAGAACCATCTGCGAGTCCATTGCGACAATGTTTCTGTCAGATCCAAGTCATTATACCAACTTGCCCAATCACATTACAAATCTCAAACCAATCAAATATCATCCCATCTCTCTAGTGTGCTTACGGGTTTTACTAGTATTGAATGTTCACCTTTGCTTGTACCTTATGTATTTTACTAGTTGAATAAATTTTTTACATTAGACTCTGAAATTCATTTAATTCAATTTAAATTATGGCAAACACACTTGAATTCGATGCCCGATCATCACAAAGGCTTTTTCGCCATGAAGAGCTCACATGTGTTGATGACTATCTCTCGGTCACTACTACCAAACGATTCCTTCGGCTCAGTGCTCATTTATCTACCTTCCTAAGAACCCGATTGACCGAAAAGGGGGGCATTTACACTTTCTCTTGATCATGACCTATAATCCCAAATCACGAGATACAACAAATCCTAATTAACATTTCCTAATATTTAATATCACATTTTAACCTATGAATCTCATTCAAACAACACTATAGACTTACTCTATATGCAGTCAATACCTACTTTCTACGTGTAGTCCATTAGCCTAAACGGACCTTGTATAGGGGAAAATACCTATGAAATATGACCTTTTATGAGTAATCTTCAGGGACTATGCATCTTATTTCAAAATCATCCAAACCAATGCATATCAGATACGCCTTAATCATATTTACTATGTTACACTTCCAGATACCTAATCTTGTTAGGTCTAGGACTAGGCAAATATAATGACTCATGACTGTAGGAATGGGGGGCCTCATGAGAGTTCATTGACCTTGTTGACTGCTCTTATGTGGACTCATTGACACCTCAAGACACACAAATTTCAATCAGAAGAAAATGCCTTCAACAACTACTAGAGCTCCTTACAACACGTCACTAGTGGTTGATTGGGGAAGCGAACATGGATGGAGATACCATACATAACAACATCTCATGACCCATATCTCTTCCTCTGGCGGCATGATGCACAAATCCTTCAACTTAACAACATAGATCGGGTCATGGAGACATATGATCACTCCTGAATACCTCTTTCCATCAATGACACTTGACATCAATTCGAAAACTCCAATACACAATGCACAACTAATTTCTCCAAGTTGTCATTGATGACGACAGGTTTGAAATCTCCTCCTACACTAAAATCATGCACATATTACTATTTTACTATACCACCAAGTATGTTGTTATATGCATGGATCTTAAGTAAGAAAAGTATTCACTGGCGACACACACCCTAGTCCATCCACTCGTTTGATTGATTTCTATTGTCTTTCTCTCACACATTTGTCACTTTTGTACCCTAGTTCTGGTCAGGTCATAGGGATCCCTATGTCTTCAGTCTTTTCACATTTGTCATCATTTATCCCAGGACACCTATGCACCCATTCTGGACACTAGTGCCCAGGCGCTCCTGTCCATTCTAGGTGCTCATGTCCTCTTTGTTCTTGTTCACATTTTTGACATTTTTGGTCGGCCTTTTTAGTTTTCTTATCCTTATCCCGAGGTCATAGTCGGCATGTCGTGTCACTAGTGTCAAAATTCAAACAAGAGATCCATATATATACACAACATACACTCTATTATTATATGGGTGGGAAATTCTAAAGGGAAATCATCTACATACTATCACTACCATCAAAGGGACTGCATTTTTGGGTTGCATACTCTACATACACTGCATAGGAAGGGGAAGTGTTGAATTCCATCTCACACATTTACATTTTATCTAGCCATAGCCTGCTATCTTGGCATCATTGGTGTGAGGGAAACCTAAGGACACTATTTCACACACAAGCACAAAGAACTACATGGAGTCTGGAATGTAGTGCAGTGCTCGGTCATAAGTTCACTCTTTGGGTGACCGTCAGGGTCAGTCCAACTTCACATATTACATATTTCATTCCAATTTGATGTGTTTGTGAGCTTGTGTAGGTAGCTAGGGTTTTTTTTGTAGGTTATAGGTACCCTCGATGATCAAAGTGCAAATAGCATGTGATCAATAGTGAATAAGTGTGAAACCCTAGCGACATAGGAAAAATCAGATTCCAAGCATTTATGTAGTCACCACACCTAGAAGTGGTCTCTGGCACCCAGCACCCTCACCCTAGCCTAGGCACCCATGTCTAGCTCTGTTGTAAGTTCCAGAATTAATATTGAGCATTTCTAACACTCTTACCAGCCTATTCATCAGTTGTTCCAGTTCAGATCTATTCCAGGATAAGTGTAAATCAGATAAGTCTCATATCTTTCCTATTTTCTTACAAGGTTGCATCATTAGAGTGCTTAGTATTTGTATTCTATTGTATTTTATCATAGTAGTGACTCTGAAATTAGATTTAATAATTCTATTTTTGTTAAATCATTTGGTGAACCCGTCTCTTGTTTGAACTCCTTGCCCTAGGATCCCCAAAACCCTCATGGCTAAAAATAGATCCTCTTTTCCCAAGCAAGCTATGGATCATATTAGTGTGCAACCTATCCTTGATGATGTTGTATAAGCTGAACTTAGTGATCTTTATCACCATCCTCAATGTGATTCCAAAATTCTCCAACAACTTCTTGCTTATGAAAACACCATTCCCACTACTTTCACAACTCTAGCATTTCCATAGTCTCGCCTGACCAAAACTTCACTTCATGTTTTCCTTGTTCTTCCATAGTCACCCATGCTGCTCCACCTTCTTCTACTCCTATTATAGCACATGATAATACTATTATAGATTCTATGCTTGGTCTTTCTTGTGACACTGTAGATACAAATAATGTTACTTCTAATGTTGAAAATGTACATGTGCATGATGTTATTTCTACTAGTAGTCAAGATGAATGCAAAGTTGTATCTCTTACTCTTCCTACTTCTGAAAATGTTTCCAATGAATGCAATGATAAATCTCATGATAGTTCTCCTACTACTTCTCTATATGTTGATGACTCTCTTGATGAATTACTTGCATGTGAAAATATGTCTGATAGTGATGTAGGCTATGCTTTTGATCATGAACTTGTTAGTAATGATGTTACTTCACTTACATCTTTTGCATGTGGATTTAGTACTCCTCTTTCTTCTCTTTCTAAAATTGTCACTTGATGATTTTCCTACTACTACACCTCTCTTTTCTATAGCATTTCCATTGATATTCCATGTTCTTCTCCTCCTCTTCCACCTCTTTCATGATATGTTATTCATATGATTCTACTCCTACTAGTACACATCTTATCATATCTTCTGATTCTACTTCTAGCATTTCCATTGATATTCCATGTTCTCTCCTCCTCTTCCACCTCTTTCTTCTTCTTCTACAGATGTTATTCATGATGATTCTACTATTCCTACTAGTACACCTCTTATTATTTCTTCTTGCATCTACATCTAGCATTCCCATAAAGCCTTCATGTTCTTCTCCTCCTTCCACATCCACTTCTTATTCTCACATTCCCATGATCACTCACAATGGAAACTTCAACCTCTCAATGTGCCTCTCACTTCTTCTACCATCCCCTCACATGATATTCTATCTCTCATGCATGTTGCCAGTAATTTTCAAGCTCAAGTTCATACTCTCACTCTTGAAAGAAAAGCCTACTATGCTTCCATTGATAATAATTCTTTGCATGGCAATCCAATACCTAAAAAACTTCACAATTCTGCTTTCCCTAAGGATTTCATCATGCCTACATTTACATGTTTTGATGGCACTGACAACCCCTATTTGCATCTCAAGCATTATTGTTCAACAATGGCCTCTTATTCTAATGATCACTTGCTCCTCAAATATTTTCGTCATAGTCTTGTTGATCATGCTCTTCAATGGTACACTCATTTTCCTTATGGATCTATTAGCACTTACTGTGATATGGAGGATGCTTTTCTTAGGAGGTTTATGGTTAACAATGGTCCTAGAGTTACATATGATTGTTTACCTACTTTGCATCAAGGAAAGAAAGAACCCATTATAGATTACATTTTATGCTTTAATTCTTGTATGCATCAATTATTATTTGAGCCAATTGATTTAGAAAAGCAATTTATCTTTTGTCGTGGCTTAATTCCTGCATTGAAAGAAAAATTATTATATGATACATGTGAATCTTTTATGCTTTTGTGCTATAAAGTTATAGATCTAGAACAAGATTTAATTGTTGCACATGTTATTCCATCTTATTCTACTTCTTCTACTACTCCATTTCCTACTACTTCATCTCCTCTTCCATCCATTGATGTCCTCCATGGTCACCATCTCCTCCTCCACGTAAGCATATTCCTTCACCTCCACCACATCGGCCTACACCTAAGTCTTCTCCACCTCCTCCTCGTGAACCATTGCACTTTCCATATGCTGCTAAGCCTCATGATTTCTTGCGTACTTTTCTTGATAAACACCTAATCCACTTGCCTTCTAATCAACATCCTCCTCCTCATCACTTGCATCACCAACGTGATCACCCTTATTGTAATTTTCACCACATCAATGGCCACCGTGACAATGACTGTTGTGCTCTACATGATAAATTACAACAATTAGAAGACAAAGGTGTCATTGCCTTTGGCTCTCACTCTCATGAGTGGTCTCTTTCTCCCATTCCACATAAGTGTGCTTCCACAACTATTCACTTGTCTCCTCCACCCACTTCTAAGGTTTTCATTCATCCACCTCCTAAGATCATTATCCATCCACACCCTTCATCTAGCTCATCCATTGCTACATCATCTCACCCTCCTCATAGTGCTACTACATCCCATTGGCTTCCTAAGCCATCGACATCTGTGCTTCCCACCACTACACCTCCCATGATCGACACCATTTCATTTGACATTCAGTTTGGCTCTTACACTCATGCTACTACTGCTTCACATGCTTCCACCATCCCTCGTAGGCCTCTCCATCTTTGGTAGGTGACCTCCATATGATCACCTCATTACTGGATGATGCACTCATGTTCTTAAGGTTCTTACATGACTGTTGAGGGATGTTGTTACAAAAATGAACCTCATTATCACACTGGGGGGCATCACTCTTCTTTCCCCCCTCTTTTTTCATCATTCATCATGTGTTATTATCAAACATGCTCTTACATATTCTCATTATACAACTATCAACATATCATTATTCTAATCTCTTATACTATCTACATCACATTACCATTTATACTACTTTAGCACATTACATCATATACATACATTCTTTTAGTCATATCATTATATTACTCATTCACACACAAATCATTTTCAATTCACTACTTACCTATTATATCCACATCATGATATATTTCAAATATTCAACAATCAAGAAAATCATTTCAATAATGCATACAACATCTATCAAATCAAAAAGTACAAATGAAAACCATCACATCATATACCAATGCAAGTGCACAACACATATGATATCCAATACATGTCTATATATATATATCATCAAAAATCATAGTTACAAAAATACAATCACTAGGGGGCAAGCCCCCATGCATCACTACATCCATATACATCATACATCATCCTCACTATCACTATATCCAATCATGGGAGCTCTAGAACTAGATGCTTCACAACTCAATCTACGTCGCTAATCACGACCTCTATATCTCTCTACCTGTTCTCTGTAGTATAGCCACCTTGGTTGACTATTCCATGAATCGGCCCTGTAGCTCCACATATCTCATGAATACATCCTGAGCTAGGGATCCTCCTCCTATGACCTGTCTAGCTCACTCCATCTCTACATGAGCCTCATCACGCTCACTCAATAACATGGTATATGTGGCTTCACTATAGCCACTGGCTCAAACAAATGGGCATGCTCGCCACAATAGCATCCACTCGCTCTAGCATACCACCTCCCATGAGCACATCTGGAGGCACATTTCACGTCAACATGTGTATCGATGAATCAACAATCAATGACCAATAGGAATCACCTGTAACCATACAACACCACATTAATTACTACACATTTACAATATACAATCAAACAACAATTAACAAATAACAACAAACAATACTTACACTCCGCTAGTGCCGCTGCTAGGCTATCTCCATCGGGGGTAGGTTTTGCCCCTCTACTCCTCCCACTGTCCGGTCCACCACCACATCTACTAAAACTAGAAATAATAATACCCATTGATGTGTTTCCCACCACTTGCTATAGGCGTGGGTACACCCTACATCATCACCTGTATCAGATCTATGGCAACATCTACCTCATCTGGACCAAGATGCACTAGTATGTTCCTGTAAGACCTGGCCTCTCTCCTGCTACCCTTGGCGCTCTAGTAGCTCTCACCCATACATATGGCTCTGGGGGCACATCCTGAGCCATACCAAACTGTCTAGATACACAATCACCTTGGAATAGCTCTTCCACTCCTGGAAATTGGTCCTCCAACCACATGGTGCACCGAATGCACCACAACTCTACTCCATCCTCCAACCAACCACCATAGTCTCTATATGGCCTCCATATGATGGCCCCTGGACCCATCCAATCAAGCATCAACCTATAGGTGGTCGTGTCTAGCCTCCTGCTATGGGCGCCTACCCACCTTGCTGTAAAAATCTTAGGCCTCACCCATTTGGCCCATGGCCCACTGAGTGGCCTCAATATCACAATATGCTCATATGCCCATACATGTAACAAAGTGGTGGCTCCTAGTCCACCCCATGATCCTCCTGTGTGAATCTATACAAATCTATGTAAAAGTGGGCCAACATACATCGTGCCCAGGAATATCTTGTCCTATCCTCCTCTATACGACGACAAATATCATGCATCTTATATAATATACCCACTCCACCACCCTCTACTGCCACGATGACACTAGAATCACTGCGATGAACTTCGACAACCGTGGAACACCATATCTTAATATAACATCTAGACTAATATGGGTCTATGTATTTTCTCAAGTCCCACTAAAATACCACTTCACTGCCCTAATCTTCCTCTGAGTATCCAATATGGTCACCTACACTCTCTCTCCTACAATCAGCAGTCACAATATCCAATACACATCCTCTAAGGTCATTGTCATCTCACCAGTAGGTAACCAGAATGTACATGTATCGACACACAATCTCGCACATAGTACCATCAACATGGGCATATTATGGGGAATCTCCCCTAATCTAACTATGTGCCGCATGCCGACACGGTCCAGTATATCCCACTCGACATCAGATAACCCCAGTGTAAGCAAATTGCTCAAATGATGACCCCCATGGAACTCTCTCAAGTGTATATCCCTCTGTGTAACACAAAAAATAAAAAAATTCTTACATTAGTATGTCATACATGCTGTAAAACCGATCCTCATAGTACTAAAATTGATCAGAATATAACTCTTTCACATCATACTGCCAAAACCCTATTTTGGGATGCCAACGCCCAGGAGCAGGTCACGGGTGCCCCAAAAATAGGTCACCATCCTGGAACTGGGCACTAGTGTCCCAAAGATGATAAATGCCTGGCCGCTCCCCCTAGGTCAGAAACTCCAAAAAATACAATAATGCAAATTTTCCAAAAATTAGCAAAAAAACATGCATATTTCACACAATTTTCTAAAAATAATCATACATACCAACTCATCGGTCGTTTGCGAAGCCATGACCACGTCACTACTCTCTTGAATCTCATTAAACTCACTTGCTTTAACACACATTAGTCATCACATTTCAGAGTTTAATTTTCACTCGCACACGGTACAAATGAAATCACTATTCACTTTTCACTATACTATATAACAATATTCACTTTTCTCGATATTATTGTTACTATTTACAATAATTTTTTCAACTAATACATCGTACATGGTTTCACTCATATCTTGAGCCTCATTACTCTGTCTTCTTCCCTATTTGCGCCATTCAGATCAACATTTCTTCTAGCATCATACTATCCACATTACACAATGCTATATTCAAATCTGGTACATGTTATCGTCAATTTACACATATTATTACAATATCTTCTATACCATCTCTTGTTCACCTTTATCTTTACTTTTGGCTCAGTGCTTGTCTCTTCACCCCCACCCTTTCGCCAAAAGGGGGCATACAATTGGATCACCTTACGATCCCTCGCAGGTTACAATATAATCAATCGATACTCTTATACATACTCACAATTTATTTGATTTATTTTAAAGAGTACATACCATTCTATTCAAATTAAAAATGGATATTATTTTGGCGAATGTCCCCTGAAGAACTAATTTCATGAAACAAAAAGTCCATGATTAATCTTAGGATACATTTTATTTCAAAAAATTCTTCACTCAAATCAAAACTTAATCTGTACAATAATTTCTAATCTTCACGATATGAACTAGGTTGGTTGCTCACACTATATTAATCTTTCTGTCAGCATGACCTAACTTATGAGTTACATTTGTTTTTATCACTTCTAAATGACCTAACTTAGAAGCCATCAAAACTATTTCAATTAGAACATTCTTTCCATAACTAAGGTCAGCTATCCATTGTAGCGGTTGGACAACTTTTAAGTTATGTTATTTGAATGAAATTTAAGTGTGAAGGAAGTAAAGGAATATACTTATAAGATGGAGAATATACAAAGTACGCGTGAATGTAGTCACCTGATCACAACATATCTACTATACTATGTCCTTTATTGTTTGTGTGGATCCAAGAAAAGTATTCACTAGTGACAAATCCTTTATCTTACTTGTTTTGGATTTCTATTGTATGGCTCTTCTAATTGTCATTTTTTACCTGTTCTAGTGAGGTGCATGTCTATCATTTTCACATATGTCCTCATTTATCTTAAGACATCAGTGCCATTTTAGAAAATAGGCCTAGGCTCTTGTGTCTAATACTGGTATAGTGCCCACATTTTTATAGCTCAGTTACTTGTTATTTCTTCACTCATAGACATGTTTCGGCAGGGATTTGTTCTATTTTGGACATTACATTAGGAGATTTGATCTTATTAGACATGTATGGAGATTTAGGCGTATAGCGCTAATTTAGCTTGTTTACTATGTTGTTACATTATCTTATGATGTCATGGATACTAATTGGATATGATGTTGTTTTGGAACATAATTATATTGATGGATACTCAGTTTGTTGCATGTTGGGATTCTATGGATACATGTCACTTTATCATTATGTCTAACTTATGGTAAATTGTGTATAATTGTGCATGTTGTCACACTTTCGATTCCAGAAAGATGATATATTAGTTTAGAATTCATTGATATCTTATTTAGTAATTAATTCACATTTTATCAAACATGTGCGTTTTATGTGTGCAATGAGTGTGCAAGTGACAGGTCACAGGAGAACATGGGATTCAGGCCAGCTATGCAAATTTGCACAAGTAGCCCACGAGGCTAAGTCCTAGCCATGTTTATTGCATGAGGCCTTAGCATTAGAGTTATTATTTTGGGCACCATGGGTGACCCTCATTTGTAATGTAATATGTCTTGTATTATTAATCTTGCTTAGGGTGTTTAGTTTGTGTTGTAAACTTGTTTTGGGGAATTAATGGCCCCACTTACATTAAGTTTTGAATTTGTTTAATGATGTACTTAATTCAAAAGGGTTTAGGGTCACATGTGAACCCTTGGGTGGGCCCCACACCCTCTACCCTTGTGCCAAAACTGTACCCAAACCCGAAATTGAGCTATTTTAGGCATTTTTAGGGACCCCTTTTTGGTTTGGGAGTTCCCTTAGCATGAAAATGGGCCCTTGGACCCTACCTAATAGGTAAGGGGCTTATTTCCAAGGCTTAAAGGGAGTTTCCCTCCCTTTTTGCCTCCCCTTTGGTCACATCCATGTAAGGGGTATGGATAAGTGTGCTTTGTTAAAAGTTGCACAAGATTGTTTTGTTATCATTTTGAGTAATTTGGGAGAAGAGGGCTAAAAGTCATTTTATCCTTTCTCTTTTTTTATCTTTGGCATCTTTGACCTTGAGGGAAGAGAGGGTGACACATGTCACCCCCTCATTTGTGAGGATTTTTGCTTGCTCCTCTTCAAATTCTCCCTCATGGGAAAAGAAGAGAACTTTTTTTTGGAGCTTTTGCTTGGAGGCTTGTGGATTTTGGAGCTAGAGTTTGCTTGGGTCAAGACGTGGAAGAGATTAAATTTGGAGAGATTTTTGGAGGTAGGCTTCTTGAGCTTTAATGTATGTGTTATATCATGCTAGATATTAGTTTGTTTACTTGGAAATGTTTGTTGTTGCATGCATATTTTATTTGTTGTTTACTTGATTTTTCTCCCTCCATCATATGGCATGATGGAGTTTTGGAGTTTGTGGGGGAAGAGAGAGGGATTTTCCCCTCTCAATCCTCATAGGCTTGATGGGCAAGCCTTGTAGGATTTTAGTTACTCCCCTCAAATGGTTTGAGGTGGGGAAGGTGGTTCATTTGGCTTGAACCTCCTTCCCCATTTTTGGTAAGGAAACCCCTTTAGGGTTTGAAAATCTTTCCAAGAAGGATTGGTGAAAGGGTGGAGAAATAAGGAGGACTTGAATGAATTTGGAGGAATAAAGAGGGTATGGAGATCTTGGTTTTGTGCAACTAATGTTGGTTACAACTTTGAGAACTCCTCTTTTCTCTTCCCCATTTTAGAGGTAGAACTTGGTTCCTCCTTTTCATCTTTGTAAATTTGGAGTCTTGTTTTGATATTTGTCTTATTCTTATGTGGATGTAATATTGTTTGTTCACCCTCACTCTTGTAAAAAGTTGTGGGTAGTTGTCCTCTTTCCCATGGGCTTGGGGGAGGCTAGCATGCATTCCAACCTTGGAAAGACATGTAATGATGCCTATGGTTGGGTGGTAAAACAAGCTTCTCCTTGTATGGATTCCTTGAAGACATTTGAAGTTGGATCTCAAAGTTGGATGTTGGTTTGGAGTTTGTGACCTCTTGGTCTCTCATTGTCCTCTCATTTCTTTGTGAAACATTACTTGCATTGTAACCTCTAAAAGTATGGCTATATGGGAAGATTCTTTGGCTTGCAAAAGATCTCATCTTGTAAATTTAAAATCACTTGTATGATTGGTATTCCATTTGTATTTGAAAGCTTTCTTCCAATCTTGGGAATGAGTTGGTTGGGTTGTTTCTTATGTAATTTAGCATGTTTGAAATATGATGTAGTTGGAAAAATTTGTAAAAAGAAGTCTTGACAAATATTTACATTCCTTTAAAATACATTGAGTAGAAAATATTTATATTCCTTCAACATAGATTGATTTGAATATCCTTTTGATAAAGAAAGATTACTTCATGGAAAAATGTCTCTTCTAAAGAAACTATGTTACTTGTTGGATATCCTCCTTATTTGAAAATCTGGAATATGTATTTTAATTAGAGCATTAGAAATGAAATCTACTCTTAGCATTAGATCTTATGACTATCATTACATGGAAATACTCTCATTTTGCAATATGTCTTTTCTTGTAATTGTTGGTGATATTAAAACATGAAATGAAAGTTATTTTTTTTTGGATTTTACTTCCATGAGAAGTTTAAAAAAAGAAGAAGAAATTCATCTTCATTTGTGCACCATGTAATAAGATAAAATTTGTATAGTGATTTCCATTTTTAATATAAGATCATTTTTATTTAAAGTATAGTATTGTAGTTATTCCCTTATTTGTAAGGTTTTTTTTTTTTAAAAGATAAATTATTATTAAACCTATTATTTTATTATATATATATGATAATAATATATATTAAAAATAATAATAATTAATACTAAACAATATATAATATCATATATATATATATATATATATAATATATATATATATATATGACTATATTTAAAACTTAAACTTTATATTAATAAATATAAACAAAAGGGGAGGGGCGGGGGGGGGGGGCGAATTGCTGTTCCCTCCCCCTTGCCGCCATTGCTGTCCCCCCCTCCATCCTCTATGGCTAACCTTGTACTCACCTATCCCTGCCACTGCCGCCATTTCCCCACGCCGCTGCCCCCTTGCACAACACCCCACCGCCTCTGTCCCCCTGCCGCACCCTGTCCTCCTTACCCCCTCCTCTTGCCTTTCTTCCCCTTTCCCTTCTTTTCCTCTTCTCATTTTGTTTGGTTTTGTCTTTTGTAGGTGCAGGTTAGAAAGGAGCTTGGAAGTTTGCTTTCATGGAGATTTTTGATGGTCTCCCTATTTATTTTATGTGTATTTATTGTTATATATATATATATATATATATATATATCGTTACCCGGAAGTGGGTTATTGGGTTTGTAAAATACCCATGTATTTATTTGAGAAGGAAGGGAAAAACAAAACTACCCTCACACACACACACACACACACACACACACACATTTAAAACACAACATTTTATTCAACCTGAATGCCAGGATAAGATGATGGTTTTAACGGCACCGCAAGTTATTTGGGGAAGGGTTTCGGTGGATGGGAGGGACAAAAAATATAAAGATGTTAGGGAAACTTAGGGTAAGATGAGATCTAGGGTCAATATTAGATCTATCCTAGGGCTTCCATTTATTCCTACACACTTAAAGTCATGGGCATTTTTATGGGATTGGGAAATAAATTTAAAAAGGGGGGTGTATGGGAAAATAAATAAAAGGGGAGACTAATTAAATTAAAAAGGATGTGTAGACTTTGTAAAATTTGTGATTTCAGTTAATACTTAGTAAAATAAAATAATCAAGTTGTGTGGGGCTAGTGTTTATGTAACTTCGGGGGAAATCAATAATTAATATGAATTAATTATTAACAGAAAGGGTTAAGTAGAGCGTTAGTAATTTTTGGCCACATTTTAAAAAAAAAATTTACCCTAAAATTTTAGTAACTTCTAATTTGATTTCGTTGTCCCAAGGCGGGGAATTACAAATACCTGGTGAATATCCCCGGAATCGGTTTCAGCGAAATGTGAATTTACCAATTTTTCAGAATTGATTTTTCACCCATTTTTTTGAGCCAGAGAGACTGCAGATTTGTAGACACTGATGCCTCGTTGACGCGCGTTAACAAGCCTCGTTGACGTGTGTCAATGACCCTTGTTGATGCACGTTAACAACCCTTGTTGACGCGCGTCAATGACCCTTGTTGATGCGCGTCAACGACCCTTTGTTGATGTGTGTCAACCTGTCTTGTTGACGTGCGCCAACGAACCTTCTTGACGCACCTCAAAAAAACTTGTTGATGCACGTCAACAAGGGTCGTTGATGCACGTCAACAACCCTTGCTGATGCGCACCGTTGATGTGCGACAACAAGGCATGTTGACGCGTGTCAATGAGGCAGGTTTGCATGTGTTTTGTCCTATAAATACCTTCCTGCTAGTTATTTTCATGTTTACACTTTCCGACTCTCAATTTTTTTGGTATAGCTCAAGGACAACTATAATGGCGACTACAAGTGCATCCCAACTCCAAGCTCAAGACAAAAATCAAGAGGAAACTCTAGTCCTATCCATGGGTAAGATACTCTACAGGAATCCTTTGTGCCCCCACATCTAGACTGTTTTACAGATGACTCCCAAATACGAGGATTTGATTGATGCATGTGAGTTTAGTGGGCTTGTTAAGATGCCCCATTTCAAAACATACCAAGATATTTTGAACTACCTTCTCTCCTCTTACAATACAGAGGATGGCCTGTTTAATGTTACTATGGACGACGACTGATTGTTTCAATTCGGTATCAAACCAATTGATATTCATTGGTTTACAGGCATCCCATTCAGAAATTTACCCTTCATTACAACGAAGGCAACACTCGTCGAAGACGATAAGAAATATCTTGAATCGAATTTCGGTTTCCATGTTGATTGTAAGTGTAAATTGTTTTCATTCGTCATTTTTTATTCTGTTTTTGATTTTGATATAATTTAAATTTATATTAATTCCAATTTTTTTTGACATTTACAGCTCATGTCAATAAATCCAGGCGTGGTGTGGATATGCAAGCAATTGCAGACCACTTTCTTGCTGCAATGATTTCCTTTTTCCAATCTAGAATAGTTTTACAGGGTTGGCAAACAGATATACCAAATTGGGCCATTGCATACATTGTTGCAACTATCACAAAACAAAAATTTGATTGGTGCACTTTTTTATCTACAAAAATAAGAACTAACATTACAAATGCAAAGCTTTCAAAAAAACCTGTCATTTACTCCACAAACTATCTCCTTGGCCTTTATTACAAGGATCTTTTAAATTTAAAAGACAAACCGATTCCCACTTGCATGGACGAGGCATTGATGAAGTTTTCCATTCCATTTCAAGAACAACATGTATAAACTATTAATTTTGTATTTCGACATTACATTGTGCACATGTATTAACTATTTATTGTTTGTAGAGAATATTTATCGAGGCCCTTCCTTGAAAAAAGGCAACATTAAGAGGAAGAGGCCAACAACACGCTGAGGCATCGGGAGATTCCCAATCTGAAATGGAAGCTCACTCATCTCCGAACCCCTAACAGTTTGAATTCGTTAAACGCCAGAGAAGTAATACCCTTTCATGTATTATTTACAAATTCCAAATTAGCATTTTCATTTTCCCATTTAAATTTTACTCAATTGAATTGATATACAATTCAATGTTGATGAAATCACAGGGACTTTGGACCAAACGTGTGTTTCACAAAGTCAACCATCTTCCCCAGCTCACTCAGTTCTATCGCATGCATTTGTATCTTCTCAACAACCACCTCAACAATCTCAGCAATAAACAACTCAAAAACCACCAGTTACTACTCCAACACGGCCTCCTCAACCACCGCGACAAGCTACCCCTCAACAACAAGGTACAAGTTTTGAATAGTACTTAATTTATTTTCGTACTTTTAACATTTTTTTCTAGTTTTTAATATGTTTTTTCTTGAAATTTTCAACACATTGCAGTCCTCCTTCTGTACAAACAGTGGCACCACCCCCCTCTACCAATAATATTCAAATTTCCAACAAGAGGATCAGGAAAAAAGAACATTGGTAAACACATGCCAATTGTTCTGGCCCCTAGTGGGACATAAAACATTGCCTCCTCCTTTCAAATTCCAACCCTCTCACTTGGTGGCTTGCCCAGTGCAACGGGCATATCGGTTTTAAATAATATAAATTTAGATGAAGATTACTTGGGCATTGATAGCAATGACCCAACTGGATTTTTCAATACACATGAGATGTTTCAAGGCTAGCAGGTATACTTTTATTTCAACATTATTTACAATATTGAGTTATATTTCACTTTAGATTTATTTGTCTGAATCTTGATTTATTTTATCATAAACAGGATCAGGCCACCCAAAGGCAGAAACAAGTTGCAATTGATCAACCCGAAAGCCCCCATACCTCTCCAGCGAGATCATCTTCATCAGATACAAATGGTGAACAGTTGCCACCTTTTCCTTCAGAGAACTTAATTGGTTATGATTGTCAATCTCATTTCAATGAGTTTATTCTACCTCATATCAGTTAGCTCATAGAATGGGAGAGAAGGGCTAAAGTACTTATCAATGAGATAATAAGTCGTTATGAAAATGATTGGCAAAGGGATAGTTTATACTCTGCAATCCATAATCAACATACGAAGATGGATTCCTTACTTACCCAAGTAAGAAGTGGGACTGTCACGTATAACAATAACTATAAAGATGACATTTTGGACAAGACATTAAAAAAATTGGAAAATATTAGTGCTGAGGCCCAGACATATTTTAACAAATGGTCTAAGGACAAGGATCTGGTAGTAGTTGCAAACGCCGAGAGAGATAGAGCCGTCGTAAGTATTATCACTTTCAAACATTTTTTTTTTTGTTAATTTAAAGTTTTCTTAGTTTAGTAATATGTTGAATTGACATCAGTTTTTTTGTGCAGTTGAAATATGAAAATTTGAAGAGTCAATCAAAGGTTTTCCAAGTTCACTTGGAAACTGCAAAGAACAGTTTATCCGTAGCGAAGAATTTGAAGGAAAATATTGTTTTGGTTAACAAAAAAAACAATACACTGAATCGGATAATTAAAGAACATGGCTTCAACCCTGAAATATTATTCAAAACTAAGGAAACCGCTGATCTAAATTTGTTGTCCCATGGAGATGCAACAAAGCAAGAAGAAAGAATTTTAAATAATCTAGATAGTGCTGTGGAAGATCTCATAAGTTCTGGGATTATTTTTGCTATTGGGGAAAGGGGTACAGGCAAAGAAACCATTGGGGAAAGGAGCATAGGAGTGGAAAGGGGTACAAAAATTTGAGGATTGAATTTTTTTATTATTGATTGTGGAAACTTGAAAAATTGAATCTATATTTGAAAATTTGAAACATTGAATGTTGTGGTCATGGCATTTTAATTTTATTATCTGGATTTGATAGTTGAAACTTGAATTTTATAGCCTTTGAAAATTTGAAATACTATATAATCTTTAAGTTTATAACTTCCTATATATTATATATAAAATTTCTAGATTGTATATGGCATTTATATTTCTTCTCTACTTGTAATGATGATTACATTAGATGTGGATGATGACATTATAATAGAATCAGTCTCATAGATATGAATTATCATGAATTTTATGTGGACGTAGATTTAGCTTCACGCGCAATCATGGAATCTGGTTGATGATAATGGATTATTGTTTAAAGAAAATTTAGAATGTTGTACGACAAAGACATTTAAATGTTCTCAATTTCTTCTTCTCTATACTTGTAATGATATGATCATGATGACATTAGAATGGACATAGACGATGATGAATGATGATAATGGATAATTGTTTTAAAAAAAATGGAATGTGTTAGGATTATGCTAGATAAATAATTGTTTTAATAATAATTGAAGTGTCAGGATTATGATATGATAATGATATGATATATATAGATGATGATGAATTGTATAATGGATCGTGGATTATGAAATGTATAATATGGAAAATTTTTCCTTTGTGTAAAATTCAATTGTGTGATTTTATCCCATAGTTTAAAAAATATATCAAAGCATTTTACAAAAATAAAAAATAAATTAAACATAATTGTAAAAAATTAAGAAAGGTCATATGATAGGGTTTAAGTTACCTCTAATGTTTTAGATGGCTGTGAAATCATCACTCGTAATGTGCTAGATCTTTGTTTTCAGAAAATTCAACATGAGAAATGGATTAGTAGATTAATGGGTGAGTTTCTTGACATTGTCAGTCCCGAGAAGTACCAGTTTCCTCAGATGGATGTCAACACACGTTTTCAATAAAAAATAAAAAAATTATATTTAAATAAATGTATATATATATATATATCTGTAACATCTTTAATGATAACAAGAGCTAAAACAAAATTTAAGATCACAAACAATAAAATTAAGGTGAAGGAGATACCTATTTAAAGTTTAAACAATCCATTATCAATAGCTTATTCGAACTCGATGTTCTCTTATGTAGAGTGTGACGATGCGCTAATTCCACTCTCAACGTTTGGAACAATTGTATTTGTAGTTGTATTATTCACACCTCTTATTTCATAAAGGGAATTCAAATGCACAATTGCTTTATCGAAAGGAAAGGTTTCCATGGAGTAGCGAGATATGTAACACCTCATGCAAATTTCCAAATTTTTATCCAACCTATTTCTGAGTTTTGATTTTATAAATGATAATGCACTAAAAACCCTTTCGTCCTCCATAGACCCCAAAATCATTGTTTGGCATAACTCATATAATCTGAAATATTCACTGATATCTTGTTGTAAGATAGAACTTTGATAGATTCCTCGCCACAACCTTGCAATAACACCACTTTCAAAAGGTTCGTTTAAATTTTTATATTGGTTCCTTTTTTTTGCAAAATTTTTTGATTGAAACTTTAATAAATCAACATTTAGCATACCTTTGATTTCCATACCCTTGAACTCTGAAGTCTTTACGAAATGTTCCATTATTGTACCTATGGATTTATGGAAATGATTTCTTACAAAGTCAACACGACCACCTTCAGTATTCCAAAAATTAGGATTCATCACACCCATGGCTTCAAGAATTTTATCTTTGAAGAAACGTTCTATAATTTTTGATGATAAGGATTCTAAATTTTTTTAAAGCTTTTTTCTTGTTTCAACTATAACAGACTCAAAGATATTCTGTGTCATGGGAACATCTTCTCATTCTGATCCTGTAATATCTTGACGTTTTTGAAAAATGTGCAGTGGTATGTCCCTCCCATTAATAGTGATGCAGAGGTGATTGTGGCTATTAAATCTCAAATAGTTACTGGGATTTTTAATATTTAATAAAGCTTTCCAATTCTCGAAAATAGGTGTATCAAAACTATCTTGGGAACAATACAAGATATCAAGACTTTGACATACCATTTTTCTCATTCATATAAAATCTAAAATATAGATTAATCTCCCATGTGCATGCTTCATCAGTGTATTGATTTCCTGCAACATTGGAAGAATACCAACCAATGTAAGCAATGTCTCCAAATCAGTTAAATGGAACAACAAGTCCCTCGCCCTATCAACTTCATGACGATATTTGTGCATGAAACCAACCAACAAAGGATACTCCTCATGAACTCTGCATGTACGTTCATACAAAGAGACTAGTCTCAACATCTTTCAAGAAGTTTTTTGCCATTTGTAATTCTAATTGTGAATTTATGGAACTCAAGAAATCACTTTGGGCTGCTTGCCAGATAGGCATGAAGTTCTCTTATAAGGTCTTCTAATTCAGCAACATTTTTGTAGTTACTTCATTTTATATGCTAAATTCATTTTGTGAGCCATACAGTGAATTGATAGCATATATGGGTCCACTGTTGTTTGTAATCTAACACACAGCCCTGTTCGGTGACCCTGCATGATAGATGCACCATCTGCTTCAACGCATACCAACTTTGTAGCAATTTCATAATCAGTTATTCGAGCAATATCTTTTAAATGAGAAACAAATAGTTTATGTAGGTCTTCGACATTACATTTTTCAACCATTTTCATAACACCCAGCAGATGAGGTGTCCTTATATGATTTTCTAAAGTATATACGTGAATACATACCCATACAGTGTTGTCGACTGCGGTCATTTCGTCAATTGAAAGAGAGATAAACTTTGATTTTTTTACATTCTCTTTCAAATCTTCCTTCTCTATCATGGAAAGACATTTTGCCATTTCCCATCCACTACTTTTAGACCAATGAGATTGAGGTACATTCAACATTCCAATATATTGATACAAAACTTTGAAATCGAGGAAATCTGATATTGGTCTTCCTTTCTTTAGTATGTGAAATAAAGTAGATAATTGTATGAGTTTTGCATGTAGATTTGTTTGATTCATCTTACCAATTTGTGATGTGATCGTTCCTCCATTTTCCATGAGATGTCTGCGTCTTTTCTACTCTGTCTCATAATCCACTGCGTATTTAACATGCATGCATTCTTTTTCAGTTTTCCCCCTATGTGTTTTGATTTTCTGGCCATCAGCCCCCGTTACAGTCAAATATTGTTTTCCACAATGTTTTTCTATAGTGTCCAACTTCATTTGCATTTTTGTTTCTTTCCTAATTTCCACATACATATTGTACATGTACATTCAAATGGGATCTCTTCTGAATTAGATGATTGTACAGGGTCGATAAACAAAATTTTGACTGTCTAATCAAACTTGTATGACCTACCAATGGTCTAGATATTCTTGTTTGGTTTCAATGTTTTACTTTTTTTAGTAGAATTTTAAGCAATATCACAATCACATGCTTTCCTTTTTCATGAACCGGAATTTGAATTTGATTTCTGTGTTCCATTTTGCTGAGTATTTGTATGTGTGATATTTTTATGCACTCCTAGTTGCACCCTAATAGGAAGAATATCTTCAGGATATGGCATCTCAATAGTTATATCTTCAAGATCTAGCATATTATCATAGGTGTCATTTGTTTGATACTATGCAGAATGCATTTCCACCTCAATAATACCTTCCACACAGTCAGTATTTTGATTATTTCTGGTGGTAGCTATATGGTTATTGGTAATTTCAATATCTGTATCAGTAGAGTTTCCAAAATACTTGAACATGGACTTCTGAGATTTCTTAGTTACTTTTAGGGTCTTTGCATTCTAAGGACTAACACCTTCCATTATTCTGAATAGAGTCTTGCACCAGCAAAAGAGCCAAGTAGCACGTCAGAGTCAAAATTCTTGTCGCGTGTCTACTATGGCAATCCCTATCGCGCATCAACAACTAGCCCCCATGTCGCACGTCAACAAGGCATAAACTATCCCTGTCGCACATCAAAAATGCGTCAATTGTATTTGTTTCCAGTCAAGAAGGCGTCAACTATCTTTGTCATGCGTCAAGGAGGAGTCAACTGTCTCTGTCGTTTGTCAAGAAAGCGTCAACTGTGTCTATCACGTGTCAACTCTATCCCTGTCACGTGTCAACTGCTTAACCCCTTGTCACACATCTACAATACCTCCTTATCGCATGTCTGCAATACCTCTTTATCTCACGTCAACTATATCCCTATCACATGACAACAACTAACCCCCTTATCGCGCGTCAACAAATATCATCTGTTGCCTGACTCTAAACTACTAATAGGATAACAACAATCTTTGGTGCTTAAGAGTATGCTAGTTCATAGTATTGGTAATTTGGTAAGCTACTTGTGGTAGTTCCATAGTATACTACTCGATGAATCACCTAGGTTTTTATAGGAGATGTTTTCAAATGTAGGTGAAGTTGACCCAAAGAAAAAAATATATGGTAAATTTTAGGCGAACAGAACACTGACCCGCTCTGAAAAAACCACCTTTTAAAATTTTCCTAAAATTAATTTTTCACAAATTCACATGCTTTATTATACTTCAGACGGTGCCTTACTAGTAAATTAGTAGTATACTACCTGACAAACTACCTTTATTTATATAGGAGTAGTTTTTAACAATAGGTGAAACCGACCTTTGAAAAAAATTATACCAGAAAATTTAGGTGAATGGTACACTGTCCTACTCTGAAAAATTCACCTTTTCATATTTTCCAAATATGGAATATTAACTAAATTATGAATATTCACCACTAAAACTTTCCTTGTCACTATTGTAATCTTTTTTCCTGATTCTACTTAAGCAAAGGAACAAAATCATCTATATAATTTCTAATATTCCCCCAAATGACCTAATCTGGGGGCAAGAACACAAAGAACCTTTCTCTGAGTAATTTACTAAGCACACAATCTTAAAGCGATATTTAATCATTCAAATCAAATTAATAAATCGGTACACATAACATAATATCTCTCCTAGATGACCTAACTTGGGAGTCACCTTACATTTCTATCACTTCCAGATGACCTAAAATGGAAGCCACCTAGCACTATACAAATGGGGACACCTGTGAGAGTGGGGCCAATGAGACGTCATTACCCTTCCTATAATGCTCCTATATGGGTTCTTCAATATGGAACAATAAGGTACAACATGGAACAAAACGAAACTAAATTTGGTCTTTATCCATCTACAAGGGTTGGACCTTTTGAGGATGTAGTCGTGGATGGAGAATAAAAGTAGACCTCTCTCCCAAACAATCTTTCTCTGGCAGTAGGACGCCCAAATCCTCCCATTTACAAAAAAAATTGGGCTGGGAATTGATCACTCCCTACCTCTTTAATCTCCATTGGAAACAATCACAATCTCCAAAATCTACAAAGCATTTCAATGTTGCTCCAAGTGCTCCTTACAATGGTTTACTATCTTTACTTACGCCACATGGGTTGACACATTGATCCATGGTTCACCACACTACAAGTTATTACATTCTACGCACACTGTTGCAATTCACCTTCTTTGGACTTGTCACATGTATATTCCTTTACTTTACACTACTTGAATTTCATTCAAATTGCTTAAAGGGGGGAAATGTAGAAAAAAAATCACACACATATTACTATTTTACTATACCACCAAGTATGTTGTTATATGAACGGATCTTAAGTAAGAAAAGTATTCACTGGTGACAAAATCCCTAGTCCATCCACTTGCTTTGATTGTTTCAATTTTCTTTCTCTCTCACATCTACAATTTTTGAACCTAGTTCTAGTCAGGTCACAGGGATCCCTGTCTTTCTATCTTTTCATATCTGTCCCCATTTATTCCAAGACACTAGTGCCAATTTTGGACACTAGCGCCCAAGCCCTCCTGTCCATTCTAGGTGCTTTTGTCCTCTTTGTTCTTGTTTACATATTTGACATTTACGGTTGGCCTTTTTAGTTTTATTACCCTTATCCTGAGGTCATAGTCGACATGTCTTATCACTAGTGTCAAAATTCAAGCAAGAGATCCATATATATATATATATATATATATATATATACACACACAACATACACTTAATTATTCTGACAGACAATTGTAAGGGGAAATCACATCTACATACTATCACTACCATTAAAAGGACTACATTTTTGGGATACATACTTTGCATACAATTCATAGGAAGGGGAAGTGATGAATCCCATCTCATACATTTGTATTTTATATAGCCATAGCCCGCTATCTTGGTGTCATTGGCATGAGGGAAACCTAAGGATACTATTTCACACACAACCACAAAGAACTACATGAAGTTTGGAATGCAGTGCAATGCTCGGTCATAATTTCACTCTTCAGGTGATCGTCGGGGTTATTATGACTACACATATTGCATATTTCATTCCAATTTGATGTATTTGTGAGTTTGTGTAGGTAGATAGAGTTTGTTTTGCACGTTACAGGTACCCTTAGTGATCAAAGTATGAATAATAGGTGATCAACATCAAACAAGTGAAAAACCCTAACGCCATGGGAAAATTAAGATTATGAGCCCTTGCGGAGTCACCAACGCCCAAAAGTGGTCTCGAACGCCTAAGTTCCCTCATCCTAGCCCAGGCGCCCATGTCTAGCTCTGTCCATAAGTCCTAGAATTAACACAAAGGATTCTAGGAACTCTTCCCAGCCTATCCATCAGTTGTGCCATTTCAGATCTTTTTCAGGATAAGCGTAAATTAGATAAGTCTCCTACCTCTCCTATTTGCTTACAAGGTTACATCATTAGAGTGCTTATTGTTTGTATTCTATTGTGTTTTATCATAGTAGTGATTCTAAAATTAGATTTAATAACCAGATCTTTGCTAAATCAACAATAACAACAATGCTTAGACACGAACTTAATTTCTTGTAATCTGCTTGGTTTGTCCACACTCTCCTTAATATCAAATGATCAATGGACCTGATGAAATAATGCATGGATCCCCTTGAGATGATACACTCTAATTTTTTTAGTCTTTACTTCATCAACTTGTCTCCTTAACTTTGAATCTTCAAACTTTTACACAACTCATCTTGAATACATACATACTACTTTCATCTACATACATACATACAAATGTGTATTTTTCAATCACACATCTCACTCTGAGAAAGTACATACTTGTATTGATATTCGTTTCACTCTAACTCTATATCTGAACCTGTATTCATTGTCCTTGAGAAACTGATGATCCTATGGTCCTGACTTCAAAATTGCTTACTCATAATGCTCATTGCATCCCTTGAAATACACATATTATTATTGATGCAACAAACAAAGCTTATGCACAAATTTTCCAAACAACACACCTCTGCTACAAGCCTTATTATCAACTTCTGAATTCAAATTCGTCATAGTATACCTGTTATGAAATAGACTTCCTCTTGAGTCAAGTTCTCAACTCATGAAAATAGATACCAATTATTAATGCAAGAATAGATCAAAGACTCACATACCTTATTTGTAAGACCTTTCAATGACTGCACCTCATCATTTCATCTTCTAATCCTTATAGGAATACATAATCTTGACAATATGCTAACTCCCCATGGTATTAACATTGCTTCAAAACAAATTGGGACTACTGAACTACACAAAGGACACTGTTTTATATTCTTCATGATCATCAACTTTTACCTCACATCTTCATAAATATGTAAACAATCAACTTGGCTGTGTCAGCATATGACCTGCAAAGCTCTTCAAGAGACTAATACAAACTACATGACTTCAAAATTTTAATGTCAAGCCACCTCACTTATTTCAAGACCATTTCGGAGGACATATCTCCCCCTCACACCATGCAAGTAATCATGAGCAATACCATCTTCTCATGGCATCAACATCATTTACATGACCCAAAGATATAGAAATAGAGCTACAAATTTTTTTTTGACCATTCATGACCGAGTGCATAGTAAGTTGAAAACTCATCTCTTTATTCTTCCCGGTGTATCATAACATATTTGGAATATTATCATCTTAGATGTTAGCATGCATATTATCATAATAATTAACCAAGTATTCATTCCCACATACTTAATCAACTCATTTAGATCAATTTGGAAACACATGTAATAAGGAAACAAAACACATTAAACAATAATCAAGATCAATTGTACCATTAACATCTCCATATTCAGACATCAATGATCATAATCCATATCCATAATCCATTATAACAAAATTCATTACATAATAAGCTGAATACAAAACAAGTCATTACATAGCACACTTTGCATGCACAATGCATAACATCAAACCCTATACCAACATATATCCTATAGTAGATCCATGACATATAAATAGGGGTGGGGACTTTCCCTTCACTACCCATGACACTACTAAAAATATATATGGTGGGGAATTTCCCTTCATGCCCATGCACTTCCTAATAATAGGCGTGCCCAAAATAGACTACATGCATGCTTTTACATAAACTAATAATAGATTATCCTATAAATAAGACTTGATTTAATCCTATTAATAGATTCAATCCATGCATGTATCTTTATCTTGATCTGCATGTGATTTTATCCAAAAATATCCTTTCCTTGACCCAAGTCCATCCACTGATTTCATAAATTTATTCTTTGCTTGATCAACACTCCTCTTGTTCTTCTATTTTTAGCCCATGCTAAAAAATTGGCTAAGTCCAAATTATTACCTATCTCATGGCATGAACCTCGCACATGCTATCCCATACCTACACTCCTTTGCACACCCTTCGTGCCTACCTCACATGTCCCAAACCCTTTGCACACGTCCTTCATACTTAGCCATTTTTCCACTCAACATTACCCCACACTAAATTACATTTCCATCCTCGACAATGGTTTTCCAACTTATCCCTCCAAGAATATAAATGAATAAAAGAATAAAGAATAAAGAATAAAGAATATGGCAATGCCCAAAAAATGTTATCCCACCTATACAGAAGTCATATCAAGCCGTAGGATGCTAGAGAAGCTCTGGAAACTCCTTATTAATATTTTCTCCATTCTAACTTTTTCCATCTGTGAGCTCTTTTATAGCCTTCTAGGAAGCATCCTACAATCTCCTGGTATTGATCAGGTCAACTCATCACCCTTCCCCTTCAAGCTCCTAACAATTACCACAATTTAATCTGCTAATCACCCCATCTATCATGTCCATGCAATCCAGGAACCAAGTTCCTGAAGTTGTTTGATCCTCAAAGCTCCATGTTTCCTTCATTTGTTTTATAGTTCTTTCTTATGCAATCTCTGCCATAACCTTGGTGCACTCAATCTTATTATTCCTTTTTTTCTTTATGGCACCTTGAGCATTTCTTTACCTCTTCACTGAGTTACCCTTGTGCTTGAGAATTGGTCACTCTTTTGGCATCCTTTGTTATCAAAGGCCAAATTCTATGCCATCTTCCCTTTGCGTGAATACCTCCTTTTCTTTTATCCTCATGTGCATCAATATTTTATGCAATGTGTTCTCTTATTTTCTTCTCTATCCTTCTTAATCTCTTTCCTCTTGGCCCCCTGTGCCACTCTTGATGTTACTAATAACATCCCCACCAGGTCTTCAAGTATATTCCATTTCATCATTTTAGTCATTCCATGCATGGCTCACCAAGGTTGGGCATTGGCCTAAAATATGATTTCATACTCTACACCTATGTCCTAGGATATGTATTCCTTTGTGTGCACTCTTTCTCCCCTTTCATCCTTACCTTAGCTCTCAATTTTTTGCCTTATTTTTTTATATCTTCTACCATCACCCTTAATGGTGGCCCCTACCTTATCCAAATTCTTGTGCTAACATCCAACCATTTTATTCAAGGCATTACATGCCTGTTCATCTGTTAGTACATGGGGTCTACATATTTGTACTTCTTTCCTACCTTCTTTCTTCAACTCTATCATGGAGGGACTTATTACTTATCTTCAAATTTGGGTTCCTCCACATGTGTATGCTAGTCCAAGATAACATCTTCTTGGTGTGCATGGACCCTCCTTATTTATCCATTAGATCCCAACCATATAATTTCTATGTAGTGACCATGCTCTGGAATCTTCCCTCAACACCTTTGTAGGATCATCCACAAAGTCCATGTGTGGTGATGAGGGTGGTCCATCTCTTCCTACTTCCTTTTCCTTTGTCTGTTGTTTCTTTGGTGTGAAACACCATGTGCTAGTTCCACCTTTGTGCACCCTTATCCTCTTTTATTACATAGGCATCATCACTACCTTTCTCATATTCTCTTCACATGCCTCTCTTCATGCACTGGTGATTTTTCCATTGCATGGACTTTTTATGGTTTTCATCTTCCTTTCTGGGCTAGATCTTCCTACATCTGCACCACTTTCTTTTTCTTTCTCCCACTCATGCTCTCCACTCTCTAAAATATTTTCTTCCTTATCCTCATCTCTAGAGACTACTTTGGTCACCCAGTTCTCTGCACCTTGGTTTTTTCTTCTTCTGGAACTCTCCTTCACTGGCTGAGAAGGTCTCTTGGCCATCATCATGTTTCCTCCTTTTATAATACATCTCTTTCTGCATCATGGTCAAGCCCACCTTCCTCTTCTTCCTCTTCTTCTTCTAGGAGGAATCTTCCTCCACATTCCTCTTTGTGGTGGCACAATAGTCTTCTTGGATCTTGGAAGATAAGTAAATAACTTTTATCTCCACCCCATCTTGTGTTTTGGTCACAATATATAAAAAACTCAGCATATCATACCTTTAATCGTGACATTCAACTACAGGTTTAGGTCCAAGGTATATGGATATGAAGTCTCCAAGTATGCACTCTTCCTAGAGTCATACCTATAGGTTGTGTGCAATGTGTGCAAATATGAATCCACCTTATCAACATAAAAATTATTTTTTTTATGTATCCTTGATCCTATTCACCACACTTAAAATATCTAGTTGTAAATGCAAATGGAAGTTTTACACCAAGGCCCTCATTTCTCCATCCTTCATCTTGAAAACCATGCAAGGATGTAGTGTTGCATCACTACAAACTTTTCCATCCTCCAACCTCCTCAGGAAACTCACTGTGGAATGTGCCATTCATTCTCAAATGTTGTGCATGCATCCTTTATACCACTTGTCCACCCTAGCCTGGCCTTGTATGCATTATTGATTTACCCATCATAAGTATAACTTGCAAACTACACTGCAAGGGATTTTTTTACTGGTGGGTGAACCCACATATCGTCATCTTGCCCTTTTGGGACACCAATTTCCCAAAAAACAATTAGTAGAAGGATGGAGCCCCATGTAATCTTTTCCCCTTCTTCATTTTGTACCCTTGCCTCCTCAATAATCCCATTGGTGATAAACCACAATGTTATATGCATGTCTTGTGAGCCATCTTGTGTGCAATGTAAAAAAATTCTTATTCACATCACCCCATCTCTCTGAGGCACCAACTTTTACAACTTACAAGCCTTTGGCACAACCCTGAAAACATGGGGTCTGTAAGTTTTTCTATCCTCATGGCCCTTCCTCCCTTTCATATTTCAACTTAATGGCCAACTCATCAATTTTTCATCATCATCATCATAGGTCCAAATTCATATCTTCCCCTATCTCACAACCCTGTAACTTTCCCAATGATTGGGATGTGCATCCTCATTCTGCCCGTGAAAGTAGAAATAAGTCCTCATGTACCCTAGACATGAGCCATTGGAAGAGATGTGTGGGTTTTCCAAAGAAGGGTAGCTCAAATAGCTAGAGGACCCCTACTTTCTCAAGAATTCTCCTTCACTGAATCATCAACCAATACCTTCCCTTCTTCATTTTTCTCTGAATCTCTCATAGCATGTATCATTCTTTTTGTCACCTCATTTTCCAAAGCCCTATGATTAAATTCACTTATTTTACACTTTGGAGCTGGGATTTCCATGTCTGTGCCCTAATACTCCTAGGGGGTACTGCATCTCTGAGTAAATTTTCTCTAATGGGTCCTCAACCTCAACCCTCTTTGTTTTCCTTTTCCCTTCCCCTTAGTGATGAAGTAGTTGCTCTCTTTTGTGACATTCCTCCTGCAAACTTGTACCCTAGATATCCTACTCCTCAAACTTTGATTACCACAATACCTTAAGTGTTGCTGAACCCTAGCTTTCTTAAGTTCCAACTCTACAAACCCTATCCATGTGTGCCCTAGTTTGCACTCAAACCTTGGCTCAAAATTCTTTCCATGCAAAGGACTCACAAAAACACCTATGCACGTTGCTCTGGTTTTCTTTTACTTAGCTTCTTTATGTCACACTAATTCACTTAGTTCTTCTCAAATCTTCTTCAAATGCAAGGTGAAATAACTCGATTCCCCCCATTTTATAGCTTTTTTGTACTTAAAAATTTCACCACTTACTTTTTATACTTTTAAAACACTTTTTCATCACTTTAAATTTTTAAAGTGTTTTTCCATTTAAACACACCTTTTTCATTTAAGGCATTTTTAACTTTTTTCCATGCCTTTCTTTCATGCGCACTACAGTCATAACCTTCTGGCATGATTACTACTTCCCAATATTGTAGACATCCACGTGCACCCATCTTTGTGCCGCAAGCCTTCTTCCTCTGTGCCATATTCCAAGCAGTATATCCTGTTGTTTCCTACCTCACATTACACTGTGTGATCCTTTTATTGCATGGGTTTCATCTGAGAAATTTCTATTATCACCATCTTCTTCAACATCTTCCTCTACCTTTGCACCTTCATAATTATTATTCCCTACAACACCTTCCATTATTCATGTCATGCACAAACACCATACATTCTCCAGAGTACCTTATAGCAACCCTGTCCTTTTTTATGCACTTTTAGACACCTAGTTCACCCCACACTAAATGTATGTGTGGTCCTCTGTGCATGAACTCAATAGATAGTAATCAACTACCTGTGCGCAAGTGTGCTTATTACAACAAAACAAGGAAAACAAATAATTGAAATGGAAAAAAAAACATGAAAGGGAAACCTAATCTAAGTGGCAATACTACCTTATTACAAACACCAAGAAGCTTATTTATAGTAGGGCTTCAGCCTACTCCCATTGAAGTAACTGGGAAACATGGTGCCATCCAATGCCTGTAATTGACATGCACCTGATTCAAGTATCTTGGTTACTACAAAAGGTCCCAACCAATGCACCTTCAACTTTCCTGGGTGGCGCACAAACTTGGAGTCATAGAGAAGGACCATCTTTCCAACTACAAATGTCTTATTCTTAATGTGCCTATCATGTCAGGCATTTTGTCTTGCCTTCTCAGTCTTCTGGCTCCAACATGCAATAGTGTGCCACTCATCTAATTACATTAGTTTCTCAATGCACTCCTGGATTTCTTTCTCATCATCTAATCCACCTGTGCATGTGTAATACGTAGGGATGGTAACATGAATTCAACTGGTAGTACTACCTCTGTGCCAAACACCAACTGAAAGGGTGTGGCCTTGTTCAATCTTTTATATGTGGTCCTGTAAGCCCAAAGTACAACTGACACTTTATCATCCCAATCCTTTCTTCCAACATCACAAATATTTGTAAGAGTTTGTCCCAAAATCTTGTTGAAAGCTTCTGCAGTACCATTAGCTTGAGGGTGATAAGGGGTGGTTTTATGGTGTGCCACCATAAACTCTGCCAATAGAATTCTGATTGTCTCATTCAAGAAATGAGTTCCTCTATCACTAGTCAAGCTTAATGGACAACCATACCTGCTAATAATATTTTCCCATAGGAACCTTATTGTTGTGGCTGTAGTGCAATCCTTTGTAGGTGCAACCTTTGCCCACCTTGTCAAATAGTTGTACAAGTAATAATGTAGTGCACTCCAGTCCTACACATGGGTGGTGCAATAGGTCCTACAAAGTCAATGGCCCACTTCTCAAAAGGTTTCATGCTCGCAATAGGTCTAAGTGACATCTCATCTCTATTTCCAGGATTTCCAATGCACTGACAATGATCACATGCTTTCACAAAATCCTTAACATCTTTGTACAAAGTTTCCCACCAAAGACTAACCATAAGGATCTTGCATGAAGTCACATCACCTGCATAATGTCCTCCTACTATTCCACCATGAGCCTCCTCCATAATGGCTTCATGCTCATGTCAAGTACACACCGGTGCAAGATCTCATCTCTTCCCATATTGTACAAGTCTCCTCCAATCAACTGATAAGGTGTTGTGTATAACAAGAGTTGTTTTTTCTCCAAGGCCTTCATTCCTTTGGGTGCCAACCATGTGTGCAAAAATACTGCTATATCCTCCAAATCTGTGGGTGTGTGATTCAACCTAAAAAACTGTGCATCAGGCATTATATCCTCAATACTCTTGTGTGTCCTCACCAGAATTGATTCTTGATAAATGATCAGCCCTGAATTACTCTCACCTGGTTTTACAACAACTATGAAATCAAACTCCTGAAAGAGAAGTATCCACCTGCAGATGCACCCTTGCAAAATAGGCTTGTTGACCAAATATTTAAATGCCATATGATCTGTATAAAAGATAAATGGTGTAGCCAACAAGTATTTTCAAAACTTATGAAGTGCGTAGATCATAGACAATGCCTTGCGCTCAGTGGTAGTATAATTCTACTCTATTGGTGTCAACTTCCTACAAAACATATGGGATGATCCACATTTCCATCTCCAGGTTGCACCAAGACTGTGCCAATAGCCATACCAGAAGCATCAACATGTACATGAAAGGGTTTGTTCCATGAAGGAAAGCACAAAATAGGTGTAGTGGTAAGCTTCTCCTTCAATGTCTCAAACACGTGTTGTTGTGCGTCACCCCAATGAAATTTTCCTTTAGCCTTTGAGAAACTCTTCCAGGGGCACAACAATCTTCTTATATCCTTTGATAAATTTTCTATAGTAGCCAGTATGCCCCAAAAATCCATGCACTTCACTTTGATTGGTAGGCTCTTCTAAACCCAAAATCACAGGTATCTTGGCTGGGTCTACCAATAATCCTTCCTTACAAATGATGTGCCCAAGTAGAGTTCCAAAAGGTGTAGCAAAAATACACTTCTTAATGTTAAGAGAATGTTTAACTATCTGCATCTCTCAAACATGAGCCTCAAATTATCACAGTGATCCTTAACTAACCCATAAATAGTCCAATCATCTAAATACACCTACAAGAACTTGTGAATAAAATCATGAAAATCCTACACAACAATGCATGAGAATACTACTGGTGCATTCTTCAATCCAAAAGGCATAACTGTATATGCAAAAATTCCCCACTCAGTAGTGAAAGTGGTCTTTTCCTGGTCTTTTGGCACAATGTGCACCTGATGATAGCCTAAGAATCCATCTGTAAAAGAATAGATCTCATGCCTTGCGACTCCTTCAAGGATTTCCTTTGTGAATGGGGTGGGAAAAGGATCTATGACACATGTGGCATTAAGTTCTCTATAGTCTACACAAATCCTGATCCACCCATCCTTCTTGATGCTTATAACCATAGGGCTAACCCACTCAGATTCCTCAATTGGTTCAATGATTCCAGACTTAAGCATTTTATCAATTTCCTCCTTTACTTTTATGTGCAAGTTTGGATTCATCCTGTAAGGCCTCTTCCTAACTAGACGTGCACCTTCTTTCAGCTTAATTTTCATTTCTCCCAATGAGGGGTGCACTCCTTTCAAATCATGGTAACCTCTTGGAAACAAATCCTGGAAGTCACACAAAAGCTCAATGATCTTTGCTACCTCTTGTTCTGACCAATAATCCCTAATAATGGCCTCCTTAGGTGCATCTTCAGTGCCAATGTTTACCTTCTTTTGTCTTCATGGGTGCATGGTATGCGTGGGCCTTCTCATCTATTGTATCCATTACTTCATGCACACCTTCTGTATGACTAACCTCCAAATTCTCAACCTCTTCATCATCAATGAGGTACACCATTTTACCCTTTTCTTTCTCCTTCCAGGTATGATCCAATTGTAACTCTTCTATTTCCTCAGCATCCAGGCATGCCTCAGAATCAGGTTCTCCAAGTAACTCAAGCATGAGCTCTTCTACCTTTGTGTCATCCCCCAATGTGATGCACTTCATAATCTACAATGCTTCATGTACTGGAGGTTTATTAGAAAAATAATCAAATGTATGGACCATACCTTCAGTCATATCTTCCAGCTTGTAGTCTCTTGTTTGAGCTCAACATGTACATACCATGCATGTGCGCAACCTCACAAGGTGGAATAGAACTTATGTACCCACAGAGATGGTGGTAAGGCCTCCTAGCCTTGTGCCCATATTCTCTCTCACAATTATGGATGTGTGTACCAAAGTAGGAGTCTTCCCATGATATTCACATATATGTGTAGGCACATTGCTTCAAGTGAACCTTGTTGAAAAGGTGATTCTCACTTCTCACCATCCCAACAAGTTATCTCTGTGTGTCACCCACCAATGTTGATGTACCATGCAAAGTATAAACCAACATGTTCCTTCGGTCACCTTCATTCTTCCAGTGTTCCTCTATGGTGTAAGAAAAATTTAGGATTTTCTTCACCAGTGAATCATGGTAACTAAACTTTTCCCATGTGCCTAACCATGTGTGGCCTGATCATTCTAGTTACTCTTCCTTTCATCTCATGCCCAACCATTTCATATGTGTCATGGGCCCAATTATCACAAGAAACACTTGTGGTGTCACTAACTGACTGTGCATCTCCCCACTGCAACACACCTTCCTTGGATGGTTCCATAGTCTCAGGGTCATGTACATGTGTGCATAAATCATATTTAGATATTCTTCACTCAAAGGATCAACATATGGTGTATATTTTGCTTCATTCAGAGGTATAATCATGTGCTCATTCTTATTCTCAAAACTTATGTATCCCTTATTGAAGCACAAGTCTGCATTGTTCGCATAACACCATGGTCACCCAAGTAATGCTAGAAAGTTGTCTGCTTCAGCAAGCTCTAATACCTCAAAATCTCTAGTAAACTTGGCTCCCTGAATTGTAATAGAAGCATCCTTCAACACCCAATAGGCATAGCCCTTGTCTTATTCACCATATACAACACATTTGAAGATGGTTGTAATGTTGGTCTCCCCATCTGATTCCATGCATCCAGAGTGAGCACATTTACCTCAATGCATGTATCTATCAAAATATTGCTTACCAACCACCCATCAATTACTGCATCCAAAGTGATTTCCTTATCATACTCATGGTTTTGAGGTGGTAAGTTTGCATGTAGTATCTTCACTCACACTCAACTCCAGTGCATGATACCTTTTCATGTATCCAATTCACCTAATAGAGGAATGATAATCTCTTGATGCACAATCTTACACACCTCCTTCAGATCATCCACATCCTTCTGTGGGATCTCAACATTCTTCATGTTCTCTCTCTCACATGCCTACTCCTTCAAGCACTGTATCTCACCTTGTAATTCTCTGATGACTCCCATGGTCTCTTGATAGACTTCCTTCTGATGTGCAACATCTAGATACCTGACATGCATGAATTATTCTCTCGTGATGAGTGGTCTTTCTTTGAGAGGTTTGTGTGCGCATGCTTCTTCAGCGCGAGTAGTGACCAACAAAGGTTGTAACTCAGGATCAGGTATCTTCTTTGGTATCCATTGATCACCCTTTGTGTTGTACCTTAATCATCCCCACACCCTTTTTCCTTCTTATTTTTCTTTCTCATGTGCTCATATAGGTCTGGACAATCCTCTAACTTATGTTGCTTCCCACACCATGAGAAGACTATATTCTGGGGACAATCATGCTGGTAATGATCAAGGGACCCAAAAGTATAACAGGTCCCACATGGGAATCTACTTTTACCTGTGCGACCTTTACTTCTATATCCTCCACAAAATCCACCTCCTCGATTATTAGGCTCTTCAGAGGGTTACATGTTCTATACCTGAGAGCTACTTTGCCACTGTGGTATGTCATAATCTAGTCTCACATGCCTCATGAATTTGATCTATCAGTCGAAAATCCTTTGTATCATGAGTATGTGTGTTACAAATCTTACAGTACATAGATTCACTCTTCATAGTCATGTGCTTCAAGAGAGGGAAATTCTAGACATCATGGTCCAAGTGGAAAATTTCACAAGACTGTAATAATGCATGTGCACTTGACTGCGTGGGTAACTATCCTTAGTGTGTCCTTCAACCTCACAATCAGTGCACCATATACCACTTTTAGTCTCATGCACGAGAATTGGAAGAAATATTCTCCAAATTACTTTAGCCATAGCTGCTATCTGCCTTCCAGAAAATGGACTAACTCCAGTATCAACACTCCCAACTGCTTCAGTCACACAGAGTTGCTTCCAAGGCCTCATGTGGATCCATATATGTCTTATGAGATATAAAGCCCTTTGGAATGGAGTCAACAATCCCCTAACAGACCACTGTGCATGTGCTGATTGGATGAATATCATAAAAAATTTGGACAATAAAGTCTTAAAACACGTGAGTCATACTCCCTTACACTTTTAAGATAAACCCTGCTTGATATCCTTGAGCTGGAAGCGGGTAATGATCCTTGAGTGATGCATTGTTCAAATCACGGATGTCCACACATAGTCTGATTTCACCATTTCTCTTTCTCATCAGAACCAAGTTTGCAACCCAACTTGAATGCTTGATAGGGAAGATAATGCTAGCCTCAATCAACTTGTTTAACTCTTTCTTCATGAGAGGCTCAATGTCAGGGTTTACTGGCCTTTGTTTTTGTCTGAAAGGCTTAGATCCCGGATCCAACTCGATAGTGTGTTGTGCTAACTTTAGGTTGAAACCTCTTAAATCCTTATAAGTTCAAGCAAAGGCATCTGGGAATTCTTGGAAAAGTTGAAAAAACTCAGATTTTTCTTGTTAGGTACTTACCTTACCAATTTGCAATGTCTTTCCTTCATCTATGGAAATGGGCTCTGAATCTTCACCCTTTACTTGAATATTTTCTTTCTCCTTCCATAATTGATCATTTGTTCTGAAGATTGACTCTAAATTTCAAGACCCTTTGGTAATTTGTTGGTCCTCAGTTGCACCACTTGGTCGCCATACTGCTGTTCCAATTTGTCTTGGTTTCTGAAGGAGAAATCAACTTCTTCTTGTAGAAAATTGAAAATTTTCTGATCATTCTCGAAGACCTGCCAACTTGTGTTATTATCTAGGACATCTAGCCTTACAACAACCTTGATATGGGGCTGAGACTTATCACCTTTTATATTTTCTATAACATCAAACACTACCCCAATTGTTGCCATCCTGTCTACTGCATCATTCTTTTTCCTGGGTATGGACACAATGTTGAAAGCTTCAAAGTCCTCAATGAGTTTCCATACCTAGTTTTTATAGCTCTTGAGTAGGTCATTCTTTACAGCATGTTGTCCTCTGAATTGGTTCATAATCAGCTCACTATCACCAAATATTTGCAGGTTCTTAATGCCTCTCCTCCTGACCCAATGAAGTCCATGAATCAAAGCCTCATACTCAGTTGTATTGTTTGAGAAAGCAAACTAGAAACGTAAAAATGAGTAATAATTTATACCTTGAGGTGAAAGTAACAAGCATAGCTCCCCATCTTTCACCTTATCTACTTCTTGAGCCATCAAATAATAACTACCATACCTCATTATCATCCTTGTGGTCTGGCTTAGTGATGTTAGGAAGAGGATGATTCTCTTCATGCAAGAAATAAACTCCTTATTCAGATTCTTCCATTTCTTTGTAAGGGTCAAAAGCATGCCTCTTATTCACCCATTCATCAAGGGTCAAGTCTGGAATATATCTGACTTTGGTATCAGCTTCATGGGTTCTTGGGTAATCTTCTTGATCAAGGGCTGAACAATTTGCATTGATTGGACTCGGTGTATGAGGCTCAATATGGAAGTTTGTAATAGACTAAGATTTGATTGTAGCCTTAGCTCCATACCTCATTCTGAATAACATGTGTGACCAATCAGTAGACAAATAACCTCTAATTTTAGCAGTGAAATCTCTTGAAAAACACAATGCAAAGTGGGGTGGTCAGTTTATGACTGATAAATTTTGCAAGATTATCACATTGGGGCATGCATGTAATGTGAGGCTCAAATATTTGATTACTCCAACCGTTGTTATTGCTGTACCATCCAATTGTACCACACCTTTGGAAATGACTTCATATTGAAGACCCAACTGATCAACTATTTGTTTTGGCATTACATAGCTACTTCCTCCCGAATCAATCACGCAATTATGCACTAGCTTGTCTCCAATGATCAATGAGACATAGAAGGGAGGAGGTTTCAGATTCTTACCTTTGTGATCCCTATGATTTCCTTCAGGATGAGCTGCATTGGTAAGCACTTTCTCTTGCTGATTGGGTGACTGATTTGATGTTGACCAATTTTCCATAGTAGCTTGCAAAATGTCTCTTTGTCCTGGGATAGCCAATGAATCCCACATTGAGATGTTCACATTTTTCCTCTTCATCTGGTCAATGATGTTGAATGGAGATGAGCTATCTCTCTGTTTCCCTTTGCCTTGCATATTATTCTCTTGCACATGGGTTGTTATAACCAGCACTTGACCTGGTCTAGTGGGTGGCTTGGGTTGACCTTGCACATTGGGAGCTGCACTTTGATTGCCAATACCTTGTGGAGTAATAGAGGGTTGTGGATTACTTGAATTTGATGATTGTCCCTCTCCAATATTCCTTTTCTTGGACCATGTATTGGCAGCTATACTTTGAGAAGGGGCTTGGTTAACTCCACAGAAGTCTTCTATTTTCCAATTAACCAACATGGTTTCGGTTGGAGGCGTCTCTTGTTGAGCTTCTGGCTTTTGATTTTCCTCTTGAGTAGGCTCTTGTTCCACACCAGTTGCTGTCACCATGAGATCTTGGTTCAAAGAACCATTGAAACACATTGACTGGTTATGGGGATGACTACATGGGAAACACTAATGATATTCCTGAGCCATGTTATTTTACACTAGTACCAAGGCACTAGATGTAGATGCAAAATTAGGATTGTAAGGCTGGAATGGTCTATTGGCAGGAGGTTTGGCTTGAATATGATTTGTAGCTTGAATGGGTGGCCTATTAGGCTGATATGGAGGCCTATTGGGTTGAGTTTGAGGCTGATATGATCTGAAATTTTGAGCTTGTTGCCTCTTAAGTGTCACCAACTCATTACCCAAGTTTTGTAGTTGCTTCATGACTTCTTGGAGCTCATTTGAGGAGCTAGAAGATGAGGTGGAAGCTTCAGTTGAACTCTGATTCCTTAGAGAAGGTATGGTGGCTAATGTGGGTGTTTGACTAGTGCTTGGAATTCCTAATTCTGGATATAGAGGCATAGGTGGCCTAGGTACAAGTTTACTAGCCTAAATTAAACAATTTTTCAGATATAATGGAAATGCTATAGGCTGTAGGTAAGGTTACAACTCCCATGGATTAAATCATTATAGAAATATAAGAATTTAAAGCTTTAAGAAGTATAGGAAAGCACCTCCATCTGTGGGTCTCACAGCCAATGGAATCCTATCCCATGTCCTTTGAAATCTGAAGTTGAAATCTGTCAACTGTTCATTAGGATCCCTCTTAATGGTTGTCAATTGTTCCAATAGAGATAGGTTATCTCCCTTTTATCCAAATTTATTGTGAAGAGGTGTGCACAAATGGTCCCAATTCTGAATAGAGCCAGCTATTAGACTCCTGAACCATTGTAAATCTTTACCATTGAATAGAGAGGCTAACAATTTGACTATAATGTCCATCCCAACGATTTCATGAATTACACAGATATTTGTAATGTCTTTAATATGGTCACTAGGAGCAGTATGGTTCTCTTAAGTGAAATATGGAATGATCTTCAATGCTATGACTAGAAATGGATTTTGTGCATTGAGAATGAGTGGGATGCTGCTAGTGAAATTAGACGTAGGGGTTGGGTTGTGCCATCCTGATTGGTCAAAGAACTCTGGTTGATTGAAAGAAAGCCTACTAGGTGGAGGCATTGACAATGTCCTTCTTGGTGGAGATGGAGACCTTTGGGCTCTTCTCCCCCTCCATGCTCTATCTGGGGATAAATGTATATAGATAAATAGCCCCTCTTCTCTAGTTCTTGACCTTGTTTGTATTCTTCTCATGAATCTGCCAAGCCTGGGCTATTGAAACCAATGGACTCTGCCTCTTTTGGAGTAGCCAGATATGCAATTTCAAAGATTTTTACAAGCTGAAAAATTACAACAAGTGCACATAAATCTTTCTACAATAAAATGGAGACCTCTTGGTCCCACAGGCATGCCAAAATATTTAGTGTAGAATCACAACACCCATGAATGTCTGTAACTCGATGGGTTGAGACTCTTAGTGTGATTGCATAACATGGAGCATCTCTCAAAGTGTGGGACTTTGAAATTGAGAGAGCTCTCTGGATGAAGGCTGGTTCCTATTCCTCTATTCAGGTGCACACATAAAATTTGTAGAAGATCTACTCTAAAATCTATTCTAACTTTCCAAGGAGACAGGGTTAAGAAGATGCAAGAAATTAAACCTAAACTAACAGAGGTGATGAACCAAAGGAATGTTAAACACCATGCTTTGCTATCAAACACAGACCATTAAAATGTAATACAACACCATGCACAGATAACCAAACTGCAATGAAAGATTAGATAAATGTAAATGAACACAAGAGAGGGTTGAAATCATCCACAGACATGTATTATTGCTTCACAAATTAATACAGAACATTACAATGGCCAAGAGGTAAAAAAATTACATTACAATCTTAATAGAAGGTTCGAAATCCATGAATTCAATTTGCAGACCAGAGAAAAGGGAGGGTGCAAAAACAAATATCCAACCCTTTATAATGAGCCAAGCTCCTACCTTTATAGATGAAGTGAAGAGAGGAGAAGAAAAGAGGAAGGAAATCTTGATTTGGAAGCTCAACTACCTGCCATCAATGCCCCCTATAAATCCACCTACAATCTGTCAAGTCTACCTCTTCATCTGCTTTGGCATGTTGAAGGAGGAATGGAAAATCCGATCAAATTTGATCCAGTTGTTGAAGCAAATCAGATTCTGTATTAATGGTATGAAAGATGTTTTCCTATTTTTCACCCACCTAACCTTGTCAAAATTAAAGTTTCAGGCTTCCATGGTGTAGAGGAGGTCGAGACCTTTCCAATGGTGCCAAATTTGTTGAATTCAAGAATTGGATCAAAAAGTTATGCCCATTTGAATATTTGAATCGAGTTCATATGAAAATGGTGGAAAATAAAGTTTTGCAAAGTGGGTCTGCGGGCCCAAAATTCACTTTTCTCCCAGAAGCCTATGCGGGCTCAAAATTGAAATTGTGCTATTTGTAAAAAAATCCTTTCTCTACGGCCCACTTTCTGCATTTGGCCTGAGAAATTCACATGTTCCTTCTAAGTAGGGCCTTAGCCCGCATTTTTCTTCATTTGTCGCATGGCTCTGTGGGCTCATGATTTCCGCAATCCCACTTTTTCCTTTTTTGGGGAGAAAGGGAAAAATGCCAAAATTTCTCTGACCGCGGGCCCTTCACGGTCCACAAATTTGCCACTTTGTCAAAAGTTTTCCTCGGGCCAAGACCCACTTTTTCCTACCACCCCACTATTCCGTAGACCCATATTCCGTTTACCCAAAAGTCTTCCATGGCCTGCCCTTAAAAATTCACTTTGCCCACTTTTGGTAAAAATTACTTCCAAGACCCACCTTCTTGATAATTTTCAATGGCCGATGAGATCCTTTCTGGGTTGTGGACACGTGGAGGTCTGGTGCTTTTTTGAATCCCCGCTTATCAGTCTTCCCCAGGACCTCTTGAAAGAGCACCAAAGAGACATGTGGCTCCTTTTCCCGTGTTGCTCTATTCTTTTATGTTTTGGCTAATTCCTTTTTTTTAGCGGGGCCATATGTCTGACCCTAGACATGTGGAGGGCTCAACACGTATTTGGGACCTTCCTCCAAAGTTTCCTTTGAAGTCATGTAAATGAGGCACGTGGAGGCTTCCACTGTTTCTCCTTTCCTTAAACGATTTAACGATTGTTTCTGTCCCTTTTGAATTTTGGCCACGCGGCAAGCCTGCGCTTGTTTGGGGACCGCCTTTGGATTTGACCCTTGAAGATGCGCCATTGGGAACACGTGGAGGCCTCCGCTATCTCTTCCATACTTAGCTGATTAAAGGGCTGGATTTGTCCCTTTTTCAGACCTTGGACATGTGGAAGCTTCACGCTGATTTAGGGATCGTCCCTTGAGTCCTGTACCTGAAGTTGCACTATTGAGGCACATGACACCTTCTGAGGGTCTGTGATTTTTCACGTACTGATGAGACACTTTCTAGACCCTGGACACATGGAGGGTTGGCACTTGTTTGAGTCTCCACCCTAGGTCGCACCTAGGAAATGACAATGCTCAATGAGACACCAATTTGCTATATGGAATATGTTATCTATACTATCTATCAATCATTAATAGTAATAATCCCACTCGAAATTTGGTATAGTTTCTGGCTAGGTCCCTTCTATTTATTTAGGAGAAATAGTTTAACTAGGTTGGGTTTTGGGCACGTGGAAGCTTTGCACTCATTTGGAAGCCCTATTTGGACCTGATCTTTGGAGGTGCATCGATGGAACATGTGGCACCTCTTGCTACTACCCGATACTTAGCTAATTTGATGATTGTCTCTACCCTGATTTGGACTCTGACTACGTGGTGAGCCCATGTTCATTTGGGATCTCCACCCTATAGTTGTTGAATACTTCCGAGGGAAACTTGCACATCGTTTGAATCGTGGGGGCCTCTCACCATATGGAACATGTGGCACCTCTACTACTCTACTCTATTTACTTAGCTGATTCAATGGCACTGTCTGTACCTAGATTTGGACTTTGAGTTTCTGTGGCGAGCCCACACTCATTTGGGAGTCCGCTCTGTATCTCGCTTCTAAAGTTATGACGAGTTGACATGTGGGGGTCTTGCACCAAGGACTTCTAGACTTAGATCCTCATTTGGGCCCCGAATGAACACTGACCTGCATCAGGTTTGACTACTGTTCAGGCTTCTATGTGAGACACTGAAAGTTTGGATTTGATAAGGAACTCAATACTAGTGATGGAGTCTGAAAACTGGCATAGCCTTTGAGTGAGGGAATTCCTTTAAATTGAGCCTCTGGTTCCTTTTGATGCTATTCGGCCTCACATTTGACCATTTCTCCTCCTGAATCAAGTTTTGCCTACCCCTTAGTTCTAGGGATCTGAACTAGTGAGTTTGGGAACAATACATAGACTTATCCCTTCTGATTTTTCTTGTGCAAAGTCATATTTGATCTCCATTTTCCTGGGGGTAAAATTGGGATAACAAGAACTCTACTTTTAAACATTAGTATGAGAGAAAATAGTCATATAACTTTTGATACAAGTTTCTGAAATGCCACTTATGTGATTTAAAACCAAGTCTATTTTTTTAGATAAAGTCTAAAAGGTATTTTGACAAGGATCCTTCCGAAGTACAACACTCTTTATGAAAGCCAGTATGCCTTTTGTCAACTTCATCAATGCTAGCAATGTTATTTTCAAGTTTTGAACAAGAGGAGCCGATAATGGAATTTCTCTTAATGTATTTTCTTAATTTCTCTGTTAAGTGGAATGAATTTTTTCACCTTCATCTTGCTCAACTAATCTTTAATGCTGAATTTAAGTGCACCACATGCTTAGATGGTCCCTCCTGTGTGTTTGAGGAGTAAAGCTAAGAGGATTTAGATGGAAAGATTTATAGGATTATCAAGCATTTTGTATTTCTTTTGTTTCTCACATACTTATGATTCATCTACATTCAGGGGTTTCTTACATTTGAGAAACACATGTAACTGAAGGAAATATGGTCGAGTACATATATAGCAACAATCAAGATCATATGGAAAAATATGTTGACTATTAACATGAATGGTCAAACATATCAATCATATTAAGATCCATCCATAGTTACCTCATCCTGAAATGATAAAACATTACACGTGCTATCTAGAGAGGGTAAACGACTCTCCGGATACAATAGATAATGAGTTGTACCCTATTTTTCACAAGTACATAGCATCGACTATATCCTGTGGGCCTCCCTACGGGAGTGTTTCCCCCTCATAATAGATAAATCCACCTGAATATATTCCCTAGTAGAAGGTATGGGGGAATCTCTTTATTTAACCTTTACCATTAAATTACTTGGATTAATTGAATTAGGTTTGAACATGCTACAAGAATATACCAAAGTGTGCCTTATGCTAAAATAACATTCCTATTAGCAACTTTAGATGCATAGAAATCATTACATATAACTTTTAGCATATACATGATCTAAGACAATAGATCAGGGTGGAAAGAGGCACTTAGCTTTATTCCTATGAATAGATTTATGGATGCATGTTTATGGGATCTGTGAAATAAAGAAACATGAAGATCTATATCCAAAAATACCACTTTGAACTGAAATTGGAACTATGAATTCTCCTAATCTCTAGGATAATAAAACATAGACATAATCCTCACTATATAATGTTTCCCCCTTCTATTTATGGTCTGTAGACCAAAAAATATTGAGGTAACTCCCTACATTACCTTGTTTGGTTTCTCAACCTTCGTGCATTGTTGCATATTATTTGTCGTGTATCAAATCCTAGCTTTCACACATGCAAAAACTTTCCTTGTGTGGGATCCCTAAACATTGACTCGTGGCCCATAGCCATGGATGAATTTATCCTATGCAACATCCCAAGCACCCTATGGGTGAATACGTATTACTAGTCAGACATACTACAGTCACCTGATAACCTACCTAATAGAGGCATCTGAATTGCACATCGTTCTCCACCTAGCAAATTCTAGGAGTAATAGATCTTCAAAAATTCATCAATAATTGTCTTCTTGTGTCACTTGTATTGATCTTCAAGATTTTTCATATTCAATTCATAGTAGTTTATCCTTCATTTAAACTTTGCAAACCTATCTTGGAACATTCATCATCAAGCATATGACATAGCAGAGAAGGAATATCTTGTCCAAAATTTAGAAAACAAACCTTCAATACTTTAAATCACTTTTATTATTAACACAAGCATCCATATATAGATTTGCAACATTATTAATCAACTAAAGACCTTAGTGTTTTAACAGTGCTTAACACACCTCATATTATCTTCATGATGCATGATCACACTAGATACATCTCAGTACATGAATTAAGGATTTAGAAAAACCTCATACCTTGGAAGTAACATCATACCATGGATATGATGGTCCGGTCAAGTCATCATAATCAATAAGAGAGAATTTTCCTTCATGACTCCTCATTAACTTTAACAATTGTCTCCTTGTATAACAAATGTCAATGTTTATATTACATGCAACCTTAAAATATTTCTCCAAACACTGAACCAATATTGGATCACATTAGATACCTTCAAGGACACAAGGAAAACATCTTTCCACCATGAATTCACTCGTGCCACAACCCATTCAAGCTCCCCCTAGGATAAATTACTTACATTCACTCGAAATCACCTGTACCTTCTCATTCCTCAAGTATTTTATAGTAAAGGATGTACATTCTTTAGAGATAAATGAACTCATGACACAAATACAAGGACCATGTAACATACCTTCAATATAGTTCATCTCAAGCCAAACTATGTACCTCACATGGACTACAAGTGCACCAAGCCATCAATATGAAACCAAGACATAAACGTGACCAGTAGAACATACCTTGAACAAGATATACTTCATGATTTGAATAACACACTAGGGATTTCAGATAATTCTACAAATCCTTGACATATATGCTCAAACAATGACTCCTCTATTATTTTCTCCATTTGGATATATTGTTGCTTCATTTCAACTTATCTGCAGTTATATGATCCCAATGCTTGAATGATAAGAGATATACATAAAGTAAAATTCCATATCATACTTGAAATATATGTGAACTATCATCTAGATGATATTGTGAGAATTCCAAGAACTCCTTGACTTGTTGTTGGTAACATACTATCTCAGGACCTGCAAATAACCTTACACCTACAGTTTTATCACTCTTTGACACATCATCTTGTCATACCTCCATCCATACTAATTTTTCCCCATGAATAATCATCTCAGCTTCATAATATTCTTTGGTTTATTCATATATTGAATTCATGACACTCTTCCTATGTATTTATATGTTAAAATACATCTTCTTTATCTAGGTCATCTTCAATTTCAGCTACTAGGTCTTCAACAACTTCTTCATCTTCACCTTCATGGAAACCTCCTTCAATATCAACATAAGGACATGTTATATCTTCTTCATAAGACTTCTCATCAGTTAAATCAGGTAGAGACTTGGAAATGGGAGTGAAAAAACCAATAAAAAACTACCATATATCAAACCCTAAAGGTTTTGAGCATGCTCTCATTCTAACAAGAGGATTTACTTCATTTTGAACTTGACTATATATCATACTTGTGCTTAAATGATCTCCTTAAAGTGGTTAAAATTGATTAAGAGGACCTTGCTCTGATAAAAATTGTTAGAATCATAGTTACTAAGAGGGGGGTCAATCATTATTACAAATATTCTAATTCATTTACCATAACATACATTCATCATTCAAATCAACCATTCAACATACATGATAAAATGTGAGCTTATTAATTGTGTATCAACCATTCACAAGTGAAAAAGATAAGAGAGAACCCATAGACACCATATATGAAGTGGGAAACCCTTCAAGGGGAATAAAACACACTAAATTTTTTAAAATATATTACTCAATCCAAAAGGACTTGTATGAATATTACACATCACACAAGATTTGTTTAGTGAAGCACACCCACTTCATAAGGAATCACCCACCCCTATTTAGTATAAAACCCACTATACAAGGAGGATATAACCCCCCAAGATGATCAAGCACCCACTCAACCATATAAATATGATGACCACTTAAATATTGTTTCTCCTACAATATATTGTGATCACAAGTTCAGATCCATGCACATCAAAATCCTCTCAAACAAGCTCTTCTCCTACTTCATTCAAATTGTCCTCCATTTTCTGATTAGGTCAATTGACCTTGCACACCTAATCCGATATCTTCTCAAATATTCATGCATCTTCTTAATTTTCCCTTGACCCCTTATAACTCTTCTTTCACCTTCTTTAGCTCACTCACATCCTCATCATCACTACTCACATAAATGAGTTATTAAAACTCACTTATGTACATGAATCATCATAACATCAACCACAGGTCAGACAATACCATTAAGGTTATGGTCATGGTAACATGAAAATTTTTTACTCCAATCATATAAAATAACTCCAAGGGATCATATAAGTTGGCATAGGCCTAGACATAACCATGCTCCGTAATTAGGCCTAAAACACAAACTATCACTTCCAACGAATGCATTATGAACATCAAAGGTACACTAAAACTTCATCATCATGAATCCATAAAATCCACACAAATTAGGGACATCCTCTGGACACCATCAAAAAGTAAAAGAAAGCTCTGTAACCAGCTATCAACACCATGAACACACCAAGAAGCAAAATACCTCAAACTAGGTCTTCAAGCACCTAGCCAGTCCAAAAATAACAATATTTAGTGAACTCACTTCACATAGAAAAAAAAACTGTTCATGGCACATGAGAACCATCAATATGAATAGAAATATATTAAGTTTGATCATATTAGAAATAGGTCTTAAAACAAGATGGTTCACACTTAAACCTCCAAATCAAGTAGCATATAATGGGCATTCAAATGTCTACTAGGTGAAACAACTCATATCTAGGAAATAATTCAAACAATCAATTTGCTTCTCAACTGGAACTCAAGAACCAATCTTGAGGAAACTGGTCTATCAAACACCTCTATCATCACTTCCACAATTAACCAATGTATATAAAACATCAATGGAATCATGAATACACCTCCTCAAGCACTAACAAGCATATTTCAAATGGATAAAAATTAACCAAACACACATGTTCCAAATACCTTCTTGACAAGCCTAATAGGGCTATTAGGCCATTAGGATTCAACATGAAACCACCTCTTCACATCAAACCAAGATCTCAAAAACATAATTTCATCTTCTAATAACTAATTAAAGACCATCAAACCCATAATACAACATGCAAAACAACTCAACTCAACTCACCCATCATGACTAGGTTTTAGCCCTTAAGGCCAAAAAAAGGTAAGGAAAATTTTGAGACATGTATCTTTAATTTTATCATTTTACATGTCCCAAAATTTCCATGATCATCTTAAAACCTCCCAATTTTTTTGGAACAATTCACTTCTTTTCATGAAACCTCCATCTCAGACCTAAAATAACAAATCTTCATAAAACTAGGGTTTTTCTCCATACTTTACTAGCTGACCTTGAACATGAAACCACCACCATCAGGATCCCTAAAGATTCCTCTACAACCCTGAGCCATCATACTATATTTTCCAATCCATTTGGATCTCAAACAATTCATTTATCCTATCACTCTAGAGGAAGGGTTTAAATAGGGTTTTAGACCACCTTTGAACTTCTTAATGATTGTTCATAAAATTTGATGATCCAAATGATCCATTATTTTTGCAAAAGCTTCTTAAATCCATGTAAACATCCCCTGAAAGCCTCTCAGGTCCCATGTAAGAGCTCACACGTGTGGGTGAATCATGAACATGCCTATCGAGTTGGTTTTTTCCTTCTTAAGAGCTCAATATGACCAAAAATGAGTTTTATTGCTTTAATTTTTCACTTCCTTGACCTAAAATTTTAACCCAAAGCACATGATCACCTCCTCCATTCTTTCGTAAAACCTCATCCAAGCTTAACTGCATCTGAAAATCTCCATGCACTAAGACTTACCCATGCAAACCTTGCATTGTCTTCATAATCTTGCTCCAAAATGACCTTAAACAAGCATTACTAGCTGATGAAATATGACTTGATACATCATCTTACACATGAAATGAAACCTCATCAATACTCCTTACATGCTCTAACAAGTCTTCCTTTATAGTTCTACCATTCACTCTCATACTACTACAACTCATCCTGCTTGCACTAGGTCAAGACTAGGACCTAGAATGGCTTGACTCAACACATGACTCTCCGTAATATGACTTTCTTTACCTCTTACAAAATCATTAACACCTAGGACTCATCATAGTAGGCATGTTAGACCTCATGAGAATTTTTATACACCATGTATACCTTTGGAGAACTTCATACCTATGACCATGCAAGCTAGAACCATGCACTCAATTATGCATGCTTGACCAAGACACCATAACATCATGACACCAAGATTTGGACACTACCAATCAACCTTCAAGATTGACTCATGATTGGACACCTCATGGAAGACACCTAAACTGCTCTTTTCCATCAATGATAATATTTGAAATCAATGACAACTACATCTATTCTCTTCTAAATCATGTATCAGGACTAAAAATGCTCCTCGAATAACTCATAGGTAACTGAATCATGTGTCAAATGGAGCCTCCAATCCTCATTCCTCTACCAAATTCTTGTTATGTCTCATAGGAGATGTATGGAAAGACATGCCTTAACGTTGCTACCACATGGGTGGAACCCAAATAAACTGTCAAGACTAAAGAGCCATGAATCAACCCCAAACCCGTCAATCGTCCCTCCATAAGTAGGTGGCTGAAGATGTAGAAGATACCTGATAGCACCACTTATCACCTGACCAAGAAGGCGTGTCTCTGTTACTCTATCAAACTTTAGTGAAGGGCTATGAGACCTCTCACAATGAGGTGAGTCATGATGGTGTGTGTAGATTGTGATCCCTCATCTAGGTGTGCCTCGCTCTCATGCAGATTGAACTCCTCTATTGGGTATGGCTTCATTGAAATGTGATCATGTAGAACTCCCATCATCTATTGTAGTTCCTCTAATATATGTGGTCAAAATTCTGCTATATAAGGATATGTGTGAGACTATTCATGACCTCATGTCATCTCCGCATGTCACCACGTACTGCGCCCCAACAACCTACACATGGGGGAGAAAGGTATATTAGGTTTTGTGGAAATGTTCATTCATTGGACAATTTACCTAACTCAAGAAACCAACTAGTTATAATTTTAGCCCCAGAGCATCCGAGGTTGAAAATGAGCTATGATATCATGCCACCCAAAGGCATGCCTCCAAACTAGCCAACAACTATCAAAGGAAAACCATAAAAAATAAAATATCATGGGATATATTTTTAGTTATATTAATATAATAAAGTCATGGTTACGAAATTATAATGATGAAGATGACACTAGGCCACAACAAAACGATTGCTTAAATTCTCACCAAGGGTCATTCGACTTGGGAGATCCATTTAAAAAAAAATTAATACGGCGATTAAAATGTGTTGAACCAAATTAATTAAGTTGGTTTAAAAGAGTGTAGTTTAAATCTGGGAAAAATTAAAGTTATAAAAATTCCAAAGGGAAGAATGTTGGGCATGGGTTCAATTTGGTCACCCAAATGGAACCGTGCCCCTTTTAATTTTTGTTAAGATAAGGATAAATTTTTCCTTATTAAATAAAAAACATAAGGGGGAAAACATTCCAAAAAGCAAAGATCAGGATTAAAAGAGAGCCCTTAGATCAAAGGGCCCTCCACCGTTGGATCCTAGGGAAAACCAAGGGAGCCCTAATTTCCTTATGGCATTCTCACAAAAGCTCTTTTGTTTTACAATTTTTCTCTCATTTTATTGTTTTTCCTATGGTTGTATGTCTGAGGAGGAGGAGATTCATGGAAGCTCATTTCTATTTGGATGATCATCCTTTCATTATTTCCTTTCCATTTTAATTTAGATACCCATTTAGGGTTTGAGATCATGTTTTCTTGGATGTAGATTCACAATTTCTTTTGTATTAATCTCTTATGCAATATTTTTGTTTTGTGGGAGGAAGAATAGTGGATATGGGTGAAGATTTCACAGCTAGGGGTTGCCATAGAAATTGTTATTGTTTTTGGATACTCTGCAATTTCAATAGGATTCTTGATTTTTTACATATATGATATATATATATATATATATTTATATATATATATTTATGCCCAAATTTGCACATGTGAAGAGGAGAAAAGGCCATACGACCGAGCCCCATGGTGGGTGGTTTCAATGCATGGGAGGGGATGGTTGCTATGTTGCCACAACTTTGGCAAAGGTGGGTCAGGTGGCCACGACACAACCATGGCCATGGGAGAAGATAAGGGAAGGGGTTGCTGGGATGGCCGACCATCCAACCCTTCCAATAGTTTAGGTTAAATTACATATACACACACACATACACATAAGCAAATATATCAATGAATTACTTCAAGTTTAGTTCATTGTTTTTCTTTTGAATAGTTTGATTGCCATTTTTAGTTTTCAGGGACTTAACCCAATTGATTTAAATTCATATAACTACATGTTTAAATAACACACACACACACACACACACACACATATATACACACACACACACACACACATGTATGAGGATTCTCCGGTTTATTTTGTTCATTGCAAAACTATCAACGAATTCAGTCACAGAACAACATGGTTTCATAACAAAAGCAGAGATAAAAGTAAACTCATTTTCAGAGATTGTGAACTTAGAACTAGATTGAGAAACATGATTTTTTATATTTCTTCATGAGAGGGAAGAGGAAAATTGAAAATTTAAAGATTTAATAAAAGAAGAATCTTAAATTTACTTACATATTTATAAATTACTATAACAAAAACAAACTTTTAAATCCTTCTTTCCTATCCTTTAAATTTCATTGTAAAAGGAAAACTATAGAAATTTTGAGAAAGATTTAATAGTAAGATTATTTTCCTCTTCTAAGGTGAAATCACATTCTTTCAACTTAATGCTGCAATTTAAACAAATCAGCCATCCAAGTCTTTCAACAAGAAAGAAAACATTTTCTTTTGATGTCAACAAAACTGCAATTCTGAACCAAATCGTTTCTTACATTCACCTAAGTTCACATAAGAGAAAATTACAATTTAAAATGCAAGTAAGAAAACCCTCCACAAGGTGGAGACAACATGCCAAAATTTTATAAATTTCCAACTTCAAAAACAACTCCCAAAATGCTTTTCTCCAAGTTCAACTCCATGTTCAAGCTTCATTCCAGTTCCTAAAACCAACAAATAAATTCTTCCAAGAAGGCCACAAGAGATGGCTTGGTTGTCCACCCAACCAATTGACATCATCACATGCCTCTAATATGAAAAAGATAACATGCTATCCTCCCTCCAAGCCCATGGGAGAGAGGAAAAACATGCCTCCAACCAACACAAGGGAAGGGAAAAACAAACAAAGATGCCAAGAGATTTCAACACTCAAATCAGCCAAAAGAAACATAAAATTACCACAACACTTGAGAAGCTCCATGCTTCTACCAATGGGGAAGAGGGGATAAGGATATCCCTAAGTTTTTCCAAAACCAAAGTATCCCAAAAAAACCCACCAAACCTCCTTATCTCTCCATTTCTCCTTATCTCTCCATGCCCCTCTTTACCAAGGTTTTTCAAACCTTGTAGGTCTCCTTAGGCAAAAATATAGGAGATGATTTCCAAACCAAATGGAAATGATCTCCTACAACAAACCAAATGTAGGGGAAATAAAATAACCCAACAAGGCTTGTCCATCAAGCAATGAGGGTGAAAAATAAAAGGGATTCCTCCCTCTTCCCATTACATTCTCAAATCCACTCCCCTCAAGGGTGGATGGAGAAAACAAAACAAAATCACAAGCACAAAAATTTCAAAGCAAAAACCAAATCAACCATGGAGGCAAGACAATATTTCATTACCAAAGCAATAATCAATTGAGAGTGAGGACCTACCTCACAAAAGCAAGAAGCACAATCCAATTCCAAGCTCTCCAAGCAATTCCTTCTTGTTATTCCAAAAGCTCCCAAAGTAACCAAAAAAATGACCTAAAAGAACCCCCATTCCTTCAAAAATGAGGGATGATAAAGAAGAAGCCCCAAAACAAAAACAAATGGGAGGGTGACAAGTGTCACCCTCCACCAATCATCCATCCCCAAAATTGCACCAAAAATTCATTAAAAGAAAATAATAATTCCAATACAATCAAATCAATCTCCATATGGAGAAGCATGCACCCCAAATCTAAATCAATCCCCTAAATATGCGAAACATAATTGAAAGAGGTTAATAGATTGGAAAAATAGGCAAATGGACTCTATTAGCCTTGAAAAGAGATCACCCACCCATAGGTATATAGCCTAGGGGATATTTTCAAGGTAAATCTAGCCCTTTGTTTGCTTTTTACTCCTCCAAAATGTCACTTCTTTTCCAAATCCGAGTTTTGGGAGAGAGATGACATTTAGGAGGGGTAATTGGGCTTACCTAATCCATGATTAGGTGCCTCAAATGCCATTTTAACCAAAACAATTAACAACAAACCAATCCCACAAGGTGGGAAGGGGTTAGCACTAAAACAACACAAACAAACAATAAGAGAAGGGGGGTTAAGTTAATAAACTAGAAGAGATACCAAAGGGGGTGCACAACCATAGAAGAAAATTTAAATAAGATAATACATGCCAAAAAGGGGGTAGAATTTCCACATTTCAACCATAGTCCAAACAAAGTGGACAAAATACAAAATAAACATTGGCCCATCATGGCCTATTGTGCTAGTTAGAGATGCCCTTCCTGAGTCCCACGTTCTCATATGGTAAGACCTGTCACCTGCACACTCAAATCAAACATCATACCTGTCCAATACCAGAAACTAAATGATATGATATCACACATGCACTATGACGATAATCCAACCAAAATCAAAGACTAGCTAATCAAGTCAATCATACTACGATCATCCATCCAGTGTAACAAAAAAGGTTACGACAATGCATCACTAATGTATCTATAAGAAAACTATGTAATCACAATCCAAACTATCCATGACATCACATCAATACCCATAAAATGATCAAATATACATTGGCATCGCATGCCTTAGCAATATCCTGTCAAAACGAGTTAGCATCCTAATGCTAATATAATCCACATAATATAACATCTGCAATAATAATGGTAGTAACACAATATCAAATGTCTCCATCAAAATAATACAATGGGTACAATGAGTCAGCATAGTCCAAAATGGAATGAAAATAGGACATATACATGTATATGTATGTATACACACATATACACTTATACATACATGTATCTATTTATACATGTATCTGCATGTCTATATATATAAATAAACACACACACACACACACACACACACACACACACACACACACACACACACTAATATACATGTATATCTCTCTATATGTTGAGAGACATATACATGTATATGTGTATCTTTATATAGACAAATACATGTGAGTGCCCACGCATGTGTGTGTGTGTGTGTGTGTGTGTGTGTGTGTGTGTGTGTACACATGTATAGTTAGATACATGTATATGTGTGTATAGATACATACTTATATGTATACATGTATATGTGTGTCTATGTGTCCATGTTAGCCCCTTGTATATGTGTCTCTATGTGGGGACATATATATAGAAAAATATATGTGTTGTTGTATACAACCTGCACATATACATGTATATGTATGTCTATAAACAACACATATACACTTGTACATACATGTATCTATTTATACATGTATCTGCATGTCTATATATATAAATAAACACACACACACACACACATGTTATGTATATGTATATATGTGTGTATACACACGTACATATAGATACATACACACACACACACACACACACACACACACACACACACACACACACACACACACACACACACACATACATACATACATACATATACATAATATATATATATATATATATACATATACATATATATATATGTATATATTATATACACACACACACATGTAGACATGTGCTCACACGCGCATGCACGCACATCATTAAAATGTCATTATATTGTAGATAGGGTGTGTGAAAATGTTTGTGTCAAACATGTATGCAATTTAATACGTGGATATCTGTGTATAGTAATACATACTTGATGGAAGATGTATACATGTACTAAGATGTAGTCTATTGATGTCCATGTTAGCCCGTATGTATATATGTCTCTATGTGGTGACATATATACACACACAAGCATACATGTATATGTATGTCTATAAACAAAAGGACATGTATACATTCGAAGTATATGTATATGTATACACATAAAAAGCTTGTACTAAATAGTGTGAAGGTTGTATAGAACATAACTATGTCCTACTATACATAGTGAGAAGTTGGTATATATGCTTTGATGTGTATATAGACACACATATACATGTATACATACATGTATTTGTAGACAAATACACTTAGATACAGATACAAAGTCATGTATATATAATACATGTAGATACAAGTATGTGTATACAAATGTATTATATAGTTTACTAATGAATAAAGACTATGCATACATGTAACTAGGTGCACATTGGTACACATATACATGTATACATACATGTATTTGTCTATATAATATATACACACACATGTCTATGTGTATACAGACACACAAAATTGAAAATTTTGGCCATGACAACTAAGCCCCCACTTGAAAATTCCTCTCCCAGTCACTGTAAACCCTTCCTCTAGCCAGCCTCCCACAGTTTCATCCTCATTCTGGCTAAGAGGAACATGCTAACAATATTTTCAAGTGTGTTTCATGTGCAGGGATGTATGCCTAAGGTGATTGAATAATTCATTGAGATTCAAGGAAGAACAACTATCCTCAGAGGCCTAGAAAGGGCCATTTTTGGCCATTTTGCAACTGGTGAATACCCTTTGGAAGCTGACATGGAATAATCAAGCCATATAGAGTTGTATAGGAAATAAATGAAGTTATCCAAGGTATTTTAGGGAAATATATGTGGAATAAATTGATGTCAGGAATCAAGCAAGTAAGATAGGGTCATTTTAGGTGTAGGGAATGTTATACTCCAACGGTGAAAGTTAACTTGTCCAAATGATTATGGGAGTTCCAGAGAGGATTTGGGAGGAAAAAAATAGTCATTGGAAATATTGGAATCCTCTACACATGATGGATCACATAAATTTTTTCCAAGTACTTCAATATATTTTGTGATAATCCAAGACACTACAACTGCTCCTTCAGTTGAAAAAATGGTGAATGGTGCCAAAAATAAAAATTTCAAGGAATAATTGGCTCCTAAAATTTGTTGGGATGATCTCAAAATTTTATTTGGAGTCAAAATCATATAATTTTTGACCCCAAAACACCCTTCCATGCTCTTAGGGCAGAAAAAGCACTCCTTATGTCCTCAAATGCACTCGCCAAGTGACATCAACATTTCAAAAAGCCTTGAGCACAATTTTCACCATGGTGTCCCCTTGGATTTTTATTGGTGAAAAGGGGACATGGGGGACACCAAAGTTTGAACTCCCCCATCCATTTAATAAGTTGCATCACTTAAAACACAACTTAAGGTGTTAGGTGGAGCATGTGAAGAGTTAAGTTGATAAGTCCCCTTTTCATGATGAGATTAACCCCATGCACATTTTAACCCATTTTGTCCCCTTGTATTGTCCCAAGGTGAAAAGGTGACAATGGGGAACACCAAAAGTGTGCTCCCCCATGTTGGCTAACTCCTTGTAACTTGAGACTTGCAACTTTTACACCTAGGTAGGCTCTAACTTGCATTTCAATTGTCCCTTTCTCATGAGCTGAGACACATGGCACATTTTCTCACCCATGTTGTCCCCTCACATTATCCATAAGGTGTAAAGGGACATGGGGAACACAAAATTTCTCCCCCATGATCATTATTTTCACAACTTGCCCATCACCTCTTTTGCACCTAGGAACTCAAACTTGTACATAACTTAACTCCTTGGCCCCTCTTCATGATCAACCCCCCATATCACATTTTCAAGCTAATGGTGTCCCCTTTTTGCACAATAAAAAAGGGACATGGGGACATGAAATGTGCACTCCCCATCCTTCCACTCAGCCCCTAGGTCATATGAAAAACCATTTTTAGCCCCCAGTTGAAGCCATTTTCACCCCTTGCATCTCCATTCACACTACACCAAGCTTTCCACTTGTCACCATCTAGTGTGCAGTCACACTTTTTGTCCCTTTGTCCCCTTTGCACTTTTCACCCTACTTTTTAGGGTGTAACCACACTCAAACCATCTCCCAACCCCTGGTTTAGCTCATGGTTAAAGTGATGAGTTAAAATTTGCAATTGAATATGACTTAACTCCTCCTCTCAAACACTTGGTCATTTTTGAACATTTAAGGAGTTGTGTTTTTCCCTCCAAAACTCCATTTTTTCATAATTATGTTGCTGGAATTCTTCAGAACCATCAATCCTCAAAAAAGGAATTTTCTCATATCTCCAAAACAGTGCACCTGATTTCACCAAAATTTTACCAGTGCACTCCTTCCAAAAATGTCTTCTGGTGGACTGTAAGAAAATTCCATTGATGCTCTGTATAATTTACAACATCCATTTGAAATTTTCAGCCCCTGGAGTTGCCTTTTCAAATCTATAGAGTTTAGCAAATAAAAAATTGAAAACTGGAGTAGAAGGTCCTGAGACAAAACCTAATCTTTTGAGACCAGTTTCATTCCAATCTGACACTCAGAATACCTCCATCGAAAAATAGTAAGTTGTTATAGGTCTCATATGTCTAACTATAGTAAGTTTCCAAAACAATGAAACTCTTCATCCATGTTACTCCAAATAAGTAAAAAACATCAAAAAGTGAAAATTGTGAAAACTTACTAAAAATAGTCATCCTAGTTCAGGACCTTCTAAAAATAGAAAGTCTTGCAATCGAGATCAAATCACTTATATCAAATCACATTTCACATATCTCATTGATTTTTTCCACAATTGCAAGGCTAGGAAATTGTCTCATGGTTCAAACATGAAAGAAATCCCTCACAGGCTCCCAAAACATTAGTCTCAAGGTGAATTTTGTATGACACATTTCTATGCAAGAAACTGGATGATTCAATTCATCCTAATAGTCAAGTGAAAGGAAGGTCTTCATGGTTGAATCATTTGGGTAGTTTTCATGGAGGTGAATTGTGAAGTTCAAGAATTCATGAGGATAAAGGTGATGATCACCACATTTCCAACTCCAACCTTGTGTTCACATCTCTTTCCAAGAGGAGGGACATTATGTGAATCACATCATGGAAAGGAATAATGTCAAAATGAACTAGTGTGTGTAAAATATTGTCACTTGAACAGCAGGCTACTGAGGTACCCAAGACCATCATGTTTGTAGGATCAAGAAGTCATCACAAGTCCACTCAGTGCAAGTCTCACAACAATGTTTTTGAACACTTATTCAATGCTTTGGAGTGTGCCCGCATCTCATAGAAGAAGGAGATTGTAACCACAATGTTTTGGTCCAACAAGAGGTTAGAAGAAAATAATTTCATTCAAGGAGAAATCCTTCTATCTAGAGGAGAAGACCTTTTTCAATGAGGAGTAGATGAGCAAGAAGGTGTTTGGGCATCCTGAAGTTGATTCCATTCAAAAAAGGAGACATCTTTGTCACAAAGGTGAATTTTGAAGCCAAGGGGAGTAAGGTGATGATCTCCATGTTTTGACTCCTACCTTGTGTTCAAAAGGATCATCATGTTTCCATGATTAGGAAACCATCTTGAGTTCACATGGTGCAATTCACTTAGTAGTGTTTTTGAACACTCATTCAATACCTTGGAATGTGTCCACATCTCACAGAAGAAGGAATTTGCAATCATTAGTGTTTCAATTCAATAGGTGGTTAAGAGGCAAGAACTTCATGAAGCATTTCATGGTCCATCAGAAGTAGATTCTTCATCAAGAAGGAGCTTTCCCGTCTCTGAATTTCACTTCTCTCTTCCCTTCTCTCCCCTCCTCTCTCTCTAACATTCTATTTCTTCATTGGAATGTAATTTTTCACTCTTTCATCTTATTCACTTAAGTGACTTAATGTTGCATTGTAAAAGTCCCTTTTCAAAAATAAGAAAAGGACTTAGTTTCATTCCTAGGGAATTTGAAAAGTCACATGGTGGTGAGATGAAAAGTCACATGGGGGGAGAGGAAGAGACATTTGTAAGCTATAAATTGGAATGGCTTCTCCATTCCAAAGGGTTAGCAATTGTTGATTGTTGTAAGTTGTTGGATTTCACTACTACTGCAAGTAATAAAGCTACATTTCTTCTATCTCCTTGTCTATGTTCTTCCATCCTCTCTACTTTCCAACTTTGCAAGCATTGTAATCTTGTACAACCAAGAAGGAAATTTGTGTCTTTGATTAATGGATCTATAGAACTTTGTGTCTCTGATTTATTAGTCTTTATATTTCTTACATGATTGATTTCTTATATTGAATGTGAACTTACTGTAGTTAATGTAGGTGAGAATTTTCTAGTGCCTACTCACAACATTAATACTCTCTCCCTATTTCTCCTATTCTCCTTCACCTCTCTCCAAACTAATTCCTCCCTTGTACATTATACAAGCACTTTGCCATAATTTTAGTGGAGTATCATTATGTAATCCCTAGAAAAATAACCATACCACAATTTTATTTAATTTATATTCAATAATGAGAGCCTCCCCAAACCCAAGAAGGATGGTCTTAGCTATGTGACCATTGGTGAAAACCAATAGGAACCAAACAGAGTAAAGCAAGCTATTGATTTCATTTTCCTTATTTAGGGGTGAAGGGGTTGAGGGGTTCCCCCTCTATTCTGTGTAGTTGGATCTTTGAGGCTAAACCTACAATTAAGAGTCATCTTACCCCTACAAATTAGTTGAGTCTCTTGAAATCTCTGCTTCTAAATTGGTTGTACGTGCAGTATTTGCTTCCATGTTTGTAGGATTCGTAGAACTGGGGGGAGTGGGGTGATTAGTCAACTTGAGTGAGTTGGCTAGTGGAGTGGAGATGAGTACTAGGTGAGTACATAATTAATTCTTATTTGTTTAAATAGCTAATTAAATTAGCCAAAGGGGTGTATAGTGTATAGTGAGTGTAATATAATTAATTAAATTGATTCTAGACATTGGGATATGTATGTATACATGTATATGTGATGTCTATATATACATATTTGTCGATGTATATTAATGTGTAATGTATGTATGTATATATTGGGTGTCTACATATACATGATGTCGACCCCATATCTACATCCTCCTCCCTAATGATATATATCCCTCTAGGTGTCTCAATGTCTGTGAGGGGCACTTGTTCCTACATCTATAACTCAGGAAAATGCATGTAGTTGGAACATACATCATATACATTTGCATACATTGACATGTAAAGAATACATTAGTAAATGTGTATCTTTCCACATTCACATCATATCAAGATTAAACATATGTCTATCTTTCATCAAATATAATGATAAATCCATTGATCTACAAATCATCACATAAATGTAGCCAATCTATAATATATATTAATATGTTTTTGTTGATAGGTACATTTTTGGGTATATGACAAACATGTATTGAATTGGTGCCCAATATAGTAAGGCATATGTGTGTGTAAGTGTGCTATAAAATCTTTAGTGTGCGCGCATGCATATATATGTCCCTATATTGGCATGACATATACAAGTATAATATACATTTCATTGTGACATGGAGGAATATTAGGTTAAGACAGAAGGGTCCATAAGTTTGTATAGATATGGATGTATGTTTATGATGCCTATCGACACACATCTTCCATGGTACATAGGTTGTTGATCAATGCCTTAATATGGATAGGATAATGGGGGTGGAAATATTATCCTTTAGGTTGAGGATGAATAACAATGTTATGGATGCATGTTTATGGAAAGCGTTGCTAGAGTTAGTAGTGTCTTATGGCTCAGTCATCCATAATATTGAAATGTCTGATTTTGCAATGACATACTTGAAGTTTATGCATGTATATGTTTTTCTTTAGGTTTATATCATTTAAAACTTACACATGAATTATCCTCTTCTCATAGCTTTCTCAATGTCCTCCTCCAATAGTGGAGGGAGAGATGGACCTAACCTTGTATTGATAGGCGATGCTTCTAAGTGCGGCTATAGGACACATATACATGTATACATATATGAGATTAGTAATGGATGTAAGTATGCTTAGGTTTGTATGCATAATGATTTTCATTGTTTGATGGGGGATTGAGTCATTTCATTCTCATATTGTTTTAACATATATGAAGAAAGATGTTAAAATGTATTTTCGGGATAAATTTTTATGAGTGAAATTGCTCATACTAAGCCATTGACTAATCCCTCAAGTTTGGCAATGTGAATATAGACAGGACAGGGTATGTGTACAAATATAAAGCATCACTAATGTATGATCTTAGTATATATCTTGGTAGCAGCATAATACATTACCTTTGTATTATGGTCCTATGTAGACATTATCCAAACAGATTAAATGTGAAGTAGAAAGGTCAGTTTCCCTGTCATATAGAGACATGGATGGAGATACATGCATACATCCATATTCAAACACATCAAGGAAATATATGGGGTGTAAATGTTCCTATACTGATATGACATATGATAGATACCTTGTTGGTTAGTATGTGTGTATACATGGACATTAATACATACATACATACAGGGACGCATATAGAGGGGGGCATATGATTTGGCATATCCACACCTAATACATTAAGGACTGATTGCATTCATGTATGAGCAAGTGTGTAACTATACATGTTGGTAAGAAATTGATTGTCAATGGTAACATATTTGTTAATTATTCATTTGGATTGATAAGTCCCCACGAAGTAACTTTGAGCTGGATCCAAAACATTCAAATATGTGATTATTTACACTAATACCCAATTGTTGAAGGATGATAGACATGTAGAAAGGTATACTCCTATATACATTTTTTTGTAACTACAACTTCACATGAGAGTTCTCTGAGAAATTTTAGGGAAGTAAAGAGGATGAATTCAATGAGAATAACAGGGGTATAGTCAGCATACGTGTTCTGTTATGGGCTCACCATGATTGCTTGACAGATATTCCATCATGACTGGGGTTGTTTGATGAATCACATCCGGTTCAATTGGAGGAAACAAGAAAGAACAACACAATATCACAAGATTATAGTGTAATGGATGAATTGCAAGACAAATATAAATATTTATCAATTTTTATTCATTCCAATCTAAAGAAGACATGATGGAATTTTAGCTCCTTTCATATTATTACAAATTCAGCATGTCACTAAATTAAGTAACAATATGAGAATGAGGGAAAATTACAGTGCAAGGGAAATCAATAGGGTGGTTAACTTATCATAGAGAGGGTCAAAAGAATGTATATCCTTTGGAATGGAGATAGCATTACAAATTTATAGCCAAAGCCGTAATTTCCCTTGCATTTCCATGTGAATTTTAAACTTAAAGTGTAATTCCAAACAAAGAAATAGAAAATTTAAGTGACTTAAGTTACTTTTAAAAAAAAATTCTCCTCAATGGAGAAATATAATTCTAGATAGAGAGGAAGAAAGAAGAAGAGATAAAAGATAGATGTTGTAAAATGGAGTTTTGCTCCTCATTTCGATGATGAATACTACAACTAGATAGAATCTTGTTCAACTGCTTATCTCAGCAAGGCATGAATTGTCTATAACTAAGAAATAAAGCTTCACACCTTATCTTTACTTGATCATCACTTGTTCATTCCTTGGAAACTCTGTTTCAACTCTCCATCCTTGTGAGCAATGGTAGGATGCACAAATCAACTCTTTGTCAGGGTGAACATGATCTCTAAATTTCTTCATATAAACAGAACACGTCTTACAATCATTATGATGTAGGTACTTACACTATACATGTCGTATACCTAGTAACCATGAGCTCCCTTGGATTCAACCATATCAAATATCTCTTGAGATCATCAATGACAACATTGCAATCCTCTGAAATTGAGAAACTTCCTCTTGGTGAGATAGAATTGAACACTAACTGAATGAAAAATGCCTTTTGGAAGCATGTGAGAACTTCCTATGATTCCTCTTAAATGGAGATCAAGAATATTCCACAACCATATTTCCCATCATAAAATTATCTTTTATTGATACAACTAGATGTTTTGTGATAAACACTTCTCCTACACACTCCGACTCAGGTCTGAAAATGAGTTTTCCTTCTTCCATCCTCTACTTCAGATCATTGAAATCCACATGCTCCACTAGAAGTGAAAAAATCTGTGTATCGGATATTTTTAGAGCTTCATTTGAATGTTTTATGATCTTTTTATCCTTAGAAAGAGGTGGGAATTTTACAGTGCAAGTGAAAATGGATTCCACAACCGTTTTTGAAAATCTGCAAATTTGAGTGTATCTCAATGTTACAGGAAGTTGATTTGGTATTTTAGGATAAATGAGATAAAATAAAATCCATATTGGAATCAATTGATTCATGTTTAAATATCCATTCCCAATAAAAAATAGACACTTTGAATTTGAAAATATTCCCTCTTCAGGAATCAATGGGAATTTCAAAAACAAGTTCTAGTTGTGGGAAAATCTTGAAAATTAGTGTTAATGGGAAAGAGGGAAAATTTTCATTTGGTTGCATAGTGATAAATTCATTTTTGAATGAGGTCATCTTGGGATCATTATTAATCTCTTAAGAGGAGGAATGGATGCTCCAAATTTGGTGATATTCCCTTGTGGGGTTTGAGAGAAAATGGGATAAATCAATTTTCCATGGACATGGGTTTGCAAGGGTTTTAGAGATAAATGATGGTTTTGCTCATATCATCAGATTATTATAACCTTAGATCATGTTCAATATCCCAAAATTATGGATTGAGGATTGAGTGGATACTTATTTTGAAATGATTCTTCATGTGGATTTTTCCTTCAGTGTGATTTTTTTCAACGAGGGGTGTGATCTGGAAAAATTTCAAATTTTGATATTTTCTTAGTATATGGAGGAAATGGTGGCTGGAAAAATAAGTATAAAATATATCTTGGAGGATTTTATCATCTTTTTTGTCTTAATATATATCTTTTAACGTGCCATCATGAGGATTTTTTGGTCCAAATTTGGTCGCAAACAAGTATTAGGATGAAGAGATATGAGGAAAACAATATTTTGAAGCTCTAGGGAACAAAGGGGAAGTTTTTTAAGTTTGAATGCATGATGACTAGATCCAAGGTGAGATTTAATGCCTTCCTCCTCTTTTTTAACTTGATTTGTTTTTTTGTGAGAGTAAAACAAGGTTGGGTGCCTTTATATGGTGGAGATGAAAGTGGAGGATTACACATGGAGTGAGTCGAGAAATGGAGAAGCATGAGAAATGGAGAAATGGAGAGTGGAGAAGTATAGAAATTTTACACCTAGGCACAATTTTGGGGTGAAATTAAACCTCATAAGTGTGCTTTAGGTGCATATGAGGGTGAGAAAGTATGCATGGGGTGCATATGGGAGTGGGGAATGCACACACATTTGCACTCATGCCTTATTTCTTACGTATTTTGACCATGTCATGTATTCCACCATGAAAACCTCCCCACCAATCAGGTGAGAGTGCACATATGTGGTGAAAATACACTTCATAAGTGTGTTTGGTGAAATGGAGGTTCAAATATCCACTTGGAGGGAAAAATTGGGTCCCACCATCAAAGTCATACATTTCCAACCCACCACCATGCACTTTTGACCCCACTATTATGTTTTTATCTTATGAAACTCCCACCAATTAGAAGAGGGTACACTTATGGGGTGAAATTTGCACCTCATAAGTTCACCTAGGGGTTAAAATGGATATGTAAAGTGCACAAATGGACCAAAGTGGAGGTTGGAACATGGTTTGCACCCCGTTTTGACCTTAGAATCATTTCTTCACCCTGGAGTCTATCCTTGATGAATTTTGGCCATATAATATATGAAATTTCATGGAAACGTGTCAATGAATCCAATGAGACCATTTAGGAAGATTTAAAATAATTTATTCAGAAAATTTTACCTATACCTTCCTTTTTTCCTAGGGCAGTGTGCCAGTGAGATGAGTTGTAAGAAGATTTTTTCAACAAACACGAGTTGAACCATTTTTTGGGTCATGAAGATAATTGAATATAATTTCACTTGATATTTTTTAGGCTCCTAACTCTACTTGAGTTTCCCGAAACATTTCATGGAAAATTCATGTACAAAAAAGTCCACATTGTGCTAGTGTCGGAAAGCTTTTTGCTTGTTATGCTCCCAAAAATTTTTCTTATCCATTCTAGTGTGAATTTTGCTCCATAATATTTCCAATTCCTAGGATATGAGATCCCAAAACCACATGGGGTTCTTGAAACCTTTCATTGAATTTGAGTCTCCAAGGAAGCATGCACACTCCTTATTCCCAAAAATCACCTAGGAATAAATATTTCCCAAGACCATGTAGAAACTACTAGAATGATTTATTAATCATACCAAAATGAAGAAAAATTTAAAGATTTTCTGTTGAATATAACTAGGACTTTTGAGAGACTTTGAGGCTCCTAAAACCCTTCCCAGAAGTTGAACTTTGAAAACAAGAAATTTTGGCAATTTTGACAAATTAGGATATTTTGACCAGTTTGACCAAAAAGGGGAAAACATTTCAATGGGGTTGTCATATAAAATGTAGTGACATTTTATACACCAAAATTTGGCTCATACTTGGGGACTTGACTTGGTTTTACATGGAATTAAAGTGAGGGAAGAAGGAACTCCTGAATCTTAATTTGGGATTTAGTGGAACAATGCATTATCCATTGGTCAATAGAAGTCTCAGAAAGGATGTGGAATGAACAAAAAAACAAAAAAACACACAACATGAAAGGAAATACACCACAAAAAATAAAGTGAAAAACACACAAGGAAATGAGAAACAAACCTAAATCACCTATGGTACATGCGAGGGACAATCCACAATTATCATTGCTTGTACTTCTCCAAATGTTACCCATGCATGGGTATCATTTTATGATGTTTCTCCACAAACTCATTCACTAGTTCAATGAAGTAAGAACCCTTACCTCAAATACTTAGGAAATCCAGTTGTTGTGAGATATATCTATACTCCTGAGAAGGATACATTTTCATGTTTCATCTTGATATTTTTTGTATAGCTCTTCTGGTAAATGAAAATCCATCCAGATAGCCCATTGTCTTTGTTGTTCCAAAATTCCATTCCCATTTGCCAATATATTTTTATATTCACTCTTTCTTTTGATTTCCCATTTTTCCTTTTACTGACTGCTATCAAATTGGTTCTTTATCATGTTTGGCTTTTTATGTCCACAACTAGTCTTGTGCTCCCTAATGGATGTTTTCTCTTTTCTTGTCATGCTTTGCATGACCATTATTCCCATGAACTGGTTCTTGGCATAGTCCTCAATGTTTCAAATGACATAATAGGTTTCTTAGTGTTTCATGTTTACCAATGTTGTTCCAAATGGTTCTCCTTCACACATACCATCTCATTCTTGGTATATTTCTTACTATGGTATGACTTTCAGAGTGTTTCATCCTCTTGTAAGGATAACAAGCATGAGGTTTGGGACTGAAATATCAAGATCATCTCTTTCCTTATCTTTATCATCTTGAGCTATAGTATTCATCTCTATGATGAAGATATATTCTTCTTGAGTGAAATCATCCTTGAGATATTGAAATGCCTTTTCATTTATCTGTCCCTCATTAAGAAGTTCCTCTTCTCCAAATGAAAAATAGAAATATTGATATTCATAATCACACTCACCAAACAAATATTCATGCTAGATTTTGAGAATAAGATTGAAAACTTGAGACTCACTTGGAAAGAGGTTATTTTATGTCATTTTTCCTTCATGACCTGCATTTCTTATCATCTTGAGGTTTTTTTTTTTACAATTCAAGACATCCATTATCATCATCATCAATCATATTGAGGATTCTCAATTGGCTCAATAAAATTTTGGTACTCATCCATCAATATGGGTACCTCAATATCTTCCTCTAAAGATATGAAATAGTTTTTGTATCTTGAATCGTGCTACAAAATGTCCTCCATTGGATCATCTTACTTTTGAATGGTATATTTCATCTTTCTTATAGTATTATCACTCCACAAAACCTTCAGGTCATGGGTTACCTTAAGAAGCAAAAGGTGACAATATTGATTGATTTGGAGAGTAGAAATAATTTCATTAATAATAAGCTGGAAGCAAGGATATATTGTTTCATATACCCAACACTTGAATGTGAAGTAATTATTGCTCATGGTGGAACAATCCAATGCTTAGGTAAATTCCATAAAATCATACTTATGATGGGTGACTACAAAAATGGAATCCACTATGTTTGCTATTCCCATGATTGGAGCTGATATTGGCTTAGGTGTTCAGTGGCTCACAACTTTAGGAACCATAGGGCCAAATTTCAAGGAGTTGTTCATGCAATTCCATTTAGATGGAATATATTTTGAACTTCGACGACTACAAGAAAAAACTCATCAGATGGTTAGTTCTCACAAAATGCAGAAGATTATTTAAAAATGGTTTGAAGGATTTGTAGCATGATTATTCTCCATGGAAGATAAAGGTCACCAATTATAGTAGTGCATCTTGATCTTCATAAGGTTATTGATAAAAATATAGTTGTCTTAGAGGATCCTAGAGGATTTTCTCCTAAAAGAGATCATGAAGAAAAAATTAACCAAAACCTCGAGGCATTAATGAATTTTCACACCAGGATCATAACATCCCACCATGCTCTTTAGCCCAGACCCTGGGCTACAATTTCTCCTATATAATGGGACCACACCTAGCCCTTTACGAGCCCCGAGTGAACACTCCAATTCCAACATAACCACCCATTGCGAGACTCAAACTTGGGTGGTTTATATGATACCAAATGTAACAAAATGTTACACTAAAACCTTGAGTCATTAGTGAAATACACACATGAGGATCATAACATCTCACCATGATTTTATAGCCTGAACCTTGGGTTAGATTTGCACCCTTATCACAGGACCATGCCCTACCCTATACGAGCCCTTGGTGAGCACTGTAATACTGGTGTAACCACCCATGCCAGGACTCAAACTTGAGTGGTTGTTCTGATACAAAATGTAATGAACCGTTACACCAAAACCTTGAGGCATCAGTGAATTTTCACACCAGGATCATAACAACCCATATAACTAGACCACACCTAACTCTATATGAGCCCAAGAAAACACTTTAATGCTGACGTAGCCACCCATTCTGGTACTTGAACTTGGGTGGTTGATATAATACTACAAAGTAATGAACCGCTACACCAAAACCTCAAGGAATTAGTGAATTCACACACCAGGATCATAACAATGCGAGTTCAACTTCTACCCATGAGTTAGAGTTCAACACTAAGATGAGATGTCAAGTCACTGCATTTTCAACTCACATCTACATTGGCGTACTAAGAGAAATCTCACACAAATATCCACCATAGTAGTCGACAAGATCAAAATTGACAGTGGGTAGAGGACCGAGCCCTATGGGCTAAAAAAATCAACCAACTCGTAATGTTGGAGGTTGGCTGTCAAACCCAACAAAACAAAGCCAAACGTGGCCATAACCTAAATTCCAATGCAATAACCAAGACTTTGAAGAGGAAATTGATAGTTTTATTGAGATGAATGTGGGATTTTACCCACTAAAAATAAAAAAGAAAAGCTAAAGTGAATCACATAGGAATCGAACCACGAACCTATAACATCACGATATAGATCCCAATCATTAGGTCAAATCCTAACTTAGACTATGCGATTGAGATAGTTGGTGATAGGGCATATTCAAAGAGAAAAAACCAAGGAAAATGAAGCACATGAGAAAGATTCAACCCCTTGACCACTCGGGTAAAAGGATAAGACCTTGACCATTGAGCCACGGGCTCACAAGTAATATAAAAGCCTCAAATATTTACTTGAGGAGGAAAATTTAATTATTGTAGGCCCATTTTGAAGAGATTGAAAAAAAGTGGAGAGTTTTCACAATGAGAGTGAAACCAGAGAAGTGATTAGAGCCTCCTAGATATTGAGTAAATACTATGTATGTAGACCAAAGAGTGTTATTGATGTAATATTGTATCAAAACTTGTCTTTTATATCATAATTGAGTGGTAAATTAGCTTTTCCCAAACCCAAAGACGTATCCCGAATTGGGTGAATTCCGTACTACATGGTTTGCTTTATTATTTTATTTTTCTCTCATTTTTCTCACTGTCATATCAATTTAATTCTAATTTTCAGTTTTTAAGCCAATTTAGTTGTTGACGGGAAATTGAGATCACATTGTGAAGTACTTGGAAACAATAACCTGGTTAAGTGAGTCATCTAGATTTTTTTTCATGATCAATTTGAAATTCATAATTCAGATATAATACCATTTTTTTTGAGATTTTAAAGCATTGAGATAAAATAATAAAGAATCAGAAAATAAAGAAAATGAATAGTTTGGTATAGACCCCCATTTTCAGATCAGAATTGAAACCTAAGACATAGAGGTAGTTGAAGAAACCAAAATTAAGGTGGAGAAGAACTACATATATAAATATATGTGAATGGGTGTCCCATCTTATAATTTCGAGTATGTAAAATGTGGGATAATTTGGTTGATGTTGCTTGAATTGTAAGTCAAAATAAGGTTCATTTTGAACATGCAAATGGTGCTCTAGGAGACTCTAATGATAGAAATTTATTAGAGGATAAATCAATGACATAATTTGAATATGGTGTAACTAGATGATGTAGAGGAGGATCATAAATAGCTCATATTTTAAGAAACCAATAATAACCTTCTTATCAATTCATGTACTCAAGAAGCTAAAATTTGCACAAAAAGCCAATGATGAACCAAAACAATATGATCAAGGTTAATTTATTTTCAAACATGATAATACACCTTAGATAGTCATGATAATTCACATCTCAAAGTTTCTTACCTTCATTTTACTTCATTTTATATTTAGACCTTATTTTAGGCTTGTAGCCCTCTAAATTGACCTTTTCCACAAAAATTGATAAAATATGAGGAATTATACTTGACTAGTAAGGTTTCAAGACTCCTTTTAAGCCCTTTATTAATACTACAAAGTTTCATGGTTTAGTTTTGAGCCCATTTTATTTTATGCTCCAATTACTATTTTTTCTCAGAACATGTAATTAACCCTCCAAACTGATAAGTCCTAATGTACTGGCAATATAAAAACTCCCAAGACAATATATTTGCCTTTTTGGATACCATTTTGGGTGTTTTAACTTCTTGAAAATTTTCACTGATCATCTCTGTACCTACTTTACCTAGATCCCTCGTTCACTCTTACTTGCCTAGTCAATTACACATAATAGGGGTTTAACTAACGAATTAGGTTTTTTTTAAAGGTTTAGTGAGTAAAATATCTGCCATAGCTATTTCCACATAAATTCATCATGTTCATGCTTCCATAATGTCCCATCATTCCTCAAGTTTCCAATCATACCATTTTGTTATGTTAGACCCATTCTTGACTTAACATGTTCTTGGATTTAGAGAAACTCTCTACCTTGTTTTTACCTCCTCTCCTCTGTCCTAGGAGTTGTTACACTCTTGTCATCACACTATCATCATAATACACCTCAAGTCACCAATTTCAAGCCTTCTTCTATTCTTTATTTACTTATTCACCTCTTATGCTCTTTCACTGCATGATTTCATTGTAACTGTGTTAGGACAGTCTTAGTCATCTTATCTTATCAATGATTTCTAAGGATTCTATTCCACTTCCTGATGTTTCTAGTTTTTCCTTTCTTACCACTTCCTTCCTCAAATTTCTTGAACCAAGTAATGACTCACACCTAAGGTTCTTTTTCTCCCTTGTGAACTCTTAATCCTTCATAGTTACTTAGGAAGATTGTTTGGAAAAAGGAGTGAATTGGTAAAGTGAGCATGCTGAAAAGATGAAGGTTGATTGGTAGTGTCAGCTCACAGAGGCTTCAAGATGATAAGGATAAGTCTAAGGGACTTAGTCAATTTTTGTGCAATCTGTGAACAATGAGGAGATATCCACCAAAGCCTAGAGATAGCCACTGAAGTCCACACAAAGCCACTGGAAATGCTAGAGGAAGCCGTGGAAGGTAAGAAGTTGCCACGCATAAAAGGATGAAGTAACGAAGCTTTATGGAGTCAAAGGTAGAGCCGTGAGTAAGAAAAGTGAATCTGAGAATTCAAAGGAAGAACTGTGAAGGTGAAGGAAAATCTACTAGAGTAAGGGAGTCAGAAGCAAAGCCACCGATAAAGAGAAAAGCCTAAGAAGAAAGGATGGAAGCCGTGGAAGACTACAAAAGCCACAAGTAAAAGAGAAAGAGTTGTGGACATGGAACAAAGCTGTGGAAAGGAAAAAGACAAGAAAGAAATCCACAAGACATTAGGAAATCTGTGAGAAGCATAGAAGAGCCATGAATAACTAAAAAATGCCAAGGAAGAGGAGAAAATCTGCTGAAGTAAAGAAAAGTGTTGTGATACAAAGGAGAAAGTCAGAGGAGCAAAAGGAAATTTGTGAAATGATGGAATATGGATTGGACAAGGGTTGAAGGAAATCAAATTGATTTAAACATGAACAAGTGAGAGTTGGTTCTCCAAAATCGATGGTGATTCGATTGTCAGGTGATTGTGGCTAAGTACACGACTTGAACTTCACAAAGAATGAAGAAATCTATTGTTCCAGCTACCAACATTTAATGCTTATTGACTTTGTGCAAATGCAGTTACATTCTTCATGAGATCCTGAGTTTCAAGGAGAAATAAAACAATGGAGAAGGAAATGGCTCACTCATCTCTGTCACGTTGCAAATTGTAAAAAGAGGGAAAATCTATTTTTGGAAATGACTAATAAATTACTCTAGCAGAATGCATGGAAAATGGTGTAATCAAGAAAAATATAGAAGGAACAAGATATGGAGTTAGTTGTATGCATTTAATGGGTCGATTTATGAAGTGACCAAGCATGAAGGTGCATGAAACATAATTTAAAGTGAAGGAATGGGTCGATTGTGATATAGTTTGAACTTGGAACTATTTTGGGTCCTGTTTGCTCAAGTAAGAAAAATAATATTCGAGCTAAGGAAGAACTGTAGAAGAGAGAATACGATGCAATCAAGCTAAGAAAGAGTGAAAGAAGAAAAGAGAGAGGAAAGAGAGAAGATAAGATCAATGATGCATTGATTTATCAGAAGAAAAGAGCATTAAGGGTGGACAGATTGATTGAGAAAAGAGGATAGAATCAGATGAGAGAAGAGAGTGTAAAAGAACACAGACAGAGCCAGGAAAGTGATCATAATTCATTTTCATAGCAATTGTTGTAACTAGATGATCAAAAAGTGTATATAAATCAAGTTTAAGTTGTAGCTTAGCACATTCAGGGAGTTGTAGCTTCCTTGTAGGTGGGTGCCTACAAAATAAATCTCTTGTGATGTGTAATATTCACTAGAGTCCTTTGTTGTGTGTAATATCAGCAGAGGTGTAGGGGTTGGAGCTCCTTGTGGGGTTGGTGCCTCACTAAACAAATCTTGTAAGATGTGTTATATTCTTATGAGTCCTTGCTTTGTGTAATATAAGCAATGGTTTTGGTGGGTTTTCTCCCAAAAGGGTTTCCCATGGTAAATCTTTGTGTTCAGTGTTTTTGTGCATGACATATGTTTGATTGACTGCTCATAGTTTAAAGCCGCACATCATTAAAGGGTTTAAAATTGGCATAAAGTGATTTTTTTTAATCTGCACTGATTAACCCCCCTCTCAGTGCCAGTGATCTCTAATAATTGGTATCAGAGTAGTGTCCTTATAGTAGAAGCTTAACATCTTCAAGGAGATCCTCTTATCACAAGCATGGCAGCAAATCAGGCACAAGGTGGTTTGTCACTGTCAAGATCACCTCTCTTCACTGGAACAAATTATGCATTCTGGAGAATAAGGATGAAAACATATTTGATGTCACTTGGTTTTGATATCTGGGAATGCGTTGAGAAAGGATACACTCTTCCAGCCACACCAATTACTTCTTCACGGATAAGGTAGAATATGAATGCAACTCAAGAGAAATGAATGCCATTCTATGTGGTCCTGACTGAAACAAAATTTGTTCAAAGTAATGCACTACACAACAACAAAGGAGATATGGACCAAACTACAAAATATCTATGAAGGAGATGAAAAATTCAAGATGGAAAAGTTGCAGACCTACAGAGCTCAGTTTGAGAATCTAAAAATGAAGGATGATGAGAGTATAATGGCCTACATGCAAAGAATAGATGAAGTTATTAATATGATCAGAGGCCTAGGTGAGACACTAGAAGAGTGAGTGTTCAAAATATCTTGAGATCCCTAACCATCAAGTATGATGCAAAGGTTTCACCCATAGAGGAAGCCAAAGACATGAAGACTCTCACGATGGATGAACTTCAGAGCACCCTATCAACATATGAGATGAGGACTGTTAGATCCAAAACTACCAAGAAAGAGGTAGCATTTAAGGTCAAGAAAGAAACTCAGTCCACACAAGAAGAAGAAGAAGAATCAACTTCAGGAGATGAGTTGGATGATGAAAATATTGAAGCAATGTTTGTCAGAAGACTGAAAAGAGGTTCAGGTAAGTATAAGGGAAAAATTCCTTTTAAATGTTTTGCATGTGGACAAGTAGGTCACTTTGCTACTAAGTGTCCAAACAAGAATAGAGATAATCAGTCTGAACATGAAGACACAGTCATAAACAAAATAAAAGAGAAACTGAGTCTAAAAGAAAAATAACAAGAAGAGGTTCTTCAAAAACAAAAGAAATTTTTACTCAAAGGAAGAATCAAGTGGATCAGAGTCAAGCAACTCAGGAAACTCTGAGAATGAAAATGATGAAGATCAGTCAGAATGTTTGTTTATGGCCATGGATGCAAATGAAGAATGTAGTTCCAGAGGGAAGAACACAGTTGAGTATGAAGATTCAGATGAAGAAGAAGTTGAAGTGAATCTAGAAGCAGAGTTGGTATGTGCTCTTGAAGAATGAAACTGTGCAGGAAAAAGAATCAGAAACTAAGATGCACACTAAAGGATTATGAAGAAAAAATCCACATCTTTGAAGGAAGACAATCCCAAAGAGAATAAGAAGAGGAAAATGAGCTTAAGGAACTTGAGACACAGGTGGAGAATATTTCTCAGTCTTACAAATCAAAAGAAGAAGAATGCACAAAATTGAACTCAGAAATGGAGCAGCTAAAATCTGAGATGAACCAACTGACCAACAAGCTAGAAATGTATGAAAAGCTAGAGAAAATTTCAAATGTGTTAACTGATATGCTCAATAGTCAACGAGACACAACTGATAAATCTGGAATTGGCTTCAAGGGAGAAAATAAGGAAAAGGAGCCAACTAAGAATGAAGGAAACAAGTCCATGGAAACACCAAGTACCTCCTCTACTGCAAACAAAGGATTCAACAAATCCACAAGAAGAAGAACCACTACACCAAGGATCACCTATGCTATGAGGTACACTCACTCTTTCTATGGTTACTGTTATTCATGTAATCAGTTTGGACATAAGGCTGCCAAGTGTAGAAAATTCTCTAGAGGCTATAGGAGAAACTTTGGCCCATCTTACACCAGATCAAACTATAATGGTGTCCAACATAATTATCATAAGAAGAGTAGTGCGGTTTCAACCAACAAACATGAACTCCCAAACAAAAGAAGTGGGTATATATGGAAAAGAAGGATTAGAACAACATAAAAGAGTCCTACTCAATAGTACAAACTGCATTCCATGTGCAAAATGAAGATAAAATATGGTATTTGGATAGTGGATGCTCAAGCCACATGACAGGTGACAAAAGTAAATTCATTACTTTGTCTAATAATGCATCAGGTGCTGTGAGATTTGGTGATAACAACTCAACAAACATAGTTGGGAAAGGAACATTGAGTCTAGATAATGGAAAGACTATAACTGAAAATGTTTTATATGTTGAAGGTCTTAAACACAATCTGTTGAGTGTGAGTCAAATGTGCAAAAGGGGATATAATGTGATATTCCATGACAAAGGTTGTGATATTATAAACTGCAAAACAGGAAAGAAAGTTGCAAAGGCCAAGTGAACAAAGAACAACATGTATGTTCTTAATGAAATAAATAAGGAGAAGTGTTTTACAAGAAATATTGACTACAACTAGTTGTGGCACAGGAGATTGGGGCATATGAGTTTTGAAAATTTGGTAAAATTAAGTGCAAAAGGTTGTGTGAGACATATGCCAAAGATTGTGAAACCCATGGATACTCTATGCAAGGCTTGTTTGCATGGAAAACAAAAAAAGGAGATCATTCAAATCAAAGGAGTATTCTACAACCAGACCACTGGAGTTGATCCATACAGACCTCTGTGGACCCACCAAAACTGAAGGCATAAATAATGAGTCATATTTTATGCTTCTAATAAATGATTACACTAGGATGACATGGGTGGCATGCTTAAAACAAAATTTAGAAGCCTTAGACAGATTCAAGAAATTCAAGGCACTAGTGGAGAATGAGAAAAACAAAAAGATCAAATGCCTAAGATCAGACAGAGGTGGAGAATTTTGGTCAAATGAGTTTGATGAATTTTGTGAAGAACATGGAATTAGAAGACAATTCTCAGCCACGAGGACACCTCAACAAAATGGAGTTGTTGAAAGGAAGAACAAGACTGTACAGGAGATGGCAAGGACCATGCTAAATGAATCCAAACTCTCAGACATGTATTGGAGTGAAGCAGTTTACACCGTGGTCTATCTTTTGAATAGAGCTCAACTGAGAATAAACAGTGACAAGACTCCCTATGAACTATGGAAGAAGAGACCAACCAATGTGAAGCACATAAGAGTATTTGGTAGCAAATGCTATATCAAAAGAGATGAAGACAACTTGGGAAAATTTGACTCCAGGTGTGATGAAGGGATATTCCTTGGTTACTCAGTGGTTAGTGTGGCTTACAGGTGCTATAATAAGTGGTTACAAAATATTGTTGAAAGCACAAATGTAAAGGTGGATGAGACATAGTACGCTAAAACCAACAGTCAACACAATGGCACTCATTAAGAACATGAAGATGATGATGAAATGGACAGTCCATGTGAAGAAGAGATGAATGAAGAAGAAGAAACCAGACACTAAGGCACCCTCCAGGAAAGTCAAAAAGGACCATCCTTCTAATCAGATCATTGGAAACAAAGATGGTGGAATTCTCACAAGAAGAAAGCTAAGAGAGAAACAGAACCATGAAGATATAACACTCATGTCAATGATAGAACCCAAGAATGTTGCAGAAGCAAGCAAGGATCAACATTGGGTAGATGCCATGAATGAAGAGCTGGATCAGATTGAAAAGAATGAGACATGGGAACTGGTACCCAGACCGCAGAAAAAGAATGTGATTGGCACCAAATGGGTATTCAGAAACAAACTGAATGAGAAAGGAGAAGTGACAAGAAACAAGGCAAGGCTAGTGTGCAAAGGATACATGCAAATGGAAGGAATTGATTTTGATGATACATTTGCACCAGTGGCAAGAATGGAAGCAATAAGACTATTCTTGGCTTACGTGACATACAAGAAGATCAGAGTGTTCCAGATGGATGTGAAATCAACCTTTCTAAATGGTTTTCTGAATGAAGAGGTATACATTGAACAACCTGATGGATTTTCACTAACTAAAGATAAAGACTATGTGTGCAGGTTGAAGAAAGCTTTGTATGGATTAAAACAAGCTCCCAGAGCTTGGTATAGTAGATTGGATTCATACCTCATTGAGCAAGGATTCAGAAAAGGTGTTGCAGACAACAATCTCTACATCAAGGAAGAAGGAGAACATCTGCTCATTGTCATAGTGTATGTAGATGATATCATATTTGCGGAGATCGTGATAAGATGACATATGAGTTTGTAGACATGATGAAAGAAGAGTTTGAGATGTCAATGCTTGGGAGATCTTTCATTCTTTCTGGGTTTACAAATAATCAAATAGATCAAGGTATATTCATATCCCAGACCAATTATATCAAGGAGATGCTGAAAAGATTTAGAATGGAAGACTGCAAACCAATTGGTACACCAATGGAAGTTGGATGCAAGCTGAGAAGAGATGATGAATCACCAAAGGTAGACAAAACATTGTATAGATCCATGATAGGAAGTCTACTTTACTCCACAACATCAAGACCAGACATCATGCAGGTGGTAGGTCTTGTTGGAAGATTTCAAGAAGATCCAAGGGAAACACACCTCAAGGTGGTCAAGATAATTCTGAGATATCTCATGGGAACAATTGAATATGGACTATGGTACCCCAAAAGCAATGACTTCAACATAAAAGCATATACAGATGCAGATTGGGCAGGCAACGTTGATGACAAAAAAAGTACAAGCGGATGAACATTTGTTGTTTGAAATTTCTCTAGTATCTTGGTTGAGCAAGAAACAATCATCGGTGGCTCTTTCAACATGTGAAGCAGAGTATATAGCAGCTGGAATGTGTTGCACACAATTTTTTTGATGAAGCATACATTGGAAGATTGTAAGGTAAAATCTAAAAAATGAATTCCTTTATTGTGTGATAGTACAAGTGCAATAAGTCTCCAATAATCCAGTATTCCAATCAAAGACCAAGCACATACCTATAAGATATCATTTATTGAGGGAACAAGTGAATTACAGGAAGATCAGTCTAGAATATGTGAGCACAAAAGAAGAAATTACAGATATAATGACTAAGCCACTACCAAAAGCAACATTTGAGCACTTAAGGAATGAATTGGGGGTCATTCCTGATCCCGCCAACAACTAGAGGGTGTGTAGAAAACACAAGGGAGAATTATTAGGAAATATCAGCTCCTAAAAAGTGCCAAAGTAAGGGGGAGCTAATCTATTAGCTCAAATTTATCAAAGTATGCATCAGCTCAGGGGGAGCATTGTTGCAGAACACCAGAACAGATGGATAAGAAGCATAATCCAAGGGGGAGCTTCTTGAGTAAGAACATGTTGTATATAGAATGTATCATCATATTAGATGGCCCGGTTGGCCCTTTTTCATTGTTGTCAAAGGGGGAGAGTAGCTATTGATGACAAAAACCAAGCTGATCATACCAATACAAGGGGGAGAGTAATTGTTAAGGTGTTGCAGAAATATAGCTACAAGGAGAAAAGATGATGTCAAAAACCAACTGCCCACAATGTCAAAGAGGGAGAGTAACTAAGATAAAAAATAAGACTGCCAAAGGAGGAAATGTAGTCATGTAACAACCAAAAGGAAGAAGACTGGGTGTTACCAAAAACCAGGTATGAAAATGTTTTTACCATCAAATTTGTAGGTTTATGATGAAGGGTGATAAGGTGTTGCCATCAATGACAAAGGGGGAGATTGTTGGACCTTTTTCATGTGTCAAATGTGTTGTCATTGATGTCAAGCTGAATCAGCTGATGTCAAGTTACATTGATGGAAAAAGGAGTGAATTTGGTAAAGTGAGCAAGCTGAAAAGATGAAGGTTGATTGGTAGTGTCAGCTCACAGAGGCTTCAAGATGACTAAGGATAAGTTCTAAGGGACTTAGTCAATTTTTTTGCAAGCTGCGGAACAAAAGGAGATATCCACCTAAGCCTAGAGATAGCCGCCGAAGTCTGCACAAAGCCGCGGAATGCTAGAGGAAGCCGCGGAAGGTAAGAAGTTTTCACACATAAAAGGATGAAGTCATGAAGCTTCATGGAGTCAAAAAGTAAAGCCACGAGTAGTGAGAAAAGTGAAGATGAGAATGCAAAGGAATAACTGTGAAGGTGAAGGAAAAGCCATGAGAGTAAGGGAGTCAGAAGAAAAGCCATTGATAAAAGAAAATCCGTGAAGAACTGTGGAAGCCGTGGAAGACTACAAAAGCCACAAGAAAAGAGATAGAGTTACAGATGGAACAAAGCCATGGAAAGGAAAAAAACAAGGAGGATAGTTGTGAGACATTGGGAAATCCGTGAGAAGCATAGAAGAGCCGCGGATAACTAAAAATCCACCAAGGAAGAAGAAATGCCTGCCAAGTAAAGAAAAGTTTCGTGATACAAAGGAGAAAGTCAGAGGAGAAAAGGAAATATGTGAAATGATAGAATATGGACTAAACAAGGGTCGAATGAAATCAAATTGATTTAAACATGGACAAGTGAGAGTTTGGTTTTCCAAAATTGATGGTGATTCGATTGTCAGATGATTGTGGATTGATGCATGACTTGAACTTCACAAAGAATGAAGAAATCTACTATTCCAGCTGCCAGTATTTAATGCTTATTGACTTTGTGCAAATGTAGTTACATTCTTCATGAGATCCTGAGTTTCAAGGTGAAATAAAATATGGAGAAGGAAATGGCTCGCTCATCTCTGTCATGTTGCAAATTTTAAAAAGAGGGAAAATCTATTTTTGGAAAACGACTAATAAATTGCTCTAAAAGGTGCATGGAAAATGGTGTAATCAAGCTGAATACAGAAGGAACAAGATCTGGAGTTAGTTGTATGCATTTAATGGGCCAAATTCTCAGGCGACCAAGTAGGAAGGTGCATGACACACAATTTGAAGTGAAGGAATGGGTCGATTGTGAATATAGTTCAAACTTGGAACTATTTTGATTGTTTCTCAAGTAAGAAAAGAAGTATTTGAGCTAAGTGAGAGCTGCAGAAGAGAGAATACGATGCAATCAAGCTAAGAAAGAGTGACAAAAGAAAATAGAGATAAAAGAGGAGAGCAGATCGATGATGCATTGATTTATCAGAAGAGAAGAGCATTAAGGGTGGCAGATTGATTGAGCAAAGAGATTGAATCAGATGAGCAGAAGAGAGTGAAAAGAAGAACACAGATCGAGCCAGGAAAGTGATCATAATTCATTGTCATAGCAATTGTTGTAACTAGATGATCAAAAAGTGTATATAAATCAAGTCTAAGTTGTAGCTTAGCACATTCAGGGAGTTGTAGCTTCCTTGTAGGTGGGTGCCTGCAAAAGAAATCTCTTGTGATGTGTAATATTCACTAGAGTCCTTTGTTGTGTGTAATATCAGCAGAGGTGTAGGGGTTGGAGCTCCTTGTGGGGTTGGTGCCTCACTAAAAAATCTTGTAAGATGTGTTATATTCTTATGAGTCCTTGCTTTGTGTAATATAAGCAATGGTTTTGGTGAGTTTTCTCGTAGGTTAAATACGCCAAATATAATCCTCCTCAAGTCTAAACAGAGTTATGCTACTGTTACGTTAGTTTATGATTTTTCCAAGGTATCTAATACTCATCAACCTCCCTTTCATGCCAACTTCACAAATACTACCAAGAACAATATTAGAATAATATTAAAGGAAAATGTTCCACCAAGCTTCTCTAACCTAGGTTTTCACAGTCAAACCTAGGCACTTACTATTTACTCACGAACTTGTAACATTAGATTCCTCCAATGTCTCTATATTATTCATTCATTAGAACCTCTTCAATCTTCCTCAAGCTCAGTATAGGTAGGAAAATAGAATATATTCATATTAATTATCATCTTAAGCAAGAAAACCCCCAAAATAAGGTATTAATACTAACTTAACCGTGTTTTTCTTTTAGGACTTGTCAAACCACACATGCATGAAGCCCTATATTGTAAATACCTTGGACAACCCACTTTCATGATTAGTTTAACCAAATTCAATGTATAAACCTTGTTAAATAACTCCTTTCCCTTGATTAGAACACTATCTTTGTTCTTAACCAGAGTTCTCTCATTTGGCATCTAATGATCATTATCCTTCTTTACCACCTATGTAAAAGCATGAAAATAATTTGGAGAGTCCAATTCAAAATTATTTAACCTTTTCAAGCTACGAAAATCCTATAAATGATAAATCATATTATAAAACCATACAACCTGCCTAAGTACAATTATAACCGTGTGTAAGGAGGCTATCTTGAAGAATCTTCATATTAGAACATCGTTTTAGCCCTGAACTCACATAAATATATTCAAACATCATTACATTCACCTAATACATCAATAATATGACAATATTTATGTATAATTGTATGAAGGAGGTCTGGTTTTTATACCTCTTGCAATCAAGTTACAGACTCACTGATCCATCTAGGGATCTTTCTCACGTGCCACCACTATAATTCCTTCTTCGAAACTTATAAATACTTCCTCCATTCTTGTTTTTACTCAAAATTACAAAATTGATGCCTTTACAGTGATGCTCCTACATCATACTCCCCTAGTAAGAAAAATTTAAACCCCCATGGAGGTTTGTGTCTTCTTTCTCTTCTTCTAATCTTTCTCTTTCTTGGAAGTCTTCATACTTGCTTTTCTTGCATTCATTTTCAGCTATCATACTCTTTTTCTTGCTTGACTTGTCTCTTCTTATTATGAAATTTCTCTCCATTTCTTCATTTTGCTTCAAATATTCTTCATTTTCTTCATTCTCTTTTCCTTCACAACTTAGTTGTACCTTATATTAATATTTTTCCTTTTTATATCTTCTTTGTTCATCCTTTGACTCTTTCGTGCACAAACACAACTAGGAGCAACATTAGATACAAAAAGATGAGACAAAGTTGTCTCATTTTGATCTTCTTTCTTCCCTTCTTTGAGTTATTCATGAAATTTATGATTATATTCTCTTAACCCTTCTAGTTTTGATTGATTTTCTTCATATTTTCCCTCTTGTGCTTTCTCTTGAACTTGTAGTTCACCTTCATCTTCATTAGTTTCCTCTTTGTCCAAAATTTCCAATGTTTTTTCTTACATTTCCACTCCATTTTCTTACTTTCTAATGCATTTCCTTAGCTGATTTGAACCTGTACTTGTCATGAATATATCCTCAATCTGTTGCATTTACTCATACAACAAGAGTTCACTCTCTTCTCACTTGCTTCATCAAATTTAGGACTCATTTGTTCTTTTCTTCTTTGAAATCACATGCTAGTTCACTAGACTCAGCTTTCAATTCCTCTTTCTTCGCTTTATGTTCATCTCCTCTCATTTTTCTAACTTCTTCTTCTTGAATCTCATTCACATGTTCTTCATCATGCATGTTAGTGTTCAAAATCAACTCATTATCACCTTCAAATGCCTCATTCTTTGCTTGCTTAACCAAAATATTCAAATCAACATGCTTACCTTGTTCTTCACTTACTTGTTTCTCTTGCCAAGCCCTTATTAGGCTTCCCTTCTCCTCTCTTTTCTCTTTGACTCTCTACACTTGTTTTCTTATCTCTTTATGCTGATTTACACATGTAGTTTGATTCTTTCTTCTTGTTCATAAGATGGTTTATACTTAGAAACTCTTTCTTCATTCTTCATTCCTTGGTCACCTTCATTGTATTTTTGTCTCAAACTGAAATATGATCTTTTTCCTATCATTTTCCTCTTGTTTTCCATTGCATACCATATCCTCATTAGCCTCTTTCTTGCAATTTGTATCTCTTGTTCACAAACAACTGACTTTTTAAGCCATTTAGGCATGATATATCCATGTTGAAATTTAGATGTTGAAGAACTAACCTATTCTTTCATTGTGATATCTTACATATCAAAAATTTCACTAACATATGTATGAAGGAATTCATAATTTTCATCTTCCCATACCTGATTATAAGCCATCTTTGTGACCATGTCCTTTTCCTTTTCCTTTTTTCCATCCATCTTCTTGTTTTTCTCTCTTTCTTGTCTTCTCTCACTTGAATGCTTTCCAAAGCATCATAGAACTCTGTATTCTCCTTTTCTTCTTCATTATCATGTTAGAGGATATCATTCTTCTCCTCATAATCTTATATAACCTACTCTTTTCTTATATCATGTGTATTTGACTCAAAAGAGTCTCCTTTTTCCTCTTTTCTTACAATTTTCATTACCTTCTTCTTGATCTTATCCACAAAAGTATTCATACCTGTATACACACATGCAAACAAAACATCAGTCCATACAATCAAAGACCATATTGTCTCCATAAGTGTCTCTCTCTTGGACACTTTCCTCCTTATCCACCCTTCTTCACTAAGTGCTTCCTTTTGCACCTTTCTTCTCCTCCATTCTTCTTCATCTTTCACTATGTTCTCCACAATGAGAACTCTCTTCTCTTCCTCTTTCTCATGTTTCTCACATGGAAACTCTTTCTTCTTTAAGCCTCCATAGGCTCTCACTTTTTTTCTTCCTCCACTTCTTTTAGCATGCTTCACAAGTGACTTGATTGGCCACTTCACTCTCTTTTTCAAACTCCATCCACCTAGCTAACTTCTTACTTGACTTCTTACCTAATTGCTTACATGTAACCACATCCTTTCTAAGGATTCCAACCTCTAAAAATCAGTCCTCAACTCTGATATTTCCTTCTCCATTTATAACCCTTGCTTCACACTCCTTATCTTCATGGATTTAGTCATTCCTTTATAGCTAACTTGTAAAACCAAACAATGTATCTTTGCACCAAACCTTGTCAAATCCGTATTCTCTCTATTATGCCCACTCTGATACCAAATGATGCAAAGATAAGGATCATTCACTAGCCCATAGAAGTCAAAGAAACTAAGCATAACCTTTTGTCAATTCAATAAACTTATACTCAAAAGCTAAAATTTTCTCATGGTGAAAAGCCAAAATGAGCTAAAATAAATGCTCTAAGGTTAAATTTCATTTAAAACATGCTAATACACCTTAAAGAGTCATGATTATTCACTTCTCAAAGTCTCTTACCTTCATTTTCTATTTAGACCTTCTTTTAGCCTTGTAGCCCTCCAATTTGATATTTTAGACAAAAATTGACAAAATATGAGGAATTATACCTGATTGGTAATTTTATAGATACCCTTTTGGCCTCTTTAGTAAGACTACAAAATTTCAAGGTTTATCATTTAACCCATTTTCTTTTATCTTCTTTTTACCATTTTTTCTCAAAACATGCAATTAGCCCTCCAAACTGCTAAGTCCTAATGTACTGGGCAACATACAAACTTCCAAGACAATATGTTTACATTTTTCAGATACCCATTTGGCCATTATCACTCCATGCAAAGTTTCATTGCTCATCTCTTTACCTATTTTCCCCAACACACACATTTATCTTTCATTCTCACTTACCACTAGGTCTATTCTAGGGTTTGTATTAGCTAGTTAGGGTTTAAGGTTTAATTTTGTTTCAAATACTTTGGAACACATATCTCCTTTCCAAATAAATTCATCTTATTCATGTCTTTCACAATAACCAATCACTTCCTCAAGCTTCCAATTAAACCTTTTTATCAATTTTTCCCCTCTATGGCTTAGCTTGTTCTTAGCTCTCAAGAATCTCCATAATCTATTTTACCTCTTACCCTCTGACCTGGGTAATTGTTACTATCTTTTCATCATCTTCTCAGTTATCATACACCTTTTTTATTATTTAAAGAACTTAGCCTATGTTCCATATTTACTCATTTACCTCATTATGCTCATACTTTATACTAGCACTAACTTTCATGACTGTGTCAGGACCATCTTGGCCATACAATATTAACAATGATTTTTGAGGATTCTATGTCAATTATTCAAGTCCTTAACAGTTTTTAATTATAATACTTCTTCTCATTTACTTACTTGTAACCATAGATAACTATGAATACACTTCTAAAGTTCTTTCTCTTCCTTTTGGTCACTTAACTCCTCTAACTCCATAAGATGACTGTTACGGATTGCCTCATAAGTGAATTAAGTCCTCTATGACTCTAGAATGGTTGTGATATCCTTCAAGGTTTATCAAATAGTTTCATACACTATTCATCCATACTCTTTGGTCAAGTTTCAATTAAGTTATACATAATCGGGGAATTCATTTCTCTCATCTTGAAAGATTCCCAAAATTGTACATGCACGTTTCAACTTTGAAAAGACTGCAAATTTTCCTCTAAATTTTTCGTTTTAAGGATCTTCAAAACCACTTTAAACTTTTTTTAAAAAACCCTATTGTCATTCACCATTGCAACATGAGTATCAATACTTATATTTGGACATTTGAGACTCTTCTATCTATTTATCAATGACTTCCTCCTCAAATCGGACTGTTAAATTTTACTAAGATTGTATTTAGCCTCTCTACCAGATCCATACATTGTAATTCACATTTATTTCTTAAGGTCATTGACACATTAATTAAATCTATTCCACAACATTTCACATATTCCTTAAATAGGATTAGAGGATTTATTGACATGATTTGGCTTCCTAATCCTTCTACCTAAACAGTATAACTCCTCAAAAAAAGAGTTACATAGATTCACGTTATTTGGATGGTCTCATTTATTCAAATACCCTAATCTCGTTATACTCACATTGATAAATCCCTTAACACCTATAAACCATCATGGGTATAATTCAAATCGAATTACTTATTCAACTGAAGGAAAATTTCCATAAAACCCTCATAATAGGGTGTTTCACAGTTAAACCTGTTCAACTTACTGTTTTTCCCTTAAACTCAATCAATTTTATTCTGCCAAATTCTCTAACCTAGACATTTACCTCAAAATCTATATGTCAACTCTTTCTACAAAATCATTTGTGAGGTAATCAACATATAAATTATTCACATATATAACTTATAATCTTAAGTAAAAAAATCGCTCAGAACAGGGTATCAAACTAATGTAATATGATTGCTCAATGACCCTTTCACATCCAATAAGCATTCATTTCTAACTCTCTAAATACCTTGTAACACCCTAGGATTCATTCAAGATCTTTACACCATGAAGAATCAAATAGTTTCAACGTAATAATCTTGATAAACCACTCTTTTACCTTTCTTACAAAACCCTAGTTCTAGACTTAACCGGAGAGCTCTAATTTGCTTTAAATATTCTTTATCCATCTTTTCACTGTGTCATAGAGGCATGCAAATCATTTGAGGGGTCCATTTCAAGCTTGTTTAACCATTCTTCAAGCTATGAAAAATCTTATGAAATGATAAATCATGTCATAAAATCCTTCTAAACTTGTCTTGAGTATCCAGTTATAGTTCTTTTCTAGTAGGCTATTTTGAATGTAACCTTCATTAAAACACCCTTTTAAACCTAAAATCACTTAACCAATCATTTAATCATCATTCACTTCATATAACACATTGAAGAATATGACACAAATCCATAGGAGAGACATTCAATTCAATAATCAAAAACAACCAAGGAACATATTATGAAGGAGGTATTATTTTATTCCTCTTACGATCAAGTTACAGAATCCATGAGCCATATAGGGCTCTTTATCACGTGCCACCACTCTAATTCCTTCTTCCAAACTTCATAACTTTTTCCTCCATTCAAATTTTCACCTCATATACACTTGACTCTAGGTGGTTATACTTGGTTTACTTAACTAAATGGGGTTAGAAGATGAGTTTTCTATGAACCTTTACAAAAGGATGATAAAAATCTATTTACCCCTTATAGGGTCTCAAAATGACCTCATACAACATACCATTACTTGTTTTCAACATTACAACTCCTAATTTAAACCTTTTTTTTCAAATTCAAATTTCAAATATCCCCTTTTTGGAGGGAAATTCAAGATAACTCACCTAACACACAAGGAGGGTATTAAAAGACAATGGAAGAGTTATAAAACACCTAATAATATTTCCTAACACTCTATTCAACCATTACTTACTATAAATTACAAAAATTGATGCCTTTATTTAGTGATGCTCTTGCATCACTAGAGTACAATGTGCGATAAGAAGATCACAAGAAAAATAGTCATCACCAAAACTTGGTGATTGAGTAATGAATATCACATGGTCATGAGGGAATAACTCTAACAAGTTATGACTGAGGAGTCACATGCATGAGGCTAGATGCTAAGTTTGAATAAGAAGGATAACCATTCATCCACATTAACTTGTGCCAACCAAGTAAGTAAGAATTTTATTCTAGTCAATATTAAATAACTACTATACATCGCATTTTTGTTATACATTGTTTGGAAGCACCAACATGAAGGACATAGATGAAGAAGAGAGCTTTAAATTCCTTGGTGTTAGTAACAAGATAATTAAACCTTATTCTATGACAAACATTGACCAAAGTGGTCTTAGATTCTAACTTGGGAGTGAATGTACTTCCATAAAGCATTTGGAGGGGATTGAATAATCCAAATTTTTAATCACCTACATTCTATTTAACAATGGAAAATTAATTTCACATTGATTCCATACTATTTTTTGTAACAAAATATGTTCATATAGAAAATACTACTTTGAGATTGAAGTTTTGGTGACAACACCATTACAGTGAGTTGATGGTGCATTGCTAGGATGAGTTTTGGTGGAGAAGACCAATGTAAGACTAGATATGAAAAAGAAGGATATGATGATAGAGAAAAGGGGGAAATAGTTTAACATTGACATAAAAACCCAAGTAGTGAGTGAAATACATTGAGCATGCATCATTTGTCTCAAATGAGGAAGATAAATTGAATGATGGAGTCATACACTCTACAAATTACTAAGTCATATGTATCAACATTAGGATATGTCACATTATTAAGAAGTGTCATGAGGATGAGGCACATAAACGAGATTTTTCCACCATTACATTGTATCAAAGTTCACTCTTGCATAGAGGTAAAATAATATCCTAAAAAAAAAGCATTTAGAAGATTATAATACAACGTATTGGAAGGAGAAATATACTAATGAGATGGAACACAAAAGAGTGGATATGCCAAATAGAAGTTGATAATTTTCAACTTATTTCATAAATTTTGATGTGGATGAAATAAAGATGAGAAACACCACCCAACATTGAATATATTATGCTGGCCCTAAGATGGCAGAGATGAAATCTTGACACATGCAAGGGATCCACATAGGAAATAATTGGAACCCAATGTTGAAATAGACAATTTTATATATTTTCCTTGACTACACAGAGACATTTATGTGCATGTATAATAATTTAAAAGGTGTTCCATCAAAGATATTCTTTTAATGTTTGAAGCAACACCTCTATAATGGAGATCCTATTGAATGAAACTTTAAGTACATGACAAAAGTATAGGCAATAATCGACAAGATGGGAATGTAGATCAAGAATTTGAAAATTTATATTTATTTGATTTTTCTCTTATTATTTATTTTTGCAATATGTTAGTACATTAATCTCTTTTAAGTTCATTCCTTAAGGAGTGCATCAGGATCAGGATGGGATGGTTCATAACACCTCATGAGAGACCATCATGGAAATTTACCTAGCCTCTCTCCTACCACCTTGAAAAAAAAATGGTACCTTAGTACCGTAACATCATATCACCTTGAATCACCCTCCTGTTGTGACCAACACACCTAGACCTTACTAGGCCGGGTCATAGGAAGTGTGATAAATTTGTTTAAAATCAATCAACATTGTTTTAGTTCATCTTGTTATTAGCACCCATATAGAAACCCTAGTTACGAACTCGACCATGATCCCAAAGAATTAATAAATGGTCTCATTCGAAATATAAGAAAGACATCTAAATAAAATTGTTCTTGGATGCATGCATCCATCTAAACTCTTTCAATATCGTTTGAAGTCCATTGAACTATTCACTTGTCTAACTGTCTAGATTATGAAATGTGAAGTATGAATTTAGATCAATTGTGGGGCATGTGAGTAAAATGTTCAAACCCCAATTATGAACCAATTCCGGATGTAAATAAAATTCACAATATGGTTAATTTACATTCATGTCCATAACTTACTAAAACCTGATGGAAATACTCAGACAAGCCCGCCCTATGTTATATCACAATGTAGTGGAAGTTCGTGTCTGTATTGGCACACTTATTAGTCCGATTGGATAATTAAGATGGATTTAATTTACTCTGCCATCCTATAGAATATTGAATGAAAACATCTGAATACGGTAGAAGAGTGCTTTTGTATTATTTCTGTAGACACCTAAAATCTGACTACACAATTTTAATAATAAAATTTCACTAATTATCTTCTTTCCCATCATTTCCATTATAATTATTAATTTCTTGCTAATTAACTAACATTCCCATCCATTTTGGTCAATTAACAACACTTTGTTAATTAACCATCCTTTCCCCATTCTTGATGCCAATTAATGACACGTCGTTAGTTATAATCCTCTTTTAATTAATTAACTACTTATTAGTTAATTAAGATTTTTTAATCTTATATTTAATCAATAAACATTCTTATTGATTAAACCCCCCCTTTAAATCCTCCAAATCCTATCAATTCCCTTCTAAATCACCTCCAAATAGCTTTCTAAGCTTATCCTAGCCTCTTAATTAATCCTAGTTGATTAATTAAATCATCTTCAACTCTCCTGAGTTACTAATCACTAATTAATCCCTTCTAATCATGCTTATCCATTCTAATTCTACGTTATCTTTATACCACATTCACTAGGTTTCTAGTTTCTCCCAAATTGGAAAGGTATGTAAAGAACCTAGTACCTCCCTTCACACCTTACACCACACTTTTGCTAGTCATATTACTTGCACATGATAAGGGAATTTCTACTTGGAATAGATAATTGATCTTGCATCCATTCTTCTCACAAAATAGTAGTAAAGGAAGAACCAAACACAAAAATTAAACAATTTGGTGAGATTCTTTCCTCTATATGGAGATAACATTCATTTGATTTCTCACGAACAAGATAGGTTCATCATAAGGAGTAATCACACATACAAAGAACATCCAAATTTCAAAGGGATTGCTTATCATTTAATGTTTTTAGGTTGGATGCATTTAGATTAGCTTTCTCTTTTAAGATTTATCATGATGTTGTTGTTAAATGGTTTTGTTATAGGGATTACTTGTTGTTAATTCCTAGTTGTTAACTTATCTTACTTTTACATGCATACATATGGCACGCCCATTGGGAAAAATCCTTTGTATTATGTTCATTTTCTCAAGTTTTTGTAGTTAAGTTTCCTTTTTTCCTTACTAACACTCTTTTATCACTTATTGATAAATATTGTATTTCTTAACTTGTTATGTTGAGTTTGCATGTGTTGAGTGTTCCTTGCAGGTGTAGGGGAGGTGAGGTGTTGCCAAATTTGAAGCTAAACAACAAATATTTGCGATTTTAGACTTTTTTTGGTCAAAATATTGTGTTCTTGAAGTTACACATGCCCCATGTGCTAGCGTTAATATTGTCATGTCTACATTAATTCTCGTGTGATAGCATTAACACTGTAGCATTTATGTTGCTACCTGTGTGCTAGTCTTAATCCACATGTGATAGTATTGTTCTATATTTTTCTTCTCTATCTACACAAAGAACCTCACACATTAGCATTGACCATTCTGCGTTACCGTTGGTCCTCATGTGCTAGCATTGTATGAATTTTTCTTCTTTTTATGCATAGAAAATCCCCTTTGTTTGTGTTAAATCCTTTTCTCTAGTGTTAATAGTTCTGCGCTACCATTAATACTATTGTGCTACCATTAATACGTGTGCACTAGCATTGATATCCCTGTGCTAGTGTTGATCCTCATGCGCTAGTGTTTTGTGTAATTTTTAGCTTGGATTTCAAGATTTCCATAATCTAATTTTTGGTGTTTGCTACTATTGTGCAGGTTTTATAATTCTATTTTGTAGGTTTTTACATTACAAATTATTTCTATAACATGTTTGCATGCTTTAATGAATGTTGTATTTCTGTACTTTCCTTAAACTAGGCTAAAGTTTGTGTATGCACTTTTCTTGCACCTTTTGGTGATATTGAGAATCAAAAGAAAATTTGGTCTTCTTTTCTAACATTTAGATTAACTTGGAAATTTCATCATTTATTTTACTTAAGGGAATTAATCTTTCACAAATCATTTTAATGGTCATTTAAATAAAGTTTTCCATTTCTATCTAGTAGGATTAAACGTTTTGTATGCTCTTCTCTTGTCTTTTAACAATATTGATAATAAAAAACAACCTTAATCCTCTTTCAAAACATTGTGGGTTTTGTGGAAAACTACTAAAGTTTGTGGTACTGTCATCACCAATCCGGCACTATGATAATTCTTCACCGGGAACTCCTCGTGCTATGATTATTTACTAATGCACAGCCTTTAGTTTGGTGGATGTAATCTGGAAACACAACAACAACATAACACAAGAATACCATCGACTATGATAAGACGGAATGATGACAAATCTGAAATATCAAAGTAAATTATAATATTAACATGAAATTGTTACAATCTCACCCATGAGGTACTTCAAGTGTTATTGACTTCACTTGCCTTTCACCAAGACTATGGGAGAAACTTTACAATTACACCTCTTAATGGCTTCTTCAACACACCTTTAAACTGATGGCTTCCTTTGCACACTTCCTACAATATTTCTCACTACTTCCTTCTATGCTAAATGAGGGGGGTGGCCTCTCTATTTATAGAACTTCCAGGCTTATCCATCTTATCTCTAAGATAGGATAAGAAATCCACTCTGACGAATCATATTCCATACCTTAACTCTTATCTGTACATGTAAGCTTATCTTTTAAGATAAGATAAACCTTATCATTTTACATGGGTTCCACATTTTTAGACTTTTTACAAATAAAATACACAAAATATTTATGACCTCACTCCTTGTCCTTATTACCAATATAATATTTCTAATTCCTAATCATGTAGACCCTACTTCTCTAATTACCCAAACTTTGACATTTTAACATTACCGGACCACTTACGACAAATATTTACTTTTTACAACATTCCTATTGTACTTTGACTGTTACCGTACTCCACATTATTGGCGGCACCGTACTGACGGCGCCGTTATCTTCTATCAGACGCTACTACTAATTATACTTAACAACATCCTATTCCTAATACATACATTAATGAAATAGAAATTATGGAGGAAAATTTTAGTGTCGACATCTTCCCCCTTCCTAGCTTCTACTCCGTCCTCGGAGTAGACTATTCTGGTGCTTGGAAAATCTTCAACTTGTCGTGGTTGACCCATTTCGTAATGGGAGTGCCATCCAATTCCTCCAGTCGGTACGTACCATTTTCATGCACAGCTGCTATTTTGTAGGGCCCCATCCATTTTGGAAGAAATTTTCTCTGTCTTCTTTTTTTGTATCTGGAATCATATACTAGAACCAAGTCATTCACATGAAATGGAGACCAACGGATCTTTTGATCAAAGTATTCCTTCTGCTTCATTTTCTTCTTATGGCTTGTATCCTTTGCTATTTCCCTCATTTCCTCTAGCAAATGAAGATGTACCAACCTTTCTTTTACTGAATCACTTTCATCCATCCTTTCATTTTTCATAACTCTCACAGTGGGAATATCAAACTCAATAGGAAGAACTGGATCAATGCCATAGGCCAACTGAAATGGGGAGTATCCTGTTGCTGACTTTGATGTTGCCCTATATGCCCACAATGCTGCATGAATCCTTTTATCCCACTTATGTACCTGCAAGGCTGCATCTTTTGCTAGAATTTGACACAACACAAAATTTGTTCGTTCCACCTGTCCATTTGTACTTGGCTTGTATGTTGTTGCCTTCCTGTGCTTAATAGAAAATTTATTGACTAGGGCTTCTACTACCTCATTAATGAAGTGGCTTCCTTGATCTGTTACAATTTCTAATGGACAACCAAATCTGGTGACAATGCGTTCATATATGAACCTTGCCACCTCATCCATGGAAGTTGTTTTCAATGGCCTAGCTTCAACCCACTTGGTTAAATAATCTGTGGCAACTACAATATACTTATTTTGGCGTGAGGTAGTTGGAAGTGGACCTACAATGTCTATTCCCCACTTTTCAAAGGGACCAAGTGGAAGAATAGGGCATAATGGAGCTGATGAAGTCTTACGGTTACCATGTGTTTGACAAATATCACATGTCTTACAATAATTATAACAATCTTTAAAAAGAGTGGGCCAGTGATAACCTGCATCCAAGATCCTTCTTGTTGTAAGTTGTCCAGAGAAGTGCCCTCCACATGTACCATTGTGGAATTCTTCTAGCAGTTCCTTCCCTTGATCACGTCCAACTGCCCTCTTGTACTGTCCATCAGGTCCTATTCGAAATAATACTCCATGCAGAATAGAATATGGACGACTGGCTTGAGTAATCTTTCTCTTAGTCTTTGCATTGGCACCATCAGGAAACTTGAATTCATTCAGATAATTCCAAATATCTATGTATTCACTAGGGATTGTGTCAAGGGATAACAATGCTGCATCGGGGAAATCATCATCATCACAAGATGATCCTAAACCATCATAGGCTCGAGAGAGTGCATCTGCATTGACATGCTTCTTTCCTGGCCTATCTATAATATCAAATTCAAATTCTTGTAGCAAAATTATCCATCTTGCTATCCTCCCTGATGGGTTAGGCTTATTTACAATATATTTTAGAGCCTGATGATCTGTTACAACTAGAAATTTTTGCCCTAGCAAGTAATTTCTAAACTTCTTTACAGCAAAAATGATAGCCAGAGCCTCTTTTTCAGTTACAGTATAATTTACCTCAGCACTGCTCATTTGTCTGCTCCCAAAGTAAATTGGATGTTCATTCCCATTTTCATCCTTTTGGCTCAAAGTACTTCCTAGTGCTGCATCTGAGGCATCAGTGTACACAATGAATGGCTTGCTCCAATCTGGATTCTTCAAAATAGGTGAAGACACCAGGGCTTCCTTCAGTTGTCCAAAAGCTTCATGCGCCTTATTTCCTGGTTCATAAGTAACATCCTTCTTCAAGAACTGGGTTAGTGGCTGTGCAATCTTTGAGAAATTCTTGATGAACCTTCTATAGTAACCCACATGGCCTAAAAATGATCTCAACTTACTTCTATTCATAGGAAATGGTAAATCTTTGATTTTTGAAACTTTATCAGGATCAGTACCAATACCATCTCTGGATACAACATGCCCTAACAAAACACCTTTAGAACATCCAAAGACACACTTTGTAGGGTTTAGTGAGGCTTGTGCTTCATCTAACCTTTGAAATGTTGTCTCCATCTGGTGCAGGTGGTCCAACTTGCTCCCATAGATGCAAAAATCATCCAGAAATACTCTGATGAAGGTCCCAATGTAGGGTTTCGAACACCCTATTCATCAAACGCTGGAATGTTGCTGGAGCATTACACAACCCAAAAGGCATAACTCTATAAGAAAACGTTCCCCAAGGAGTGGTGAACGTGGTCTTCAGCTGATCTTTCTCTGCTATACGAACTTGGTTGTAGCTGCTATATCCATCAGCAAAACTATAGCACTCCTGGCCAGCTACTTCGTCCAAGATCTGATCTGAAAATGGAAGAGGGTAATGATCCTTCTTTGTTGCCTTATTGAGCTTCCTGTAATCAACACAAATGTGTAGCTTCCCATTCTTTTTTATTGAGATCACAATGGGAGAAACCCATTCTGAATTCTCCACAGCAAATATGAATCCTGCATCAAGCAACTTATCTATTTCTTCTTTTACAGTCTTGGAAAAATTAGGATTCATTCTATATGGCATTTGCTTTATGGGCTTAGCACCATCTACCAGCTCAATAGAATGTTCTACCCAACTTACTTGACGGAGTTCCTTGTAATCAAAAGTGAATATGTGTATGTACCTTCGAAAGAGCTAGAGGTAGGATTCCTTCTCACTCTCCATCACAGCATCACCAATCTTTATTTGTTGGAGACGATCATCAACTTCTTCTTCAGATAATTTTATGGGGTCATGAGTTGGTGTGACTGGAAGGATATCCATGACTGAAACATCAACCTCACTTTCTTCATCTTCAGTGTCCACTTCACTGGTACTAGAGTAATCAGAGGATGTCCAATCATCAGTTTCATCACTTGAATCCACAGGTTCTGCCTTATGATGTCGAGGGATCACGTTTATCTTCACCCTCTCTCTACCACGTCCAAGTGTCATGAAACCTTCATTCCAGTAGTTTCTTGCATGAACTCTCCTTAGCCATGGTCTTCCCAGCAGCATTGGGTACGCAACAGTACCATTTTTCATCACCTGAAAGTCTACCACACATACAACACCCATAACAGATATTGCCACATTTGAAACTACACCTTCTGGTTTAGTTTTTCCTTTATTTAATGACCTTAACATAAGTGTTGAAGGGTGATCAATTTTTAAACCCAACATATTCATTACAGACTCGGTCATTACATTAACTGCAGCACCTCCATCAACTAAGACATCATGAATTGAAATACCATTACATAATACCTCAGCTTGTGGAGCATAGGGATCCGCCTCTGCCTCCAAAACAGGGACCTCAACCTCCTTCCTTCGTCGAGCATTGAGTCCACTTCGCAGCTCCCGCCTCTTCTCAGAAGACATAGCCAAGAGTTGACCATATGTAATATTTGCAGGCCTTTTGGACAGATCTTCCAAGATGGAGTATGGTCCTTGCCCCTGTGAAATCAGAAAATCCTGCACACCCAACTTTCTTCTCCTATGTTTCTTACTAGTTTCTCCTTTCATCTTCTTAGGATCATTTCCATCTTGATTATCTTTTTCTTTCTTTCTTTTTGTTACAAACACATCTACTTCATTATTTCTGCTCTTATCTACTACATCAAAAGAATTCACAGGTGCTTTTCCTTTATCATTATCTCCTTTACCAGATGTAGAAGCTCTATCTGGACAATTATACTTATAATGACCCTTTTTATAACAACCATAACATACAACTTCAGAAATATTTCTTTTTGGACCTCTATCTCCTCCCTGAGAACTAAATTCTTTTCCTTGAAGAAGATTAATAGTTAACTGACCCATCTTTTTGAGCAGATCTTCATACTCAGTAGATGTACTAGGAGAAATATTTGTGCTCACCAGGAGTGGTTGTGGATTCTGGACCAAAGGTGCTGGTGTAGGCTCTACTTTAGCAACAATTTCTTTGGGCTCCTCTTCCATGCTTTCTTCTTGCCTTCTTGCAATCTCCTTTGCTTGTTCAATGGTAGTCTGGGTGGTCATACTTCACTCGTTTTCTGATCTCTGGCTTCATCCCAAGAATGAAGTGCTTACATAGGAGATTATCCACGCCATTCATCAACCCATCCGCTAATCCTTCCTTCCAGATCTGGGCATCGAGCTTCCTCCTTAGCTCTAGAACATGAGCATGATAATCCCTTATCTTCTCCTTCTCTCCTTGGGATAGCTTTGTGATCTCGATCATGAGATCTGCATATTTCTGTTGTTCACCAAATTCTTCAAGAAAACTTTCAGTTAATAAATCCCATGAATTTTTCACATTATCACCTAGTGTTTCAAACCACCTAAGTGCTGAACCATCCAAAAAGGTAGGAAAAAATTCAGTCCATTGTTCCCTTCTTATAAGGCCATTACAAATACAAGATCATTTAAACTCTTGAATGAAAGAAGAAGCATCTTCATTAGATTGAGCTGAAAAAATAGGAATCTTTCCCATTTTCAAAAGTAACCACCGTGAAATACCAACCCACAAGTACAATCAACAAGACTTATGTGCACAAATAATTGGAATCACTATACTAGAAAGTGACTTTACACCTTTCTACAGTAAAATAGAAATGACCACGGTAAACTATGGTAAAACTTGACTTACTGCGGTAAAAACTGACTTTACTGTGGTAAACACTATTCACGGTAAAAAGTGAAGTTACTGCGGTAAATACTATTCACGGTAAAAAGTGACTTTACTGTGGTAAATACTATTCACAGCAAAAATGACTTTACCATGGTAACTACTATTCATGGTAAAAATGACTTTACCATGGTAACTACTATGCACAGTAAAAACAAGGTTACCCTCCAATTGATTTTTGACTAAGTGGGAATATCTCTCCAGAAAATCCACCAATGAGGAATGGTCCCGGCAACGGAACCAAAATGTCATCACCAATCCGGCACTATGATAATTCTTCACCGGGAACTCCTCGTGCTATGATTATTTACTAATGCACAGCCTTTAGTTTGGTGGATGTAATCTGGAAACAAAACAACAACATAACACAAGAATACCATCGACTATGATAAGACGGAATGATGACAAATCTGAAATATCAAAGTAAATTATAATATTAACATGAAATTGTTACAATCTCACCCATGAGGTACTTCAAGTGTTATTGACTTCACTTGCCTTTCACCAAGACTATGGGAGAAACTTTACAATTACACCTCTTAATGGCTTCTTCAACACACCTTTAAACTGATGGCTTCCTTTACACACTTCCTACAATATTTCTCACTACTTCCTTCTATGCTAAATGAGGGGGGTGGCCTCTCTATTTATAGAACTTCCAGGCTTATCCATCTTATCTCTAAGATAGGATAAGAAATCCACTCTGACGAATCATATTCCATACCTTAACTCTTATCTGTACATGTAAGCTTATCTTTTAAGATAAGATAAACCTTATCATTTTACATGGGTTCCACATTTTTAGACTTTTTACAAATAAAATACACAAAATATTTATGACCTCACTCCTTGTCCTTATTACCAATATAATATTTCTAATTCCTAATCATGTAGACCCTACTTCTCTAATTACCCAAACTTTGACATTTTAACATTACCGGACCACTTACGACAAATATTTACTTTTTACAACATTCCTATTGTACTTTGACTGTTACCGTACTCCACATTATTGGCGGCACCGTACTGACGGCACCGTTATCTTCTATCAGACGCTACTACTAATTATACTTAACAACATCCTATTCCTAATACATACATTAATGAAATAGAAATTATGGAGGAAAATTTTAGTGTCGACAGTACTAAACCACATTTTTAATAAAATATAAAAACACACCATTTTATTCAAAACATTGTATTTCTAGGTTTGGATAAGGGTTAAAACTTGTCTGCTTTAAACTGTGGGAAGTATCTTGGCATAAGCCATAAAAATCATTATGAGGATTACCAAAGGAACCCAAAGTAGTCCACACATTGAGGGAATTGGTGGATGAAATAGGAAGTGCTCCACTACCTACTTGACTAGAAATACCTCTGATGAATGATTCAAGTTGTATGTATGAGGCCCCGTTCATTAATTTGATTATGGGGTAATGGTTCTTTGTCTCAAAGTTATCTAGAAAAGCGTATCTCTCTTATGAAAGTATTAGCGAGTGTTGAGAACAAAATCCTATGTATCTATTTGGCATTAGGACCAACTTCACTTTATCCAATCATTATCTAAAGAGAGTTCACAAAGCAAAAAATTATTCGGAGTCAAAACCTTGTTAGTCAAACAAGGGGAGAGTTCATTGAAGTTTGCACCACGTGTTATTCATCATGAAACTTACAAAACAAAACTTTGTCCTAGTTTCTACCTTGTTATAAAACAAGGAAAAAATCTTCCAAAGTTAGAATAGGTATTTTTCATCACCACTTGTTCTATCTCCCTTGTTTTATTGTTGACATTTTGTTCAAAAGAAAGCAATATAAAGTGCTAAAAAAATCATGTCCACCACTTTTGCATTCACTTACATCCTTCCTTATTGCGGACTTGATAGTAAGTGTTGAAGCTGTGCTGGTACATATTCATATTTTGGTAGCCTTGTATCACATCCATATTGAGATGTCTTATTGTAGTTAGGTTATCCTATATTTATTTTTACTTGAGTTGTTACGATTCTTGCATTATGTCAATACATTTGTGATACTTACATCTTGTTTTCATAAAACTTTATATAAGTGTCTAAATTGTATTGTTACACTTCTCACATAGTATCAACTCCTTGTTATACTTAGACCTTTTTTTGTTCAAACATTTCCTTGAGTTTTGGAAGGTGTTGTAGTTATGCTTCTCGCATCGTGTCAATACCATTTTGATACTAACATATTGATTTTCCTAAAAGCTTGATTAAAGTATCCAAATTGTATTGTTACATTGCTTGCATTGGCAGCCTCCATTTTTAAAGCTTGGACTTTGTTTGTATTAAAACTCATTTAAGTATACCTTGAATCAAAATCACTTCAACCCCCTTTTAATACTTAAGTCTTGTTTATTCCAAACTCAATTTAAGTAATTAAATTGTGTTGTCATCTTGAACAAAACAATCTTTGAGACAATTTAGACATAGGGAGTAGGTTCTTTTTGCGATTAGTTCCTTGTTTGGAAATTGCTTGATTTTCCTTGGTACCTTTCATCATCATCATCCTTAGAAAATTATTTTTATTTGATTCTTTACACCATTTGATATTTCCTTGATTATTTATGATTCTTTGGGATTCTTTTGACATTCTTTGTGATTCCTTTTATAATTATACACTGCTACTTATTTTACCTAGGTTCATTGTAAAACTTGTACACATTTGTCAAACCTTAAAAAAACATATCATAATGCCTTCTTACTAGAATGGGACATATAATATTATGATTAAATCCTTTCATCAATTAAAATTTAGACCCCTTATGTGAAGAGGAAACCATGGTTGACCATAGTGGAGATGAGGGGAACTCTCCTCGAGATAACTTAAAATTTGACCCCACCCACATGGATAACTTTCTCTTCCATAACCAAAACCAAGTCTTGGTATAAGTTGTAGAATTATGGGCTAAATATGCCACCTAAATTTAACCATACTCTTCTTACAAACATGGTTCACAAAGAAGAAGAGGTAGAAATCCCCTTCCCTCTATTGATGACATATTAAATTGGGACATGCTTCTACTTCTGGTCAAAGAAAACAAAATGAAGAAATACCTTTAAAAAATCAGTGGTTATCACATACCACCTTAAATTAATCATGGAGCTAGGATAGAGAATGAAGATCATGAACAACCTCCCCATGTAAAACTCATGAAGAAACCCCAAAACAACGAGGTCACTATTCAACAAAAATTACAAGCCCTTATTTGTCAATTGGCAAGCTTGGCTTCTCATGTCCATAGAGACACTACTAATAAGTTACACATAATGAAAAACCTAAGGTTACGTATAATGATATTTACAATAAAAAATTTGGTGGTGAGACATCAAAAATCTAACCGCATGTATATTCCTACCACACCTTCATGTGGCCAAATATTTTATTAAGTGGACAAGTCTATGAAAAATTCCCTCACAAGTTTACAAGAAAATAATGTTGGACAAAGTAAGAAATATCAATTTGAATACCTATATCCTTATCCTTTTGATAAAGGGAAATGCTACAAATGCCCTTTCCTCCTCACTTTGACTACCCTAAATTTGAAAAATATAGGGGTAAAGGTGACCCATGTTTTCATTTCAAATACTTCTTCATGGCTTTCAAGAAGTTGCTGTAATAACAATTACCTTATTTTGCCTATTCCCATGAGAGTCTTTAGGGCCAAGCACTTGAATGGTTCCTCCATATATGTAAAGGGTCTATCTTCACTTTTTCTAAATTGGACAAAAATATTTTGGGCCACTTTTCATTTAATATGGAAAGTGACATCACCATGTTAGATTTATGTAACGCCAAACAATGAAACAATGATAAATTCATTGGTTTCCTACAACGATGGCAAGGGTTAGCTAGTTGCTTCCCTTGCTCCATTACAGAGAAACAAATTGTTAGCATTTTTATGCAACTTACATCCTGAAATTTATTTTCAATTTTAAATGCATTGTGTGAGCACTTTCAAATAATTCATAGAGAAAGGAAGCTAAATTAAGAAGGATTTGTTAGCTAAAGGTACTTTAAATCCCTTTCAAAGAGATAATCATGAGTCCAAACCTATAGACAAACCTAAATTCTTTAACAAGAACAAAAACGTTGTAGGTGATGGCATAACAAATTCAAAATGTGTGTAAGTAGCCTAAAATAGTGTTCCTTTGAAACTTTCCAAAGGACCAAATGCACCTAAAATAAAATGTTGAGTGTTCATTCTTCTTATGGATTCTTTACAGTCAATATTGAAATAATTAGACGCAGTGAACATGGTTAAGTTCACTAACACTACACCCTTTGTAAATGATGCACACCTAAACCATCATGGTATAAAGACCATGAGTATTGTGACTTTCATCATGTTAAGGGCCATACCATAGACAAATGTTTGAAGTTGAAACACTTCATCCAAGACCTCATAGATAGCAGAGATGTTGAAATGGATTTACATGCACCCAATAAAAATTCTAACCAACAATTGGGAATTTACAAAGATTCATTCCCAAAGCATAAATAGGTGGAGAAAAATTTGGATCAAGTCAATCATCCCAGAATAAAACCACCAATCATGTTATCGTCGAATCCACTAATCCATTTGATTCCCTCATTGGGTGTGTTCATCCTCTTTGAGCATATAAATATAAATAAGATCAAGACACGAGAGTGTGTCATGGAGACACAACATGCTCATCTTGTTATTCTAGAACCTCCTCTTCCTACCCCTTAGGATAGTCATTATGATATTCTAAAACAACTTGAGAAGACCACTGCTAAGATTTCCATCTTAGATCTTCTTAAAATATCCAATGTTCATAAGGACATCCTTTACAAAACACTTCAGGGGTCAAGAGTTTCAACTGATATTGATCCTTTGTGCTTCCAAGCCTTGGTTGCGCACAATTTCTCCTTCTGAACACATTACCTTTAGCCAGTATGAGATTCCAATGGATGATCATACACACAATCTACCCTTGTACATTGAAGTGATTGTTACTCATAAAAATATTAAAAGGGTGCTTGTAGATAATAAATATGGCTTGAATACATATACCTTGAAACTAATCCAAAAATTAGGACACACTGACACTCAATTGGAGCCTAATGTCATCACCATCAAGGCTTATGATAATGTGGAGTGACAATCAACTTGGTACAATAATTTTCCTATGGAAGTGGGGCCTACTATTCATGATACCCAGTTCCATGTCCTGGACTTGGAACTACCCTACAATATACTTCTTGGTCGCCCATGGATTCATGCCATGCAAGCCATGCCTTCAACTTTCCATCAATGTATTAAATTGTACCATGAAGGACAAACTCTTACCATTCTTGGAAATCCCCAATCCTTTGCCCATTGTAGAGTGTTTTCGGGTTATTTCTCCACTACATATGAATTTCCTTCAACCAAGATAGTTGTTCAAGTTCATTCCAAGGCTCTCACCTCTCGCGTTGATATAGATACATTGTGATCTCATGAAAATGGTGCTTTTACATCTCTATCTCCCATTTCTTCATAGGAGATGAAGGTCCTTTAAACTGGATGTGGAGAATACAACCTGCAATAGGCCCTCCTAGTTTCCAATCTCCCCTATCACCCAAAACATGTGGTAGGCCTAGTTATAAATATCAACGGTCCTAGGAACACTATAACATTGATACCTTCTTGGTGGCCTTTTGGAAGATGAGAAAGTGCTTGAAACTTCTATATACCGGTCCCCTAATGATGATATGGCTTCATGCTATCAAGATCATAAATATTCCATCCCTAACAAGATAATTTATGACATGGGTTACCAAGGATATGGATGTGGCATAGATGAGCAGGGTGTGTGGGAACCTCTTATGACACTACATCACAAGGTGGAAAAATATGGTATTGGTATTAAATATTATGGGTCCCATCCTTCGGAGGTCAAAGCCACCTCTTTTGAATGTTACGATAGTTCTTCTAGTTATGATATTGAAATAGAGTCCCAATGTAGTCTCTATGAAGACCTTACCTCTATGAACCTATTTCCTGACACAGATGTTTTTTACCATAACCCCTTCCACTCCCAAATTTAATCTTGTTCATCCATCCCTTGTAAATTGGGACCAAAAACAACATACCAATTGATTTCTTTTAGAATGATGAAGCAATTGGAAAATTTATGGGTCTCCGTGATGAAATTCCTATCACCAAAAAAAGGGATTCTCCATCAACCTTGATGCATACACATTTTGAGGAGGAGGCTGAGTTATGTGGTCACTAAAATAAGAAAGAAAATGAGGGAAATATATCTTCCAAAAAGCCTCAACAAAAGAAAAAATCCATGTCCCATAGTGAAAACCTCTTTGAGGCACTAGTGGAAAAACAAATTGAAAAATTAATGGACATAAAAAGTGACTAGTCTAAGGGTGAAAATATTCATTGAGACACCCTTAGAAGGAAGATCTCAATATCCCCCTGATCCTAAATGTATGGAAGACGAATCCAAATTGCTCGTGGAGGAGACTATTGATGCTAATATTGGAACAAAAGAGGAACCTAGAATGATTAAGCTGAGAGCTTCTCTCTTAGCACGAGTAGAAATTTTTTTTCACGCTTCTTCGGGAATTCTCAGATATCTTTGCTTGGTCCTATGCGGACATGCCGGGCTTAGATCCTTCTTTAGTAGTGCATAGCTTCGTTGTGCATGAATCAACAAATCTGATTAAGCAAAAATCCGTAAGATGCATCCTGTGTAGCCCTTTGGTCAAAGAGGAGCTAGAAAAATTATTGGAAGTAGGATTAATTAGGCCTATTAACTACTCAAAATAGATTTATAATATAGTGCTATGTGCAAAATAAATCCCATTGGTATCAGAATTTGCACAGATTTCAGGGACATCAATAAGCATGTCCAAAATATGACTTTCTTCTTCCAAATATTGACATGATTGTCCATTCAACTGTAGGTTATGAAATGTTATCCCTAACAGATGGATTTTTAGGATATAACCAGATCAAAATTGCAGAAGAGGACCAACATAAAACTTCCTTCAATACCCCTTGGGGTACATTCTATTACCAAGTCATGCCTTTCAGTCTCAAGAATGTAGGTGTAACTTATTAAAGGGTCACGACAGTCATCTTCCATGACATGTTGAATGATATAACGGAATACTATGTTGATGTCATCTTGGGAAATTCCAGGACTAAAGAAGAACATCTTGCAATCCTATTGCGTATCTTTCAATGTCTCAAATATTATAAGGTCATGATCAACCCAAAGAAGTGTCTATTTGGTATGCTCTTAGGAAAATTACTAGGCTTCATTGTTTTAAGGAGAGGAATTGATGTGGACCTAAAACAGGGTTTAAAACCCACAAGCGAGGATCATGAGGGATGACGTGCACATCAACGGACATGTGAACAACAGTGTGAAGAGATCTTGGGAGGAGCGAGCATCAACTGAATGTGCATGCAAAGATTTGAAACAAGGGAAAAACCTGGTTAAGCCATAAAACTCTCCTCTATCTCATAGATCAAATGGGGTGTACATATAGGAGGTGCTGAGTAACCCCCAGTGCTGCAATCATGACAACTCAAGTAGAGAGGGGGAGTTACATTCCCAGAATAGAAGTGTAACTCCCAATGATGCATATGATGCACTGATGCACTGATGCGCTGATGCACTAACACATAAGGGAATCTCATAATGACCCCTAAATGACACATGGACCTATGATCTCACCTAAGTGAGATGACTCACCTAATGATGTGGAAAATAACACACACCAACACCCCCCCTTCATTATAACTTAGGATGAGGTGGCAAGTCAGAAATGAGAAATGGGTCCCGACACAAAGCCTGATGAGGTACCCATGTACAAGAAAGAAGATCCCAAGCAGTGAAGGAAAACCCAGTGGGAAAAACATCCACCACAAGAGAACAAAACACTCTCTAATCTAAGAAAGATGCCAAATATGGGTCCCAGCTGTAGATGAGCCTGAAAAGGCACCCATGTACAAAGAGACAATATCTTGGAAAGAAGAAGAAGAGAGAAGAAGAGGGAGACGAGAGGAATGTAGATGATGCCATGGACGGATCTAAACTCTGTAACTCCAGGAAGTCTCCCAAAAGAATGTCGATGAAAAGATCCTTTACCTCTAGACTGAAGAAGAGTAACCCACACCAAACTATGTGCTTGCCATTAGGAAGGATAGAAATGATGTGTTGGAAGTCTTTCCACTCCACAAAGGAAACTGAAGGCAGTAACACGAAGAACTCTGAGTCTGGTGCATGAAAGTGTGACATAGGTCTAGAGAGTGACTGCCAAGGAACCAAAGGTAATGCCATGTGTGTAGAACTGTCAGAGTGAAAAAGAGGAACACCCATAGAAAGGATGTCCAAGTGATGTGAAGGGAACAAAACATCCTCCACAACAGAAAAGGGATCCACAACTGAGGGTGGATCAATGAAGGTCTCCGGAAAAGTGGAAGTGGTAAGAGTCCTAGAAGGGGCACTCCCAACAATGGAGATGATGAACTCCTCTGAAACACCTATAGATGGATGAGGGACCTGTAGTGCATCACAAGTAGACTCTGTGAAAAGATGACTAAGGTCAGGTAGATACTCATCCCAATGAGGGGGCTCAACAAATAGAAGAGTGATGTCAGATAGGTATGAGTCATCCAATGAAGGTAGAGGAGTGGAAGGGGCCTCACACACTGAAGGTGGAAAAGAGGTGGGTGTAATGACTGTATAAGACTGAGTATGAGACTGCTCGATATCTGATGAGATGTGGGAAGTGTCAACACTCTCTGGAATAGTGAGAGAAAGAGGAGAAGAGTCCTTTGTAGTACTCTCTGCATCAGAACTGGGTGCACAATCCTCGTCATCAGAAGTAGAACCAAACGAGTCTATGTTAGTGGAACTGTCATCACATGAAGAAATGGAGGAGACAACTGAATCAGCAGCAACAACAACAACTGCAGTATGTGAAGGGTCTCCATAGAGGGACTGAAGAATGCTCCAGACATGGTGAGGTGGATCTGAGTGTGCCATGTGAAACCAGAGAGATATAGAGACATGCATCATCATGTGACCAAAGACATGGTCACAAGTGTCAAGGAAGTCCTCCAGATGATGATGATCAGTGGGTGCAGGAACTGGCCCAAGTAAGAAGGGTGAAAGACCCTCGTGAGTGAAGTAACGTTCCATGGAAGCACGCCAAGATGAATAGTTCCCTCTCCTAGTGAGAAGTGGTGGAGGCTGTAAAGTGATCCTATGATGCTCAAGTCTAGAAAGAGCACTCTCCATGATGAAAAATGTAAGATGCAAGGTGCATGAAAGCAAGACGTCGGACTCGGCCGATAATGCATTTGCATGCGAAAACCCAAGAGTACAAGCAACCCCCCAGAATGCGGCACTTTATAAAAGTAGTGCATTTACAAAACTGATAATCCCATCATGTAGAATGTGAAAAAACATGCAACTTTGACTAAAGAAGTGCTCAGATCTGAGCAACGAGTCAAAAGTTATAGCAAAAAACAATTCCCACAACTGATGAGAAAAAGTAATAAACGCTGCAAAATGCATTAAAAAAGTGCACGAGATGGGTGCAAAGGGTATCATGTGACTACTTGTTGGAAATGACATCAAATTTTAGGCATAGTTTGTTTTAACTGCGAGGGGGGATTAGCCTCCTGCCAACCCCAGACCTCGCCCTCCGTGTTCGACAAGCGTAGGAAGGTTTAATTAAACAAGCCAAAAATAGCCTAAATTTAATTACATGCCTTGAATTTTTTTTTAAGCCATAAAACATTAAAAAGAGGGCTGAGAGGGGGCCCACATTTAGTGAAATATATGCATTCCAAGTGAGTGCAAGTCCACGTGTGCAGATTTACCAGCAAGACAAGTAACCGTTGAAGTTGCAGCGAAACTACAGGCTGAGTGGAGAGCCCATTTGTCAAGCTATTACTGGAGCTAGAGATGAGTGGTTAGGCTGTCAAAAATGTCCAAAAGGGAGTAGGTAACTAGAGCCAACAAAACAACAAGCCAAAAAAAATGTTTTTCCAACGTATTGCAGCCCAAAAACATTTTTTTGCAGACCTCCACGTGGTACTTGAAAGGAGGGTTGAGCAGAGGAGAGAACGGTGCGTGGGAGGTTGCTGGAGGAGTGGAGTAGGTCTGCACAAGATGGAGGAGCCATTTGAAGACCTTAAACTGCCAAACAATTCCAAAAATGCCAAAAAACAGCTGAGCAGAGTCAAAAAAATGTTTTTCCAATGCAAAGCAGGGCACGTGGGAGCTGTTGGAGCCTGGGAGGAATGGAATGAGCCTGGGGAATACCATGAGTAGCGAGTAGCAAACACAATGAACCACAAACAAGGAAGTTGAGCCGAACCACGAACAAGGAAGTTGAGCCATGAACATAGTTGTTCCCACGTCCAACAGACCAACGACCAACAAGGAGGAAGCAAGGTGTTGGTGGAGTGGAGTCCCACGTGGGAACCAAGTTGAAGGGCAGATGAGTTGTGCAGAGATGAGTTTGAATGTGGACCAGGTTGGGAGATGCGCTGGCCTGAGAAAATAAACAATTCCAAAGCACACACATCCGAACTAGAAATGGAGCCCGAAAACAATACAAGCGGTGAGGTGAGTGAAAACATCCACATAGGAGCACCTCTCACCACTATAAACTAGTAAAACTAGCACTTCTAGAGCTCAGATCTAAAACTATAAACGCTCCAAAACTGCATACAAAGATTCAAAACCGTTAAACCCCAAAAACAAAGCCACAAACACCTGAAAACCAAACCACGAACAACCCGAACGGAGGTATGAAAATGCCCGAAATCAATGCAATAAACACATGAACATAATATCCATTATGACACATGCAATGAAATCTGAATATCACGCTAGAAGCCAGAAAACACGCACAGAAATACCGATGAGTGCACAGATCCACAAGATCCACTCTGATACCATGAAAGAGGGTTTAAAACCCACAAGTGAGGATCATGAGGGACGACGTGCACATCAACGAACGTGCGAACGACAGTGTGAAGAGATCTCAGGAGGAGCGAGCATCAACTGAATGTGCATGTAAAGATTTGAAACACGGGAAAAACCTGGTTAAGCCATAAAACTCTCCTATATCTCATAGATCAAATGGGGTGTACATATAGGAGGTGCTGAGTAACCCCCATTGCTGCAATCATGACAACTCAAGTAGAGAGGGGGAGTTACATTCCCAGAATAGAAGTGTAACTCCCAATGACGCATATGACACACTGACGCACTGACGCACTGACGTGTTGATGCACTGACGCACAAGGGAATCTCGTAATGACCCCTAAATGACACATGGACCTACGATATCACCTAAGTGAGATGACTCACGTAATGATGTGGAAAATAACACACACCAACAAGACCCAAGAAAGGTCAAAGGTATCACAGAAATTCCTCCTCCCAAGAACCTCAAGTAGCCATGTAGTTTGCAAGGTAAAATCCAAGCTATTCATAGATTTATATCTCAACTCGTAGATATGTTCCATTCATTCACACATCTTCTTAAGAAAGATGTTTATTTTCAATGGGGTCCTAAATGTAAACAAAAATTCACCTTACTCAAGTAGTACTTGGCTAAACCGTCTGTTCTTATGTCACCTACCATAGGTGAACCCCTGTTTCTATATATCTCAGTTACCCAAATTTTGAATAGGAATGCTTCTAGGTCAGTATGATCTGAATAAAAAAGAGAAAGCCATCTATTACCTCAACCGTATTTTGATATCTTATGAGCTTAACAATCTACAAATTGATTAAAATACTAAGTTTGTAGCATTCTTTCCTTGCAATAAGGTATAAAACTTGAGTATAATATTAACTCTAAACCATTCTTTTCACATATACCATGTGGAGAACAAAGATAAGATACAAGACACTTAATAAACTCCTTTTTCATTTCAAGTTTACAACAATACAAAATATAACTCACTTTCTTTAAAATGCCATCATTCCTTTCCAAAGAATACTTTCTACCACTTGAAGAAAATCTAGAATTTGGAGAGAGTTTCACTTCCAATCCAAAACATGACTTTAAGTTTTCTCTTTTCAACTATACATTACAACTTTGATAAATAAAATTTACAATACTTTCTTTTAAAATTCAATATTACAAGCCTTCCATTTTCAGTGGAAACCACATGGCAATTTTTTTACAAATTTAGGATTCCCTTATTATCCTATACAAAATACTCTAAGTCCAAATATTCAACTTGAGCTCCACCACTTTCTTCTCTTCAAGCACAAAAACAAAGAAGGGGGAGTCGGCAGCGATCTCTGCCCAACTAATAATCTAATGAGGAGAAGAAGCTATTATCCTCATTGGCACTCAAACCCCAACCATAAAGCAATAAGAAATGGATACAACTAATGGAAAATTTCATAAATAATTCCAGAATACAACACACATGCCAAAAATATTTTAACATACACACAAGCACAAAAATAACAATATCAAAGAATGCAACTTTTCCAAACAAGGTTTGAAATATCTAGGCCAATGGAGAAAGGAACTATAGAGAAATCACTTATGCCTCCCCATGGGATTAGTTTCCCACCTTGAAGCCTCAAAAACACAAAAAAAACCCAGAACAATAATCTTATGCCTCAAATTTTCTTATGCTTCCCACAATCTCTTATGCCTCGCACAATCTCTTATGCCTCCCTCAAATAAATCATATAAGATAAGTAAGCATTTTTCCTGTCTAAAAGGTGGGATACCCAACCCAAATTCCTCCCAAAATGTGTAATAATAATCTTATGCCTCCCTCCAAAATATCCCCATAAACCTTCTCCTATACCATACTTAAGGCCATACTACCCAAGCCCAAAAATATGCACACATAATATTCATTTATTTACATACACAGACACATATAAAAATAAATTGCATGGGTGAAGTTCTTACCTTGCCATTGCAAGAAACATGATCCAAAATCACAACTCTAAGCTCCTTCCAAGCTCGAGCCCAAATCCAAGCAAGATCTAAGACTCCCAAGCAAATAACTCAAGCTAAAAATCCAAAATAACCATGCACAAAAATGAAGTAATCCCCAAAACCATCAAATTAACTTGCATATATAGAAAAAATGGAGAGGAGGGTGTGGTGGTTCCATGTAGGATGCCACATCACTTCTCCTCAACTCCACATCAGCAAGTCAAACATAAAACCAAAGGTTAATAAATTGGTGGTTGAGGAAATGACAAGCCTCTTACACACACAAACTCTTACCCACACCTCTAAAGGACACAATTAAAATATCATGTAAGAAAGTGCAATAAATATCACCTTTTACCTTACAAATTACATAATGGGGTTGTATATTTGACCCCTTAACCCATAGGTATAGTTGGTAGATGAATTTAAGAGGTGTGGAACAAGCTTAACTTGTCCCACAAGCCTCCAAAAATGTCCCTTAAGCCCAAATTCGAATTTTACATGCAAGGTTGAGTACACAACACTTAAACCAATAAAAAATCCTTTCAAATCCAAAATAAAATCAAGGACAATATACCAAATTTAAATACCTCTTGGTCACATCCCAAATTACAATAATTAACAAGATTAATCAACTTAAATGAGAGTAAATTACTCAATAATAATGAAGTGAATTACATTACAAAATAAATCACATACTCCATAAATAATAAAAAGGAAAGGGGAAAACACAAATATCCCATGGTCATAATTTGAGGTCATCCCCCCATGGGACCTCCTAACAATCTAACAACACACAATAATAAAAATTAACATAAATATACCATGATGACCTTCATTGTATCCATCCAATATTCCACTATGGGTAATCTCCTACCGCCTTTTTGTTGTTGTGATACAATCACCTGCAAAAATCAACAATACCTCCTTCGGCCTCGTGGCTACATCAAATACATCAATAATAAAATACATGCACATCCATCAATAAAAATCATCATATCATGAATTCATATTCAAAGCTAAGAAATGGTATCATTTGTTCATCATTTCAAAACATCTCAATTCTACCATTTCATCAATATCAGTGAGATCACAAGATTAGTTCAAAAACCAAAACATAGTCAATATGACAAAAATTCAAAATGTTAGTATATACATATATAAGCTAATCAACACATCATCATCATCAATGGAACATGTCTATCTATACCTCTAAGAATCCATGCAACCATAATATGAATTACAACATATCAATAGTCATAATATCTCTACCATCTATCATCATACTAAACCAAAATAACATAGTAAAGTCCATGTATATAGTCCATAGTAACCAAAATCATAGTAGGATAAATATCGAAGAGGAGTGAGAACTACATCCCCCTCCCCTTAGAATCAAATTCCTCCTGGAATTCATGGAAAAATGTAGGGAAAATAGGCATACAAACTTTAAGAATAGCCTCCACAAGGTTAACCAAGATACAACAAAAAACATTAAAGACGAGAATGGTTGACAAAATCCTAAAGAATAAAAACTAAGGTCTAAGAAGAATAAGAAAAATTCTTGTACACATGGTGTCCATCTAGCCACACATGGATACAACACATAGTAATAAGGGAGAATAAGACTTCCACTTAGGTTTAATTTCATTTTAATGTTTTTTATTTTAGACGAGATTAACAACTACCAGTCATGACCTTCAATTTTTACAAGAAAACACATATACTCAAAGGTATAACAAATTTAGGATCACACATACATTTAATCAAACATTTACATGGAAGAAGACTAATCATTGACAGTAATTCATATAATTTGGAAGGTCTCACTTAAGTTTTCATGGTAACACAAAGCATACTCTTGGCCACAAGGTTTCCATAACTTGAATTATACCTGAATAACGTAACACACAACCACACATCCTGATTTAGAAGATCAATCATCTAGATGAAATTTCCCATATTTCTCTCTCTCTCTCTCTCTCTCTCTCTCTCTCTCTCTCTCTCTCTTTTATAGGAAATCTTAGCTCATACTATCATATTATCACAAGAGATACCATTCACTCTATATAACAACAAAATTTCATAAGCTAAGCCCGACCTAACTCAAAATATTAAATTATAACGAACATAATTTAATATCTCAATTGTAATTTACCTCAACTGTACTTTTATCTATTACCTCAATCGTACTTTGATCTTTTATGAGTTTAACTATTTGTAAATTGAATTTTTTTTCTTGGCCATTGTTTTTGCACTCCAAAAAGTCCATCACTATCTGTTAAACAATAAGACCAAACTTATATTAAGAGTTGACCCACTCAAGTAACTGCTATATAAATCTGCACTTACTGAGAGGATGTCCAATTAGATCATCTTTCTTAGTGAGTTTGATATTAAGTACGTTAGCTAGAAATAAGTCAAAGGGAAAGTTATTGCAAATCAACTAGCTGAAGCCCCTTTGCTAGGAACTGAACCATTGAGTCTAGATCTTCCAAATGCTTCTATGATGTATATTGAGGAATCATTCACATGAAAAATGTACTTTGATGGATCATTTACCTTTCATGGCTCAAGAGCAGGAGTTTTTCTTATCACCCCTATAGGTGATTTGATTCCTTGGGATTTCAGACTTGGTTTCCCATGCACTAATAATATAGCCAAGTATGAGGCCCTCATTTCAGGACTTCAAATTTCTATACGATGGGATATCATACAAGTTAATGTTATAGACAATTCTAAATTAATCAGAAAACAAGTAAATGATGAATATAAGATAAAGGATGAAAATATCATCCCTTACAAGAAACTGGTTAATACTTTAAAATATATTTTTGTGCAAATAACCTTCTATCATATATATAGAGGGAAAAATCACTCAGTGGATGCCATGGCTACAATTGGATTTTCTTATACATTCCACTAGGTAACAATGACATGCCATTCTTTATGGAACATCTGATGGTACTTGCATACGACATACTAAAATATTTCTTGGTATGTGAAGTTGTTGGTCCCTTATCCCCTTGGTACATTGATATCTATAATTACCTACATGATGGAACTATCCCCACCAACATTACCCATTCAAAAAAATGTAACCTCATCCAACACAACCTGTTATACCCTACGTGGGGGCACTCTTTATTGTTGAGGCTATGATGTGAATCTGTTACACTGTCTTAACTTGGAAGAATCTATCTTAGTGGTCAAAGAGGTGCATGAAGGAATTTGTGGGGCTCGTACAAGTGGAATGGTTCTTTCTAAGAAGATATTGAGAGTAGGCTATTACTTGCCTACAATGGAAATTGATTGTTGTCAATATGTATAAACATTCTTGTTATGTAAAAAATATGGAAACCTCATACATGCTCTAGTACAATATTTACAACCCATCACAACACCATGGCCATTCTCAAAGTGGGGACTTGATCTCATTGGGAAGCTTACACCCAATTCCTCTGATGGCAAAAACCACATCATAACTTCCACCAAGTATTTTATAAAATGGGTAGAGGTTTTTCCTCTTACTTATGTCACTGGCGTGTAGATTGCCAAGTTTATAAGGAATCACATCATTTTTCATTACGACACTCCCTTTGTCATTGTATCTGACAATGGTAAATATTTCAAGAGTAAACGAGTGAAGTAAATGTGTCAACGCTTCCAAATCTAACAAAAATGGTCAACCCCATATTACCCTCAAGGTAATGGAAAGGTAGAAGCCTCGAAGATGGTTAATAAAAATGGCCGCAACTGGCACCTACAAATCTATCCCACCCTCTTGGATTATAGAACATCCATTCACACACCTACTGGTGCTACTCCATATTCACATTTTTTTGGAAGAGAAGTGATCTTTCTCCTTGAGATTGAGCTTCCCTCTTTATGCATATCCTTTAGATATTATCAAGAAAAAGAGGAAGACTATAAGGTGGATCGACTGGTAGAGTTGGAACTCCTAGATGAGAAGCGCCTCCATGCACTGGATCACCTTAAATTTTATTAGAACTAAGTGTGTCGAAGCTACAAACAATGCATCAAACCTCATACATTTTAGGCAGGAGACCTTGTCTTGAAAGAGAATTAGTTCAAAACCACAAAGGAGTGAGAAAAGAAAGAAAAGTTTGAACCTAACTAGTTGGGGCCATATGTTGTGGTCACTAAATTTGGTTCAAGTGTATATAAAATTTCCTATCCTTATGGTGATGAAATTAAGGAACCCATGAATGTCATGCATATCAAGAATTTCTACGCCTAAGCATGTGGTCCTTGAAAAATTTAAAAAGTATTAAATCAGAAAAAGAAACAAAAAAAGTAAAGATAAATAATTTGGTCCAAATGTGAAAACTTTGCAATTGTGGCACTTTCGACAAGTACTTTGGTGAAAAATGGTTTCTGGTGCCATATGAGGGTTCATTATTCAAAAACATCTCACACCTAGGGGCACAATCGATTCTTCCTAAGTCAGTGCTTCACTTATGTCTGAGATACTTTTGAATTTATCCTTCATGGCCTTTATCTGAATGATCCTAAACTTGTATATATGTGAGGAGTTCACCCTTATACATTCCCGTCTATCACTAGGGGCATCTATGCATATTTTTTTCCCTTTACATATCTTCATATTTTTTTAGAAAACACCAAAAAATTCAAACAGGTCTTACCAAAACAACTCAAAAACAATATAACATTGTCTCATGAAAATACAAAAGCAACGCAATACGTTTACGAAATGTTCCACAAAAACAACGTTGTATTTTATTACTTAGTTTTTTTAGCATGGTTTTTTAACTTGTTTGTACATATCGTGTGTTGTATTGCATGATTTTTATATTAGTTTGTTCTTTTCCTGATTATATTAAGTCTTTCTTTACTCTATCATTTACTCCACTAGATTAATTCTTTCTTTGTTGTTATGTTGTTTAACATGTGTATATATTAGATTTGATTAAATATTTCTTGTGCTTGTTTTCATTACTTGTAAATTGTTTTTTATCATTTCATCATTCACGTCTATCATCACACCTAATCTCATAACATCATCAATAAAATTCTAAGCTAAATCACCATAAAAATGAAAAACAACATGGCTGCTAAGTTAATATTACATCATATCATATCATCAATGGGGAAATAGGGATTTTTTTTATCCCCCCTTCATCATAAATCATAATAAAAACATAGGATAAAATGATATCTCATAAAAAATGCTTATTTAACTAAATTGAGACATATTCCAGTGAATTAGGACTCCAGTATTAAACGTACTGGAAGAAATCCATCTCCATTTTTGCATATATATTGGATTTCATTTTTGTATATACTAGATTCCATTAGTAGCAATATTGGATTCCAATATTGTCATTATTGGAATTATTCGAGTTCCAATTTCTATATTATTAGATTCCAATTTCTTTATTATTGGATTCAAATTTCCCTATTATTGGACTCCAATTTTACTATTTATGGATTCCAATAATGCTATTATTAGATTCCACTTTTTCCACAAAATCCTGATGACCGCCCACTTACATAAGCCAAGCATTTGCTAACTTACATAAGCCAAGCAGTTGCTAACTTACATAACCCAAGTAGTTGCAAACTTACATAAGCCAAGCAACCGTTAACTTACATAAGCCAAGTGCCCGCTAACTTACATAAGCCAAGCGACTGCTAACTTCAAGATAGTGCATATGTGATTGTTGTCATTTATGCCACATATCAATCTTAATATCATCATACATATACGACTATTCATGCATACCTTTTTCAAATCAATAAATGTTGAAGTTGAAAATCCCTTCCCTTAACATCCTTGAATGGTGTTAAATTTGACGGTTGTTTAGACATTTTTCATGATTTTAGACATAACATACTTTCAAATATTTTATAGAACTAACACGTGTGACTCACATGTTTAAAAGGTGACCGTCAATATTTATATACATTTATATAAAGAATTTATTTGTATGTATTAAGCATAGTTAAAAAAAATGGAATTGTCATTTAGAAATTTTGTAAGTAGTGTATAAGTGCGAGTGATCACACTTACAAGTGTGATTGGTCAAACGTATAAAAAAAATGTAAAAAACATGCGATAATCATCAATTTTAATCATCATCATAAACATGTAAAAAACATCAATGTCCATATATAGTGTCTTAATACAATCAAATACAAACATAAGCCATCATGGTCATGGATAAAAAATGCGTGCCTTTATCTTGAGGCATAACATAAAACATATATATACATCCGAGTCAAAAAAGTGCCTTCATCTCGAGGAATAAAAAATAAATAAATACATAGTGTATGATATAATAGACGAGTCAACCTTGACTCTCTCGATTGCCAAGACTGACTAGTTTGTGACCAGGTGGGGGCATCTACACAGATCTCACTAATCGAGATGTCCGGTGGTATCTCACTGATCTACTTCTTGTAACTTGGTTATAAGGGATATCCTTCTGCGCCTCTAACATTGTAGCATGGTACAAATACATGTAATATCCGACCTCTGCAGAAGTCTCTATAAAATCATAAACTAGATCCCTAGGTCCAATCCGTGCTGCATGATGAAGCACATCATGCTCTACTGTAATCTAGGCTACATTAACCTGAAACTATGTCCTATCTACTACTACCTGATTCGTCTTTGTAATATCCTGGTCTCGCTCTGTGATGGCCTATTGTAGTTTTTGCCCAATGGAAACCTACCCTGTGGACCCCTACTCAACCTATCTCTGCAGGGTCTAAAATGTGATAAATTCTACATCCCCATGTAAAATAACCATGTCTCTCTCTTCCTGTAAGGTGGCTACTGATGGTCCACTTCCTATTGGGATAAATCTATATCCTAGGATTGGTATATGTAGTTATAGTGGTCCTTTTGTGGACCCCAGTCTATATCCATCCCCATCACCCCCACCTACTCCACCACCTTGACTACCTGCTTTGGGGGGTGATAGTGGAAACTGTAAAGGTACGTGGTACTGTACATGCTGTTGTAAACCTTGTAATGGCACATGCACCTATATCTGTGGTGGAGCCTACTGTACTAGCCTTTGACCGTATGCATGTACTAGTAGACCTTGTCCCTGTATTGGTGGACCATGTGGTTGTACCTAGCCTTGTCCCTATGCATGTACCTGTGCCTCAACCACCTTAGCCTCCTCCTTGCCTAACTTGGCCATGTATTGCAATGCCTAACCCTTAAGACCTACTTCTTTTGCTGCTATACCGGTTGCTATAGCTACCACTATAATGGTGATATGTCGTAACATCACAATTGTGTACTAAGCTGCGCAATTTGTTATGGTCCCAGGGTCTACTATTTATGCTTGTCCATCCCACACATGTGGGATGACTTCACGAAAAACATTTAAATCTATCCATGGTCTGATATGGGGCTCGAAGTCAAATGTCTCATGCACTATGCACACATACCGTCTCTTGTCCCTTGGGATACCTTAGATAACACCAAGATGGCTCTGTACTCTGTCCACTTGGTACCACTATAGGATATTCATATGGATTCCTACCAAAAAATGCTCAACCTCTATAGTTCTCAACTCCACAACATCTTCGTGCCACTAATAAAATTGATATGATCTCAATCTCACCATCCATAACTGTAGGTCATCGATGACTCACCTGTAGTAGGTGGTATCTCCCAAGCGTGATCTATTATTAGAACCCACGGGCTCCTAGCCCATACAGGATGGATCATATAATAATATAACTCATTGAACACCAAGTGGGACTCCAATCGTGATATGATCCCATGCCCAAATATGTAACAGGGTCGCAGGACTTAGGATCCTCATCCCTCTGTAGGCTATAAAGTGTAAATCTCTGTATAAGTGGGCCAGTATGCACTGACCCTAGATTAAGACCTCCCCATCCATAAAATGGTGTAAAAATCCAATCAATCCAATCTAGAAATGTGTACTAGTCTTATCAAGCAGTAAGTAGCTTCTGATAAGAGCCATAAGATATACTAGAATCCATGTAAGCCTTCTAGTCTCGAAACATCTATATAGATACACTACCATACCTTGTCGGGGTATATCCTCTCGCAAGAAAAAATCCTAGATGTGTCCTAGAATTTCGGCCATGGTTCCCATCATACAAAACCAAACTACCTTGGATCGACACTCAAAGAATTTGATAAACATCCTTGAGAGTCATATTCATTTCTCTAGTGGGTAGCCAAAAAATATGGCTCTCACTATGCCATCTCTCTGCTAAGATAGTCAGTAGGGTATGATCCAGTATAATGTGAGGAAGATGTGTAATGTAAGACAAGCTTGTGGCCTCAAGCACGAAAATACAACCCTGTTGATTACATCGGGTGAAGATCATCTCGTATACCTACAGATGTCCGTGGCACTCCCATACATCCAAAGTCCATGGTCTCTCATGCAGATCACCCTAAACATAAGAAATTGACATCATTTCTTCTAAATATTCTTCTGAACTCTTCTAAGCACTCATATATCCTTCTATTCACTTCTCAAAATCTTCTAAAATCTTCTAAGGACTTCTAAAAGGCTAGAATCTACACTAGCGCACTTCCTTATGTGTTAGAACATATCCTTTCATTCTAGCACACCTCAGGCTACACCAATGCATGTATTCACATGACAATGCATTTTACGCTAACGTACCTCTTTTAACACTCATGCCCTTATTCACAAGCTAGCGCATTTCACACTAGTGTGTGAGATGACCTAATACAAAAATAGTTTAATGCAAGTGCCCTTAGTTTCATGCTAGTTCGTGGCATTCACGCTAGTGCATCTAATGCCACACTAGCATGTCTAAAGACGTGTGCTAACATTAACCCAACAAACTCTAAAGCTAAAAATAGGAATTTAATGCACTCAAACTCAAAAACATTTGTGTTACTTACTAGGGCTCTGTCTGTTGGAGGTCTTCCATACTCTCAAACTCGGTCAACATGATGTGTGCAACCCTGGATTCGTGCCATCTCTCTCAAAAATCAGAAAAAAAAACTCTCTCAAAAAGGCAATTGAGTATACTAGCACAAATGGGTCGCGATGGATTTTACCCCTCCCACCCTGCTATTTATACCCTCATAGCCCTAATTATTCATTTTTCTTGTCTCCCAGGGGCCAAATTACTAACTTGTTCCTCTATTTTCTTCCTGCCACGTATTGGTGTTCTGTCTTGATGATTATTTTAATTAGATGGTCATTTTTACTATTTTTTTGTCTCATTGAGTCATATTTTTTCTTCCCAGTGCCCTTTTCTTCTCCACAGGGCATACTTTTTCTTTTTGATGCTTTGTAACACCCACATTTTTCTTACACAAAACCCAAGATAAAATTCAATAATTAGCTAGGAAAATTATGGAATATATTTAAAAAAAAGGTTGCAATGAGATAATCTCCAAGTAGATTTAATTAATTCACGATTAATACTTTCCTCTTAATCATAAGGTTGTCGTAATTAAAATTAACAATTAATTAATATTTTTTTCAGTCATTTTGGGCTATAATCCCCTTCTATTTTATTTAACTTATCCTTATAATTCTAATGTCAATTATTTATCTAATACCATAAAGCTAAAGTCTAATTTACCCTAATCATATAATTAAGTTCAAATAATTTTAATCCCTATTAAAACATTATCCACTTGGATGCAAACATCAGATAATTTAAAACATGAGACTTATACCTCAATCTTCTCACATGAGAAAGTCATGTCCTGAAAATAATCAAACTTGTCCTTCAAAAACTCAGTTGGTTCACCTATAAAATATCCTCATAAAAATAAAAACCATATACCATTGGAAATATATATATTTAATTCATATAACATTTTATATTTCCTTCCAACTCTAATTGGAAGTCCTTCAATTAGATCAATCTCTGCAATTTCTCATTCAGGCTTCCAAGGCTCAAGAACTAGTCTTGAGACCAACTTGCTCCATCACCTCCAAAGTCACTTGAAATATTTAAAAAACATGTAAAACCATTATAAATGTTGTATAAGAAATCATAAACCTCTAACAAACATGAATAAACTCAAAATAATCACCAAACCTCATGAAGTTACTCAAGACCATGTTTAACCAAACATCTTGTAGAATTGAACTTTAAGGAAAAAATCATAACTTACTCATCCCTTATCTAAAAATATATTTTTTATATTTTATTAGAAGTATCTTGGACCTAGGATCATGAAAAAACTTAAACCAAGTCAAAACTTCACTTGTAGCTCCTGTAAATGTATTTTTACCACAAGCAACTCCAAACTGTCCTAAAAACTAGTCCTCATAAACAGGGCACACTTTGTACCTTAATGTATCAAAAATTATCTAAAACTATCATGGGCATGTATTATAATTAGTAGGATAAATACAATGTTAGTTTTATTCCATACCATTTTTGGACAACTTTTCCAAAAACTATACATCTTAAGAAACTTTCCTTTTTGAGTGGGGTCCATAAAAATCCACATGGTCTACCATAACTTTATGGAAGTATGGAGGATTCATCTACCAACATCCAATCATAAATTTTGCAAAACTAATCAAAACAGGCTCAGTATAATCAATTTCCTATAAGTCTCTTTGAGCTAGGGTTTAACTAGGGTTTCAAAGCAACTTATATTCTTAACGATCCTTCATAAAAATGTGAGAATAAAACGGCCTCATTAATTTTCTAAAATATTATTATATCTATGGGAAAATATCCCCCAAAACAACTATGTCCCATATAAATCACATGTTATCCAATTTTACCCCCCTCAGGTGAAATTGGACCGCAGGGAGTTTGCATTAAGAGGTTACAGTAGGACCTGCCAGTGGATAAAATGGAAAATTTTGACAATTCACCCAAAAAACACTTCCATGCTCTACACATCTCCTTATGTGTCTGGGGTATTTAATGTACTAGAGTAGGTTAGATGAATATTTTAAAAAAATGTCTTGAATGCTTAAGAACTAACCAAGATGATGTAAAAATGTACACCGAGCTACTTCAAAAGGGGCCGAGTTGGTACGAGCATCACTGAGATATTTATGGAGGATCGAGCTCATGTCATTATGGATGAGTTATCTTAACTCCAAATTCCTTTCGAGATGTTTAATTATGAGGAGACTCATTTGTTCACTTCTACACATCAAGCTGATTGATATACATGGAAAGAGCTCTTAATCCAAGTCAAGGAATGAAAAGTTTCATGATGGTTCTGAATGAGAGGATTGAGTTGCTTTTAATGGGTGAGGTGACTATTTCATACACATCAAGTTTTTCCATATGAAGACTATGTTGTGCAACAAGTGGTCAAAGTGGAATACTTGAGTCACAGATTCATGAATGAAATAGGTTGGAGAGTGCATGAGGATTCAATAAAAAAGCTTTAAGTGGCACAAAGCAATGACTAATTCAATGTTAAAGTCTCAGCACTAAAGAAATGTTGACATTCAAAAGTACATAGCTCTTTGGAATGAAGGAACCCAAGTTCACAGGTGTAAGAAAGATCTTTTATCAATCTATTGGAAGTGACGAGTTGTAAAGAACTCGAGAACAAGTCATGAGGGATATATTTGAAAGGACGAGTTACAGACCAATGACTGAGCCCCTTTTTCAGTAAAGACCGGGCTTTTGCAAGAGTGGATCCTAAACCGAGCTATGCATGCATTCATAAAGTTCACGTGTTAGGTAAGGTAACACGTGTTGAGGAAGGCCAGCTCCATGAGCAAGGAAAAACAAATAGAAAGTTTGAGTTGACATCAAAGATGTAGAAGCTTGCTGAGCTATTGATATTCCTTGAAATGTCGAGTTGCTTAGTGAAAGAAAATCGATGACGCTAAACAAGGATACACTGAGTCATCCAAAAGGAGGTGGGTGTGACCAAATGGAAATTATTGAAGAGATGAGTTGGTTTTGCAAAGGAATAATCATATAGGTTAGAGGGGACATTGTAATGGATATGGAGCCGAACTTGGGCCAAACGTGAGGGACCATGGAAGGACTCGGTGACCAAGTTAGGTCATGGAAAAACCATTATGGCCAGAGTGGAAATAAATGGCCCAAAGAGCCAAATTGATTTGGGCCACTTGGGTGTGAAAAATATCAATTCACAACACATAAGGGATTGTGGAGAAGGCCTGAGTTGTGGGAACTTGAGATCAAGCTGACATAGACCTTGGTATGTGTAGTGGTGGAAGGAACCGAAATGGCTATGGAGCGGATGAATTGTTGGAAATGGATAGGAGGTTGGAGGCTCATGTTATTCAAAAGTTGGAAGGAAATGATCTGAGTGGCCCAAGAACATTTGGGCCTAACATAACTGAAACACCCGCGTAGTGCAATGCAGATATGGTGGGGATAAACAACCCATATGGCCCGATCAGTGAAGGACGAGAGAGCTAGTTAGGTCCACGGAGGTGCAAGAGGACCTCAAATCAGTTGAGGCAAGGTTGAGTGACCCAAGTAGAATGGTTCATGAAGGGAAGGAGTTCCCTCTTAGATATGGGAGACATAATGCATTGCAAAGAGGACATAAGTTGGTGCAGATGAAAAGATGTTTGGGTAAACTGAGGTTCCTTTAAATTCAGGAAAAATGGGTCGTTTCGTGCAAAAATTGTGGATGATATCAAGGTTAGTGCCAAGTTGGAATTATATGTGACACCAAGTGAGTCGGTTAGGAATCGATGGTGGTGTAAAAATGGGTATCCCAATGTGTAACGTGGCAATGTGGCTCGATGTATTGGAGTTGGTGAGATGGAGATTTAGAAGGAGGTAATCGTTACAAACAGTAAGTTGAATGCCCAACATAGGAATAAGTGGCAGTGTAAAAAAGGAAATAGATCAACACCTAAAGAAACCAAGGAACCCGTGAGGTAGTGTGAGGGAGGATGCAACTGGGCCGAGCTAGCCAAGCTAGCAATACAATGGTTTAAAACAATACACACTCCTTCTCTCACACAAAGCATAAGGAAGACATGGTGGGCCTAAAGCTGAATTTTAATTTCCAAGATTATTTTCAAATCATGATGAAAAATGTTATGAGGGAGGGAAAATATTTAAAATGTTGATTTCTAACCACTGAATTAATTATAACTCCCATGGAACAAGATAACCAGGTAATTTCCTGAAATATCTACCTGCGATCAGAAGATCATAACTTGAGTAATTCTTAACATAATCACAAAAAATTGGTTTTGTTGGAATTTTGGTTCTAAGACCTTCACACAAAAATCAAGAAATACAGAAATTGATGAAGATCTTATGGTGAATCTTAAGTAAAATGATCCCAGTATAGTTTAGTTGTTGGATAGTGGTTGGAGAGGCATTTAAAGAGCATGGGTAATCACTCTTTCACTGTTGCAGGATATAGAACACCTTAAGATTTATTTTTCAGGTCAAAACTCATCAACTACACTCATTTATATTGACTTGAAATTGATTGAAAAGTGGATTTTGGTAATTGCATCCTCTCTCTCTCTCTCTCTCTCTCTCTCCTCCTAGAATTCTATAAATTAAAGTGTTAGGCTCATTGTAAATGGGGATTATTTGAGTAGAAACAATATGCCCATTTTGTTTTGTGAAGCCAGTGTGTTATAAGCCTTTGTAGTGGAATGTTTGCATGGTGATCCAGTCATTTATGTTGTAAAATTTTGAATTGTGCATATCAATGAAGCAATAGATGCATGTTTGTGGATGTATCTTCCCTTGCTACGTTTGTTTTAATTTGTCTTTCCTCTTCAATATGATTGCATATATACTATGTCTAATCCATGCTCTTGCAAGGATTTATTATTATTATGTGTGCATGGAAATTTTATGGTGAATGTTGTTATTATATTGTGGAGAACTGTTATCACCCTCTCAAATCGACATTTTTCTTCTATTTTTCACACATTTCATATTTTTCTCATACCCTTATTTTGGTGCATCACCTCTGTAGTGTATATTTATGTTATTCTCATGCTCTTTCTCTCTCTCCCTTGTCCATTATAAGTGATATATTAGGGGTAGTAATTCATTTTATTTCAGTAGAGTTAGGTTGCACTAAATTAGGAAGAGGAACTAACCTTCTCTGGAGGTCTATCTCAAGTAGAAAGTCCCACAACTTGGAGATAGTACCCATGTTATCCAGTTACACCGTGATGCTTAGAGTGATCAAACTAGAAATCTGATGCAATATCCAAAAGGTTCTGTGATTCGGTGATAACAGGTATATCCTAACTAGTGGGTGTTTGAGCTTTATAGTGGAGTGGGTGCTCTAAGGACCCCTGGGTTCTCACCACATGGTGAAGTTACTTCGTGAATGTTATTTTTGGCAATTGGGTCTTATAATTGATAATTTATATCCATTTAGACAATAGTTCTCAAAATTACAGGTCATCTTTTCTCCCTTATCAGATTTTCTACCTTGTAAAGACACTTGTCTATAAAACAACTAGAATGTGTTCACTGTGATTATGATTTTCCTCTCATTGGATTCTCTCTTCTATTAAGTATTCATGCTTATCATGGAATACTCAATAATAATTAATTACTAAATGATCTGAATAAGTAGTTAGTATGCTTCAAAAGTTTTTCACAGGTAGCATTATGATTTAAGATCGCGTAAATGGGTTTAGCGTGGCCTATAATTTGTAACTTTCCTATCAATGAACTCCAATGCTTATGTAATTTGAGAGATAATTGTGCACATATGCCTTGATTTCTTTACCGTAAACCAGGTTTGTACGGAATATCTACAATTTGATCTTTTGAGGAGTGATCAGCTCAGCCCACAAGGCTGATGCCACCAATAAATTTGTATTTGAAGTCCTTTGTATTCATCGAGTCCTCAATGGTACTCCTTGAAGATCCTCAAAAGATTCCTTTTTGTGGAATTCAAACCTACCCATTACCTTAGAGGGTCTAAAACATTTGTCAAAGCAAGGTGAGCCAACCCCGAAAACAGATACCATGTATGTTATACAACCAATTCAGGTATCTTTTGTAGCCAAGGAAAGTTTAGAGTGTTGTCAGAGAACTTGAATTAGTCGAGGGAACACCAGAATCTAGGCAGTAAAAATACCTTTATCAGAAGTCCAAGATTATGGCCTTGTTTGCTTCCTTAGAAATAGACAAATGCCTATTGTCTAAGGTTGGTGAAATATTTAATGGATGTTAGGATCCACTTATGTATGAAGATTTAATGTGGATTGATTACTCGTCCGTGTTTGTTTCCAATCCCCAGTGCATGGATGATTCTGTTTAAAGAGTATGGGGTGGAGTGGAAGAGATTGAGTAGGTTTTACTTTACCATGTAAAGAATACTTGCATATCCGTCAGCATCTCTTTGAGTCCTCTATTCATAGAATATTGTTTTTTTTCCAACTGCTAAGAGGTTGCAAGTTTGTAGTAACCATATTTCATGATCCTTGATAGGATATGTTGTTCTTGGAAGGTAAAGTGATTCATTCCCGCTCCTCCATCATGAAACTGCATGCAAACAATTTCTCTATCTGATCCATTTTGATACATCTCACGAGAACACCATTCAAAATATTTCAAGTTCCTAGCATTCCATCATATAAAAACAAAGAGAATGGAATGAAGTATCGAAATAACTCCTTTTATCTTTACTTAAACACTTGGGGTAATTGTCCTATTATATCGGAGAAATTTGACTACATTATGAGTCTAATAGATGAGTAAACAAGGAATCAAATGATTATTCTTTGAGTCATAGCTGGAACACTAAAATAATTTAGTCTTGCTCATGTTTTTGGTTTGAACCCATCCATGCGGCCCTCACATAAAACACAAGTACGTCGACTGCATCGAGATCTGAAATCACGTCGGATTATTGTACCTTGAATGACATGCACATGTCGATAGAAGATTACCTTGGCATATCAGAACTAGTCCATTTTTGCAGAACATTTAGGTACTTTGTCAAGGAGAAGTGTATGTCACACCAGCACGTGAAACTAGTAGATTCGGAACGCCTGCGGTGAATTTCCTTTTGATACCAAATTTCTGACACCGGCTTCAAGATTCGTGTGAAAACCAATGCGTAAATTTTTCTCAATACAATGATGCAAAACATGCACCTCATAATCCATCCTAGATAATGGTCGTAAAAATCGTAATAGGTTGTTCCAGTGACCTTTTTGCGGCGACATCTCGGTACCAAGTATGGTCGGAGATTATGGCGGCGCCACAGGCCGCTGCTCAAACTGCAGCAAGTACTGCACCTACAAGGTAGGCTATAATATTTTGTGAAATAAGGATTCAGTAATGAGCACCCTCTGAGCTCTATGATATTACTTTATTTATAGATTCAAAGCTACCTTTTCGAGCTCATCAATTGTGTCTGTTGTATTTGGTCCATGCTCACATTCTCTCAACATCAGTGTTAATGGTTCAGACCAAGTTTTTGTGGGCGGTCAAAATTTGGGGATGGGGAATCTTCTTACCTTCGTTGATCCCTTCCTAAGAATCTTTGAAGTGTCCTTCTTGTGAATATGTTTGAAATGAAAATGCAAGGATCGTCCATCCAAATATTTCTGTCGTCAAGGGTTCATAGATCCTTCCTTAGATGACAATACTGGAAATAGGAGATGGCCTTTGTGTGCTATCAAACCATGCCACTTCTTAGGATTGAGAGAGACGATCGAGTTTTACTCGACACCTTTCATTTTGTAACCCTTAGATGGATCAATAGATGATGAACGAAGTCATTTTTTGAAATATATTGCGATGGTCATCCAAACAGATGAGATCAATGTTTTTGATTAGTGGGACTTGACAGTCTCCACTTCTGTCCATGTCTCTCCGAAAGTATTTTGCTCTTGAAACGAGCTTTTGTGAATGAACCAAATCAAATTGAATCCAGTATTGCATAGTGATGACAACCCTCGCCGTTTACAATATTCGTACAATTGCATGACTCTCATAAGGGAAGCTCCTCACTCCTCCTACGTCATCCCCACATCTAGCCAAGTTTCTAATTCTTGATGGAATGTAACATTCCGATCATATTGAAGCTTAAAATAATGCTTAACTAGTATCGAAGCTGTTGATACAAAATCTCTGCTAAACTTGGTTTTGCACCCCTGGAAATATTCTTCAATTACGTCTGCAATACATGGGCCTAAATACACCAGCAAGAGGGAAATTAAAATTTTTCATGACATGCTACGTGGCTCAAACAAGATGAAATGGCTTCTTGCAATCTGCTACTTGGTCATTTTTGATATCCATTGACTGGGTGTCCCCATTGAAGTCTTTAAGCAAGGATTGAAACTTGGCAATATATACATATTTAATATATGCAGATGCAAATTAAATCTGCTAGTGTAAAATATAAATATATGAGGTGCTACCCTTATTTCGTAGTTTTCCTTTATGGGAGAAAATCTGTATATTTGGAACATGTGGGACTAAAATCCCCAAATTATGATTAGAATTTATAATCACGATCACTCCCACTCCTTTTGTATATTGGAAGATTAGTGAATTACCAAGTGATTAAGAGGTGTTAATGCCTTAATCAACCACTTAGGATGTCATAACAGGAGGCTAGGATAAGAATTTTGAACCTTTCATTGAGATAAATGTGCAGGTGAATCGCTGTGATTTTGAGTGGTTGGAAGAGGGGTAATGAGTCAAATTACTGAGGGTATATTGACTTAAACAAGGCCAAAATATCTGCTGTAGGTGGTAGTCTAATGAACGCTAATTTTTTGTTTTGTCAATGAGCCCTCATTTAGACTTATGATTCAAACCGTAATGTGGCATCTTGAATGTTTTATTAGATACAGGTAATAAAAAAAGTGTTGTTGAATTGGCTAAAGTGGTAGGAAAATGTTAGTTAATTAGCATGAACCACTAGTTATAATGGATTTGGTAACAATGAGAGTGATGTAATCCCCCATTGCGGTTTGACTCCCGCAATAAGATTGACATCCTTGTAGAATGTTAGGTGTCTAACGTCGAATTCCCCCGTTTGAGCTTTCATTTCGATCGTTAGGTGACTTCACTTCAAACATAGATTGCAAAGCATAAAATAGGCATAAATTTTTCTTGTTTCGTTTTGTCAGGATTAAGGATTCGTTCGGACGTAACTGTGTAGTGTTGTCGCCGGGTGATCTTTTGTAACGTCACATTTGAAGATTCTTCTCGTGATCTTATCATGATTACTGATCAATGGAATAGGAGAAAATGAGTCAGAACGGAGTGTGAAACCCTTAGGCATATTTGAGAATGAATAAGATACCTAGGGATTCGAACAAAGTGGTTGTTTATTAAAAAAAGAGAGGATTTATCTCTCACCTGGAAGATAAATTATTACCAAATCTTTGGTAATAAATTTTTGTGTATAAGAAAAGAGGATTTTGGGAGGCACCATTTTAGAGGGGACTGAATATTTTATTTAATGTGTTTGACTACGTATTGATGAGGAACCAAGGTGACGTGTTGCCAATACCTCAAATTCCTTCATTGTTGGTCTCCTACCCCCTTTTGTTTGTTGTGTTACAATTTCCTGCAAAAAATCAAAACAATACCTATCTAGAACTGTGGCTATATTAACGACATCAAGACAATAAAATACACATATAAATATCAATTCATATCATCAACTATCATAACTAAATCATCACTAAAATAAAGTAATTTCACTAATTGTTCACAATTTCAAATATTTCAATTCTATCAATTCATCAATTAGCAATAAGATCACAATGCTAACTAAATCATCTAACAAAATCTGTATACTAAAATCCAATGAGTCAGTACATATATAAAGTAGTAACTCTAGATCATTGTCAAATACGGATATGTCAATCCATGCATGTAATCCATCATATAAGTTACATCATGTCAAAAGTCTAAAACATCCATACTTTATATCAAATAGGCTAATCAAATATAGTAATTTCCTTCTATCAATGTCTAAAGATCCAATATGATAACAATGTCTATGGATCCAATCCAAAGTAAGCCAAAATCATAGTAAGATCAATGTCGAATAGGAGTGGGCACTACACAATTTTTATCAGTATACCACACACATCGACATTCTTCTATATCATATTCTTCCCAAAATTTCAAAAAAGTTAAAAAAATCACAAACATCATTAAAAAAAAAAAAAATTGAGTAAAATTTAAAAAATCCAAGACACTAGTAAAATTCAAAAAATCCCAAACATTGGTAGAATTCAAAAAATCCATTTCTTTTTGTAAAATTCACAAAATCCAAAAGATAGGTAAAATTTTAAAAATTCCACAAATTTTTTAACTACAACATTTCAACAACCATATCTTTCATAGGACACAATGTCCTCAAACATTGAAAATTAACCTATAAAACATCTTTCTTGGGTTCTCACCTATTCATGTGCACAACTTGCAAATTGTTTTGATCTACCTGCATTAACAAAGATGGTTTTCTTACAATGTCTATATTCCCTTGCATAAGTAGTTGCTTGGGGCAGTTTCATAGTTTACGATTGATTTTTCATAGGACTTCTACAAACTCTATTTATTCACGTTGCATGTATCCTTGCTTGGGGTGCCATTTTTAACTCTTTTCATATAACTCAAAATTTGGGAGTTGAAGCTCGATAGCAGAAACATTGGTACAACTGTCTTGAATGTTGTTTGTTTGAGAATGTTTATGTATGCTTGTTTATTTGTTTATGTTCTTGTTTACTTTATCATACAACATTACATTATGTATGTTGCTTTGAGTTAGTCCTTTTGCAATGCACAAATATTAGTATTATGGATTTTCATGTCATTCTACACTTTTGTTGCATGCTCATATTAAATAAAACGTTTCTCCTGGACAAAGGGTTTGTTAATCATGTAGCAATATGATGATGAAAAGTTATTCCTAAGCCAACCAAAATTATTGTTATCTGCATGTGCGAGTTTCATTCTATCTAATTTTTCTACCAATCATATTCCACATTTTCTTGATTCTCCCAATGGTTGACCCTGGCCATTTTGAATCTCTTTCATCACTATCAAAATTTTCTTCCATAACACTTGGGGCAATAGGGATTATATTTATCCCCCCTTGTTTCTCCCATCCATTGAGACACAAACTTTCCTTTTACAATTAATCAAATTGAACACTAGTTTACGAGGCTCGTTTCACATCTTATTTTTCCTTCTTATTTTCGATCATCGATCGACGTATTCCATCACCCCATTAACACTCGAGGGGGAATCCTTCACTCTACTAATTTTCTTCTACTTCTTCAAAATTTAATTGTCTGTAATTGTCTATTATCTTTGAAGTGGCGTCGCTTGTATTATGTCACACTAACAAGGGGAAAATGTAGACACCTAACATCTGACTACGTAGTTTTGATACTAAAATTGCACTAATTGTCTTCTTTCATGTCATTTCTATTATAATTAGTGATTTCCCTCTAATTAACTAACATTCCCCTCCATTTTGATCAATTGATAAAACTTTGTTAATTAACTAGCCTTTCCCCATTCTAGATGCCAATTAATGACACTTCATTAGTTATAATCGTCCTTCAATTAATTAACTAATTATTAGTTAATTAATACTTTTTAATATTCTATTTAACCAATAAATCTTCTTATTGGTTAAATCCCCCTTTGAAATCCTCAAAATTCTATCAATTCCCTTCTAAATCACCTCCAAATAGATTTTAAAGCTTATCTTGGCATATTAATTAATCCTAGTGGATTAATTAAATCATCTTCAACTCTAATGAGTTGCTAATCACTAATTAATCCATTATAATAATGATTATCCATTCTAATTCTACTTTATCTTTATCCCACATTCACTAGGTTTCTGTCTTCTCCCAAATTGGAAAGCTATATAAAGAACCTAGTACCCCCCTTCACACCTTACACCTCATTTTTTCTAGTGATATTACATACACATGATAAGGGCATTTCTACTTGGAATAACTCATTGATCTTGCATCCATTATCCTCACAAAAGAGTAGTAAAATAAGATCCAAACATGGCCACTAAGCCATTTTGGTGAGATTCTTTCATCTACATGGAGATAACATTCTTTTGATTTATAATGAAATAGATACGTTCATCATACTGAGTAATCACGCATACAAAGCACATTCGAATTTCAAAGGGATTGCTTAGAATTTAATTTTGGATGCATTTAGATTAGATTTATCTTTCAAGCTTTATCATGATGTTTTTGTTAAATTAACTTAGTTATAGGGATTACTTGGTGTTAATTCCTAGTTGTTATCTTAGCCTACTTTTACATGCATACAATTTCTTTAGATTTTAGTGGCATCCCAAACTGTATTGTTTTGAAAAGAAAAGAAAATTACTTTTTGAATGTGGCCAAAATAGGTGTAAGTAAGTGTAAAGGAAAATGAAACTGAAGGCTCACAAATCTTTAATAATTAACAATATTGATATTTTTTGAGAATAGTGGCTCCACACAGCCTCTTACATATTTTCTTCTCAACAAAAACTAGTGTACACATCTTAATGGAGTGTTTTTAAATTTTCATATAGGGAAAACTAATCGAAGATAATGTTAATGTTTGTTTTTTCTAATGTTTTGTGTGTCTTAATTAGTCCATCCTAATAGGATATATTTTTATTGTTTCTAAATTAGGGTTTATTAATGTTAAATTTGTGCCATTGTGGGTGATTTCATGACTTTTTAGATTGCTAATTCAATAAGGTGAGAAATACTTTGTGGTTGTGACAAGATTTAAACATATGCAATCTTTGGTGGTGAAGGAGACTCTGCGAATGCATCTCCCTATTCCCCTTCTTTTTTGGGCTTCCTCTCTACCCAAGACACCAACTTGGATGATGGAATGTTTTGTGTTTTGGAGGCTACCACTGCCATGGTCGACATGTGGTTTTATCACACATGACCAATTTTTTTGGATTATGCTGAGTAATTTCCAAAAAATGTGTTTTTAGGTCAATAGGTGACCGATTTGATCAGTTCATCATTGCTAACATGTTTTTAGCTTGTGCTTAAAAATAGCTTTGAAATAGGGTGTGGGAATCTCTCAAAGCATTGTGAAGAAGGGAGTTTGGTTAGATGTTTAAAGTGTAACTACCTTGGAAAATATATTTGCGGAATGTGGAAACATGTGACCTATTCGACAAAATTCCTGAAAGATATGTGGTCTGAGGGATTGCAATTGTTGTAGGATATTCAAATAAATCAGTATGTTGAAAAGGCCTTAGAACCTTTCAAATTGTCAGGTTTAAATCCATAGGACAAAACCTTTTCTAGTATCCTCTCAACCTATATTAAAATGGGAGGTTTAAAATATATTCTTTTCCTCCTCAAGAATGAACATATTCTTGTGTTGTTAAATTCCTAGCAACACCTGATTATTTGTGAAAGTGGAGTGTTTCTAGCATGTGTTTAACTTTGGAGACTGTTTACACTTGTTTATGTTTTTTAACTATAAATGATTAGTATTTTCATAGATTTCTTTGTAAGTTTCTTGTTTTCTAAAATAACTCCCATGCTATTTTGACAACTTCACTTGAGTTAAGGACTCGAGTGTTTTTTGTGTGAAAAGTTATGGAATTCAGTGTTTTGTGAAAATTTAGAACCTAGTGTTTTGCAGGTTTCAATTTTTTTAGAACAAATCCTAACTACTTTATGACATTACAAAGATAAGATAGTGTTCCATGAAGTTCAAGTTAAAAAGTTAATCTTTTGCGGAAGTTGGAAATTAGTCTTCCATAGAAGTCAAAAATTAGTTTTCTGCAAAGTTTGAAGAAAATTAGTGTTCTATGGAGTTTGAAGAAAATTGGCATTCCATAGGTTTTTAAGTCTAAGTAGCAAAGGAAATCTACACAATGTTAAGAAGTCCATGAAACACATACTCACCCAGGGAAAAGGGTAAAATTGAAAAAGTTACAGAATGAAGAAAAATTGTGATATAAAGAACGTTCATGGTACAATGGTTAAAGGTTATGTGACATTACAGAGTAAAGTGGAGAGAAGGAAAATGAAATACCATGGAACAAGGAATCCACATAACAAGAGAAAATTTTGTGTAATACATAAGAATCTGTGAAATGCAGTATACTCCACATAATGAAGAACAACAAGTCTGCAGATCATGTAAAAGATGTTGAAGGCTGCATAAGACCATGGAAGTCAAAGGAAGGCCATGGATCATAACAAAAACATCAAAATTCCATGAAATATGGGATCAAGGTTGTAAAATATTAGAATTCTATGAAGCACTAAAAAATGCTTATCTAATTTGAACTAGGTGCCCAACCTCTCCAACAACTAGAATGTAATGATGAATGATGCCCATACTTGGCCTACAAAATAAATGGAGTATAATGTCAAGATTCCATGTTTATCTACAAAATAAATGGAGAGTGGTACTTGATGGCTGACTCTTTTAATTGGCACAATTTGATCTTCTCCCTCTTTCTTCTATTTATCTCTATAAAAAGGAATTATTATCACACAAAAGTAGCACCCTAATTTGATCATGAAAGATCAGGACTTTGAGATAACATGCAATTTTTTCGAAGTGTGGGACCTTTCAATCTTGAGAAAAATCTCTAGAGAAGGCTGGTTGCTCTACTTATTCTAATTCTAATACTACTCCTACAACTCTAAAAGGCAACTAAACTAGGCCTAAACTACTCGTTTACAAGGACCAGAGTTAGAGAAATTCATGGAAATGAAATCCTAAGACAAAAAAGAAGTGATAACACCAAGAAATGGGGATAGACATTCTCAATGAGGGAAAAATGGGATAAAATGGTGAAGGAGAGAGAATACATATGTTCCATAGACCCAAAACTACATTTTACCTTCATTTCTCACATAGAAAACATTAAAAAGCGAACATGCAAAGGAGAAATGTATGCACAACACACCATAGTAATAATGGAGAAAAAAGAATGCAACAAAAAAAAACTAGAGTAGAGAAATAACCACAAAACTTGATTTTATTTCCATCAAAGTATGCATTGTACATTAATTTTGAATTAAAAGGAAAAAGAACACATCACATGAGCCAAATTTGAGGTATGTAACTCCATGGAAGATAGGAAAATATTTTGTCATGGTACCCATGCATTATGAAGTGTCCAACTCTACAAATGAGGTGATTTTTCAAATATATAGAACATGAGAGAGAAAGAAGGGGGAAAGAGAGGCAAATTCACTTTTTAACTAACCACCCATGAACGAAAAAATGTCATCATGTTTTAGGTCCACACATGGGTATCCTTCCCTTTTTCCTGTACACGCCTTCAACTCTCTATAGTAGTAGCATGGGCACCCATAAACAATAAATTCTAGTGGTTGAAGTGCTTGGAAGTAAAATTTTCCATCCTAAACATATGTTTTCCATTTTATACAGAAAAACAACATCATTTTATTCATTGGTTGACACTATAATGAATACCTCAATGAGACGGTTCCAATGCCATATCTTGTTTGTGAGATTTGGTGCTCTGGAGGTCGAGATATGGCCATGTAGATATTTGGGGGTTGTGTGGAACACGGGTTCCAGATTTAATACACATTCCACATTTATAAAAATATTTCTCTTTTATAATTTAATCTTATACCCTTTGTCATTTATATTTTTACCCCCCAAATCCTTTGTAAATTGGAAATCACGGTTCATGCGGGGTCCTCAAAATTTCAACTTAACTGACGTGTGCTTCATGAGTCACTTCAGTCAAATCGGGGCCCGAAACTTGGGGAATCTGACATACAATGAACTCCCTAGCCTCCAACTCTATGCTTCCTGCAAAATGCTGACTGAACACTCTGCGGGTAAAATTTTCCCGCATCTTTGGATCGGTAAAAGCACTAAAGCCCTCCCAACCCACATTCCAGGGAACGAAGGAAAAAGTTCCTGGGTCTTCCTCGAACTCAGGTCGATCCCCACAGCCTTGTTTGTAACTTCAATTTTTCCAAAACCCGCACTTTGCCGATCCGCGCCCACTTTCAAGAAAGGCTGTAACAAGAGGGAACACAATGACTAGAGAAACCCAACCCTGCAGGGAACTTATTCTCCATGGGATCCTTGTGCTCAATTTTCAAGTCTCACAACCCTCATCCTTAGCGAATCGACAATGTCAACCGTATGGAAGTGTGATTTTCTTCATGAGTGGTCTCTCAAGGCCCTGAAATAGACCGTTGTTGACTAAAAAGGCAACAACGACCTTAAAAGAGATGAAGATGCATTGAGTATGCATTACATATTGATGCAGTGTTTTAATGGTACCGGTGCCATGAACTGACTACTTCCACTCGCATTAGTTCCATCTAATGCCCTTATTAAACCACAATACATTATAACATCAATGCCCCAAGATTCATGTTTTTCAATTTTTCCATTAAGATCCTAGATTTTATTCCTTGGGTAGGAGCAGTTAGGAAAATACAAATTGAGTGACTTGCCCCAAAGAAAATTTTATCCAGTATTTCCTAATTTGAAACCCAGATTGACTATGTGCTTGAAACCCAATAAGATGTGAAAAAACATGAACCAAACACTCCCTTAGAGATTCTAAATGGACTGTAAGTATCCACTCAGAGTTGATGGACATGATTGTACCTGATTGGGTTCCTCTAGACGTTTTTCACCTTGAAGCTGTTATAAATACAAAATGGCTTATTCTACAGTTCTCCTAGTTGCTCAATGCTTGGGACCCACCCGATGTATATGATTCACCTTAGACATTCGATTTTTGACAACTGTCATTAGGGGCCATCTTCCTACTACATGAGAATGATCAGTAGCCTGAAGCATCCATTGGGCAATGGAGTCAGCCATGGTAAACAATGAAAATTTATCAAGAAACTTTGAAACTCACCCCTGAGCGCTACTTGAATCATTGGTGACAGGTTGAAGCTGACCTACTATTGTTTGAATCACTTTCTTTTGCATTTACAAACTTTTATGCACTACAGGTTTTGTGAGAGTGGAAAATTGTCTTGACACTATGTAAATATTCCACCTTCCTCAGGTCTGAGTGCTAACATCTATTTGATCTGCATACGTGAAAATGAAGCTTTGATGTTGGTTGGAAAATGCCCCAATGATTTCTTTGATCAAGTTTTGACTAGGAGAAACTTGTTGAGGTTGAATCATGACAAAGGATGAATTATTTGAAAATCAGGTTTGGTCCATGGATGCTGATTTGGAAAGACGCATTTTGAGTCACTGCTTGATAAAATTATGGTCGATCCCCAATGAGAACTGATCCATCTATACTGAAACAAAATTGCGAATATTGAGCAACTAATCCAGTTAGTGACTATGAATAATATATAAAAATTAGGAAGCATCATACATGCTCCAAGTGTAGTGAACATACATGCTTGAGTGAAGAAACAATCAATCATGTAATGTCGCTATAATGTTATGAAGAAACCTTACACATAGACTCTAATCGTTGAATTTAGATAGACAAAGGATATAAAATTGTCTGTGCCTACATAAAATGATGAGAGATTATACACACATAACCCTGAAATCCTCACCAATATGGAGACCATGCAACATTGATTTCCAGCTAATGGACATGAGGCATCTTATGTTGAAGTACATTGAAAAGTATCGCATCAAAAGATGAGAGCTTGGGGTTTCCACCCTATTCATCATATATCTAAACAGAAAAACACAAACAAATACTTATTCTGACATTTGGTTCCTGGTGTTGTAGTTGAACCTTGATCACATTGATTCTCTTCCTAACCATGAGTGTTGTACAATGAGCATGATTAGTGTACATGAAACATTTCACTTCTGCAAAATATTCCTTTGGTGTCTAGACTAGTCACGAATTTGTCTCATTGAATTTGGTATAAAAGGTACTCCAACGATTATCCCAAGAATATGCCCATTTTCTTGATACTCATTGACCCCAATGAACAAGGGTATCATGCTTATGTGACGAGACTACTAGAACTTGGATGGATTTTTCACTCACTAAGTTGATTTGGAGCATTGAAAATATTTCCCTAAATAGAGAGATGCAAAATTGACATCTTAGTGGCTGTTGATCCTTGCATTTGGTTCAGGTCTTCTTGTGATTACGTTTTTATTCCTTTGTTGGTATCCTGGATACCTCCAACTTAAAAGTACATGAAATAGTTCTAGACATGCAGAGAAGTCCATTAATCATTGCATTCTATCATAGCACCTTGCTGGGAATACATTCAACACATTATTCCTCATTAGTAATTGGGTGCCAGTATACATGTTCAGAGACCACTCATCGTATTTGTGGATCACTCCACACTCGATACGCCAATATTATTTTCCTTCTAAATTTTCTTGCCCTGTTAACGAGTGTTCATGCCCCTTTTGCATGCATAATTTGAACCATGCTCATCCTCTTATTCTGAATCATTATTTCCAATCTTCAACATATACCAAATTATGTTGCAATTCTGGTTGGAGAAGAGGTGGTAAATGCTTAGGGATGATCTGAATTCAAATCAACCATTTTTGGGAATAGATGTTTGATGCTGAGGGAACCTGATTTGATCACTTGGAGAAGCCAAATAGACCCTGCATCAACATGCCCCTCATTTATGGTGATTCTACTATCTCTAAGGGAAGAATTGTATTCAATAGGGATGTGCTTTATTCCATGCACCATCCTTTGAGCTTGATGCAATCTTCTCAGCTTGTGATGCAAATGTTAGAAAAATCTTGCAAAGACTGTTGCCCTTATAGATTGAATCAATACAACTAAGTCAACATCAAAGGATCTCGACATGCTAATAATTTTGAATGAAACACCTTAGTTTGTGAGTCTGTAATTGTTGAGGAAATTTTGTTAAATAAAGGCCCTTGTAAATATCTGTATGTTGCACAAAATCATGTGAATAACTCTCTGTAGCTGTATTTTTGCTGAGTTGAGTGTTCTTCCATGAGGCAGATGAAATTTATCTATCCTCCTATGAGAGGCAGTTGTGTAAGTTGTTTTCCCAGCTGATTCCACATGGAAATGGTATGTAAGAGAGAAACTGTTGTAGCCAATTTTTTGCTTTGCAAGTTTGAAAGATGAAACTACAAGTCTAATGGAAAAAATCTATATCCAGTCTGTGACATCATGAATACACCACAATGGTTACAAGAAATATCTTACAAGTATTGATCAATAACCATGAAGGCATTGATCTCCATTTCCATAGGATGTGTGGGAAATTGTAGAGAATTTTTCTACACCTAGCACTTAGATGGAGTAACATCTAACTACTGCAAATCTCAGTGGTCTGAGAACTACACTTTGAGGGAATGGAAGATCTCCTTGGAGAGACATGACTATCTTTTTTGGAAACATTCATCATAGCCATGGAAAGGTTTGTAAATGAGATAAGGGGCTACTTGAATCAGTGGCAGTCGAACTAGCTATAGTAAAAATTATGCCTGGGAAAGGATGAAATTCCACCAAGATCACAATCAAACTTGATGAAGATGAAGTGGTAAGGTGCACCAAACCTCAATTACTTCACCAGAGAGTTTTGAGAACTATGTGGAGCTGAAAGATTTAGCACCCTGGATTGAGGATTATTATTACTTTCTCAGACAACATGGGATTGGTCTCTCAAATGTGAGATCTCATGGTGAAAATATCTGAGGACAGAAGACCTCTTGAAGAATTGCTTAGAATTTTTCCTAGAAAATTTGATCCTTTTGTAGTGTTATCACCGAATCACAACACCCTATGGTTTGCACAAGTGTGTGTGCTTGAACTCACAGTGTGATTGGATAACATGGGTACTATCTCCAAGTTGTGGGACTTGCTACTTGAGATAGACCTCCAGAGAAAGCTGGTTCTTGCTCCTAAACTACCTGCCACAATCTACTCTAATGCAGGATAAGCTAACTGTTCTAATCTAAATTTCCAAGGGACCAGGGAGAGAGAATGCATAAAATGAAAGCCTACACTAAAGCGGTGATACACCAGAAAATGAGGGTGTGAGAGTAATCTCCAAATGTGTGAAATACAGAGGGAAAGTGCACACTAGAAGAGGTGATGACAGTTCACCATAATCTAGCAAAATGCATTCACAACAATATTCCAAGCATACACAATGTTAATGAATCCCTGCAAGAACATAATAATAGACACAATATTCTTGTAGAAAGATAAAAGGGGCAAGAAGAATGCAAGAAAAACACCAGCAGGGGAAGATACATCCACAAACTTGTATTTTATTGCTTCCTGGTATGCATAGTTCAGTCTATTACAAGATAAGGGCCTGGATCACCATGCAAGGAGTCCACTACAAGGGCCTGCAACACACTGGCTTCACAAAGCAATTTTGACAGAGCTTTGCTACCCAAAAAACTCTCTCCTTTACAATGAGCCCAACACTCCAATTTATAGAAAAATGAGAAGGAGAAGAGAAGGGGAAAATGGAAATCCCGAAATCTGTCCTTCAACCACCTATAAGAGGCATTAAATTGAGTGAAATGATGTGTATACATTACTTGCAAAAGGCTCCCCATACTGTCCCATGTGCTGCAGCAGAGAAGGAATGATGACCCATGCCTCTTAATTGCACTCCCAGCTACCAAATAAAACATTGTTCTGAACCCGGCCACGTTTTCTTAAAAATCATCAATCAATTTCTGATCAAATCCATGAATTTCTTGATTTATGTGCATCGGAGCTCGGAACCAAGATTCCAACGGTACCAATTTTGTGTGCGATTTCGTTGAGAAATGCAAAAGTTATGGCCTTCTGAGTGCGGGCAACTCTTTTGGGTCTGGCAGGCGTTTTTCTGTTATTTGACGGGAATGATCATTAATTAACTGGAGCCAAATATGTTTCTACTTAATTAGATATAATATATCCTCATTAAAAATAAGAAATCTAGTTTCTGTGGCGTATAGGACGTCGTGCTCGTTCCAGAAAGTCCAATTTTGTGAAAATCAGAGCTTGGAGTCAAAAGTTATGGCCGTTTGAAGTTTCGCACGGGTCAAATGTTGACTTTTCTCCTCTGCCTTCTGGCCATTTCGACTTTTCGCGTCCACGTGTCCCCCTTCGCATCCCACGCGGCATAGTGCTGAAGTGTTCCCATTTCGTCCCATGGGCTGTCCACGTCCCCTTTTCGCCAGTGACACGTTTCTGATTGGCTTTCAACTGTTCCATTCGGCTACGCGTCCCTCGCGTACCGTTTGTCCCGGCTTGATCCGGCCGGTTCGCGTACTTCGCGTACCTTCCGTTTCGCCCAACTGTTCGACGTCATTTCGGTCGTCCCGGTTCGCGTACTTTTGGCCCTGGCGTGTCCCAGACTGTTTTGGGCTGAAAAACTTGACTCCTGTTTCGGCTAAACCGGCCGGTTCGCAGTCTTTTCCGCGTACTCTTGTCCCGACTTGCCTCTCACAGTTAGCCAAATTTTTTCCATTCTTTCGGCCAATTCGGGCATTTCCGCGTCCCGCGCATCCTTTTGGCCCAGATGTCCCATTTGCTTTCGCGGGCCGCACTGGCGGCGTTTCGGCCGGTTCGCGCCCTTTTGTCCCGGCTGTCCCAAATGCTTCGAGGACTAGGACTTAGCCATTTTTCGTGATTTTTCCTGGCCCAGAGCTTGTTTTCTGCAAAAAAACCTTTTCACATTTCTCAGAGCTTGCTCTTTCTTTCTTGGGACTTGGGGAGTTAGTTATCAAAATTCTGAGGGGACCCAAAAATAACATGACTTTTCCTTGGACTCAATATAATTGCTTGGGACTAAAAGAATTTGATGCATGTTATCAAAAATTTACCTTGGGGGTGAATTTTGGATAACACTTAGGAGTAGGTAGATTTATACATAATTGGAAGGGTTGTTGAAGTGGGATGTGCAACTTTTCCCTCTCTCCTGCTCTGATTATTCTAGCTGTATTGTAAAGTGAAATTTTTCAAGGGACTTGGTCAGCTTCGGTGTGATTGATCCATCTCTTAGCTATGGCAGGGTAGGGACTTCGGTAGTGAAAGATCTAAACCTTATCTCTTGTCATTTTTGTGCAAATGGCTGTTTTCAGGGCCTCTTTCCCCAATGATGATGTACCTTTCAGAGGTTATCAGAGGAATAGAATATGTTTTCGGATGACATTTTGTGAAGAAAATGAAATGGGTTTTATTTTAGAGGCAGCGTATCAGAGTCTTAGGGTTGTGGCATATTGGGCAGGGAGTTGGATTAGAGTGTCATTACCCTATAAGGGTTTTGAACCATTGTAGGCTTATCTGGGGGCGTCTTGTTTTGGGATTGCATAAGAGTATTTTTTCTATGTGAAATTTATCGGGTTAGTCCATGGTCAGCATCTTGTCCAAGGTTGGGGTTGCTCAACCTCTTTCCATTTGGGAGGTATATGTGATTGTCCAGACAACCTCATATCTTTCTATCTCTGCTGGCTTGGTAGGATTTATCCTTTCATGCACTTTATACTCCCTGATTTGGAGTTGGTTTGTCTGTAATTTTCTGGATTGCATTATATTATTCCTGCATTCCAAAAATAGCTTTTGAATATGTTAGTTTAGGAATCCATGTAACAAGCTTCCTTGAGTTTCATTCAAATGATTCGCAAGTGCTTTATTGTTGGGGAGATATTAATGGTCCAATGTTGCTGCCCTAAGGATTACACCATTCTGCAAATTCAGTATTATTGTTTGGCTGAAGCCATTCAGTGGGGGTCCCACAAGGGATTTTTCACTAATTAAGGTTCTTCGGTGGCCCTTGGACTACACTTGAACCATACCATAGCAAAACTGGTCCTATGCAAATGCAAGTCGGATTCAACAAACACAACTTTGTCAGGGAGATTCAGAATGAAAATCAAATAAACTTCAATGTTTGTCTTCGTTAATGTTGCTCCTCAGATGATTGATGTTGTGCACATTATGTGGAGTGGATTTGTGTGCTCTTGCATTTGAGAAGTCTAAGCATACTATGTCATCAATAATTGAAACTTTGTAAGAAGTCCAATGAAATTCTATTCTTTTTTAAAGAAGTGCGGTATCATGATTGGAAAGTATCTCCTTCATGTGAGCCTCTAAGTAGTGCATTTGCATTGCTGCACAATTTTTCAAGTTTGTAAATTTAGATGAAAGGTATAAATTTGAATTATACTGCACAATGTTTGAGAACCATCCTTATTTAGAGTGGGATACAAAAATTGAAATGCTCACAAGAATAAATGCTTTGCAAAGGTGCCAAAATGCATTTATATGTTCAACTAGATTTGCGTCCTTTAATGGAAGCCCATGTTGAATCGCTACTTTCTGCTCTTTGCACACATTGATGTCATAGACTTGTGCCAATTGATGAAGGATAAAGGAACAATCATTGCCAATATTGTACAAGTTAAATATGTTAGAATCCCTTAAAATTATACACCTAAGATGCAGCAAGTTGGTGTGATAGTAAAATTATATAAGTGAACTCTGATGCATATATGCAACATACACCCCCTGGTGAAGAGTAAATGATTTTAACTTGTTCATTTCATTACCCAGATGAGTAAGAAAACTATGCCCTTCTCAACCTTTTGAAAAAATTTCTAATGCCACAATACTAGCACACGAATGAGCCAATGTGTATTCAATCTGTATTTCAACATAAGATTGGGCGCTAGTTTAGGTAAGAAGTCGACAATTTTTTTTTGAAAATGGACAATCTGTGTACAAGCAGGCTATAATTATGCTCATGACTCAACAGGCAAATTTATTGACTTGGTCCATTTAGATTCATACTTTTAGGGGAACCTATTTCTTGTAACAATCTTAGAGCTTTGTGGCTGCGAACATTGCACACCTCATCTTCCATACGTGATTATTTCTAAAACACTTTGATTCTAGATGAACAAGTTTCTGCAGATGCTCCATTTGCTCTATCTTTGGGATGGACCATGGTTTACTATTGTGCACAATTTTCCCTTCAGATCCCAATGAGTTGATTTCCCTTGACCATTTAAGCGAATGGATTGTCTGTCATTTCCATTTTACAAAATACATTACTTGCTCATTTTCCATAACATAACTTGAGTGATTCCCAAAAACTTTATCAAAATACACTTGAGGAATCCTTTTATTATGTATACAAGTTTTTTCCATGCTTGTGATGGTTTAACAGATTTATTACCCAAATTTTGATAAGTGAAATAAATCAGTTGAAGTCTTAATCATCTCAGACATGAAAATATCGCAGGAAGGGAAAATGGCTTCATAAGACCTATTTTATCGTGGAACTTCTACCTAAATGATATCTTATATTATGTCATGTAAGAAACACCCATTTTACATGATTCTCAGTTGAGATCATCCCGTGGCACGATCTGACAAACTATCCTTTTCACCTTGAGATTACACCTGCCGCTCCAATTTTGCATTAGGATGACCTGCACTGTCGTGTGTATCTCAGAAATTGAGCACGAAAAGTTTCCATTGCAACATGGATTTAACGCATGAAAATGACCTTGCATACGAGTTTGAGTTGGGGAAAAAACAAAGCTAGGAGCATCCAGCGGATAGGATTCAGATGTTGATGATGGCAGTATCACTGCAATAGTGTGAAGTCCAGATTTAGTTACCTGTGAGCGTAGGGCAGTCCTCGTCAGGATGACATCACAAGTACTGATATCTAATTTTGGGCATCACCCTCAGGACTGAATAACACTTCCAGAGCATGGGAAGATCTTACACAAGAGAGCTTGCCTTTTACTAGGTTCTTTCATGCAACATATTTGTATTCAAAGATGCTTGGAATTGTAAGGCATTGATTATCAAACTGATTTGCAAGATAAAATTCTGCCAAGGTGGCCAAGAGTCTGACAAAAGTTAGAGCCAGACACTGGAAGAAAAATTCTAAAACGCTCAAATTCAGGAGTTTAGTGGATTTTCAACTTGTGCTTCATAGAAAAATCCATGAAAAGTAAATTGGGCTAAAAATGTTCAAAATCTTTGAAACCCCAAAATTCATGAAATACAGACTTTCAGGCACTTCGGGGTGTTTTTCACTCTTAGGTTTGTTGGAAAAAGCCCCAAATATGTCTTTATTTGTCAATTTGAAAGTAGACATCCACAATTTGATATGGGTAAGTGCTTCAATTTGCTGGACTCTAAACAGGGGTCATAAGTGAACATCATTGTTTTCCATCCAACAGACTCACATTGTATTTCCTAACTTGTACTGAGATTCATAAAGAAAACGGCCAAAATCTTCAAAAAAAATGACGATACATCCTCTCTGCCTCGTGACTCATTCACATACTAATCTAGTTGTCCGTGAACTGTACGAATCCTTCACGCATTCACTTGGACAAGTATTGCTATATTAAACACTCAAAATTACGCCATGACTTGGTTTTTTTTTTTTACTAAACACAAAGGATTGTATTCCCGTTTTTCCTCGATTTGGATGACATGGTTTGCATCTCCTGGGTCAAAGTAGAAATATTTCCTTTGGGGTGAAAAGTTAATAAATTTCTCTTATCTTGGGACCAAATTTATTGTGCTTCCACTTTCAATCAACCACCATTGTTTTATGATTTTATTCCGTGAAACTTGTCTGAATTTGCTTTACAAATTTGCACTTTCATTTGCCCACAACCTGTATATCAAAAGTAAGTTACTGTCAAAATCAGATGCCTCTTATGCTAGAATTTTTCCAAATCAGGATGGTATAGCATCAAGTATCACATTTTGATGTCGTGAACAAAAATTTGCTTCCTTAGCTCCTCTTTAACCATCGTCATGGACATGAAAAATTAACAGGGAAAATCGATGGCTTAAAGACCTATTGGGCATACGAAAGCATGTCACTCCGCTAAATTACAAACTCGACCTCTCCCTTTATGCAGAAGTTATTCTATTCACTTTAAATCATGTACCTTACAAAGCATGACAGTACCATAGCCCCTACATTTGACACAATTCTTTGTGATTTATGCGCATATTGGTTTTCTACGCATCCATTGAAGAGAGACATTTAATTACTTCGCAACACCATCTGAATACCAAGAAATTCTCCTTCCATATCTCGGGGTTGGGGAAAAGATTAAATGCCTGAGCTTCCTGAACGTCTATGTATATCGGATTATGTTGATACAGATCTTTGTTGATGCCGCCATGAGTTTATAAACTGTGTAATCATATTTCTTGATAGAAGGAACATTCACTATCATACATCTTGAATTCAAGAAATCTGGTGATCAACAAGATCACAAGAGAGAATGGACTGGGTTGTCTTTGCAACATGACCCAAATTTGAAAGCCCTTATTTGATTTTGTGAATTTGTACATAGCACAGTTAGGAGGTTTATCCAATGAAATGCAAGATCAATTACAAGTGTGGCCATTGAGAACAATGTAAGGAGATTTTTCCCTTTCGGCTTTAAGAAAAAGTGAGTGTTAGGCTCAAATTTGTGTTATAGTGTATTTGCATTTTTGGTGCTTCGAAGATTCTACACGAAAAAAATATTAGCAATTATTAATGTGTCAAAACCTGAAACCCCAATCCTTCTGAATTTGTTCACTAAAATCAGAATGTGAAAAATTCGGGGTTTATGGAGGGACTCTTAGGCTGCAAAGTTGGAAAATCAGCCCCAAAAGTCTGAAATCCTGATATTTCGAGTAGAATGTTTGTGTTATAGGGTAAGTGCAGTAATTTGGTGGACCAATTCCAAAAGGGGTCATAAGTGAACATGGGAGGCTTGCAAAACAACTAGAGAAATTTCAACTTGCCTAGAGATTATAAGAAATACGTGCCAATCAATTATGCCTATAGTATGGGGATTAATTTAAATTATAAATTCATTTTGGAATCGTATCATAACAGGGTAAATCTATTGCAACTTTTTGACTAAACCACAATTTTTTTTTCCTTGATAAGCATGGTGTGACAAGTATGGTGCTGTTATGTAAACACTCAAGAATTCATATGACTTGGTTTTTTTTTTTAATTGTCTATAGGCATAGTGTATTCCGTATGTCCGTTCGAATTGCAGGAATGACAAAATCTTGTTATTTATACGTCCTTTGGTGAAAAGTTAGATGTCGTTGTCATCATCTTGGGATTCCATTTCTATTTTATATGATTGAATTTGCAGGATTTTGGGTTACTTGTTTTATATGATCTCTCTTTCCGTGAAAGTTGTCTGAATTGGGCTTTACAAAATACAACACTTTGGAGATTTGCCCATTTGGATTGTGTATGATCAAAAAATATCAAAATCAATTTTTTTGTAGTGTATAGATTTTTTCCAAGCTTGATAGAGATGGTATAGGATCTCCATCTTCTCATCTTTTATAAGTGAAACAAAGTTTAAGTCTTAAATGTAGACATGAAAATTGTGCTTATTGAAAAATATTGCTATAAAGAGTGTTTTATTGTGGTAGTAAAAATTATAAATGATATTGGGTATATTATTCTATTCACTTTAAAAGGTCAATGGGAGATCTACAAAGCTAACAGTCTCCCCTACACGATGGCACCTTTTTTGTGAGATTTTTTTCAGATTTTTTAGGCATGGTTCAAGTCCGTGGAAGAGAAAAATTTAATTATTTCTGACCTTGTGGGGAGTGAAAAGAAAAACATGGAAATATTTTTGCATATTTGCAAGGGGAGAGATAAGGATGCATTTGAATGTTTTGTATTGTGTAAATGCAGGCTTTTTGGTGGATGCCGAATGTATTGGGAGGAAAAAGGATGAGGTGGATGTATATAAATTAAAGGTGAGTTCATATATTAGTAATTTCATGAGATACGTTTTTCATTTTCCACCTAAAACTTTGTTGAACTTATCAAAATAATAATGAACACGTATTGATCACATTATTGATGAGAATAAATAAAAATTCCATACTTTACCATGCATAATCCTAGAGGACGATCATTAATGCATTTTTACAACTTGAAAGATTTAGGCTAAGTCAAGTAAATAATGAATTTTATTCATAGCATTAATATGGGTTTCAATAAAAATAATTGTGAACTTTAATACATTTTAGTAGTGTGTTGACATTTTGGAGTGGTCTATCTGTATACAAGAAAACTAATTTTTTTACGGATTGAATGTACTTTGATACATCAAAGTACAAAATCTTTGCATGTTTTTAAAATTATTCTTTTGTAGTGTGATCCCAAACCTCGCCTATATCAAGAAATAAATTTCCATATCACCATATTGTGGAGAAGTGAGTTTTGAGTAACATTAAGCCATGTGGATGATAGGTAAGATGAAGGCCTTTTCAATTAAAATTTAATTTGAAAATACATTTCTATGTGTAAATATTTAACATCTATTCAATATATTCCTTGAAATGGATCAAAATGTGTTTTAATTTCTTATTAGATGTATTATGCTTTCATATAACTCTCTAATTTGACATTTATGAAATGAAATAAGAGAAATAAAAAGGGAGATGGAGATCCAATGAAGTGATGAGAAAGAATAAAAAATCAAGGGGAAATATTGAATTTTTTTACTACAAACAACAACTGAACAATCTAGTGATGGAAGTAAATCTCATATTCTTGGATTCATTTACTCTGGTTACTGTCTTTTTGAACAAGCTATATATTCGTATCCTAATTTCCACAAAAATGATGTTATGTTTATATTTTATCCATCATAATCATGCCTATTTTCCACGAGTAGTCACCTTATATTATCATGTCTAGGATAGCTATGGATTTACACTCTCACACATAGTAGATAGATAATGATAACGGTACTTAAAATCATAGAAATTTATTATTTCTTGTTGTAATTTTTCTTTTATTATTTCTTGTTATAATTTTTCTTTCTATTAGGACCATATAAAAGTTTCAAGATATGTTCAATTATTCAAAAACATAACAATAGCATATGGTGGAATCACAATAGTGTGTCCCATTTCTTGTTCCAAAAATGCGAGTGAGAGGTTGGGTCGGGTTGGATTTTAGGGGTGTTCACGAGAACACCCCAATTGTGCAAACCCCCTTTGCACAAATTTCCACGCAAGCCATGGAATAGGGTTCATGCGAACACCTCTTTGTACAATGGGATTTTGGTGAAACACCTTCAGGTGAAAACCCCTGTTTATATGTGCGGTGGCGCTCAACCCGCCACTTTTTCCCTTTACCGATACCTAAAAAAACACTTAGACAAACTGCCTTTGCACAAATTCACAACATGTATTCCACTTTTCTTTTAAATTTTTTTTAGTTTTTTTTTTTTCAAAAATTGAAAAATAGGGGGGAGGTTTTCAATTTTGTTGAAAATAAAGTCAAAAGCATTAAATTACAACATTTGATGGGTATATGTTACCTAAAAATTTATTCTAAACTAGATTTTATTTTAATTTGTTACAATTATGGCATGTCTTCCTTTTGTTAATTTACATGAGAGGATTGATTTAGAGTTAGCTAAACTATCATCTATTCTTCAAAAACTGAGTACAATTGGGCATTACAAAATACATTGTGAAAATATATTGAAATACCTTCAAAAAATACAACTAAACTTGAAAACATACAACCCATTCCATCCCGAGTCACTAAACATTTTTATGGATGAACTAAAATCTAGTGTGACAGGCGATGTGGGATATAATGAAGTGGTAGGTAGACTTCTGGATAAGGAAGTTGTTAAGAGCTCGTGTTGGGTGAGTTATACAGGAAAAGAAAATCAGGGGATATTATGTAAACAAATGTACATGTCACCTTTGTGCACCCTTGATTTATCCCAGATTTGTGGCCTCTCAAGGCCAATTTCCTAACAATGATCAATTACCGTTATACTTCATTATGATGCTACATGTTGAGGTTCACCTAAACCTAAAGGTGAACTATTTAGACATCCCTACTTATTTTAGGAAGGGGCATGACTAAATTAGTGACATGCTTACATATCGACAGGAAGGAGCTCCTCCTGTTGTTGACATGAGATAGCTTGTAAATAGGCAACGACCTTTCTTACTTGGATTTCAGGAATTTGTTGCGCCTATGATTCTGAGTTCCCATGAGGGTGTTATAGAGGGTCTTTGGAGCATTACTCATGAGACCCAATTTATCTCTTATGAATGTGTAGGTCAGTTCCTTCATAGACATGGTATCAGTGGACGTGATAGTTACAACAATGAGGCACATAGTTATTTATACGTTCATGCACATTTGATATCACCTGCTAAGGTCGAGGTAGTTGCGGATGTTACGCAGTTTCGTTGGCTAGCATGCATCATGGTTTCCGACATGTTGCAAGCATATGAGGTGATTGTGTGGGACCATGGAATTCCACTATTGGGGGTATTGGATTATTTTGAGAAAAATACTATTCAGTGTAGCATATCTTCTATTCAAGGTATGGAGCATACTACTACAACTGCTATAGTTGGACTTCTTGTTATTGGGATTGTGACATCAGATGTTCAGCACAATTGTGTTCCGGTGTGTGAAAATTAAACCTTAATTTAAATTAATATATTATTACATTATTAATTTACAATATTAATATTTAAATAGATATATAATATCTAGTGTTGACATGGAATATTGAGCGTGTACTTGTGTGTTTAGGCTTCTACTCCAAGTAATGATGGTGAGCATTGTGGTGCTTCCCAACCCACATCATATTCGTACTTGACATTTTCACAACTCTTGAATGATCCAAGCCATGATGCATCGCTTGATCTTAAAGGCATAAGTCTTGGTTAATTAGGATCATCTTTATTTGCTAGTGTTGTGGTTATGGGTCATGTGGAGATAGTTGTTGGTGGTGGCCCCATAGATTTTGAGACACATTCCACAGAGGTACATATATTTATTATGTTTTAGAATTAATATTTAATCTAAATCAAAATTTGTGAAAATAACGTTTTATTCAAAAAAACGTGTTCATCAACTTCTTATATTTTATTTATTTTTTTCCACAGGGATCTTCAAGCCAGAGATATACACATAGTGTAGATAATCCCAAAATTCACCCACAGATAGATACAAAGGAAATCAATTAAATAGTCGTATTATATATTCAATTATTCAAGAAATTGATGTAGAATTTCACTTATATTTTAATATGATATGTTCTATATAGTTTCTAATGTGTATATTTCTTTTTATAAATGTAGAGTATAACAAAGCCTACTGAGGGATTTGATACTCGCCCTAGTAGACGACAGAAACTATAGATGATACATACATTTGTTTTCATGTACATGTATATAATGTTTACGAGACATTTTGATATGACTTAGATGTGTATATATATTTGTGGGGCATTATTTGTATATAGATATTGATTTTGAATATATATGATTTATTGACATTGGGAGTTCAAACATTGTTAATTTCACATGTATTTTATTGATCTATATATGTTGAAATTATCTCTATATCTAAATACATAAATGTGAGCTAAATATTTAACATAGGACTCAAATAAAAAATTACTGAAAAATATACCCTCTTAAAAATTACTTGATAACTATAAATGACCATCAAATGTAACGCCCCACCAATAATCCAATTTATTGGAATCCGAGTTAGGGTGAAAATATGTATATCTTTTGTGACTAACTTAAAAGAAGACTTATTTTTAAAAACCCAAAAGGAGTTTTAAAAATATATGTATTAGTTTTTTTATGAGAAAAAATCATTGTTTGGCACCATAAGACATAACTGTTGGCAACTAATCTTTTCTCATAAGAGAGGATATTTTGTACAACATTATTTTTATCGTAACATGAATGTTGTATAGGTGATTAATTTATTAATTGAATAAATATGTTTGATTGATTGATTTATCAGTTGTGATAAGAACATGTAATGTGATGATAATAATGGATTCAATAACATATTATTAACTTTGTAAGATGAATCACTGAATTATGTTACTTTAGAGAAAATTATCATTTAATATTTTTGGTGCACTCAAGTTTGGTGTATGTATCTACATAATCTTGATATCCTTTAAATATGCATAAATTAGAAGATGTAGGTGTATGCTTATCATATGTTGATCATATATATGAAACATTTTGATTGTAAAAGCATGTCATTATGTAATTGACCCCATTAGACTATTGAGTATTGAGACACTTGAAAAGTAGTTACTACTATGTGTGAATTATTTTTCTTGCTCTAATATGGGAAAAATTATATGACTTAATTTTTTCTCACATGATTAGGTGTGTTTCTTATTTTATTAGGCACATTATCATACTCATGATATGTATTTGATACTTTTGGTTTAAAATAATCGATTACAATGTTCTCATCCTTAATTATGTTTTTAATGTATTCAATAAATCATTTTTTATGTCATTCCCATTGATTTTATGATAGGTAAAAAATTATTCTCCCTTATGTCATTTGACATGATGTTGTTGTCGATACTAGGTGGTAGGTTAAGTGATTAACTCTTTCTTAAACTTACATAATATTATGTAAAGCTTATTATTATTACACATGAATTTAATATATTCGCTATTTTCCCAAAAAAACCTTGAAAGTATGTGTCTATATGATTTGGAAAAGTTTCACTCTTTATTAGAAGTAACATTTCTTACCCTTACCATAGTATAAATATTAGAAGAGTTTGATATTGATTATGACACTTTTGACTATATTATGGACATTATTGGGACTTTTGATTTAGTATGATGATTAGATGTTAGAGCATGGACTATTATTGACTTTGATTCACATATGATGCATGATGATTATTAGAGACATTTTATATAGATGTTGACATGTTGTTGGACATGGTTATATATATTTATGGATGTTGTTAGGACATGTGATATTTGGATATATTGAGTAGACCTAGAAAATTGAATTAAAATTGATGATGATATAGTTGTTGATAAAATTGTAAATGATATTGTTGATTGTCTGGATGTTGTTGTGATTCATATATATATTGATGATTTTGAAATTATATGTATATTCATTTGGATGTTTTGATATGGCCACGAGGCCGAAGGAGGTATTTGTAGTTTGCAGGTTAAAAAAATCACAACAAACATCGGGGGATTGGAGACCAACCACATTGGAATTCTAGATGAATTCAACAAGGTCACCATGACAACTTGTATTTGTTGTGTGTGTTTGATTGTTGTTAGGGATTCCCATGGGGGGATCACCTTTAAATGTGACCAAGGGATTTATGTGTTTTTCTTTTATTTGGTTCCTTTGTTAAGTATGTATGTGTTTTATAAGTGATGTGCTTTCCCTTTTTCATTATTGAATTAAATTGTGGTAAATAATGTGAGTAATCATATTGTTAAAATTAATTAATCAAATTGGGTCATAAGAAAGTAATTATTAGAGTTGTTGGCCTAAAAGTAAAGTGTTGTAATGTGTAAGTGATGTGTAAGAGATGTGTAAGTTGATTTTGGAGTATGAAACACTCCACCTTCTTTTGAAATTCGAATTTGTCCTTGGAGGCTGATTTTGGAGGCTTGTGGGACAAGTTAAACTTGTCCCATACCTCTTAAATTTTCATACCAACCTTACCTATGGTTGGAGAGGTTAAATTTAGACCTTCGTTATGCATTTGTTTATAAGTCAAGTTGTATGTTTTAATTGCACTTTCTTACATGTTTTTAATTTCAGTCCTTTGGGGTGTGGGCTTGTTTTGGAGTGTGTAAGTAAGCTATCATATTATTCACCCACCTTATTTATTATGCATTGGAGAATGAAGTTGACCTTGGGTGTTGGAGTTGAGGATGTGTGAAGTGGCATCCTACATGGATCCACCTCATCCTCTTCTCTTCCCTCTTCTATATATTCGAATTCCTTGGCTTGTTTTTGGGGGCTTCACTTTTATCTCTTCATTTTTGGCGACTTCTTTTGTTTTTGGAGCTCTTACTTTGGAGAAATTGGAGATTGTTGCATACTTGTTGATTTTTGATCTTGGATTGTTTTGCATTGGAGAGCTTGTTGTTTTGAACTTGGAACAAACTCCATCATGGAGAGGTAAGATCTTAGCTCTTGAAATGCTCTCTTATTTCATTTTTATGCATATGTGAATGGTTGAATGTTTGAATGTGTTGTTTTTTGTTGGTTGGTTGGGTAGATGGCCTAGGAAATGGTGTAGGAGAAGACTATGGGGTATTTCTTGTGGGAGGCATAAGTGTTTTGGGGAGGTATAAGTGTGGAGGGAGTTGGGATTTGGGTTCCACCTTAAAAAGAAATAGCTTGTTTTTTACTCGTTATGGGGTGCCATAAGAGGTTGGGGAGGCATAAGGAAATGGAAGGAATAAGGGAGTAATTGGGGAGGCATAAGGGCATGTCAGGGTTTTGAAATGATATATTTTGGTGGTTTGTTCTCAGGTGGTAATACCCATTTCCCCTTTGGGAGGCATAAGCAACATCCCCCATAGTTTCTTGCTCCTTTGGCTTGCATGATGAAGCCTGAGTGTTGTTTGTTATTTTTTTCTGTGGTGGTAAACTGTAGTTTTGTTTTGGAATGTGTTTTGAATGTGAAATTCTTCTTGTGTGTTGTGGAAGCCTATTGTTGCCATGAGTTGAAACACATTTCTTATTGCATTGTGGTTGGGGCTCGGGGGCCAATGAAGAAGGATGGCTTCCCCTTTTCATTGGATGTCTTGGTTGGGTGGAGAGCATTGCCTTTCCCCATGTTCTGTTGTGATCAAATTGAAATAAAGAAAATGGAGGATATTCATGTTGTTGTTCTGGAGCAGAGAAAAAGACAAGTTTGACAGTCCTTGTTGAGATTATTCTTATTGTAACCCTTTTCCCACTTTGAAGTGGATGACCTTGTACGTTATTTGTGATGGAAAGATGGTTTTGTATTTTCTATGAAGGTTGTAATTCGAAATGTGAAAGAGATATACTCTGTTTTCTATTTTTGAATAAATGTGGAAGAAATTGTATTCTGTATATTGTAAAAGAGGAAGAAGCCAGAGTTTTGAGAGTCCCTTTTGAAACTTCTTTTGTAACCTTTCCCACCTTGAAGTGGATAATCTTGTATATTATTGTGTTGGAAATACTACTTTGTTTTAGCTATGAAAGTTGTAATTGATTATGGAAGAATATATCTTGTATTCAGTTTTGTGAATAGAAAAGAAAGATATGCATTTGGTATGTTGTATTTTGAAAATAAATGGGAAAGAAGTTGTAAGAGATTCCTTTGAATTAATAGAAGTGTTTTTCCTTGTTCATATGATATTATTTCCATTGGAAATCTGTGTTTAATATACATTAGGAAATCTTTGTTTATAAAAGTGAAAAGGAAGCACGTATGAATAAATATTGCACTGCTCTGTCTCATTTGAAATGTTTAATTTTGAAAAAAATAGCAGTTGCATTCTTGTCTCTATCATTTGATTGAAGGAAAGAAAACTATTTAATAACTAGTAGGGAATAAATTTAATGTTTTATTGCATGATAAAAGAGATAGTTTAATCTCTGTTCTTGAAATGTACAAACTTCATTTCTACTTCACTGTATACTTTGCAAATTCCTTTTTATCAAATGTCCAAAACAACCCTGCAAATCTATAAGAGACCAAATGAAATATTCAATTGGACTTAATGAGATCAAAATGATCCCCAAACTAAACTAAAACACTTAAGAATTTTTTTTTTAAAGAACCTTTCAAATCGAGCAAAGGCAAAATTGCAAGCTTTTTGTTGTGTAAAAATTGGAAAGTTTGAAATGCAAATCAATCAAACAAATTAAACATTGCAATCTATCCTAAAATATTCCAAGTGAAATCCTCCATTTCTTTTTGGCATGTTGAGAGAATTAATGGAAAATTTGAACAAAATTTATAAGTTAAAATGACCAGTTCACTTTTTAAGTGACAGAAAGATGTTTTCTCAAAATTAACCCTTAAAATTTTATCACTCAAATTCTTAAGGTTTCTATGCAAAGAGGATGTCAAGAGATTTCCATAAAGTCCTTGTTTGCCAAAAACTGAGTTCCCAATCAAAAGTTATACCCTTCTGAAGTTTTTACTTCATTTGGCTTCAAAAATAATCTAACTGTCAAATTTAAATGATTAAAATATTCTTGGGCAGACCCGCGGGTGAAAACTTTCCTTTTTCCCTTTTTTCTTTAAAAATGCAATAGTCAAGAAGTTTCTCGCCACTCTGCATGCCCAAAACCATCTTTTTTGTTAAAAATAATCTAAGTTCGAAAAAGGAAAATTTGGAAAAAAATTTGCCGCACCCTGCCCCCACCCTTCGTTTTTGAAGCATTTCCACGTGGGTACGCACGGGGCCGCAACCCTTAACTTAACCATTCCAAAATTTGGGAAAAATTCCTACTTTTCTCCGTGGCCCCGCATCCCTGCCCCTGCCTTGGAAAAGCACTTCTGCGGGTGCGCGGGCCCGTGTTTTAAAACCTTAACCTTTTAAAATAAATTTGGAAAATTTCTAAAAGTTTCTCCACCAGCCCGCTCCCTCGCAACCAATGAGGGTTGACACGTGGCTTCACGAGATGTCAGTGGAGGAGTGGTTGATTTCTCAACCTTAAAATTCTTTGGAAAATTTGAAAATTTCTCCACCTGCCCGGCCAATGAGAACAAATTGCTAATTTTCTCCCGCTTTTTATCACAAAAGCATTAAATTCTTAAGTTTCTCCACAAGTCTGTTTTCTCCGCATGAATCAGGGCTTGACATGTGGTGCCTTCAGTGACGGCAGAGGGGCGGATCATTTTGATCCCTTAAATTTTTTTTGGGAAAAGGAGCTAAATTTCTTAAATTTTTCTGGTAACCCGCCTTCCGCCTAGGTTGATGGATTTTGGACACGTGTCCCCTTACAGGCTCGCGGGCACGTGGAGGTAAATTGCACATTTTGTCCCAAAAGGGAAAAAAGTGCTAAATTCCTTCCCCGCTCCCCGAGCCCATGTCTGGGAAAATTTTCTTCCCCCCCACATTTCTCCTCTGGGTGAAATTTCTCTCTCGAAGTGCGCAGGGAGAAAAATTTCCTCCCCAAGCCTGTAGGCCTACTCTTGGGGAAAGTTTTCATCCCAACACCCCCCGGCTCATATCTTGAAAAATATGAGGAGTTAGGAGGACTTCTTTATATCACTGGAAAGGTGAGGAAATTTCCTATCTAATGGGAATGTTTTTCAGGAAGTTTTGAGTGCATTAAATATGAGAAAAATCAGGTTGAATATTTTAAGAGAGTTCTGGGAGTGGGTAAGTGAGAATTTACCCTATTAGTTTAAATGTGTATTCTCCCCCTTACAATTAGACCTTGTTAATTGTTGAAACCTTGTAGAATTAAATACCTAGGGTATTTAATTGTTTTGGCTCTTCTTACCCTCTGAGTTTAATTAAGAATTGTTTGGCTTAGTGTTAATCTAATTTTAAATGGTTAGATTATCACCTAAGGGAAATTTAACTGTGCTCGGGATAACTTTCACTCTCTTAGTGTTTTGTAAGGTGATTTGATAATTGTTGTAATGGGAAAAAGTTAATTAGTTGAATTTAATTGTCCCTTGAGATTGTTTGGTGTAACACTTTTTAAAAAAAAAATTATTCCTTAATTTTTCCTTATTAACCTAGGTTGTTCTTAGGTCTCGAGTAGTAGATTTTTGAGGGCGTTGCACTTGGTATGAGAGCCGTGGGTTCAAAGCTTGGACCCTTGGGCACACTAGAAAACTTGAGACATGAACTGTAAACCTAGCACACTTTTAAATCTAGAAAACAACCTTGTTTGAAAATTGAAAAAGAAATATGTATGAAGAAATATTACATTACTCTGTTCATTTGAACTGCCAGAATTAGAATAATAATAAAATAATAAGTTGTTTGAATTGTTGTACTTTCTTAGTGGCATTTTGTCTAAACCTAGGTAACTAAGAATGTCAAATTAAATTGATTTTTTGTGAACTTCTAGTGTAGTGGAAACTTGGTTCTCCTTTGAAAATGTGTTGTTTTACAAGTCCTAAATATTGATTTAATTGTCTGATGCGTTAAGCCCTTTTGAGACCCTCCCTTATTGGATTTTTTGGAATGATAAATTGTATGGTGTGATTCTTGTGGTTGGACAATAGTGGTTGTGTTTTGGGGTGGGAAGAGTTAATTAGAAGTTGTTTAGAGCTTCCTTCCTTCATTTTGTTACCCGTATGGGAGTGTGGAAATTAGGTTTGGGTGTCGTTTATGACCCAATCCTCCGTATGTGTTCTTGGAACCGACCTCGAGGCAGAGTACCCATATTGGTAGCCATGAAGGGCTGCAGAGTGATTGTGGTGTTGACTTTTGTGTTTTATATTTGTAATCTTGTGTTATTTTATCAAGGACCAACATCTTATTTTATGATTGATTGAGAAGCTCTGAGGCTCTTTTTGTTATTTATATTTTTGCGAGAATTTGTAGAATTTGTAATGCGACTACTTAACCACTTTTCTTGATTTTCAACATTTATTGGATTTCATTTTAATTGGTGACTCGGAGCTCATTATGTTGTTGGCTACTTAGCTAAATGTTACATGATTCTTTCTTTCATGTTGGTGAGTTGGTTCTATGATTTTTGTATTGTGACAATTCGTCATATGGGGGTACACCCTTGGTGTCTTGAATGTCTTCTTAGGTGCTTAAAGTTATGCCTTGGTTTTGGATGCATGGAACCTTGAGTGTGTTTAGGATCTTAGAGTGAATTTTCATTGCTCGACCTTGCTAGATAGAGAGTTTGTTGTGTTGTGTGTTCTAGTTGAAAGTCTATTAGCGGTGGTGGTGATTCTCTTACAATCCGGTAAGAGCTTGAACCTCGTCGGAGTAGAGGTGTTTAATTGTGGGTTGATGAATTATGTTAGGATCAGATTGATTTTGGATGGCTGTGGATGTTAGTGGACAAGTGTTTTCTGGTAGTGGTGTTTCTTCGAGGGCATGCTAAGTTTTATCAGGAGTTCCTTATTTCATTATATTAAGTAGTGACTTGAGTATTGTATGCATCTTGGTAATTATGGTTAGAATTAATCCCATTAGAGTATTGTGTGTAAATTAAGTGTGTCTATTTTCCTTCTTGACCTATAAATAATCCTACTCTTACTTTTTAAGATACTATGAATAATACTCTATGACCTATTAATTTTGGATTACAAGGAGATGGTTATGGATGCTTTGAGTCTTTTGGAGCAATGACATTGGTGATGATAGTGTAATTAGACCTTGATAATTTAATCTTAGTGGGATTTTATAATGTGATTCTTCTTGTGAAACTGTAACTCTTGGTTGCAAAGCCATGTTGAATAGATAGTTGATTGTTTGCTTACATTTGATGCTTTCTAACGAGTATGTGGTGTTCCTATAGTTAAAATATTTCCTTGTCATTTTGATTACTTGGTTAGTGGTATCTCGTGGTAAAATGTTTTATTTGACAACTTTCCTTGTCTTATCAGGTGAGTAAAATGTTTTCGTCAGAACAACAAACATTGGTAAACCCTAGTAGATACATGTAATTTAATGGGCCTTCCTTGTAACTTATTTTTAGACTTGTAGAGACCCACTTGGAGTATTTGATGATACATGTAATTATTTGGCAAACCCTGGAAATTTTGTGGTGATCCATGTTGGTTGATATATTTGTAGTTCTTACAAAATTAATAATCTGTTTTCTACGTTGAATGTCCCTTATTTCCTTAAAATTAAAAATGTCATGCGTTGATTTACCTCTCTCTCCCATAAAAGTAATAGTGTGATATGGTTACCATTCCTTCTCATTTAAATTTTTAATTGACAAGTTGACTCACCCAAACATCATAAAACTATAATTGAGGAGATTTTTCCTTGAAGCTTAACAAATAAACTAGAACATAGAAAGAGAAAGTGGTCCTTACTTTAACCTTGGTAGAATAATAGAAGAAACAAAAAACCATGTAGAAGAAAAAGAAAGGGAAAAATTTGTCCATCTACCTCCCCTAGAAGTAAAATAAATATTTTTTCTCTTTTCTACCTTTACAGAATGGCGAGATATCATGCCCACCCTTGAGGTGCTCATTATAATGCAAACACCTGATATATTAGTAAAAGGAAGATTTAAAAAATAAAATAAATACATTTTTTTAAAAAGGAATGTGCTTAGAAAAAAAAACTACAAATTTTAACTTAATTAGTTGAGTTATAAAATAAGTAAGATTTATGTGTATTAAGTGCAATGTTTAGTTGAACCTATAGTTCTATCACCTACCCAAAATTATGAAACACCTGGTGGATAGTAATGTTTTCTAGTTGCTTAGTACCTTCTTGTTCATAGATGTATGTGCCTTTATTTGTGGGAGTTTTGGGCCATCATACCCTTATTGTCCCGTAGCTCGATGAGTGTGAGTTGTGGTCTTTTTGGATTGAGACTTATCTCTTGTTTAAAAAGCAACCTCCTTGTGTGTTGTCTTGTCCTTGGAGACTTAAGTTAATGTAATTTTAAGGAAACATAGGTTAGGGATATAAATTAAATTTGGGAAGTCTTATTTTCTTCATTTTTTTCTTGGGTCACCTTGTTATTGTTGCCCCTTTTCTATTAGGATGGAAAGTGCAAGATGATTTTATTCACTTTTGTGATGATGCACCTTGGATTGTAGTTGGACCCCCTTGTTACTTGTTCTTCTCCCTAGCTATCTTGAGTGCTCCTTGGTGTTTCTTGTGCTCTCTTTATGGTTATACTGAACTTGAACAGGAAAGAAAATAAATAATTCTCATTGTGTTATAGTGTACGGTGCTTTTTGCATTGTTATGTTAGCTGCTAGTGGAGTTGTTTACTAATGTTTGACATCTCTAAATTGGTTAGTGTTGTGTGTTTGATATTTTTGTGTGTAAGTCAGGGTTTAGGAAACCTTGTGGTCTTGAATTTGCTTAGTATTACCAAGAAAGTTTAATTGTACCCTCTCGAGTAATGGAAGTGCTTCTTTTTTATAAGTTCCTTGATTTTAAATGTTTTTCTGATTTAGGTGTCCTTCCTTGCGGATTAACCTCATCCTGTGTGATCCCAAAATTGTGAGACCTTGAGTAGACTTGTTACTCGTGAAAAATTTGGTCATAGTTGATTTTTGCTAGCCTTGTCTAGACAACGAACCTTGAAATCATGACTTAACCTTAGTAGAAACCTTAACTTTTGTTATTGTAGTATGTCATGTTCCATGGGAAACTATGTGGTCTATCAAAAACTCATGGAATTATTCTTATTATTCCTCCACTTAGTGGTATTATTAAGATTATTTTGAACTCTTCATGTTATATTAATATGTGTTGTATCTTGGTTGATAGCATAAAGTTACTCTCTAGATTTAAATGTTCGTAGCCTTGCATGTAGAAAGTTTAAAACTCATCCCTCGCAATCTCCCTTCTTCTTGTTGAATTGCATTGGACCAAACTTGGGTTTTGTAGACCCACACTTGTTTGAAGAAAGCAAACCCATAATGGAGTGAATCCTTTTTCTGTTGCATTTGTTCCTATCTGTCTCTCCAGTGACTTCTAGGATGAAGTTAAGTCTAAGGGGAGGGGGATATAGTGCCCAATTCCCTTAGACACTTTTGATATTGATCATGATACTGCTGACTATATTATGGACATTATTAGATTTTTGATTTAGTATGGTGTTAGATGTCAGATCATGGATTATTGTTGGCTCTGATTCATATATGATGCATGATGATTGTTAGAGACATTTTATATAGATGTTGACATGTTGTTGGACATAGTTATATTTATTTATTGATGTTTTTAGGATATGTGATATTTGGATATATTGAGTAGACCAAGAAAATTGAATTAAAATCGATGATTATATAGTCACTAATGAAATTGTAATTAATAGTGTTGATTTTCTTGATGTTGTTGTGATTCATATATATATATATATATATATATATATATTGATTATTTTGAAATTATACTTATATTCATTTAGATGTTCTAATATGGACATGAGGACGAAGGAGGTATTGGTATTTTGGAGGTTAAAAATATCACAACAGACATTGGGGGATTGGATACCAACCACATTGAAATTCTAAATGAATTCAACAAGGTTACCATGGTAAATTGTATTTGTTGTGTGTGTTTGATTTTTGTTAGGGATTCCCATGTAGGGGATCACCTTCGAATGTGACCAAGGGATTTATGTTTTTTTTTTAATTTGGTCCTTTGTTAATGTTGTATGTGTTTTATAATTGATGTGCCTTCCCGTTTTCATTATTGAATTAAATTATGGTAAATAATGTGAGTAATCATATTGTTAAAATTAATTAATCAAATTGGGTCATAAGAAACAAATTATTAGAGTTGTTGGCCTAAATTAAAGTGTTGTAAGAAATGTGTAAATTAATATTGGAGTATGAAACATTCCACCTTCTTTTTAAATTCAAAATTTTCCTCGGAGGCTGATTTTGAAAGTTGAGTATGATGCAACTGAAAGATATGCAACAAATCGCTACAAGGTACAAAGTTAAGCATGGTCCAAAAGCAAAGAGAAACAAAACCCCTTGTAACCACTAACCCAAAATCATAGACAAAGGAATAAAAAACAAAGAGTCAATCCCAACTCAAGTCAAAAAAGCTTGACCATCTACAAGATACACTCTAAATTATGAAAGAATAGCCCTAGCCAGAGACAAGGAGAGGATTACCCAAGAGGCACCTGACCATGGGATCTCAAATTCATCTTAAGAGGAGTGGTGAGAGTATTTCCTTTCTTTTTTCTGTTCACAATAGTCCAATTGTCACTCATATTAGGATTTGAATTTTCATCATAATGTATTGGGAGCAAGACCTCCAGGTTCTCATTATCTCTGACATTTGAGTTCTTTATTAAGGTACCTTTTTAATGGAATTAGAGCACATTTCCGAATGAAATGATGTCTCCATAGCATCCTCGCTATCCCCCACATCAAGAGAGGGAGAAAGAGTCATGACTGGGAGCTGAGTCTTCCCCACTTCATATTTTGAATCCTCTGAGAAATAATCCGTATCATAATCCACAACCAACATATTTGGCTATGCATACTTCCACCAAGAGACATGCCCCTTCACCTTGTGTTTCACACTCTTGCAGTTTGAAGCTAAGTGACCTAGGCCAAAGCATTTCCTACATCTGAAGGGTCACCCTTCATAGTCCAAGGGTTGGTACCAGATTCTATCCAGTACCCTAAGTTCCATCGAGGCTGGTAGATCAACTGAGGTATAAAGATATACCAACTTTGGGAATATGTAGTGTGAGTATACATTTAAGTTTTGGAATCAATGTACAAGCATTTTCCCAAAGCATTTCCAATCACAATCAGTCTTTCCTCCTCCCAAAATTGCAGTGGAAGATGAGGAAAACACACCCAACCAAGCTTAACATGGAATGTTTCAGTGAGTGGGTTAAAGGAAGGAAACCATGGTTTCATGAGAAAGAGATGATTTTGGAGTTCCCAAATCATAGACATTTGTTTGTCTCTATCTTCAACTAGGTTAAAAACCATAATAAAAAATCCTGTGGCACAGTGATAAATACCTAGTCTACCTATCATGATTGGACACCATTCAAAAGCGATCCTGTAATGTATCAGCGGAGGCCCTTGCCACAGTCCATTAAATCTACATATCAGACATTTTCTGGTGAATTTTTCTTCAACTTTAATTACTTGAGCTCCAAAGGTAACTGAAGGTGATTTATTTTCCACTTTGAGTGTTTGAATCTCTATCTAGAAGTGGCATTAATATAGGAGCGATAAAAAGTGGGATCAGACAGAGACCAAACATAGGGCATGTGCTCACACCAAGTAACCGGTTCATGAACCTCATCCAGAACCACAACACCAAAAGTCTATAAAGGATCAAAGGTAGGCCCGTCGGGCTCAACAGGGGAGCCACCGACCATACCATTGTTAAGATTCTTAGCATAATCAGTTAAGGATGGAAGAAATCTACCAACATAAGTAGGGTAGGCACCAGCCAAGCCCTCAATGCCTGAGAGACACACAACATTATTGGATATAGACATATTTCCATGGCTAGAGGTAGATCCACCAATTGTAGCATGGGAACCCACAACCTGTCCAATAATAACTACTCCACTTTTCTCATTCTGAGAGGTAAAGCCATCGATTCCACCTGCAGAAAACACATTGGAAGAGGGCACATAGCTGGTCAAAATAGAAAGGCCATGGCCAACAGGGGAGGGGCCAAAACCCTTATCAACGACTCCATCAACAACCACAGTACCTGAGCCCTTAAGAAACCCATCCACACAGATCATAGGTGAAACCCCAAATATGTTTTCATGCCCCATAATAGCTCCATCACTATCATGGGGAATAGGGTTAGGGAATGCTATGGTTTTCAGAGAAACTTTACAAGCACTCATTGAAAAGCCATTTCACAAAGCAAAGGAATTTTTTTTTACATATATGGGTTTTTTAGGTTTAATACCATTTTAGGGTAAAGTTTATTTACATTTTTGTACTAGCATATCAAGTAGGGGTATTACTATAAAATAACCCCCAGCCCCAATAATTATAATTTGTAGTGGTAAATAAATAATATAATGGGGTATCATTTAGAATATCACAATTATAAAAATTTTATAAATGTTTTTTTATCAAGTGACTCCCATGGTAAATTTCCTTTATGTTAGGGTTTAATCATTCAAGGCATAATATGTTATATATTTTTTGTATTACGTTCTCATTATGATATCTCAGTGATTTCTTGATTACACTTAGAATGATATCTTTAGTACATAATTGATTTTCCTAGTGTAATTAGTGAGTTACGCTACATATTATTAGAAAGAGATATATCTTGGCACAAAAATTACTTAATATAGTATCCTTCCATGTAGAAAAGGAATGAGGGAGAAATAGAATTGCAATAGGTTCTACTAATAAGATACTAATGGAAATAAGAGTAAATGGTTTGGATGAAACGATATGATAAAAAATATAGCCTAAAATCTAAAACCATAATGACTAAAATAAAACCCTATGTTTTGTATTCTTTGAGAGATAATTTTTTTAATTTTTTCAAATAAATTTATTTACCAAAACATTAAAAAAATAAGACTATATGTTTTAAATATAATCTATATTATTTTCAAATAGTGATGTGGGTTGGATTACTATGGGGAATAAGAAGAAAGGGAAAATTGCAAAAGATCCCCTTAAAATGCAGTTACGATCCCATGGGAAGGAGCCTCGAGGTTGAGATGGAAATTTTTTGTATTATTTTTCTTTCTTTGTTAGTTGTGTGTTGGTGTTTTTCTTGTTCCTATAAACCACTAGTAGAGGCTGCTTCACTCGTGCCTCCTAGTTTTATCTTTGTCCCCAATTGTAACATCTTGTTACGGTGTTTGGGTCCCCTCAACCCACATTTACCATAATAAAACAAAATAATATAGATTATTTCATCTAAATACAACCTAATTTTAATAAAAATGAGGGAATATAATAGTTTTATCACTTTGATCTTACTAAAAAGTCTATTAAAAAATTTTCAAGTAGGGATTGTAGAAAGTGAAAAAATATGAAATATGTTGGGCATAAGATCAAAATAAAATCATTAAAGAGATAATGAGAAATCTCAATTTAGAAATGTGCTCTTGATAGTTTCACACAATGTGTTCTCAATTTAGAAATGTGTAACTTACCGATGCTCCACACATTATGCTTCCCCAATTACTTGAGCACAATATTTTGTTTCTCCCTCCACCTCTTATGGTTGATTCATTCCATCCTCATATATATAAGGTAAATGGTTTTGAAGGGGACCATACCCCGTAAAATAGAGAAGGCCTCAAAATCTAGATAAAGCAATACAACCTAAGTGGTTTTTTGGCAGTTGGGGGCCACACCCCAACCCAAAAGGCCTAAAATAGAGAATAAACAATCTTCAAATGAAAACTAAAAAACAAAAAACAACAACAATCTTACAACTACCAGATAGCAAAACAAAAACAATGCACTTGCATTCTAGTGATAGTAATTGTACAAGAGGAGTAGCTGGGCATTAATAGAGGAATCAAAGTTTCTACATGGTGGGGGTAGTTTTTGTGTGAATAAATTTCTTCTTGTTACGAACCATAATCCACTCATCAAAAGATTTCTTTAAAGGAATAACAACTTGAAAGTATGTGATCAGCTAATGTGTACTGCTTGGACAAGGAGAATGAGGGAGAACATTATCCTTAGCTGGTACATATGCTTTTGGTTCAGAGTTTCCGGTCCTCTGATTTTCACCCATGGATAACCCCTTATTTACATGATTTGTGATTTATCTCAAAGGGGTTTCAGGGAATGTTTCAACTAAGTCTTCCTCCTCAGTATCAGAAACAAGGATATCCATAGATTCAAAAACTAAATGTTTCGGGTGGGCGTCTCTACACAAATTACCATTTTAATTTTTTATGTTTTACCATATCAGAATCAACGACAGAATTCCCCAACTAAAAATATATTTTGCATCTAAAAGGAAGGCCCTCATATTCCAAAGATTGAGTCCAGGTTTGATATTGTACTTTTAGCTCAATGTGGGTTGGTGGACCATTTGAAACATCAATCTCAACAAGGATTATTTCATAGGTTGTATGTGTGAAATCATAGTATTGGGATTCGATGTTAATGATGTTGGCCACGGTATTACCTATGCATATCAGACAACTATGATCCCAAAATTGAAGAGGTAAGTGGGGTAATCTAATGCAGATCGGTTTGTGGGAGAAGGATTTAGTGAGAGGGTTGAATGAAGGGAACTAGGGTTTTAAGATAAGGTATCTTTGATGACAGACCCAAACTTGTTTAGCAATGATATCTTTATCATCTATGGAGGAAAAAGCAACAATAAAAATTCCCTTAGCATAGGGGTAGAGATCTAACCTTCTTTCTAGAAGTGGGATCCAATGCTTGGAGATCCAATCATGGAGGACAGGGAGGCTAGGCCAGAGACCAGAAAATATTCATATCAAGGCATGATCTTGGTAAAATGACTCTATTTCAAGAAATTCATCTCCAATTATTACACATGAGTTGCTCTCAGTAGGTCTCATAGTTTTGAACTCTGACCTCTTTTGCAAGACCTCCCTGAATGAGCGATGCAAAAAAGATTTCATAGTTGTGGGAGTTTTCTGGCAGTGAACACGGGAGGAAAACCTAGTGTGTGTATCCCTAATAGATATTTCAGGCTTATACTCTCCTTCTAGCAGGTTATTAGCAGTATTAAAGGTGTTTTTGGTAGATCCTCATTTACCTTAGGAACCAAAGCCTCAAAAGCCTTAACCACAAAGGTCTCATGAAATAAATCTTTGGGACATGTTGAAAAATGTGAAGAGCATTGTGATTTCTATAATGAATGGCTGCCTCCCCCCTTCGGTGCAACAACCCAGCCCCAAAAATCTCCCCCCTTTGTTGGAAGATCCCTAGCCATGGGTGTGTTACCATCCTTACACACAGAAGTCTCCAATTTAGGGTTCACATATTTTGAAAAGTTTAGGGTTCACAGAGACATATTTTCCTTTTCCCTCAATTTCATAATTTGATATTTTATTCTACTTCTTATTGTTAATATTGTCATGACATTGTTCACTCTACCGATATAAATGTATTTAAATAAGCTACATCATCCAAGATCTCATAGACTCTAATGCAATTGAATGGGATGATCATATTGACTATTGATCATGCTCTGTTTCCTCATCTTAAGACCAAAATGTACACTTTAAAAACATTTCTCATGTGATACCAGTTATGCAATATTACAGTCACCTCTATTAATAATCATAACCCCACAATATAAGTTTTAATTCGTAGCAAGAAGTTTTAATCCATAACATATAGGAGGAGGATAAGTTTTAATTCATAGTAAGAAATTTGTCAAATATTTATGCCAAAGTGAGAAATAAAATAGAGAAAATATTCCATTCAAAAGATGTCAATATAATATTATAGGTCCTTCTATATAATACTAAATGGCTTAGCTCATTGTTCAATGACCTGTAAATGTTTTTCATAATCTTCTATATCTAGTCTCCATTTTTTACATCCACATGCATTCTTCACTTGATGCAATTCTAACTCGGTAAAAATTATGTTATGGTTGTAATGATATACCTTGTTTTTTGGTTTGTAATCAACAAAGTGAATCTCACTTTCCGTAAATATTTTCCCTACACTACAACCGAGCCAGGTGATTAAAAGTTTCTACTCACTTATATTTTCATTGTTAGCTTTGTTATCTCTTTTGTAAACAAAAAAGGAGTACTCCACTCTTTCTCAATCTTTCTCCTTCAATGATTGTAAAAACAACACCTATAATTAAATCAGGTAGAATATTTTTTTGGTTAGAGTCAAATGAAGAAAATATTAAATGAAGCTATATAAGATAAAATATATATAATTCAAGATCAAAGACAATCCTTTTTAAACAAAAAATACCTTGTTTAAAAAAGTCCTGATATGTGTCTCATAATCAGGTGAAATAAGGGGGGGGGGCACCCATATTAAATTATCATCCTCATGCTGATTTCCAATGATCATCCAACACTAAGGAACTTTCTTCCACTCACCGGCTGGTAATACCACATTTTGGACTATATGCACTTTGTATATGATTTCCTTTATAGGATACACAACTTGAAGTATGTGAACTCAGCTAATGTGTGTACTTTGGACAAAGAGAATGAGTAGACCATTATCTTAGCCTGTTACATATGCTTTTGTTCAGAGTTTTCCGGTCCGCGGAGTGCACCCAGGGGAACCCCTATGTTACCTGATGTGTGGAATTGTATCCTCAAAAGGGGTTTCAGGAATGTGTCAACTAATTCTTCTCCTCATTATCAGATACACAAGGCTTCCCTAGATTCAAAACTAAATTTTCGGGTGGCGCTCTACACAAAGTCCATGGGAGGGTGGATGGTTTTACCAGATCAAATCAAACGACAAAGTCCCCAAACTGAAAAATTATTTTGCAGCTAAAGATGGCCCTCTCTCATTCCAAAGATCTGAGTCCAGGTTTGATATTGTACTTTAGCTCAATGTGGGTGGTGAACCATTTGGGAAACATCAATCTCAACAAGGACTGAATTTCAATAGGTGTTGTCTGTGGAATCATAGTATTGGGATTCAGATGTTATTTGTTTTGGCCACGGTATTACCTATAGCATATCAACAACTATGAGCCCAAATGGTAGAGGAAGGGGGTAATCTAATGCAGTTCGGCTTTTGTGGTAGAAGGATTAATATGAGCGGGTTAGAATGAAAGGGAACTATAGGTTTTAAGATAGGTATCTTTGATGACAGACCCAAACTTTTTTAGCAATGATATCTTTGATCAGTCTAGGGGGGAAAGCAACAATAAAAATTCCCTTAGCATAGGGGTTAGAGATCTAACCTTTCTTTCTAGAAGTGGGATCCAATGCTTGGAGAGCCTCAATCATGGAGGACGGGAGCTAGGCCAAGACCAGCAAATATTCACTTATAATGCATGATCTTGGGTGTAAAATGACGCTAGTTCAAAGAAACAGCTCCAATTATTACACATGAGTGTGCTCTCAGTAGTCTCATAGTTGAACTCGACCTCCCTTCTTGCTAAGACCTCCCTGACACATAGCGATGCAAAAAAGATTTCATAGTTTGTGGGAGTTCTTCTGTCATTGACACGGAGGAAAACTCTAGGTGGGTTGTATCCCTAATAGATATTTCAGGCTTATACTCTCCCTTCTAGCAGGTGTATTAGCAGTATTAAAGGTGTTTTTGGTAGGACTCCTCATTTACCTTAGGAACCAAAGCCTCAAAAGCCTTAACCACAAAGGTCTCATGAAATAAATCTTTGGGACATGTGGAAAATGTGAAGAGCATTGTGATTTCTATAATGAATGGCTGCCTCCCCCCTTCGGTGGCAACAACCCAGCCCCAAAATCCCCCCCTTTGTTGGAAGATCCCTAGCCATGGGTGTGTTACATCCTTACACACAGAAGTCTCCAATTTAGGGTTCACATATTTTGAAAAGTTTAGGGTTCCACGAGACATATTTCCTTTTCCCTCAATTTCATAATTTGATATTTTATTCTACTTCTATTGTTAATATTGTATGAACATGTTCACTCTACCGATATAAATGTATTTAAATAAGCTACATCATCCAAGATCCTCTATCTCTAAGCTATATCAATTGAATGGGATGATCATATTGTACTACTTGATCATCTCAGTTTCCTCATCTTAAGACCAAAAGGTACACTTTAAAAACATTTACTCATGTGCGATCCCCAGTTATGCAATATTACATCAACCTCTGTATAATCATAACCCCAGGAAAAAAAAAAAACAATAGAAGCTTTTAATATCGTTACAAGAAGTTTGAATCCATACATATAGGAGGAGGATAAGTTTTAATTCATAGTAAGAAATTTTGTCACAATCTTTATGCCAAATTGAGAATACACTTAGAGAACCATATTCCATTCAAAAATGTCAATATAATAGTATAATCCTGATCATAGCAGACTAAATGCTTAGCTCATTGTTCAATGACCTGTAATTTGTTCAGAATTCTATATCTAGTCTCCATGTTTTACATCCACAGGCCTTCGTCACTTGATGCAATTCTAACTGCGGCAAAAATTGGTATGTTGTAAGATAGACCGGTTTTTTTTGGTTTGTAATCAACAAAGTGAATCTCACTTTCCGTAAATATTTTCCCTACACTACAACCGAGCCAGTATAAAATGTTTTCTACTCACTTATTATTTCACTTGTTAGCTTTGTTATCTCTTTTGTAGAACAAAACAAGGAGTACTCCACTTTCTCAATATTTCCTTCTTCTTCAATGATTGTAAAAACAACACCTATAATTAAATCATTGTAGAATATTTTTTTGGTTAGAGTCAAATGAAAAAATATTCAATGATCTATATACTATAAATTATATATTAATTCAAAGATCAAAGACAATCCTTTTAAACAAAAAATACCTTGTTTAAAAAGTCCTGATATGTGGTCATAATCAGGTGAAATCAAGGGCACATATTCAAAATTATCATCCTCATCTGATCCATATGAATCATCCAAAACTAAAGGAACTTTCTTCCACTCACCTGTAATACCACATTTTGACTATTGCACTTTGTATATGATTTTTTCATGCATTCATAACAAAAACAAGAATAATATTTGTACATATTGTCTAGTTATTACTATCCATAGTCATCACAAAGTGCAAAGACCTAGAATTATGAATCCTTTCACATCCATATTTTTTCCTTCGATCAATACCTGATTAATCATGCAAAATAAATAAAGTTTAACAAACATCAAAATTATGATAAATAAATGTACACATAAATAATATTATGTGTAACTTGTAATCAAGATACATATGTTATGCATGTACCTTTTATCTCCCAAAACACTCAGTGTGGGGGAATGTTACTCTCATGTGAGATTTCTTGAATTATAAAATGTTTCCTACACCATTTAACAACAGTGTGGGCATCAATCAATTGATCTCCCTCATAATCAAAGATTTGTTTCTTTAGAGCATGTTTGATGCATGCACCCACACCATCATCTTATCCCTTCCCACATGAACACTCTAAAAAAAATTCATAAATGAGGTATTTTGAGATAACGTTGATAATGACTAAGTGTAAAGAAACGGCTAGAGGAACAATGATAAACAACCATCCTACGAAACAAAATGTCAAGATCTAATTGTACTCCTCACTGATTAAGATATTGGAAAACAACTGAAAATGATGTTATACAAAGTGCCACGAGTGCAAGAAAACCCATATGAGAAAAATTATGAACAATCATAAATTCTCTTTCAAAAGAAGACCATAAGAGGGACTTATCTAATTCAACTACTTTAAATATTCCACAAAGACATATCATAAGAAAGGATAGATTAGATACCTTTATTCAACATATATATAAAAGAATATTTGGATGATTTGTAAAGTCATATAACCATGCCCCACATTTTGGGATTTTTGTATGACAAACAAATATGTCCAACAGAAATCTTTATAATTCATGATTTTTAGTCATACATATTTTTTTAGGGTTTAAATAAAACTAAATATTAGGACATATTAATATTTCATATAAAGAAAGGGGTCTCACATTAGATTAATTTAAAAATATTTTTTATAAATAGTCTAACATCAAACATGCGAAGTGTTAGGAGACCTTTTTAGAGAAAAATTGCATTCACAAATCCTAGCTCCTAGTATCAAACTACCCATTAAAAACCATTTCAACTAGTTTAGAAAAACAACTTAATCTACCCATCAAATAACCTATAATTATATTAGTATGATGAAAAGTAAAAAATAAAGAATCATGTATCCACTTCACACTCCTATTTGAACATTATTTGAGAAACAACTACAATGTAAAGAGTAATTTTATAGATTTTTTTTTTTTCATTCATATTTTGATGAATTTAATGATAAATAAAATAATTAAATTAGTCTAAAATGATAATACTCTATGTATCTTGTACACTTTGAATACTTATATTCAACTAATAAGTTGTCCAAGAAAGGCATGTATGGAAGGAAGATAAGTAAGGATACTATATGCTGTTCAAGAAAGATAAGTTGGGAAAGTAGTTAAGTTAGGCAAGTAGGTAATTTATATATATTTCCATAAAAGCAGGTAGGGAAGTTTGAGTAAGTAGATAATTTGGTATGATGGGCCATATATGTACAAGAAAAAAAAAGTATAATTACACCAAAAGATAAATGCTATAATAAAAATAGAAACAACAAAAGAAAGTTAAAAAATCAATTATTGAAGCTCTCCAAGCTCAATAATCTCTCTAATCTCTCCTATATTAATAGGTTATCTAAGTTCAAGAAGTTGTTGAAGGTAATGAAAAATTAAGAACATATGAGGATGGTGAATAGTAGTCTGAGGGAGAGGAAGAAATAGAAGAATGTGAGGTAACAAAGGAAAAAGTGAAGGATTACAAAACAATTGTAATATGGAGGATATGGATATGTTTTTTTTTTCTAACATTAATAAAAGTGAGCTCATGCACATAATTAAAATTAAGGCCCAATCAACAGAGATAACAATTTTTTAAAATCTATAAATATCTTATTGGTAAAGATCAATTAGTTGCAAGATTTTATTTGATGTAGAGATATGGTCCATGCTTGTGAGTTATTAGGAGTTTATTTGTAAAAATAAAATAACTTGAAATATTCCATGACACAAAATTTACATGATATTCTTGATATTATTAGTAGGTTCTCTTGTAGTATAGGAATTTCTACAACACATGGATCTATTTTTAATTCCTTAGTGGGTTTGCAAACAACCAAAAAGTAATAGGTAAAAAATAGTGAATTCTCTTGATACATGTAGAAGAACTATTAGAAGGCATGTGAAAAAGAGGGTTAAATTGGATGATAGTATAGAAGCAAATTGGGATGTGATAAATATGGATTCTCAAAGAAATAAAATTTCTAATGATATAAAAGATATTATTGTTGAATATTGGGAACAATGTAGTCTTATTTGTTCCAATTTTAAGGAAATTTATAAACTATGGAAGAAGTACATGCATGAGCTAGAGCTTGTGTTTATTAAATTACCCAAGGTGTATGATATTTAAGTATTTGGGTCCATAAGAAATCATGTATCGACCTAATATAGTTAAATAATATTTTTGTATTTTGGTGCAAATATGCACAGGTATAAGACATTTAACAAAGGTCTAAGAAACACTATAAAGGTCTAAACCACACTGCAAAGTTCTAAACCATGCTATGTGGGTATTCCAATGTTGTGAAGATCAAAGCTAACATTGTAAAGGAATATTCATACCATGATGGTCTTCATACATTGTATAAAGTTGTGGATGAAGGTATGTGACTTTGTGAAAGTATGGATCTAATCAAACTTACTTTCTATGGGTCAAACGACTCTTCTCTTCGTAATATATTGAAATTTCAAGAGTTTTAATAGGTAGTGTGTAGTTACTTTTGTGTATGTTATTACATGGATATGTACCTATATAAATAAAATTGTGAGCCTTGAGTTGAGGTGATAAATCCAAAGATAGATAAGGAATTTGTGTTGTTAGTGTAGTAATTTTTAGTCATTGTGATATAATGTTAATTATCTAAGTGATAAGTTCATGGATCTAAGTGTATGTTGTCTCGTTAGAAATTTTTGAGGTTAAATTATTAGCAATGAGTTTATGTATGTATGTGTTGTTCCTCATATGAATTAATTATAAAAATATTATGTTCTGTTATACATATTATATTGTTTTTGCATGTTAATTATGAAGGGTTACATGGTCAAAGGCTTCTCTTAATTGTGTTCCCTAACTTGTTACTTGTAGAAGATGGAGGGTTGCATAATGAATATTCATGGCTTTAAAAATGTGTGAAATTGGGTAGAAATTATTTGCATACATCTTCCAATAAGGTTATAGTTGATTAGAATGTGTGAAGGTTGTAGAAATTATATATTTATTGACTTCAAGGGATAATGACAACACAAAGAAGGAACATTGAGAGAAGGTGAGTAGAAACAATGACATATAAGGAATTGGTAGTTGTTGGTGAAATTACAGATCAATTTAAATTCTCTTAGTTAAACTTCCTGGATCTATATGTATGTTATCTCTTTAGATATTGTTGAGGGTGTACAGTTTGTAATCAATAAATGTATGTTTATGATGTTCCTCTTAAAAATGAACAATATAAATATTGTATTATTTTATAAATATTTTAATGTTTATCGATGACAATTATGAAAGGATTTTTTGTTAATGGATGATCTTAATTAGTATTTATAGCCATGTTTGCATGTAATAATGGAATGATGAGGTAGATCTAATGAAAAATAAGGAATTAGTAGTCGTTGGTGTAGAAATCTATAGACATTATGAGATAACGCACAATTTCTAAGTGAGAACTACCTAATGTAGACACCAATTTTTGGTATCGCTTCCCTTCACCTTGTGTTCACTCTCTGTCATCTTTTTCGAATTCTCCATATTTCCTTCCTAAATTCAATTTATCCCACGTAACATCATTTACCCACATTTTCCATCCCATATCATTATTTCCCTGTGATTAATTAATCTCTCATTAGCTTTCCCTAATCATCCCTAATTAATTCTAATCCTTCATTAATCAATTTCTTATGTCTAGATTCCCTTCATTTTATTTGTTCTATGCTCTCAACCACCCCATTTAATAATTCTATCCACCACTTTGCCTTTATTTACTCATTTCAACCATCCAAATAGCCATTTATCTTCCCTATGCAACCCTAACTCGTATGGATATATCTAAACCATAATCCTACTTCATATGGGCTCCTTGTCTCGAGCTCATCATCCTTCCATCGCCCAAATGGATGGATACTTGTGATTGGTGGTGACCCATATGGGTCTCCATCGACCCTATAAAGCAGCCCTTACCCCCTCCTTTCTCAAGGATGCAACTTTGAAATCTTTATCTCTATTGTGATTGAAGGAGTGTAAGACAAGGGTATGGAAGGAATACACCTGCATCAAACAGTTGCACTTCACCAAGAAGGAGTTGTAAGATAAAACAAGAAAACTTTTGAGAAACAATGTGCTTGCATATGAGAGCTCAAGATTCAAAAATGGAGTGGAATGGAATGCTCTTAGATTGCCATGGACCAAAAGAAGAGGAGTAGAAATAGGGGAGTAAATGTGTAACTCCCATGTAAGAGAAGATTCCTCCATAATGGAGAAGAGGAGTTACTTTCCCAAATGGGAATGTAACTTCTATGACACACTTACACATATGACAGATTCTGTAAGAGAATATGTCATAACTAAGATGACACCTAGATCCTTGTCCACATAAGTGAGATGATTCACCCGATGAGGTGGAATAACACTAAATAATTAAATAAAGTGATTAAAAAAATGCCTACACCAACACCCCCCTTCATCGAAACTAGGATGAGGCTAGGCATGCACAAAAGGTCTCAAGTAGTGAGGGAAAACCTAGTGGGAAAAACCTCCACTTAGAAGAGATATCCAAAAAAATCTCCTAAACTACTAAGAAGAAAGAGAGAACAAGAAGCCTATCCAGACTCCCAAGAAGATGATCTAGTCACGAGCCACCCTGTGCTAAGTGAAGAGGAGGAAGAAGACCCCTGAAGAGCCAAGGTGTTGTTTCAATCTAAGGAACAATGCTCTATATGTGAAGTGGAGAAGCCAACTACTTCATGAAGAAATGTAGATCCTGAAGAAGTGGCAAGGAAGGAAGGTAGAATGGCCTAAACCTGTGAAGAAGTGTACCCAATGCCTGATGAGTCCTGAATCATAGTGCCTTCTCCCTGAAGTGTCTGAAGTGGACTAGAAGTGGGCAAATCAAGAGACAACTCGTCCATATTTGGAAAGTGATAAGTGGATGGTGGAGGTGGGTCCCATCATCATCAACTATGCTAGAAGAGATGTCCACAACATCAAAAATGGGTTCAGAAGTATCCTCAAGTCCTGCTGAGTCAGATGAAGAATCTGAAGGAGGAGAAAAGTGAGAGAATGAGTAGAATCGAGTGTGATGGTCAGCTATACCAACTGCAACAATAGTATCATTGTGAAGCTCCCTAACATAAACTGAGTCCGGAGTGAACTCAACTCGCATGCCCTATCCAAGATGAGTGATCTGATAGACTGAAAGAAGGTTTGTTGAAAGTAAAGGGATACTTAAAACATTATTGAAAGTACCACCACTTACTTCAACTGATCCTCTTCCAAAAACTTGTGTAGTGGTGTTGTCACCAAGCTAAATAGAGGACATGTCACATGGCTCAAGTGAATCAAACTCAATGTTTGATGATGCCATGTGATGAGTTGCACCTGAATCAATGATCCATGTAGGGGTAGGTGGCACAATTGTCACTAGAGATCTTCCCTTTGGTTTCTCCTTGTTGGATTCTTTTACTTTTTATTTCTCTTGTACTTTCTCTTTTGGTGTCTCTTTTTCCTTAGAACTTTCGTGGGATGATGAAGGTGTTTTGAGAGAATCTGGAACTCCAATATTGTGCTTCTCAAGTAGATTAGTGAGGAGAGTGATATTTTTCTTCAAAAACTTTTCTTCATCATGCATTCCTTTGCAGTATCCACATTTGATTCATTCTTTGGAATCTCAGGAGCTGGAAGAGGAAGTGGAAGAGTTGTTTTTGGGTTTGTCCTTCTTTTCATGATCTTGTTTCTTCTCCTTAGAAGCTTTTTGTTTTTCCTTTCCAGCAATGAGAGCATGGGCTTTTGTGGATTTCAAGGTTCCCATTTGAATCAATTTATTTTGTTCCCTGATCAAATCTGTAATAAAATCATCAAGGGAGGGCATAGACCAACTTTTTCCAGGTGCCCTTTTTGTTGCATGGAAGGTGGAGACAAATATGTAATATTTGGGACCAAGTTTGGTATGGACTGATAAAATGAGTTGAGATTCCTTTTTCTTTATTCCACAATCTTCTAATTGCAATATGAGTTATATGAATTTGGAGAAGAAGTATTGAAGGGTGTAAAAATCATTGGGACTAAGGCTTATTAGGTTATTCTTAAGTTCATGTCCTTACATTTCATCCTTTTTCCCAAAAATTTCTTAGAGAGTCTTTAGAAATTCTTTGAGTGTGGTGGAAGAGGAAATGTGAAAACGCAACTCTAGAGATATACACATGGTTACAAACCCAATGGATTCATCACACTTATCAAGCCACTTTTCTCTTTCTCTTTCATCATCAGGTTCAGCTTACAGACTGGTGGAAATGTGGAATAGTTTCTTTCCTTTTAAGGCAGTGTTCATAACATTCAACCATTCTTGATAGTTGAATGGGGTGAGCAGGGGAACACCATGATTATCCATGACAGAAAAAAGAGATGCAGAAAGAAAAAGATACCCCCCCAAATGTGGCACTTTATAACATAGTGTGTTTTACAAAAATGATATTCCCATCATGTAGTGTGGAAAAAAACATGCAATTTTGACTAAGAAGTGCTCAAAAATGAGCATCGAGTAAAAAGTTATGGCTTAAAAAGGATTCCTGCAATTGATAAGGAAAAGCTAATAAGCCTTGAAAAATATTAAAAAGGCGCCCAAAACACATCCAAAAGGTATTGTGTTTATGCCCGTTGGAATCGACATCAAATTTTAGAAGGGGTTTGTTTTGACTACAAGGGGGGATTAGCCTCCTACCGACCCCAGATCTCACCCTCTGTCTTCGACACTCGAAGGAAGATGTAAAAAAGGAAACCCAAGCTTATTTATAGCCAAAATGAATGTTTCTTTTTACCTCAAAACATAAAAAAGGAATGGTTAAGACCTGAGGGGTGACAGAGCACCAGGTAGAGAGGTGGGTCTATACCAAGTAGGTTCAGTGGTTGACGACCAATCAGCGGCTTTGTATAGCTTGCCAGTACCTTATCATAAGTCGTCCTTGAGCTATCCAGTGCAAAGGAGTGATGCTAGGTGGTTTGAAACCAATCGAACTTATGTGAATACAGTCTGACATAGGACCCAAAATTGAGTGTGCACGGGAGGATTACAATGCAGGTCATAGGGTAGTGAAGCCACATGGAGTTAGAGCCATGTGTTGACTGCTAAGCAGAGAGAAATAGGTGAGCAGGGAATATTATAGGGTGAAGCACCTGAGGTAGAGGAAAAATACATGGGGCAGAGTAGTTTGAATATTGATGGGTAGTGACAGTGTAATCAAGTGTCTAGTGGAGACAATCATGACCATGTATATGCCAAATGAAAACTGCGAGGAAGAATCCTGAGTCTAGAGTCTACCATGATCATGCAGGTTGGGAGGACAATGGAAGATAAGTCTTATCAATATGGTGTAGTGCTATCAGAAGAGATTATGTAGAAATGGATGAAACCTGCCAATGTACACAGAAGAAGAAGCCTCAACACATGTAAAGTGTAAAGGTGTAGCCTTCTCCGGGCTAAAGGGAGATCAAAATCTTCACAGAAGCAAAACTCAAGCTAACACTTAACACTTCAAGTAAAACATTAGCACGTTGGAACCTGCAATTTGCTGACACTCAACAAACGTAATACAAAAAGGGAGCATAGCAAAAAGCACTAGAAAATAACCACAAGAATCTTGAAATATGCAAGTAAAGAACATGCAAAGGGTAAAAATTACACAAGCAATTACACGGTGGAACAACAATGGAAAGTAGCATGATTCCAGTCCCCTAGCTCTGATACCATGAAGGAGTGTAATACAAGGTTCTAGAAGGAATACATGTGCATCAAATAGTTGCACTTCACCAAGAAGGAGTTGTAAGATAAATCAAGAAAACTTTTGAGAAATAATGTGCATGCATATGAGAGCTCAAGATTCAACAATGGAGTGGAATGGAATGATCTTGGATTTCCATGGACCAAAAGAAGAGGAGTACAAATAGGGGAGTAAATGTGTAACTCCCATGTAAGAGAAGATTCCTCCATAATGGAGAAGAGGAGTTACTTTCCCAAATGGGAATGTAACTCCTATGACACACTTACACATATGACAGGTTCTGTAAGAGAATATGTCATAACTAAGATGAAACCTAGATCCATGTCCACCTAAGTGAGATGACTCACTTGGTGAGGTGGAATAACACTAAATAATTAAATAAAGTGATAAAAAAAACACCTACACCAATAGTGATCTTGTCTTCATCTCTGGGTGCCTTTTACTATTACCTACTTATCTTGGAGTCTTCTTGGAGCTTTTGGAAATCAACTTGGGAGATTTTGGGAGTTATATTTCCCCTTTTTCATTATTCATTTATCTGTTGCATATGCCATCCGTTTTTATCTCTAATTTCTTGTTTAGGTTCAGGTATCACTAGGAACTCCACCTTTGTGTGTTCAACCCATGTTTTCATAGGAAGGTCTCTCTTTTCAACCCATCCATTTTCATTCAAGTCTAAATCAACCCCAGTCATTCTTGACCTTTCCTTATCTCCATCGACCCAGCCTCCATTGTATCAGTTCCTATGACATCCAAATATCCAATCATATATTTTTTGATCCTTCATCCACCCAGTCTCAAATCTAGCCCTTTTTTCCTTCTGTCATCTCAGATCCATTCTTCCAGCCCTCAATTTTCATTGACCCAACCTAGTCGCTGCTGACCCACTCCATATTTTCAGTAGTTACCATTAGATCTCTAATTTTATTTCATGATTTTTATTTCCTCCTATCTCAGATATTCTAAAGGTTATTATTTACCATCTTAGTGTTGTATCAGTATCATATCTTCTATCAGATCCTACAAATTTGCATTTTACATCATTGTATCAGTCCACTTGCCTCATTCTCATTTGACTGTACCTCTTTAGTCTTGGGTCACCGTTGACCCCTGCCAGGTTTGATTTATTTTATGCTCATTTAGATCAAATTTACTTTTCTCATCTTAGATCAAGATTTTTAGTTTCTACTTTATTTAAGATTCTGTATTTATATCAAATCCATATTCCACTTACTTCATATATCTTTATCTAACATGAGGGTTGACATCCATCCTAGAAAGTTATTTCTTCTCGGGACTGAATTTGTTAGGAAACCCTCCCATTTATCTACTAATCCAATCCTTTTCTATTGAGTTATATTGATTTATAGGTCACTTAGCTTGTTGCGAATAAGGATTCATCATTTGCGCCCATCCAAATCATTGTTCCATCTCAAGGTCTATATAACCTTTCATATTTTGAGTTTCTTTATAATATTTAGTACTAGTTCACTAATTTGAGATGGAAAGAGGGAATTTTTTCCAACATTCTGACATGCACGGTGGGACCTGAAACTTTCTTGGTGAGTCTTTTTTATTTTTTTTCATTTTCATTATTTTTCTTATATTTCTTACTAACCTTGCAAGAAAGGAACATGTGTTGGTTCATGCTTGTTTTCTTGCTAGTGTTGGATCATGGATTACTTGGATTTGATTTTTCTCGTTTAATTTCTATGAAGATCAGATAAAAAGGAAATGTATATTCAGGTATTCCTTGTTTTTTTCCCCATATTTTTCTTCATCACATTACATCACTTGTGTGTTATCCTAATCAAATCTAAACATTTTTTTGTTGGATCTAAAAAGAACTTATTATAACAGAATCACAACACCCCTGAATGGGCTAATTGTGAGATGGGGCATTTGGTGTGATTGCACAACATGGGACCATCTCACAAGCTATGGGACTTGCAAAACCTGAGATGGACCTCTGGAGAAAGCTGGTTCTTGCTTCTTAATCTACTTGCCACAAGATACTCCAGTGCAAGAAGAACCTATTCTATCCTAATCTAACCATTCTAAGGGGAGAGAGAGAGAGAGAGAGAGGGTGAAAGAGCCTACACTAAGTGGTGATACACTAGAAAAGGAAGTGGTTGAATCACAAACCTAACTACCTGAAGTGGAGAGAGGTGAGTAGAGGAGAGGGTGGACAGAATGCACCATAGACCAGAGATAGATTTCACATAGACACCACTTTGAAACCCATTAAACACATCTCCTAGGACCTACAATGACATCAAAAGTATGCACAATATACCCTGTGACAATGAGAGGTAAGGAGAGACAACAAAATAAGCCAAGGATGGACAGATGCATCACAAAATAGATTTTATTGCTCCAAAATGTTACACAGTGCATCATCAGTGGGCAAGAGGTAATAAAATGCCATTACAAAGCCATGAGAGGAGGCTTAGACTCTGGATTCTGACCCTAAGGAAGAAAGAGAGAGGGGGAAGAAGAGAAATAATGACCAACCATTTGAATGTGCCCCTCTATTACAATATATAGGAAGAATAAGAGAGAGAAGAGGGAAGAATTTGAATCCTGCTGCAACCACCCTGAGATACATGCATTGAATCCCATTTTGAAAGCTCAACCACTGAATATCAAATGCCTTCTACAAATCCACCCCACAATATGTCACTTCTGGTTCCCTAGCAGATCAAATCGAATTAGATCTGGTACTTGAAGAAATTGGGTTCTGCGTTAATGGCCTAGAAGCAGTTTTCCTATTTTCACCAACCAAATCCTATTAGGAATGATATTTTATGTTTCTAAGGCAGAGAGGGTGTCGATAAATTTCCAGAAATACTTCTCCCACCCAAATTTGATTCTCTAGTCAAAAGATACAGTCATTTGAATATTAGGGTTACGGGGGTAATATTTAAAGAGTCTACCATACAGGGTCCACGTGGAGGTCTCACGCTCATTTGAGATTTTGTTCCTAACCTCTCTCTTGAAACTATACTGGATTGACATATGATGGCCTCCACGAGCTCTTTGGGATCCTTTGTATTTTTCCTGAGTCTCTTTGCTTGGTGGGCCAAAAATCTGACCCTGGACACGTGGAGGCTTGGCACTTGTTTGAGAACCCATCCCAAATTTTACTCTTGAAACAATGCCGTGTTGACTTTTGGATCCTTCCACTGTCCTGCCTCTACTTTGACTATTCAAACCCCAAATCTGTCCCTTTTTTGGACCTGGGACATGCGGCGAGCCCGCGCTTGTCTGGGAACTACCTCCATACTTTCCATTTGAAATCGTGCCAATGAGACATGTGGAGGCCTCCTGATTTTCCTTTAGAGAAGTGTCGGCCCACTCTCCTTTTTGACATTTTTTGACCATTAGCTATGTGGAAGGCTGGTGCAAGTTTGAGTCTCTGAGGGACTTTTCAATAGCTGGTGTCGATGACACTTGGCACTTTCCTTTGAGTCAAAGAATTTTCAACGGCTGGTGCAACTTTTAGGGCTATGGAAGCGTGGAGAACTAGATCTCATTTGAGTCTACCCCTTTGGATTTACCCTTTGGAGGTGCCCCGTTTGGACACCTGGCAGCTTCTACTGTCTCCTCCATACTTAGCCAATTTTGGGGCTCATTTTGAGTCATTTCAGAGCCCGATGACTTCGAGCCTTTTTCATTCCTTTTCTTTGAGCCCCTAGATTCTTCTTGAAACTACCTTCTGACCCTATTCCATTTTAGAACCCTTGTAATCCATTTTATTTGAAGCATGGATTCACTTGACAGAGTCATTTCTTGAATTTCTTCCTGTCTAGGGTCATTTGATCTTTCGCAAGCCTTACCGCTCCATTGTAGAGTCCTTCTGTTTCCTAATTATAGGATTTGAATGTGAATTCTCTAGATTTTTATTGTGCACGGGGTCGTGGATGATCCAATTTTACTGGGGGAAAAATATGGATAACAATTTGGTGACTCGCAGGGTCATCTGCTTGCTAAATGAATGGACTAGTGGCCTTGAAGCATCCATTGGACATGGAGTCAAGAATGATGGCTTGATACTGACCTTGCCTCTGATCCAGGAACCCAACCATTTTCACTCTCAATTTTCATAAGAAAACTTGAAGCAAGGCTTCTAAGAGTAGAAAATTGTTTTGACCTGGGGCTTTCATCTATCCCTAAATGAGATGTCTTGAAAATGTTCTTTAGTTGTTTTGTATTTGTTTTATTTTGAAATTTGAAACTGTTACATGAAACTATGAGTCTTCTACTATGAATACTAAAGATCCTGGCCTCATGCACCTTCAGCAATAGTGAACAAAACTTATGTAGAAAGACCAAATCATACATGCCTCAAATGAGACATGTAGAGTGTGCACAAGCACTTCTTATACTGGAAACAAAGTCTACTCCTACTCCTACACTAACCAGAGAGAAAGAATGCTAAACAAAGCCTGCTACAAGTAGGGAGAAGTAGCTTCCCTTTCTCAAGAGGGGCAGCCATGCAAATGATTTGACACTAAATATAGCTTCCTGTATGAGTGAAACACTAACTTTAAGCATGTCCTCCACCCAAATCATCAAGGTATCAACATTAATGGAAAATACCTCCTCAAGCTGATTTGCATTAGACTCCTGGAGGTATTGATGGTGACCCTTGGTACTTTGATACTCATCCTCATGCCCTGAAGTAGGCATGACTAGTTCTAGCTTCTCCCTTCACTCCAATGAAGCCAAGTACCTGATTGGGCATGGTCTGATCATTTGGATGTGCCCCTTGCTCTGAATTTCAACTCCAAAACTGGAGTCTTCTTATGGACCTTCTTAGATGGATGTTGGGAGAGGGATGATTACATCCTCCTGCCTTTTCTCTTCCTCCTCTTATGGAGAACATGGAAGATCAAGATCTTCCAACCTTGGTTCTAGAGGGCCATTATGGAATGCAGGCTATTGCATTTGAATATTCTCCTTCATGGCAACAGGATCATATGCTTGGAAGGTGGTTGATGGATGAGAAAATGATGTGATATCCATGGTCTCCTCTCCATCAAAGAAATCCTCCAAGTTTGACAGGTAGTATGCCTCCTTGTTGTCCTGTTGCATGTTATCTACCTCCTTCATTATGTCCTCTTGGCCCGCAACTTGCTCACCATGGTCTCCCTCTTCCTCAAACATGAAGTTTGAAAGATCAAACTCCTTATCAAAATTAGAAATTGAAGGAGATGAAGTGGGAGGAAGAACTGAAGGTTCATCTATGGCCTGCTCCTCAGTTGGATCCTCTAAAACTAATGGTCCTGCTCCATCATGGGTTCATCAATCAAATCAGGCCCTCGAAATGAAAGGAAAAAATCTTCAATGATGCTTTCTATTCATTAAGTGGCTTCAACTCTGATTTGATCTCTCTCAACTTCTCCTTTTCAATGGGACTTGGAGCTGGTTATTCTTCCTCCTCAACTAGTTGTCAGCTTGGATTAGATCAACATTCTCCTTAGACAGAGTGCCATTAGGTACACTATATTAGGAGAAAATATACTTTTGATCTTCTTCCTCTTGTTCTTTCTCTTCTTCTACTGCAAACTCAGCCTCAGCCACCACTAGCTCTTCAACCTTGACCTCCTTTATTGGCTTAACCATCAAGCATGGATCTTTGTAAACCCAAATTTGGCAGCCCAATTCTTTAGATTGTCTATCATTTCTTCTCTGTTGGTATCCTCTTCTTGTTGTTCTCCTTGACTGGATTCTTGACTCTCTTTCCAACATGGACTTGGGAAAGAGAGAGGAGTGGTAGGTTGGGGTTCAACAAGCTTTACAATTTTTTGTGGTGGAGAGGGAGATGGAACTTCTTGTTTGTTTGGAGGGAATGAGTGTTTGGGAAAGAAAAGGGGACACAAATTGAAATGGGGTGGAATACTAGGAGATGGGGAAGAGAAATCAACACTTGGGGCAGCAACTGAGGAGCTTGACTCTTGCCTTTGCTGAAATGATAAAGATTGAGAAAGAGAAAATGAAGGATAGGGAGCTGGTGATTGACTTACCCATTGACAAGGTTGTCTCACACTTTTCTCATAAGCCTCAATGTCCTCAATCCACTGTGTAAGATGAGGCAACACTTCAACCATGAAGTCAAGCTTCTCTTCTCTTGAGGGCTGTAATGTCTTTGAAAAGGCACTTCCCATGGACAAGGTGCCCTACAGCCAATCTTGAATGCTTTCATTTGTGCTATGGCCCTTGACTGAACCATGCTAGCCTTCATTTTTTGAATCTTCTCTAGTAAACCAGCATTTTCTATTTGACTGTTTTCATTGTATGCATACCCTTGTTCTTGATAAGCTCTATGGTCAAACTGACTTTGACCTTGCTCATATGGGTAAGTATAATAGTCTTGGATTTGATTATAATACTGATTTAGAGGATTTGGTAAATGCATTGGAGGTGGCTTGCACTAATGTAAGTGTGAATTCCCTGAAGGGAATGAAGCCATGAATGCACAACTTCATGAAATGGGGGAAATGGAAGATATGGAAGAATAAAATGGATGGAAATGTGTGGAAATGGATGGAAAAGGTATCTAACTCAGAGGATGGGTTATTGATATGGAGTCTCTAGATGTGCTTGCATGTGCCTCAAAAGGCCGAACCTTAACAAGAACACATAAACCTACAAAGATGAAATGGTAAGGTGCTTCAGACCTATCCCATCGGGTGCCAAAATTGTTAGTGCAAAATCACAAGCACCCATCGAATGGCCTAGGTGTGAAGTGGGGTATTTAGTGTGATTACACAACATGGGACCATCTCTCAAGTTTTGGGACTTGCAAAACTTGAGATGGACCTCCAGAGAAAGTTAGTTCTTACTTCCTAATCTACCTACCACAAGCTACTCTAGTGTAGGTAGAACCTATTCTATCCTAATCTAATCATTCCAAGGGGAAAAAGAGAGAGAGAGAGAGAGTTAAAGAGCCTACACCAAGTGGCGATACACCAGAAAAGGAAGTGGTTGAATCACAAACCTGATTGCTTGACGTGGAGAGAGGTGAGAAGAGGAGAGGGTGGACAAAACACACCACAGACCAGAGATAGATTTCAACACAGAACACCACTTCAAAACCCATTAAGCATAGCTCCTATAACAGGACCTACAATAGACATCAAAAGTATGCACACTATACCCTACGACAATGAGAGGTAAGGAGAGACAACAAAATAAGCCAAGGATGGACAAATGCATCACAAAACATATTTTATTGCTCCAAAATGTTACACAGAGCATCATCAATGGGCAAGAGGAAAGAAAACAACATTACAAAGCCATGAGAGGAGGCTTAGACTCTGCATTCTACCCTAAGGAGGAAAGAGAGAGGGGATAGAAGAGAAACAACTACCAACCATTTGAATATGCCCCTCCATTACAATATATAGGAAGAATAAGAGAGAGAGGAAGGAAAAAATTTGAATCCTGCTCCAACCACCCTGAGATATGCATTGAATCCCATTTTGAAATCTCAACCACCATGAAGATCAATTCATTTTGCAAATCCTCCAACAATATGTCACTTCTGGTTCCCCAGTGAATCAAATTGAATCAAATATGGTAGTTGAAGAGATCAGATTCTGTGTTAATGGCCTGGAGGACATTTTCCCATTTTTCACCTACCAAAACTTGCTAAAAATGATACTTTATGTTTCCAAGGCATACAGGGTGTCGATAAATTTCTATAAAGTCTTATCCTGCCCAAATCTAATTTTCCAATTAAAAGATATGGTCATTTGAATATTAGGGTTGCGGGGTGCAATATTTAAAGAGTCTGCCATACAGGGTCCACATGGCGGCCTCACACTCATTTTAGATTTTGTTCCTACCCTCTCTCTTGAAATACGTCAGATTGACATGTGGTGGCTTCCATGAGTTCCTTAGGATTCTTTGTATTATCCCTAAGTCTCTTTTCTTGGCGGGCCAAAAATCTGACCCTCGACACGTGGAGGCTTGGTGTTTGTTTGTTAACCCACCCCAAAATTTACTCCTGAAACAGTGTCATTATGACACTCGAAACATTTTACTAGCCTGGCTCTAATTTTACTATTCAAACCTTGACTCTGTTCATTTTTTAGACTTGTGACACGTATTCAAACGCTCATTTGGGAAACTCTGTCTTTCCTTGTTAAAATTGTGCCAATGGGGCATGTAGGAACTGGGCTCGTCTTGGGATACTGCCTCCAGATTTTTTCCTTTGGAGAAGTGTCGGGTTGACACATGGCAGCATCCACTGAGTCAAAGACTTTTCAACAACCAGTGTAACTTTTGGGGATCTAGATGCATGGAGGCTTGGCACTTGTTTGATTCTACCTCTTTGGATTTACCCTTTGGAGGTGCGCCGTTTGGACACTTGGCAGCTTCCGCTATTTCCTCCATACTTAGCCAATTTTGGGGCTCATTCTGAGTCATTTTAGAGCTCACTGACTTCCAACCTTTTCTATTCCTTTTCTTTGAGCCCCTAGCTTCTTTTGACACTGTTTTCTCCTTTCCCGACCATGCTATTCCATTTTAGAGCCCACCTGCAATATGTTTCTTAGATTTGAAGTATGGATTCACTCCACAAAGCCGTTTCTTGAATTTCTTCCTATCTGGGGTTGTTTGATCTTTTGCAATCCTTGCCACCCATTGTAGAGTCCTTCTGTTTCCTGATTGTAGGATTTGAACATGAATTCTCTGGCTTCTTATTGTGCAGGGTCATGACTGATCCTATTTTACCCAAGGACAAAATATGGATAACAGAACCCTTTATTCTTTCTTGGAAATATAGTTTGGGGCTTTCACACGTTGCATATACACTTCATCACACACATCCAAACAAACAAACTAATTTACACATCTAAAAATCCCTTACACGGTGGAACTATTGGAATTTCATAGATTTGGGTTGGTTATAAACTTATTAAAGATTCAGGCCTCACGTACCTTTGGGGAGTAAGTGCATGGAAATGGGGGGCCAAAAGGGGCTCTTAAGTGAAAATATTTTTCTAAAAAATAAAAAACCTCAACTTGTACGAGTTGTTTGAGATAGTTACACTCAAAATTTGAAAATATTATAAGAACATGAATTGTAAAATTTTGAGTCTAGTTTATAAACTACTATATTTTTGAAAATGGTTAAGTGTAAGTGGGTTAAAGATCTAAAATGCCAATAGGTGCTCTTGTTTTTTTAAAAATCATAGTAGAAAGTCAATCGTGCCCCCACCCTCATTGTTTGAGCACTATCTAGTACTTTTGAATACCCTTTAGTAGAAATATAGGTAAGATCATCTAGTTTGGGATAGATTTTTTTTTTGATTTTTTTAGTGAGTATTTTTTTAATGATTTTTCAAGTACAAATATTTTAAATTTTAAAAAATAATGGATAACCAACCATGCCCCCCATAACTACTTAAAAGAAAATTGAAAAGTACTTTTTTTGAATGTGTATAGAATTAGTGGTTGGGACTGTATAATTTTATTCAATTTTGATGAGTTGAACAAAAGATACACGATGAAAGATAAAAGTGTAAAAATTCAAAAATAACAATGAAAAGACATATTTTGAAAGTAACTAGTATGGAAACCTTATACTAGCCAAAAATTTTGAAAAAAGATATATTTAGAAATAAGAAGTTTACTTGACCTCATAGTCATATTTTTAACAAATGTGTTGATCTTTTTTGAGGGATTTATTAAGGAGGAAGAATTTTTTTACCATTTTCATCAAAAAGACATTGTTTTATATGTTTTAGTAGGTCCATGCCTCAGGTTTGGGGATCTAAACTAGATCCAAGATAAGAGGTTTGCCTTTGAAATTCAAAGAAAGTTAAAACGTGAGTGTGTTATATTGTGAGCACATTTTGCTTTTTTACACATCACATGCAGTTCTTGACTGTACTTTTATCTTAGCTAGAATGTGTTTGCATTATACTGTGACCTCATTTTTCTTTTCACGTTAGAATGAGACCAAGCCATAACACAAGCACGTTATCGATAAAATGACCTGAAAAGTGGTTTTTTGTCCATTTTTGGCCCCCAAACATGGTGCACTTAACTTGGGTATATCAAGGAATCCAAAGCCAAAACCACCTGAAACCAACCTTAAATCAACCATTTTCCGAGGTTTTCCTTTGAGCCTTTTTCTTTTCTTTTCTCACACTCTTTTCATAATCATGATGATTAAAAATTTATTGCTTGATTTTTTTGTTAATAAACTACATAAACAAAGTTTTATGTACTTCATGTCTATTATCAATCCTTCTCAAGCCAAGAAAACACAACAATCCACCTCATCTAATGACATTTCTTCTTCCAATGATCTTTCCCAATAAGCTTCCAAACTTGAGACCACACCTTTGATCTCCCAACCTCTTTTTTCTATGGTCTCACTTTGTGAAGACCATGACACCCCAAATGATCCTCATATTAAAACCATCTCTTGTAGACAAACTTTAGCTCAGTCTATTTATTCTAGACTAGGTTCACCTTCATCTCCTACTCCTCAAGATACCCTTGGACATGTTATCCAATTTCTCCCCTCAGGAAAAATTGGGTAAAGATGACCTTGCACTAAGAAAAATTGAAGGATTGAGGGATTGATTTAGTCTTGGGAGATCACCTTTCAGACTCAGGCCAAGCGAGTTGAAGTGGTGAGACGTTGAGAATCAGAAGGATGCACATTTGAAGAGACATTTTGGAGTTCAAAGGAATTCAAATTTCAGACATGGAAGCATTCAGATTCGGCGGGAATTTTTTTTGAATTGGTAGACACAAAAGGTTTGTCATACATCAAAGTCTGAAGTCTGAAATTCAGACTTTAGAAATTTGGGAGTTTGGAGATGGCATCAAGGTTGACCAAGTGAACATTGCAATGTAGGGAGAAGAAAAGGTCTGAAAAAGCCAAACTCTGAAATTTAGACTTCAGGATTTCAGGATTTTAGAGGTTTCATGTGTCAAATGGATAATGGAAGTCTGGAATCCAGAAAATCCGAAGTCCTGAATCCTTAAAACCCGAAGTTCTGAATCCTTGAAACCCAATGTTTTGAATCCCCAAAATGTGAAGTCTTGAATCCCCAAAACTTGAAGTCATGAATCCCTGAAACTTGAAGTCTTGAATCCCCAAAACTTAAAGTCACGAATCCCTAAAACCTGAAGTCCCAAACCCTGAAAACCCAAAAAATGCAAAGGTTTAAAACTTGAATCCTAAATTTTAGACTTCGCAGTTTCAAAAATTTAGATCTTTTGGCTCAAACAATGAATAGTGTCACTGGACATGATTTCAGAGTTTGAACTCCAAAGTTAGAATTTCAGATTTCAGAAGTTTGGCATTTCTGAACCTTCGAGCCATCTCGCTAGATAAATAGTGCGACAACCTCTGAGATTGAAATGCTCAAAGCCCAAAATCCCAAAATTATGAAATTTTGGATTTTGGAGGGTTCAATGCAATTTCGGTGTCCGAAAAGGGAAGATTAACTAATGAAATTTATTGAAGTATATCACCCTCATCTTCAAAGGGCCATAAATTTTGACTAAAATATCAAATTTGCATAAAATTGGACTTTTTGGAAAGCTCTCAGTGTTTTCTTAACTTTAACAAGGTTAAGTATTTCATAATGAAGAAATACAGTCTTCCATTTTAGAGTGTTTTGAAATGTCTCACCTACCCAAATGATGAAGGTATGGGCTTCCTTTCTTCTCTAACAAGGTAAAGTACATGGAGGTATGGGTTTAACAATGGCACCCATCATTGTTATAGGTGATTTTAATGCATTTTAGGGTGGTTGAAGCAATATTTTGATTCCTTCTCTCTCCCTTTCTCTCATTCTTCTTATATGTTGTAAGGAGGGGCTGATTTTAAAAAGGTTGGATAATATTACTTTACACCCTCCCTTCTTCTCTTATCTATAAGTGATCTTATGGATTTCAAACCTCCCATTCAAATTGTAAATGCAATTTTCACCTCGTGTACATTGTAATACATTGTATCAAATCTATGGAGGAATAAAATAAATCTGTGGATGAATTTCTACCCTCTCTTGTGTTCATTGCATATTTATGATCTCTTATTACAATTTTGGTTAACTGTACATGTTAAATTGTGTCGTATATTTAATGGTCTATGTTTAATAGTGAATGAGTTAATAGCAATTGGTTGAATTTTGGTGTGTATTCATCCCCTTAAAAATTATTGTTTCTCATCTCCATGCAAAGTAGGTGTTCAACATTCCTTTTGGTGCATCACCTCCTATAAATTAGGTTCAATTTCTTGCAATCCTTTTCAACCCCATCTCCTTGGCAAGTTAGATTAAATTTTAGGGTAGATCCTCTACAAATTGAGTGTGTGTATCAGAATAGAGGAATATGAATCAAAATTTGTCTGAAGAGATTTCCCAATTGCAAATTCCCACACTCTGGTAAAATATCCATGTTATGCAATCACACTGATAGTTTCAATATATTGAGTTGAAAATAATGAAGGGTACTATGATTACTCATCAACGAGACCTCCTATTGTCCCTCATGGATGCTAAGAGTTTCAGGAAATCCTTGATGCTAATCTTATCGCCCTTTATGAGTACATATTTCATAATTCCTCAAAAATACCTCAATCCCTTCAATCCACTTGATTGGTGGATCCCATTCCACCCAACTTACCTCATGTCAATACTATACTCACTTCATCTACTACTATCACTATCATGCCTATTAAATCATCTAAAGAATTGAACTTACTTCCTCCTACATCCAAAAAACATAACACAACCTTACCCCTCATTTCTAGTTCACATGCCCATGCCAATGTAATCACCTCACAACCTCATCTATCTGAATTAATGCAAACCCATCAACCTCCTCCCTAAGGAGCCTATCATTACATAATTACCACTAAATCCACTCAAGTATCCTACAACACCCACATTTTTGACGTTCCAAACCACATTAAATCTTAAACAATTACATAGGAAATTGTGGATTTTTTTTTTGTTTAAAGGGTTGCAAGGATGTTAAACCCTAGAGTACATTTAATTAAATCCTACCAATAATTTTCTACATTACATTAGGTTGATCCAACCGATATTAATAATTAAATATTATTAATCTATTTATAAAGTTTTTTCTAGTTATAATCTTCTAGCAATGCATCCATTAATTCCTTTGTTTAGTCTAAGTTTATTTCCTTTAATCAATTAATATCCATACTACACACTTATAAAATTTACCCTTGGTTAAATTAATCCCCTTAAGTCATTAGCTTTAATGTCCATCCAGCATACCATTATTTAGTTACTATAGTTTTAATTCCATTTAATTATTTACTAAACCGTAGTAAAAGGGTTACATTTTAACTCAAAACTCTAAGGCCCTAAGTGGCACCATTTAAAATTTACACATAAATTTAATTAAAACATATATTCCCATAAAATAACCTCACCTAAAAGTTGTAGGGTGGATTCCCTACCCTTAGACTGATTCATTTTAGGCCCTTAGATCTTATGTTTTCATTCTAACCGTAATCATCCTTCTAAAATCCCTTTAACCTTTTCTAGTGCTAGTTTCCTCATTCGTTCTCTTTTATTTTATTTGTTTTGCACGTTGGACGAGAGGAAACCATGAAATTATGAGACAAACCATGGAGGAATTTTGTCTAGGTTTTACTATTGCATTGGAAAGAAAAATCTTTACCCATTTGGATCACTTATTTGTTTGCATAGATCTTATAGAGTGTAGTTATTTTAATTCATTTTATTGGAAGGATTCATCCACAAATCTAGTTAAAGTTGATTAATGGTTCTCATTTTTTTGAGTTACATATGGGGAAGACCATTTCAAGGATATAAGTCTATCCACATTTATATACATATATACATGAGTGTATATATGTATATATAAGTATATATGCTTGTAGATAATTAGATCTGCATTCTATTCAAGTTTCATTTCTTTAAAACCACTTGTTTGGCCAAAAATCATGTTTTTTTAACAAACTGTTTCTAAGCACAAGTAACCAGAGGCGGTCACTTGATTGGTCGTGGTACGCTCTGGCTATCGATACCAGTTCCACTCCTGACACCAATTCTGTCAAATCTACTAAAATTTATAAAACAATGTATATAAATGATTATATTCGAAAATATGTTCATCTGTATACATTCTTGTGTCATTCTATAGTTTATCACAATTATTGAATGCTCTGACTTACATAAAAGGTAATAATTTCTAAGTTTAAAGTTGAAAGTGAGATTTATGTATAGTTTCTAGTGACCGGTGCCGGTCAAAGGAATGCCGACGCCAGTACAATAGTTGACGCCGGTTACTGCAGATTTAGTATATTTCAAATAACACGAGTATAAAATGGATATTTTCTTATCAATTCATTTAGATGGATTTCTAACCACATAAGTAGAGTTCCACAGTTATTTTATATAGCTTTCTAAGCATAAAATTGTATATATTAAACTAGAAATGAATGTTCTAAAACTATAACACCATACACTGACTAATGTCGTTACAAAGTCTATCGATGCCATTTAAGCTTACCAGTATCAGTCTCTGTGTGAGGTAGAAAGCTAAAGAAAGGATCACACTCTGGTTGTGATAAAGAAAGTTTACCAGTATCACTCTCTGTTTTTTGTCTTAGAATAGTTTATCACACTCTGGTTGTGATAAACTATTCTAAGACAAAAAACAATAATGAAAAATGATTAAATTCATTTCTTGATTAAAATAATAAGTTTGTAGCATTCTTTCCTTGCAATAAGGTATAAAACTTGAGTATAATATCAACTTCAAACCATTCTTTTCACATATACTATTTGGAGAACAAAGATAAGATACAAATCACTTAATAAACTCCTTTTTCATTTCAAGTTTATAACAATACAACAAAAGAACTCAACAATACTTTCTTTAAAATGCCATCTTTCCTTTCCAAAGAATAATTTCTGCCACTTGGATAAAATACAGAATTTGGAGAGAGTTTCAATTCTAATCCAAAACATAACTTTAAGTTTTCTCTTTTCAACTATACATTACAACTTTTCTAAATAAAAAATACAAAACTTTATTTTAAAATGCAATATGACAAGCCTTCCACTTTAAGTGTAAAACAACATGATTTTTTTTTTACAAATGTAGGATTCCCTTTTTGTCTTCTACAAAATACTCTTAGTCCAATTCTTCAACTTGAGCTCCACCATTTTCTTCTCTTCAAGTACAAAAACAAAGAAGGGGGAGTAGGCAACGCTCTCCACCCAACCAATAATTCAATGAGGAGAAGAAGCTACTCTACTCATTGGCCCCCAAGCCCCAACCATACAGAAATAAGAAATGGATACAACCAATGAAAAATTTCACAAATGCTTCCACAATACAACACACATGCCAACAATATTTCAACACACACACAAGCACAAAAATAACAATATCAAAGAATGCAACTTTTCCAAACAAGGTTTGAAATCTCTAAGCCAATGCAGCAAGGAACTATTGGGAAATAACTTATACCTCCCAATGGGATTAGGTTCCCACCTTGAAGCCTAAAAAAAAAAAAAAACCTAACAAAATAATCTTATATCTCCCTCAAATTATCTTATACGGTCCAAAATCTCTTATGCCTCCCTCAAATAAAACATATAAGATAAGTAAGAATTTTTATTATCTAAAAGGTGGGACACCCAACCCAAATCCCTCCAAAAATGTGTAACAATACTCTTATTCCTCCATCTAAAATATCCCCATAAAACTTCTCCTACACCATACTTAAGGCCATACTACCCAAGCCCAAAATAATACACACACAACATTCATTTATTTACATACACACACATATATAAAAATGAATTGCATGGGTGAAGTTCCTACCTTTCCATTTTAAGAAACTTGATCCAAAATTAAAAAAACTAAGATCCTTCTAATCTTAAGCTCAAATCCAAGCAAGCTCCAAGACTCCCAAGAAAGTAGCTCAAGAAAAAACTCCAAAATAACCATGCACAAAAATGAAGTAACCCCCAAAACCATCAAATTAACTTTCATATATAAAAAAAGAAGAGAGGAGGGTGTGGTGGCTCCATGTAGGATGCCACATAACTTCTCCTCAACTCCACATAACCAAGTTAAACATCAAACATAAGGTTAATAAATTGGTGGTGGAGGAAATGACAAGCCTCTTACACACACAAACTCTTACCCACATCTCTAAAGGAAACAATTAAAATATCATGTAAAAAAGTGCAATAAATATCACCTCCTACCTTATAAATCACATAATGGGGTCTATTTTGGACCCATGAACCCATAGGTATAGTTAGTAGATGAATTTAAGAAGTGTGGGACAAGATTAACTTGTCCCACAAGCCTTCAAAAACGGCCCTTAGTTCCAAATTAGAATTTGACATGCAAGGTTGAGTACACAACACTTACACCAATAAAAAATCTTTTCAAATCCAAAATAAAATCAAGGCCATTCTACCAAAGTTAAATACCCCTTGGTCACATTCGAAATTACAATAATTAACAAGATTAATAAACTTAAATAAGAGTACATTACTCAACAATAATGAAGTGAATTACATTACAAAATAAATAACATACTCCCCAAATAATAAAAAGAAAAGGGGAAAATACAAATAGCCCACATGGTCACAATTTAAGGTCATCCCCCCATGGGGACCTCCTAACAATCAAACAACACACAACAATAAAATTGAACATAAATATGCCATGGTAACGTTCGTTGTATCCATACAATATTCGACCATGGTTTGTCTCTTACTCTCCTTTTGTTTCTTGTGATAAAATCACCTGCAAAAATCAACAATACCTCCTCAGCCTTGTGGCCACATCAAATATTGATAACAAAACTCTAGATTTGATGATTAAATTTAGTAACAACAATTTGAGATTAACACACGAAAATAGGAAAAATCCAGAGACAAATAAAATATAGAAAATAGTTGAGTAATTTATATTGAATAGGAAGGTCATTTTATATAATTGCTTGCTCCTATAATCATGGAGAAAAGTCTTATCTTTTTATCCCCAAATCTCTCCTCTATTCCCTAGTCTTACTCCCACACCCCTATCTATGAGTTGTGCATGACAACTATTTGTGCACACATGATTTATTTAAATATTAAATAATACAATTATTCAAACCATATGTTCACACTATGAACAATTATTTCCTAACATTCCCCCCTTAGTGTGAACATGGGGAAAGCTATCTCCTATATCTACTCATGATCTATATAGAAATGAAGGTTTTCAATGAGTACCAACAAATTAAACAATATGAGGTTTTCAAAGAGAACGTCCAACTCAAAAAATGGTTTTCTAGTGGAACCAACCACTACATAGCAACGTATATTATTTTTCTCACATCATTGTTTCTAACTTAGAGGGATTACAAAATAGAAATTATGCTCACGCAGGAGCTTTAATTAGGAATATTACTTATGTTCATTATTACAACGAAAAGCAAACACACCACACAAATTAAACAAAAGATCACAAATACAATGAAGCAATCTCTTTATTGGTGAATAAAAAGAGATGCCAATTTTCCTCCATCCTTCTATGCCGCCAGCCTCCATTGTGATGCTGCTAACTCAGTCGAATTTGTCTTAGGGTCTCATTTTATAATTCTATTTGGTGTCGGTTTCAACTGATAATGCACCCCCTCACTATGAATGTCATGTACAAGTGAAAATATGTCTGATTAGATAAAAATCATACCATATCTAATTGTCATTCCAAATAGATGCAAAAATGAACTTTGACAAAAAAATTTGTTTTAATTATATACAAAGTCCATAATTGTTTCAGATACCAGAATATATTTCACGTTTTTTCTTAAAATAGAAACGGAGTTATTCTGAAATTTTAACCGTAGAGAAATAAAATAATTATCTTCAGACCCAAAAAAGTTTAGAAGATTTGGAATCTAGGTTTTTGAGAAAAATATGATTTACCAGTCATTTGTTTTCAAGATCAGATTCTAGAAAATGATGACGAAAGCTTCAAAACTCTCAGATCTACATCCTTGAGGCTTCGGTTTTGTCCTACAATCAATATCATAAATCTTCCTAACTTGATCTAATACCAGATGATAACAAAACTCCATATTTGATGATTAAATTTAGCAACAACAATTTGAGATTAGCACATGAAAATAGGAAAAATCCAGAGACAAATAAAATATAGAAAATAGTTGAGTAATTTCTATTGAATAGGAAGGTCATTTTATACAATTGCTTGCTCCTATTATCATGGAGACAAGTCTTATCTTTTTATCGCCAAATATCTCCTTTATTCCCCAATCTTACTCCCACACCCCTATCTATGAGTTTTGCATGACAACTATTTGTGCACACATATGATTTATTTAAATATTAAATAATACAATTATTCAAACCATATGTTCAGACTATGAGCACTTATTTCCTAACAAATACATCAATAGTAAAATAGATGCACATCCATCACTAAACATCATCATCTCATGAAGTCATCATCATATCATGAAGTCATCATCAAAGCTAAGCAATGCTATCATTTTTTTATCATTTCAAAACATCTCAATTCTACCATTTCATCAATATCAGTGAGATCACAAGATTAGTTCAAACACAAAAACATAGTCAATACGATGGAAATTCAGAATGTCAGTATATATATATAAGCTAATCAACATATCATCATCATCAATGCAACATGTCTATCCATACCTCTTAAGAATCCATGCAACTATAATTTGAATCACAAAATATCAATAGTTAGAATATCTCTACCATATATCATCATGATAAACCAAAAAAACATAGTAAATTCCATGTCTATAGTCCATAGTAATCATATAAGTAGTAGGATAAATGTCGAAGAGGAATGGGAACTACATCCCCCTCTCCTTAGACTTGACTTCCCCCTGGAAGTCATGGAAAGAGGTAGGGAAGAAAGGAATACAAAATTTCAAAATAACCTCCACGAGGTTAACCAAGATACAAGACAAAAAATTAAACATGAGAATGTGTGACGAAATCCTAAAGAATAAAAACTAAGGTCCAAGAAGAATAGGAAAAATTTGTGAACACAGGGTGTTTATATAGCCATACATGGATACAACACATGATAAAAAGGAAGAATAAGACTTACACTTAGGCCGAATTTCATTTCAATGTTTGTCATTTTAGATGAGATTAACAACTACTAGTCATGACCTTCAATTTGTATGAGAAAAGACACCTACTAAAAGGTCTAATAAATTTAGGATCACACAAGACAAGGTTTAAAAAAAGGATCACACCTACATTTAATCAAACATTTAGCAGGAAGAAGACTAATCATTGGAAGTAATTCATATAATTCAGAAGGTCCCACTTAAATTTTCATGGTAACATAAAGCATACTCTTGGCCACAAGGTTTCCATAACTTGAATTGTACCTGAATAACATAACACACAACCACACATCCTGATTTAGAAGCTCAATCAACTAGATGACATTTCCCATATTTCTCTCTCTTTTTTTATTTTGATAGGCACTCTTAGCTCATCTTATCATATCGACACAAGAGATACCATCCACTCTATATAAAAACACAATTTCATAAGCTAAGCCCACCCTAGCTCAAAAGATTCTTAAAAATAAATTAATTTAATATCCCAACTGTACTTTACCTCAACCGTAATTTGATTTATTACCTCAATCATATATTACCTCAACTATATTTTGATCTCTTGTGAGCTTAAATATCTCCAAATTGAAAAGTTTTCCTTGGCCGTTGATTTTGCATTCTAGAAAATCCATCATTATCTGTTAAACAATAAGCCCAAGCTTATATTTAGATTTGACCCACTAAAGTACCTGTTATCTAAATCTTTACTTCCTGATAGGATGGCCAATTGGATCATCTTGATTAATGAGTTTGATATTAAGTACATCAGCTAAAAATTAGTCAAAGTGAAAGTTATTGTAGATCAACTAGCTGAAGCCCCTTTGATAGGAACCGAACCATTGAGTCTGGATATTCCAGATGATTCTATGAGGTATATTGAGGAATCATTCACATGTAAAATGTACTTTGATGGATCATTTACCTTTCACGGCTTAAGAGCATGAATTGTTCTTACCATCCTTATAGGTGATTTTATTCCTTACGATTTCAGACTTTGTTTCCCATGCGCTAATAATATAGACGAGTATGAGGCCCTCATTGTAGGACTTAAAATTACTATACGAAGGGATATAAAACAAGTTAATGTTATAGGAAATTATAAATTAATCATCAAACAAGTAAATGATGAATATAAGGTCAAGGATGAGAAGCTCATCCCTTGCAAGAAACTGGTTAATACTTTAAAATAATTATTTGTGCAAATAAACATCCAACATATACATAGAGAATAGAATCAATAGGTATAATCCATGGATATATTTAGATTTTTGTTACGCATTCCATGAGGTAACAATGAAAATCCATTCTTTGTGGAAAATCTGATGGTACCTACATACGACATACTAAAATATGTCTTGGTATGTGAAGTTAGTCCATTATCCCCCTGGTATCTTGATATCTATAATTAGCTACATGATGGAACCTTCTCCCCCAACATTACACATTCCAAAAAATGCAACCTCATCCAACACATAGCCCATTATACCCTACTTGGGGTCACTCTCTATCATTAAGGCCACGATGGGAATCTGTTACACTATCTTAACTTGGAAGAATCTATCTTAACAGTCAAAGAGCTGCATGAAGGCATTTATGGGGCTCATACAAGTGGAATGGTTATTGCCAAGAATATATTGAGAGTGGGATATTACTGGCCTACTATGGAAATTGATTGCTGTCAATATGTAAAAAAATGCTTGTTATGTCAAAAATATGGCAACCTAATACATGCTCCAGTGCAATCTTTATAACCCGACACAACACCACAGTTGTTTTCAAAGTGGGGACTTGATCTCATTAGGAAGGTTACACCAAATTACTCTGATGGCCAAAACCACATCATAACTGCCACTGGGTATTTTAAAAAATGGGTAGAGGTTGTTCCTCTTACTTATGTCATTGGTTGTGTAGATTTCCAAGTTTATAATGAATCACATCATTTTCTATTACAAAATTCCCTCTGCCATTGTATTTGACAATGGTAAATATTTCAAGAATAAACAAGTGAATGAAATGTGTCAACACTTTCAAATCTGAAAAAAAATGGTCAACCCCATATTACCCTCAAGGTAATGGATAGGTAGAAGCCTCAAAGATGGTTAGTAAAATTGGTCACAACTGGAACTTGCGAATCCATCCCACCCTCTGGGATTATATAAAATCCATCCACACACCTACTGGTGCTAATTCATATTCACATTTTGTGGCACATAGGCGATATTTCCCCTTAATATTGAGCTTCCCTCTTTGCGTATATCCTTGGGATAATATCTGGAAAAAGAGGAAGACTATAGGGTAGATCTACTTGTAGAGTTGGAATGCCTAGATGAGAAACACCTCCACACTCTAGATCACCTTAAAGTGTATTGGAACTGAGTGCACTGAAGCTACAAAAAATACATCATACCTTTTACATTTTAGGTAGGAGACCTTGTCTTGAAATAGAATCAGTTCAACACATAAAGGAGTGAGAGAAGAAAGAAAAGGTTGAACCTACCTAGTTAGGGCCATATGTTGTGGTCACTAAATTAGGTTCAGGTGGATGTAAACCTCCCTATCTTGATGGTGATGAAATTTAGGAACCCATGAATGTCATGCATCTCAAGCATTTCTACGCCTAAGCATGGGGTCTTTTAAAAATTTAAAAAGTATAAAAAAAAGAAAAAGAAACAAAAAAGTAAAGATAAATAATTTTGTCCAAATGTGAAAGCCATGCAATTGTGGCACTTTGGACAAGTCCTTTGGTGAAAACCAGTTTCCGGTGCATAGAAGGGTTCATTGTTCACAAGCATCTCACACCTGGGGGCACGATCAATTCTTACTAAGATAGTGCTTCACCTCTTTCTGAGATACTTTTGAACTTATCCTTCATGGCCTTTATCCAGATGATCTTACTCTTGTATATATGCAAGGAGTTTTCCCTTGTACGTTCCCATATATCGTTGGGGAATCCATGCATACTTTTTCCCCTGAACATAGATTTGAATTTTTTTAGAAAATGCCAAAAAATTCAAATAGGTCTTACAATAACAACTCAAAAACAATATAACATTGTCTGATGAAAATACAAAAGCAACGCAATACGTTTCTGAAATGTTCCACGAAAACAACGTAGTGTTTTCCTACTTGGTTTTTTGTTTGTGTATGGTTTTTTTTACCTATTTTTACATATCGTGTGTTGTATTACATGATTTTTAGATTATTTTGTTCTTTTCTCGATTAGATTAAGTCTTGCTTTAGTCTTTCATTTAATCCACTAGACTAATTATTTCTCTCTGTTGTTATGTTGTTGAACGTGTGTACATATTAGATTTGATAAACTGTTTCTTGTGCTTGTGTTCATTACTTGTACATTGTTTGTTATCATTTCATCATTCATGTATATCATCACACATAATCTCATAACATCATCATATCACCAATAAAATGCTAAGCTACATCATTATGAAAATGAAAAAGAACATGTATGATAAGTTAATATTACATCATATCATATCATCAATGGGGAAATAGGGATTATTTTTATCCCCTCTTCATCGTAAATCATAATAAAAACATAGGATAAAATGTTATCTCATAAAAATAATTATTTTACTAAATCGAGCCATATTCTAGTGAATTGGGACTCTAATATTACAAGTATTGGAAGAAATCCATCTCCATTTTTGCATATATTGGACTCCATTTTTGTCTATATTGGATTCCATTAGTAGCAATATTAAATTCCAATATTGTCATTATTGGACTTATTTGAGGTCCAATTTCTCTATTATTGGATTCCAATTTTCCTATTATTGGACTCCAATTTTGCTATTTGTGGATTCCAATAATGCTATTATTGGATTCCACTTTTGCCACATAAGCATGATGGTCACACACTTACATAAGCCAAGCAGCCACAAACTTACATAATTCAAGTGGTTTCTAACTTACATAACCCAAACAGTTGCAAACTTACATATGCCAAACGACACCAAACTTACATAAGACAAGAGAATACTAACTTCAAGATAATGCATAAGTGATTGTTTTCATTTATGCCACATATCAATCTTAATATCATTATACATATATGACTATTCATGCACACCTTCTTCAAATCAATAAAATTTGACGTTGAAAATCCCTTCCCTAAACATCTTTCAATGGTGTTAAATTTGATGGATGTTTAGATTTTTTTGTGATTTTAGACGTAACATACTTTCAAATATGTTATAGAATTGATATGTGTGACTCACTTGTTTAAAAGGTGACTGTCAATATTTATATAAAAAATTATTTGTATATATTAAGCATAGTTAAAAAAATATGGAATTGTCAATTAGAAATTTTATAAGTAGTGTATAAGTGTGAGTGATCGTAGTTACAAGTGCGATTGGTCGTACGTCTAAAACACATGTAAAAAACATGTGATAATCATCATTTTTTATCATCAACATAAACATGTAAAAAACATCAATGTCCATATATAAAGTGTCTTGATACAGCCAAATACAAACATAAGCCATCATGGGCATGGATCAAAAATGTGTGCCTTCATCTCAAGGCATAACCGAAAACATATGTATACATCCGATTCAAAAAAGTTCCTTCATCTTGAGGGATATAAAAAAATAAATACATAATGTATGATACAATAGCTGATTCAACCCTATCTCTCTCAGTTGTTAGGACTAATTGGCCTATGACCAGGTTGGGGCATCTACATAGATCTTGTTGATTAGGATGACATGTGGTATTTTGTTGATCTACTTCTTGTGACTTGGTTATAAGGATATCCCTCTATGCCTTTGGAATTATAGCATGGTACAAATCCCTGTAATATCTGACCTCTGTGGAAGTCTTGATAAAATCATAAACTAGATCCCTAGGTCCGACCTTTTCTACATGTTGAAGCACATCACACTCTATTGTAATCCATGATACATCAACCTAGAACTGTGTCCTATTTGTTACTACATGATTCCTCTCTGTAATATCTTGGTCTCGCTCTGTGATGGCCTGTTATAGCTGCTGCCTAAAGGAAAATTACTTTGTGGACCCCTGCTCAACTTGTCCCTGTAGGGTCTAAACTATGATAAATGCTACATCTCAACCTAGCATTGTCATGTCTCTCTCTACCTATAAGGTGGCCACTGATGGTCCACCTAATGTTGGGATCAATCTATATCCTAAGACTGGTATTTGTAGCTGTGGTGGCCCTTGTGCAGAACCCACTCTATCTCCATCCACATCACCCCCACCTACTGCACCACCTGGACTACCTATCCAGGGGGTGATGGTGGAAAATTTTAAGGTACGTGCTACTATACATGTTGTTGTAAACCCTGTAATGGCACCTGCTTCATACAAGGCACCTGTATCTATGGTGGAGGCTACTATACTAGCCCCTGACCTTGTGCATGCATGGGTAGACCTTTTCCCTGTACTGGTGGACCCTATCGCTATATCTAGCCTTGTCCCTATGCCTGTGCCTATGCCTCAGCGGCCTTAACCTTTTCCTTTCCTAACTTGGCCCTGTCTTACAATGCCTAACCCCTAAGACCTACTATTGCTGCCACTATACCAGTTGCTATAGCTACCACTATAATTGTGATACGTCGCAACATCACAATTTTGTAAGAATATACATAATCTATAGTGGCCCTAGGGTCTACTATATGCACTTGTCCATCCCATACATGTGGGATGACTTTACGAAAACTTTGTAAAGCTATCCATAGTCTAATATAGGGACCGAAGTCAAATGTCTTATGCGCTACACATGCATACCATATATCATCCCTTGGGATACCTTGGATAACACCAATTGGGCTCTATAATCTATCCACTTAGTACCACTCTAGGATGTGCATGTGGCTGCCTACCAAAAAATGCTCAAAATCTACAATGCTCAACTCCACATCATCTGTACGCCAATGATACAATCGATATGATCTCCAATTCAACATTTGTAATCGCAGGTCATTGATGACTCACTTGTAGTAGGAGGTATCTTCCAAATGTGATCTAATATCAGCACCCATGGGCTCCAAGCCCATGCAGGATTGATCGTCTAATAATATAACTCGTAGAACACCAAGTAGGCATCCAATAGCAATATGATCCCATGCCCAAATTTGTAACAGGGTTGTAGGACTCAGGATCCTCATCCCTTTGTAGGCTATAAAGTGTAAATCTCTATATAAGTGGGCCAGTATGCACTGAGCCCAGAGGAAGACCTACCCATCTATAAAATGGTGCAAAAATACTATGAATCCAAGCTATAAATGTTTACCAATATTATAAAGGAGTAAGTAGCTGTTGATAAGATCCATAAGATATACAAGAATCCGTGCAAGCCCCCTAGTCTCGAAACATCTATATAGATGCACTACCATACCGTGTCGAGGTATATCCTCTCATAGGAAATAATCCTAGACATGTCCTAGAATCTAGCCATAGTTCCCATCATACAAAACCAAACTACCCTGGATCGGCACTTAAAGAATACGATAAACATCCTTGAGAGTCATAGTCATTTCTCTAGTGGGAAGCCAAAAAAATTGGCTCTTTCTATGCCAACTCTCTGTTAAGGTAGTCCGTAGGTTATGATCTAGTCTAATGTGAGGAAGATGTGTAATGTAAGATAATCTTATATCCTCAAGCACGAAAATCAAACCTTGTTGATCGCTTCGGGTGAAGGTCATCTCGTATGCTCACAGACATCTGTGGCACTCCCACATGTCTAGAGTCCATGGTTTCTCCTACAGATCACCCAAAACATAAAAAATTGACATCGTTTCTTCTAAATAAACTTCTAAAGTCTTCTAATCACTCTTCTATTCATCTAGTCACTTCTCAAAATATTTTAAATTCTTCTAAGGACTTATAAAAGGCCATAATCTACACTAGCACACTTCCTTATGTGCTAGCGCATATCCTTTCATGCTAGTGCACCTCAGGCTACACTAGTGCATGTATTTACATGATAACACATTTCATGCTATCTCACCTTTTTTAACACTCATGCCCTTATTCGCACTCTAGCGCATTTCACACTAGCACACCTATTTTGATGCACATGCTCCTACTTTCACATTAGCGCATGAGATGACTTCAAAATAGTGTAATGCTCATGTCCTCAATTTCACGCTAGTTCATGGAATTTATGTTGGTGCATATGAGGCCACACTAACATGCCTAAAGACATGCGCTAACATTAACCCGCTAAATTCTAAAGCTAAAAATAAGCATTCAATGCACTGAAATTCAAAAAAAAAAAATGTGTTACTTACCAGGGCTCTGTTTGTTGGAGGCATCCCATACTGTCAAACTTGGTCAGAATGATTTGTGCAGTCCTGGATTCGTGCCATCTCTCTCAAAAATCATAGCAAAACTCTCTCAAAAAGTCAATAGATTATACTAGCACAAATGGGTTGTGATGGATTTTACCCCTCTCACCCTACTATTTATACCCTCCCAGCCCTAATTATTCATTTTTTTGTCTCCCACGGGCTAGATTACTAACTTGTTCCTTTATTTTCATCTCACCATGTACTGGCGTTCCGTCTTGATGATTATTTTAATTAAAATGTCATTTTTACTATCGTTTTTGCCTCATTGAGTTATATTTTTGCTTCCTGCTGCTATTTTATTTTCCATGGGGCATATTTTTTCTTCCCAACAATTTGTAACACCCACATCTTTCCAGCACAAAACCCAAGATAAAAATCAACAATTAGCTTGGAAAATTACGAAATAATTTTTATTTTTATTTTAAAAATGGTTTACAACGAGATAATCTCCAACTAGATTTAATTAATTCATGATTAATAGTTTCCTCTTAATCATAAGGTTGTCGTAATTAAATTTAATAATTAATTAGTATTATTTTTTTCAGTCATATCAGGCTATAATCCCCTTTTATTTTATTTAACTTATCCTTATAATTCTAATGTCATTTATTTATCTAATACGCTAAGGATAAGGTATAAGCTACCCTAATCATATAATTAAGTTCAAACAATTCTAATCCCTATTAAAACATTATCTAGTCGTCCATGCACAAAATTAATTCAATTAATTCTTTAAGTGAAGTCCTTTATAAAAGTCACTTAACTCAGACAATAAAGGTCACACTTTAATCCTAACATTTTAACACCCCTTTAGTGGCCCAATTCATAAATTACACATGCATTTAATTTAAATCATATCCCCACACAAAATATCATCACCTAACAATTTTAGGATTGATTCCCAACCCTTAGATTGATCCATTTAGAGCCGTTGGATATTAGGTATTTGATCTAACCCTAATCATTCTTATGAGGAGTTCTTATTCTTTCTTTAGCCCCTTTTTATTATATTTATTTTGCAAATTAGGGGGAAAGAGGAGGGTGGAGGCCATGGAAGGTTGCTCAATCTCAAGGATGTATATACACATTTTTTTTTTGCTTATTTCATTTGCAACCCTCTCCTGGGGTTTTCTCATCTTATTTGAGTATTTTATTTGAATCTACCCTATTTTGGTATGGGCATTTTGCCCCATTTTTATTTCTGGTTTTACATGGTGATATATACATAGGTGGTTTGGGTGTATATATACATGTGTGTGTGTGTGTGTGTGTTTTTTTTTTTCTTATTTTTGAATATACATTTGAAACAACCCTAAGGTTCAATGGCAGAAGCTTGATTATGGCCTATTTAATTTGATATATATATATATATATATATATATATATATATATATATATATATATATATATATATATATATATATATATTCTTTGATTTATATTTAAGAAAAATGTCAGCTACAAATATAAAATGCACAGGGTTTTATTGAAGTCGTGATCTGTTTTAGTGCAGATGAGAGGTATTTGGGGGGGATGTGGTTGAATTAAATTTGGGACAACCCTCCCTCCCACCCCACTTATATAATATAAAAAGGTGGGGAGGGGGGTTTCCCTCCATTTTTTTTATTACTAATTAAACAATTTGGGGGGGTTGGAGGGGTTGGGCGGTGATTTTTTTTAATATATGTTATTTAATAAATTTTAAATTATTTTTTTTCCAAAAGCCATATGGTTTTACATTAGAATCTTTTTTTGGTTCTACACACACACACACACACACACACACACACACACACACACACACACACACACACACACACACACACACACACACCATTGTACATTTTGTTCTAATAAGATTTAAACATTTACTTGAGTTCATTTATTTAGTGAGTTTACATATAGGCAAGATGATTGTAAAATTTCTATTTATTTATTTATAGGTGAAATAGAGAAACTAATGGCTTTTCTTATCCAATCCCAATACAACTAATGAACAGAAAATATTCATTGTTTAAAACACTAAATGTCTATTTCCCTTTTTCTTATAACTTAGTATGAGATTGACTATAATTTGCAACATTTCAATATGTTTACTTTTACTATCAAAATGAAAATGTATCTCTTTTCTTTTCACAACAAGAATGATATCTATTTCAATATGTAAAATCAAGTATTACTTAGATACTTTCTTCTAATTCCAACTCAAACATTTCATAAAAGGAAAACAAAAGAAAGTATGAATTTATTTTCAGATTTGAAAGAAATAAATTTCCCATTTGAATACAACTTTCAAGTCCTTCCTTCCAACCATTACAATTTTACAATTATAACTAGATAACAATACAATATTTTATCAAGAACTTGGTTCATTCTTTACAATATAATAGTCCTTTTCAAAAAATATAATAGAATAAACTACAAGCTCTCAACTTTCATTTTACCCAAGGGGCTAACATTAAAGGGATGAAATTTGGATCCAAAATAAATAGCATAACTCCTCAATCTTCAACTCCAATCACACAACAAAATAAGGGAGTAGACAATGCTTTTCACCCAACTAATAATCCAATGAGAAGGAGAAACATTCTTCCTCATTGGCTCCCAAGCCCCAATAATGAATTAATAAGGGGTATAAGACAACCAAAGCAGCTTTACATGGCTTCCACAATCAACATTCAACAACTTTCAACACAATAAGCACAATACAAAAATCACAACAAACATGCAAGTTTCCCAAGCACAAAGGTTCAATACTCAATCCAAGAGAGAGAAAAGAAACATGGGGATCCACGTATGTCTCCCAAAGCCTCCAAAAAAATCCAATTACATACCCACAAAAATCTTATGCCTCCCTCCAAAACAAATCTTATGTCTCCCTCAACTCTTATACCTCCCTCAATAAAACATACAAGATAAACTCAAATTTCACTTATCTACAAAGGTGGGACACCCCAACCCAAATCCCTCCTAACATACAAAAAAATAATCTTATGCCTCCCTCCAAAATATCCCCATGTCCTTTTTATCCTACACAACCTAAAGACCATTCTATTTCCAAAACCAAAAACATACAACAATCATCCATTACAATAATTTGAACAACAAAATAGATTTAAGAATACATGGGTGAAGTCTCTACCTTGCCATTGCAAGAGTATCGAATGAAAATCACATGCTCCAAGCCTTTCCAAGTCCTAAGAAAGCACAAGACAACTCCAAAAAAAATCTTCTCCTAAAATGCAAGAGTCCAAATAAAACATCTAACCCCAAAATCATCATAAAAACTTGAATAAATAGAAAAGGATAAGAAAGAGTGCATGGATACATGTGATGGAATGGGGCTAAGAAAGGACAAGGAGCTAGTGAGTGGATTACTGAGGAACTCTTGGGCATCAAAGTTATTCAAAAATCAATAAAAGGAAGTTCTACAAAAGCTTGATCCTGAGTGGAAATAAGAGAACCCATGGTTGAAGGTTCCTGATTTGGTTGTTCAAACAACAAATGAAAAATTAATATTTACTTTAATGGGATAATTTTTTGGAATAAGACCAAATATCGACCACATTAGGAGATGGACTAGGGAGAAGTAGAATCTTAGGGGACAGGTCAAAACCTTCTCCCTATCAGACATAAGCTTCCTATTTACCTTTTCTTTTGAACAAGATCGGGTTTAAGTAATGTAGGAGGGACTTTGGTTATATGGAAGAACCACTCTTTCTATAGCTAGATGGAAACTAGAAGCCAAGAAAGACATTCCATCTTCTTGCCCCTTTTGTATTAGGATCTCAGGATTGCCCTTAGAATTTTGGGAGGTGGATGTGTTTGCAAGCATTTCTAAATCCATTGGTGAGTTGATTTCTCTAGATCCAACAAAAAATTCTAGGACCCAATTCATTGCAATAAGGATGTGCATCAACATCACACATGGATCTTCTCCTTTGAAATTCATAAAATTGGAAACCAGAGATGGGATCTGGAAGCAGAACATCATCTATGGAGATTCATGATATTTATGCATTAGATGTGGAAGGGTGGGTCACATAGGTAACAAGTGTAAAAAAATTATCCAATAATAGATTTGACAGGAATGAAAAGGTGCAAGCGTTGATGGCATAGAGATGGCGGCCGACTTAGAACATGAAGTAGACAAGGCTCCTCAAGGTGGTGGTAACAGAAGTTAGACGTTTGAAATGCACCCCCTGGTCGAGATAAGAAGAATGCTACCCATGATCGAGGTAGGCAAGGAAATGACTATGAACATAGCTGAGAACCATGTCAATATCCAAAACGATGACATAGACATCACTAAACAAATGGTTGGGGGATTCATAAATGAAAGGAGAAGCACGCCCAATTTGGATTTCAAAAATCAGGAGACAATTAATGTGGATGTGGTACGTATTGACAGTAGCAGTTTCAGAACAGGATAGGTCAAGTCCCACATTGAACCATTGGTATGTAAGGAAGGAGATTCTACTTTTCTGGAGCCTCTCAAAAGTTTGGGGAAGATAATGCCTATTGTGAATGCAAATGTGAATTATGGGGGACTAATGGTGAATTATTTTCTACATGATCTCGAGTGGAAACATAATTTTAATAAAACGACATCACAAGTGGGATCCACTTTGAATGATACCACCAATGTTGTGAGTCCCCTTACTAGGAATGGTAATGATAATGTAATATCGGTCACTACTAACTCTCTAGGTAAGGTGGACACTATGGCTACATTCGAGGGAGATAAACGTTGGACACATGTTAACAGAAAAATGCCTCATGCCGATCCTCCTGCCATGAGCAGGAGTCATGGCAAGAAATTCTAGACTTTCTCTCTGCTTGGAAATTATTTTCTTGTTGTGAGTAGTTGTTTTGTAGTTGTTTTCTTGATGGTTGTCTGCTTCTTTTTAATAGAATTCCTCTACTTTTGTGCTTCAACACTCTTTCTGGCTTGTTTTCCTTCTCTCTTTGGCGTGTTCTCAAATTTATTCTAGCTTTTGAGGCTATGTTTTTCTTTAGGGTATGGTCCCCTCCAAAAAACCATTTACCTTTAATAAAAATAATAAAAAAAGGAGAAGAGGAGGGTGAGGTTGCTCCATTTAGGATGCCACATCACTTCTCCTCAACTCCACATCACATGGTCAAAATCCAAACCCAAAGCTCAATAAATTGGTGGTTGAGGAAAAATACAAACCTCTTACACACACAAAATCTTACCCACACCTCCAAAGAACAAAATTAAATGAGTTGTAAGAAAAGTGCAATTAATTACACCTTTTCTCCTTTAAAACACACACATAGGCCTAAAATAAAGTAATTTCACCAGTTGTTCACAATTTCAAATATTTCATTTCTATCAATTCATCAATTAGCAATAAGATAACAAGGCTAACTAAGTCATGCAACAAAATCTATATACCAAAATCTAATGATTCGATACATAAATAAAGTATTAACTCTATATCATCATCAAATATTGATATGTCAATCCATGCATGTAACCCATCATATAAGTTGCATCATGTGAAAATTCTAAAACATCCATATTGTCTATCAAATAGGCTAATCAAATATAGTAATGTCAATCTATCAATTTCTAAAGATCAAATATGATAACAATGTCTATGGCTCTAATCCAAAGTAAGCAAAAATCATAGTAAGATCAATGACGAAGAGAAGTGGGCACTACATGATTTTTTTTGTATACCACACACATCAACATTCTTCTATATCACATTCTTCCCAAAATTTTAAAAAAGCAATAATAATCGCAAAAATCATTAAAAAAATGGTAAAATTTAATTAATCCAAAACACTAGTAAAATTCAAAAAATCCCAAACATTGGTAAAATTCACAAAATCCAAAAAATAGGTAAAATTTTAAAAAATACAAAAATTGGTAAATACAATGTTTCAACAACCAGATCTTTCATAGGACACAATATCCTCAAACATTGAAAATTAACCTATAAAACATCTTTCTTGGGTTCTCACCTATTCTTGTGCATAACATGCAAATCGTTTTGATCTACCTCTATTAACAAAGCTAGTTTTCTTGCGATGTCTATATTCCCTTGTATAAGAAGTTGCTTAGGGTTGTTTCATAGTTCACGATTGCTTTCTCATTGGACTTTTATGAACTCCATTTATTCACCTTGCATGTATCCTTTCTTGGGGTATCATTTTTAACTCTTGTCGTATAACTCAAACATTTGGCAGCTGAAGCTTGATAACAAGAACATTGGTACAACTATCTTGAACGTTGTTTGTTTGAGAACATTTATGTGTGCTTGTTTATTTTCTAATTTTCTTGTTTATTTTATCGTACTACATTACGTTATGTATGTTTCTTTGAGTTAGTACTTTCGTAATGCATAAATATTAGTATTATGGATTTTCATGTCATTCTACACTTTTGTTGCATGCTCATATTAAATAAAATGTTTTTCCTAGACCGATGGTTTGTTGATCATGTAGCACTATGATGATAAAAATTTGTTCCTAAGCCAGCTAAAATTATTGTTATCTCCATGTGCAAGTTTCATTCTATCAGAGGTGAAGAACTCCCACTAACTAATACTGGTAGTTAAGTTAACTCCAAAAGTCACTCTAACTATTCTACTTCTTCAAAAATTAATTGTCTGTAATTGATCTTTAACTCCAGATAACTGAGAAGCTAACTCAACACAACTAGTAGAGATTAACTCCACACAACTAGGACACCTAAGCAAGCTAACCCAACAAGTGTAGGGCTAACACAAGTGTAAGAATTATCCTAATAAATAAATAAAAGGATAAATAATAACCTACACTAACACCCTCCTCATAAGCATAGCTTAGGTGGGTGGAAAATAAAGTGGGTCCTTATGATGGTAACCCACACCACAATAAGGCCTGATGAGGTACCCATACATACAAAAACTGGGAAAATTAGTGCACACTATCCTCAAGGTACCCAAAACCAGTTGAAGTTAACTGTGGTATGCACTAGTAATAACAAACTTAGCATAGAACTCAACACAACTAGAGGGCAAAATCCCACTGCAAGATATCCTCAGAAGCTACGGCCCCAAAAAATCATATCCCCAATAAGGCTGAAGAAGTCCAAATAACTGGTGCACACTATGGTCTGAATCTCGGCCCCAAAAAATCACTAAGAATCGATCATAGAACTCAAAAATAAATGACACTAGGATTCACTAGAATATCTCCATGCAAGGAGATTGTTAATGGAGTAATTTTGAAAGTGAAAAACAAACACCAAACATAATTTAACTTCTACAAATAGGTGTGCCACGATCCAAGAACAACCAAGACAACAAGGTAAGGACACAAAATCTGAAGAAGTAGTATCAACACCACACCCTCCCATACTTTTGAATGAGTAGAGTGATACCACAAATTTGTATGAGTTACCAAAATCAACTACTCAAACACTGACAAACTAACACTAGGCTTCACCAGAATAACTCCCCCATAAGAGAGACTGTCAACATGCCCAAAAAAGTGTCAAAAATACAGATCCAAAATATCTCAACAAGAAAGAGAGATATAAATGTATACACTCATAGATACAAGAATGCAACACCTAAAATTTTAGGACGTCGGGCTCAACTGAAATTGCATCCACAAGTGATCACAACACCCTCCCAAATTTGACACTTTATAATTGAGTGCATGTAAATATTACAATAAGTAAAAGTAACTTTTATGTTTTAAATATGTGTATAAAAATATCACTAATGCATATATCTTGAAAAAATACACAATTTCAAAAAAAAGATCACCTTAATCTGAGCTACAGATCAAAAGTTATGAGCTCTATAAGGTTTTACTATTAAAATAATATTTTAATGCTGATCTTTCTAAAAGGTACACGTGCCACCCAAATGTCCAAAGGGTAAAAGAGTGCATCCACACAATACATGGTTACGACCAAAAGATAAAAGCCTACGCCCAAAACCTAAAATGTCCAGAGGGTAATCATTGCATCTAGAGGGTACACGTCAATATCCAATGGATAAAAGAATGCACCCAGAGGGTACAGATCTGTGTCCAGTTGATAAAAGACTGTATCCAAAACCAAAATATCCAGAGGGTAAAAGAATGCATCTGGAAGGTACAAGCTTATATCCAATGGATAAAATATTGCACCCAGAGGGTACAGATCTGCATCTAGTGGATAAAAGACTGCATCCAAAACTGAAATACCTAGAGGGTAAAAGAATGCATCCGAAAGGTACACGCTTATATCCAATGGATAAGAGAATGCAGTCAAAGGGTACACATTTGTGTCTAGTGGATAAAATACTGCATCTAAAACTGAAATATCCAGAGGGTAAAAGAATGCATTTAAAAGGTACATGCTTATATCCAATGGGTAAAAGAATGCACCTAGATTTGAATGTCTCAAAAAATGGTCGAGTTTACAGTCAATTATAGGGTTTTGACGCCTTCCAAATCCAATTCTGTACTCCATTTTTCATAAAAATGCATTCTGTAGAAAATTTCTAAAAAATTCCAAATACATGAAAATAATAAACCCTTGCTTGCAGAGAAAAACTTACAAATGGATGTCTACATCATCTATTGCTCTGCTACTATAAAAAGGAATGATAAGAAGATTGTCCAAGCCGTGATCTCAGATGATAATAGCACACCACATTAGATTTGCAAAACATAAGAGCTAAAATACCATATATGGAAATCCATCATAATCCATAATGCTCAATACATTACAATATAATGACTTGAATTATTCAATAAGAAAGATGTACATATAGGAGGAGGGAAGTGCAACTACTACCTAAATCAGTGGTGAAGAACTCCCACTAACTGATACTAGTAGTTAAGCTAACTCCAGAAGACTAGTAAGCTAACTCCACATAACTGAGAAGCTAACTCAACACAACTAGTAAGCTAATTCCACACAACTAGTACACCTAAGCAAGCTAACCCAACAAGTGTAGGGCTAACACAAGTGTACGAATTATCCTAATAAATAAATAAAAGGATAAATAATAACCTACACTAACACCCTCCCATAATCATTCATTTTAGGTGGGTGGAAAAGAAGGTTCCCCGACAACAAGGCTTGATGAGGTACCCACGTACAAAACTGGGAAAAATTTCACCGCAAGGTACCCAAAACCAGTAATAACTAAGTTCAGAGAGAACAATCCCGCTACATTAGATTTCCTTAGAAGCTCCACTCTATCAAAATCCTACAATGCTGAAGAAGTTAGTTGTGTGCATTATGGTCTTAATTCCATTACTCGATCTTAGAACTCAAAATCAACATGACACTAGGCTTCACTAGAATAGCTGGCATCCCAAGGAACTGTCAATGGAGTGATGTCAAAAGTGCAGAAAAAAACACCAAACATAATTTGATCAACTGCTACAAATAGGTGTGCCACGATCCAAAGACAAAAAGCAACAAGGCAAGGACAACTTTAAGATTCCAAATGAAATAGGAGTGCCATGATCCAAGAAAAACCAAGGTAATAAGGCAAGGAAACGAAACCTGAAGAAGCAATATCAACATGTTAGGAAATGACACAAAACCCAAAGAATCAATATCAACACCACACCCTCCCATACTGTTGAATGGGTTGAGTGACACTACATATCTGTATGAGTTCCAAAATCAACTACTCGAACATGACAAATTAACACTGGGTTTCTAACTAGAATTACTTCAGGTCTACAATTTGTGCCATTGAATGGGCAATTTCCAAGCCATGATCTATTTTAGATTGCTCATTCAATATGTTTAAGGTTAGAAATACTTTGTGGTTGTGACGAGATTTAAACATATACAAGCATTCAATTGTAAAATAAAAGAGCTAAAATACCATATCCCTGGAAATCCATCATAATCTATAATGCTCAATACATTACAATACAATGAATTGAGTATTATTGCAATAAGAAATATGCTACCATATAGGAGGAGGGAAGTCAACTACTACTTAAATCATTGGTGAAGAACTCCCACTAACTGATACTGGTAGTTAAGTTAACTCCAGAAGACTAGTAAGCTAACTCCACATAATTGAGTAGCTAACTCAACACAACTAGGTAAGCTAATTCCACAGTTCAACTAGTACACCTAAGCAAGTTAACCCAACAAGTGTAGGGCTAACAAAAGTGTATGAATTTTCCTAATAAACCAATGGGAAAATGATAAATAATAACCTAAACTAACACAAATTTCCCATTCAAAGGTTCTAAGAGTCATGATAGAATGTCAATGTACAAAGGTTTGACCTATATTTTGGATTCAAAGCAAAGAAATGTGGTAATGAGGTAAAGAACAAATCAGTATTGTTGGTATTCAAATAAATTAGTAGGTTACAAATGTCAAATTCTATATGCTAGAAGCTTGAAATCAATGATGCAAGGATGTTTTTGTTATCAAATGGAGAATGTTGAAAATTGGAAATTGAATTCACTTATTCTCTCTCAGTGATGTTGTGATTTAGAGTTATGGGCATACAACCCATGTTCTGTAGATAGTGAGATGTTGTAGTGAGTGTGTGAACCTCTTATGACCGTTTGACAGAGTACTTTGGTCATCCTAGTTGAATTGAATGAGCATTAAGGGAAAAGTCAAAGTGTCTAATTTTTTAAGTCACTAAGCCTCAAATAAGCTCGAGATAGAAGATGAAGGGTTCCTCTAAGGTCAAAGAACATTAAGGAATGGTTCAAAGGTATTGTGAAATTGCTATCCAATTATGCCCCCTTGGGAAAAATTGATCAAACACGACCTTGCAGCACAAAAAAACGTGGTTGATTCAGTTCTGGGAGCTTGCATTTCAAGTTGATCAAATATGGTTGAAGCATGTCAAGTTGTAGATATTTCAGGAAATAAAGAAGTCTGAGCATTCGGGGTTCAGACTTCAGAGGTGGATCTTTTCAGAGATCTCAATGAGACAAATGTTCCGAAACTTGAAGCTCTGAAAGTCTAAAATTTTAGGACTTTCAGGTTTTGGGGTTTCGAAGATCTTGGAGTGCAAAGTTAGAAAAGGGAGTGACAAAGTTCCGAAACTTGAAACTTTGAAAGTTCCAAAATTTTGGACTTTTGGGTTTTGAGGTTTCAAGGGATCTCGGTAGCCTTCACCAAACAAGAGAAAAAAGCCCAAATGTCCTGAATCTCGAAAGGGTTTGGATTTCAGAAGTAGGGACACAAGTATTCAGGGTCAATTGGTTTTGGGGTGGCAATGAGGTCAGAACTTTCAGGTTTCAGAGGTTTCGAAACTTTGGGGTTTCGGAGGCTCTCAGAACTCTTGAGGTGATTTGGGTGATGAACAGTGAAAAGGTTCCAAAAAGGCAAAATGTTTGAAACCCAAATTTGTCAGACTTTCGGGTTTCAGTGGTTTCAGAGGTTCGGGTTTAAAGTTTTGGAAATATCAATAAAATTTATGCAAATGAACAATGTTTTAATCTCCAAAATGGAACTGTTCGAAAGTCTGAATTTCAGGATTTCGGAGGTTGCATGCATTTCGGACTCCGAAAAAATGATAGATTAAGAGCCTGCCATTTTTGTAGAATGACACCTTGACCTTCATATGCCCATAACTTTTGATTGGGAGCTCAGATTTGCACAAGAAAGGAATTTTCGGAAATCTTCGGTAGTCTGATACTCAACTACAAATGGATATCTTAAAATTAGTGAGACTAAGTTATTCAAAATTAAGAAATAAAGTCCACCATTTTTAAAGGTGTTAGGCTTCTCACCCACCACAATAATCAAGGTATGGGCTTCCTTTCTTACCCAACAAGGAATAAAACATGGAGGCATGGGTTTTGCAGTACCCATTATTGTTAGGTGAATTCAATGCATTTATTAGGTGCTTGGAGTAGGATTTCGAATTCTTCTCATCTCCTTCTCTCATTCTTCCTATATATTGTAAGGAGGGGCATTTTTCTAAAGGTTGGATAATTTTGGTTTTGCACCCTCCCTTCTTCTCTTGTCTGTAAGTGAATTTGTGGAGTTCAAACCTCCCATCTAAACTGTAAATGAAATATTTCCTCTTGGCCATTGTAATGCACTATATCAAATCTTTGGAGCAACAATAAAAAGTCTGTGGATGATTTTCAACCCTCTCTTTTGTTATTGCATCTTCTTGATCTCTCATTGTAATTTTGGTTATCTGTGCATGGTGGTTGTATTTCATTTTTAATGGTTTGTGTTTAATGACAAAGTAAATGTTCAACATTCCTTTGGTGTATCACCTCTGTTAGAATAGGTTTAATTTCTTGTATCTTCTTAAGCTTATCTCCTCGGCAAGTTAGAGTAGGTTTTAGAGTAGATCCTCTATAATTTGAATGTGTGCATCTAAACAGAGGAATAGGAACCAAATTTCATCTAGAGAGCTTTCCCTATTACAAAGTCCCACACTTTGGGAAAAGATCCATGTTATGCAATAACACAGAGAGTTTTAACCCAACTAGTTGCAGACATTCAGGGCCACTATGATTACACATCAATAGGTTCTTGTTGTCCAAAATAACACCCATTTTATTTTGCAAACTTCACTTGAGTTAAATATTCAGGTGTTTTTTGTTTGAAAAGTTGTGGAAGTCAGGAAATCAATGTTCTGTGAAAATTCGGAACTTAGTGTTTCATAGGTTTTAAAATTTGTAGAAAAAATCCTAACTATTTTGCGGAATTACGGGGATAAGATAGTGTTCCATGGAGTTTGAGTTAAACAATTAGTTTTATGTGGAAGTTGGAACTCAGTCTTCCGTGGAAATCAAAAATCACTTTTTTGCAAAGTTTAAAGAAAATTTGTGTTCTATGGAGTTTGAAGAAAATCGGCGTTCCATGGGTTTTTAAGTCTACGTAGCAAAGGAAAAAAGGAAATCCACACAATGTTAAGAAGTTCATGAAACAAATGGTCACCCACGGAACAAGGTAAAATTGAAAAAGATGCAGAATGAAAAAAACTCGTGATATAAAGAAAATGCATGGTACAATGGTTAAAGTCTATGTGACATTGTACAGTAAAGTAGAGACAAGGAAAATGAAAAGCCACTGAACAATGAATCTACATAACAAGAGAAAATTTTGTGGAATACATAGGACTTTGTGAAATGTAGTATACTCTACATAATAAAGAATGAAAAATATGCAGATCATGTGAAAGTTGTTGAAGGCTACGTAAGACCATTGATGTCAAAGGAAGTCCATGGATCATAACAAGAACATCAAAATGCCATGAAATATGGGATCAAGGTTGCAGAATATTAGAATTCTGTGAAGCACTAGAACATCCTCATCTAATTTGAACCAAACACCCAACTACTCCAACAACTAGAATGTAATGATGAATGATGCCCATACTTGGCCTACAAAATCAATGGAGTAAAATGTAGAGATTCCATTTCTATCTACAAAATAAATGGAGAGTGGTCCTAAATGGATGAATCTCTTAACTAGCACCATTTTATCTTCTCCTTATTTCTTCTATTTATCTCTACAAAAAGGAATTGTTATCACACAAAAGTAGTGCACCCTGATTTGATCATGGAAGATCAATACTTTAAGATAACATGGGATTGTTTCCAAGTGTGCAACCTTACAAGCTTGAGACAAACCTCTAGAGAAGGTTAAATCCTCTACTTATTCTAATGCTAACACTACTCCTACAACTCTACAAGACAACTAAACTATGCCTAACTAATCACTTACAGGGACTGGAGTTGGAGAAATGCATGGAAATGAAATCCTAAGCCAAAAAAGGGATAGACATTCTCCATGAGGGAAAAATGGGATAAAATGGTGAAGAAGCGGGAATACATATGTGCCATAGACCCAAAACTACATTTTACCTTCATTTCTCACATTAAAAACATTAAAAAGGGAACATTGAAAGGATAAATGCACGCACAACACACCATAGTAATAATGGAGAAGAAAGAATGCAAAAAAACATAGCTAGAGTAGAGAAATGACCACAAAACTTGATTTTATTGCCATGAAAGTATGCATTGTCCATAAAATTTGAATTAAAAGGAACAAGAACACATCACATGAGCCAAATTTGAGGTATGTAACTCCATGGAAGCTAGAAAAACATTTTTGCATGGTACCCTTGCATTATGAAGTGTCCAACTCTACAAATGAGGTGATTTTTCCAATATATAGAACATGAGAGAGAAAGAAGGGGGAAAGAGGGAAATTCACCACTTTTTAACCAACCACCGATGAAGGAAAGAATGTCATCATTTTTTAGGTCCAATCATCGGTATCCTTCCTTTTTTCCTGCACATGCCTTCAACACTCATCAATAGAAGCATGGGCACCCATAAACAATAAATTACAGTGGTTGAAGTGCTTGGAAGTACATTTTTCCATCCTAAACCCATGTTTCCATTTTATCCCCCAAAACAACATCATTTTCTTCATTGCTTGACACTATAATTAATCCCTTGATGATACGGTTCCAACACGACCAATTTTGTGGAATTTGGAGCTATGGATCAAAAGTTATGCCAATCAAACCAACCTCATGTTGGCACAAACATATTTCTAAAGAACTTGAGGAAATAGGGAATTTTATGTCTGTTCCTTCAAATATTCTTTAAATTTTTTGCCTTTGGGTTTAAGAAATCAGAGTTCCAAAGAAGTTGTGGAAGCATGGAATGGTTCTACTTGTTCCTATTGGGAGTGAATCAACCAATTGAACTGTCTTTCATGAGGAATGTAGATTATTAGAGAAATGAGACCTCTGACACCTAGTTATGATATTTAATGTTATGTAACTTTGTCGTTAAATTTCCTAGGGAAGCCATGTAGGATGTGTGGAAACTTAGTTATGGTAGATATTCTTGAGAGAGTGATGTAGCAATTGGGTGATTTTTTGTAATCTCCAAGGTAACCCCAAAAGATGTGAGATATGAGCCCCCTTTAAATGCGTTGTGTAAATGTGTTTTTATAGGTTATTGTTGATAAATGATTTCCTACTCAATTAACACTAGTATGGTTGGAGTAACTTGTGAATTTGATAAGTGTGTTAGAGATATAGAGGAAAAAGTATCCGGATTAAGAATTGTAATGCAAATGAATTTGTATGTCATGGCTAGATTCATCTTAGTCACACATAAAATAAAAATTTTCCTTTGGAGAAGGTTTTCAGATATATGAAGATGTGGTTTATGTTTTAAAAGAATATTTTTTTTCTAGACAATGATGAATAAAAAGTGTTACCAAGTGGTTGGTAGTGCTAATTGAGTAAGCTGCATCTAGGAATTAGTAATTTAAGTGCACAATAATCAATGGGTTGAGATAATTTCCAAGGATCAATTTCCAAATTTCGTAGGTCTAGATTCAGGAATCTATAGGATGGCATAATAAAAACATAACATAAATGTAGATATCATAGGGTTCAAACAATATGCAAGGAATGTAACAAATAATAGGAAGAGTTAACAATTTGGAACAAACAAAAGGGAAGAAGTCCTAGAACAATTAGATCTATCAGAATTGAAACAAGTTTTAACCCTTTAAAATATGAAGTGTACAAGACAATGGGTCAACAAAAATGTTTTTACGGGAAAGTGGTTTTGCATAACAATGCAATACACATACCCATTAACATTCAATTAAATATAATTAGACCTAAAATCATAAAATTATACTTTAATGATAAATCATATATAAAATAATATAATTGAGAAGATGTGGATTAAGAATCATTTATATTTTTCCACAAATTTGGAAACAATTGTTGAAAAAAAATATCGGAAGAAGGGTTTTATGACTAGATATTGAAAACCTGGGGTAAACACATAATGACTTATAACCTCTTTTGAACCATCAAGTTGGTTTCTACACATATAAAATCAAATGTTTCAAGATAGTTTATTCATTTTCTTAGGATGGTATTATAATGTTTCTAGAAATTGTTACATTAGAAGAATATGGTTTGATAATTCTTTTATTCAAGTACAAGGATTTGAAAAGCTTTCTTTTATTTTTGAAAATCCATGAATCTATAGGAAATTGATATCCTTTCTTGAAACCCTAAAAGGGTAGGTATCTATGTAAAATTATATTGAAAATTATACGTGTTGATCCCTTTGATAAAATAGAGGAGACAAAAATGGGGTTAGGGTGGATCAACTAAGACAGAAGGTTGTGTCCGGATCCACCCTCATTCGAATCCTGTTGGACATGATCCCCTTCAGGGTGGTTTATCAGTGGTGGAGGTTGTTGAATAACCCAGTGGTTGCAGTTGGTTTCTATTATCGACAATGACACACTTTGCATCATCGACATTTGCATTGGCGGTGACTGATGGCTTTTAACAATGGTGGCAGAATTTATATTGTCAACGGAAAGGGCTTGCTCTTCCTTTGCAACACATCAGTGGTTGCGGTTTTGTGGTAGAAAATTATAATATCTTGTCTGAGGAAATTTGTAGGGTGGGGCCAACCACTAACCCTCTGATTCATAGTTCCATTCAAAAGCATTTAACTATCCAAAACAATACACTAGAGGAGAGTAAGAATATCTTGATAGTTTTTTGGCTCGTCGACAATGTGTAATATCGAAAAGAAGACATGTTTCAATCAAGTATTCTAGTGTAATGCAATTGTCTAATTTTACATGAATTTTATTGTTAGAATGATTACTTGATAGAAGAATTGATACTTAAAATCTTCTTAAATCCTTGAATCTATGATTCTAAATGCTTGTATTAATTACTTTGTCGCAATCATAATTATGCTCTCTATGTGCCACTTCTCATCATCATGTCTTGAAATATTTTAATATACATTTATATGTAAAGAATTTTTGAATTCAAATAATGGTTCTAGTGGTGTGTAATCTAATACACAATACGATGGAAAATTCACAAAAAAATATCCGTAAATCCCAAGGGACACAAATGAGGGTTAGATGGGAAAACACCACACAACTGCACATTCACACATCATGGCTCTAGAGGAGGCATGGTTATATATTCATGGTTCAGGTCTCCAAAACAATGAATGTATGACTCGGGAAGTGCCACCATAACAAAAATGTAGAACATGAGAAGACAATGAATGAAAAACATTAAATAACTAGAATAATACTCATGTGGTAATGAGAGTATAGCCTTGGAATAGGGATGATTTGAATCAAATTAAAAATTTATAGTCAATAGAGAGAGGGTATATGTGTCACTAAAACATTATAGAAAACGACAAGTTTTATTAATCATATGTTAAATGATATTATGAAAATGTTGTCGATGACATGTTCCACCCAGCTCTAAGAAAATGTTTTCAACAAAATAAAATCTTTCTATGTGGAGTTTGATTCAAATGCGAAATCAAAATTGTATTTGTAGGTCTAGTCATCAAGAGAGAATAAGGAAATATTATTAATCACACAAAATCAATGGATTCTAAACCACTAAATGTTAGAAGAGAAATGTAATTAATCCATGCATGTGTAATTGTAAAAACATCATTTTAGGAATTTATAATCATTTTAAGTGATGTGCATGTCACATTTTCATTTTCATGAGAAATATGGTTGCAACCTAGTCTAAGAAATTGTTTGGGGAAGCTCACAGAGTTCCTCTCAAACTCCTACCAACTTGGAAAGATTTAGAGCCAAAACATGAGGTGCCTAGATCAGTTATTGATAGGGATAAAAATGATTCAATCTGCGCTTGTTAGATTCTCTAGGCATTTCATTGAGACCAAACATTGATTTGGTGAGAGAATCATGCAGGAGAAAATGGGTTTGTGAAGTTGATGTTAGTGCCTTGGTGGGCTCAACCACATTATTTTTGTTCTGCTTTCAAATACTTTAAAATTAAGAGATGAAGAAATTTCAAACATGTATCCAAATGGTTTTATGGTAATGCTTGCCTTATTCTCAAACAGAAATGGGAGTCTAGTATGCCACATGATTTTGATAATTCTCCACTGGGAACTCCTCGTGCTATGATTATTTACTAATGCACAGCCTTTAGTTTGGTGGATGTAATCTGGAAACACAACAACAAACATAACACAAGAATACCATAGACTATGATACGAAGGAATGATGACAAATCTGAAATATAAGTGTAAATTATAATATCAACATGAAATTGTTACAATCTCACCCATGAGGTACTTCAAGTGTTACTGACTTCACTTGCCTTCCAACAATAACTATGGGAGAAACTTCACAATGGATTCTTTAACACACCTTCTAAATGATGGCTTCCTTTACACACTTACTCATACAATATTTCTCACTACTTCTCTCTATGCTAAATGAGGGGGGTGGCCTCTTTATTTATAGGAATTCAGGCTTATCCACCCTATCTCTAAGATAGGATAGGAAATCTCTTCCGGCCAATCATATTCCATGCCTAAACTCTTGCCTTTACATGTAGGCTTATCTTCTAAGATAAGATAAACCTTATCATCTCACATGGGTTCCACCTTTTTAGACTTTTCCACAAATAAAATACACAAAATATTTATGACATCACTCTTTGTCCTTATTACAAATATAATATTTCTAATTCCTAATCATGTAGACCCTACTTCTCTACTTACCCCAACTTTGACATTTTAACATTACCGGACCACTTACGACAAATATTTACTTTTTACCACAACATTCCTATTGTACTTTGACTGTTACCGTACTCTACTTTATTGGTGGCACCGTACTGACGGCACCGTTATCTTCTATCAGACGCCACTACTAATCATACTTAACAACATCCTATTCCTAATACATACATAATAAAATAGAAATTACGGAGGAAAATTTTAATGTCGACATTTTCCCCCTTCCTAGCTTCTACTCCGTCCTCAGAGTAGACTATTCTGGTGCTTGGAAAATATTTAACTTGTCATGGTTGACCCATTTCGTAATGGGAGTGCCATCCAATTCCTCCAGTCGATATGTACCATTTTCATGCACAACTGCTATTTTGTAGGGCCCCATCCATTTGGGAAGAAATTTTCTCTGCCTTCTTTTTTTGTATCTGGAATCATATACTAGAACCAAGTCATTCACATGAAATGGAGACCAATGGATCTTTTGATCAAAGTATTCCTTCTGCTTCATTTTCTTCTTATAGCTTGTATCCTTCGCTATTTCCCTCATTTCCTCTAGCAAATGAAGATGCACCAACCTTTCTTTTACTGAATCACTTTCATCCATCCTTTCCTTTTTCATAACTCTCACAGTGGGAATATCAAACTCAATAGGAAGAACTGGATCAATGCCATAAGCCAACTGAAATGGGGAGTATCCTGTTGCTGACTTTGATGTTGCCCTATATGCCCACAATGCTGCATGAATCCTTTTATCCCACTTATGTACCTGCAAGGCTGCATCTTTTGCTAGAATTTGACACAACACAAAATTTGTTCGTTCCACCTGTCCATTTGTGCTTGGCTTGTATGTTGTTGCCTTCCTGTGCTTAATAGAAAACTTGTTGACTAGGGCTTCTACCACCTCATTAATGAAGTGGCTTCCTTGATCTGTTACAATTTCTAATGGACAACCAAATCTGGTGACAATGCGTTCATATATGAACCTTGCCACTTCATCCATGGAAGTTGTTTTCAATGGCCTAGCTTCAACCCACTTGGTTAAATAATCTGTGGCAACTACAATATACTTATTTTGGCGTGGGGTAGTTGGAAGTGGACCTACAATATCTATTCCCCACTTTTCAAAGGGACCAAGTGGAAGAATAGGGCATAATGGAGCTGATGAAGTCTTACGGTTACCATGTGTTTGACAAATATCACATGTCTTACAATAATTATAACAATCTCTAAAAAGAGTGGGCCAGTGATAACCTGCATCCAAGATCCTTCTTGTTGTAAGTTGTCCAGAGAAGTGTCCTCCATATGTACTATTGTGGAATTCTTCTATCAGCTCCTTCCCTTGATCACGTCCAACTGCCCTCTTGTACTATCCATCAGGTCCTATTCGAAATAATACTCCATGCAGAATAGAATATGGATGACTGGCTTGAGTAATCTTCCTCTTAGTCTTTGCATTGGCACCATCAGGAAACTTGAATTCATTCAGATAATTCCAAATATCTATGTATTCACTAGGGATTGTGTCAAGGGATAACAATGCTGCATCTGGGAAATCATCATCATCACAAGATGAACCTAAACCATCATAGGCTCGAGAGAGTGCATCTGCATTGACATGCTTCTTTCCTGGCCTATCTATAATATCAAATTCAAATTCTTGTAGCAAAATTATCCATCTTGCTATCCTCCCTGATGGGTTAGGCTTATTTACAATATATTTTAGAGCCTGATGATCTGTTACAACTATAAATTTCTGCCCTAGCAAGTAATTTCTAAACTTCTTTACAACAAAAATGATAGCTAGAGCCTCTTTTTCAGTTACAGTATAATTTACCTCAGCACTGCTCATTTGTCTGCTCCCAAAGTAAACTGGATGATCATTCCCATTTTCATCTTTTTGGCTCAGAGTACTTCCTAGTGCTGCATCTGAGGCATCAGTATACACAATGAATGGCTTGCTCCAATCTGGATTCTTTAAAACAGGTGAAGACACCAAAGCTTCCTTCAGTTGTTCAAAAGCTTCATGCGCCTTATTTCCTGGTTCATAAGTAACATCCTTCTTCAAGAACTGGGTTAGTGGCTGTGCAATCTTTGAGAAATTCTTGATGAACCTTCTATAGTAACCCACATGGCCTAAAAATGATCTCAACTTACTTCTATTCATAGGAAATGGTAACTCTTTGATTTTTGAAACTTTATCAGGATCAGTACCAATACCATCTCTGGATACAACATGCCCTAACAAAACACCTTTAGAACATCCAAAGACACACTTTGTAGGGTTTAGTGAGGCTTGTGCTTCATCTAACCTTTGAAATGTTGTCTCCATCTGGTGCAGGTGGTCCATCTTGCTCCCATAGATGCAAAAATCATCCAGAAATACTCTGATGAAGTTCCCAATGTAGGGTTCAAACACCCTATTCATCAAGCGCTGGAACGTTGCCGGAGCATTACACAACCCAAAAGGCATAACTCTATAAGCAAACGTTCCCCAAGGAGTGGTGAATGTGGTCTTCAGCTGATCTTTCTCTACTATACGAACTTGGTTGTATCCGCTATATCCATCAGCAAAACTATAGCACTCCTGGCCAGCTACTTCGTCCAAGATCTGATCTGAGAATGGAAGAGGGTAATGATCCTTCTTTGTTGCCTTGTTGAGCTTCCTATAATCAACACAAATGCGTAGTTTCCCATTCTTTTTTATTGAGATCACAATGGGAGAAACCCATTCTGAATTCTCCACAGCAAATATGAATCCTGCATCAAGCAACTTATCTATTTCTTCTTTTACAGTCTTGGAAAAATTAGGATTCATTCTATATGGCATTTGCTTTATGGGCTTAGCACCATCTACCAGCTCAATAGAATGTTCTACCCAACTTACTTGATGGAGTTCCTTGTAATCAAAAGTGAATAGGTGTATGTACCTTCGAAAGAGCTGGAGGTAGGATTCCTTCTCACTCTCCATCACAGCATCACCAATCTTTATTTGTTGGAGATGATCAACAATTTCTTCTTCAGATAATCTTATGGGTTCATGAGTCGGTGTGACTGGAAGGATATCCATGACCGAAACATCAACCTCACTTTCTTCATCTTCTGTGTCCACTTCACTGGTACTAGAGTAATCAGAGGATGTCCAATCATCAGTTTCATCACTTGAATCCACAGGTTCTACCTTATGATGCCGAGGGATCACGTTTATCTTCACCCTCTCTCTGCCACATCCAAGTGTCATGAAGCCTTCATTCCAGTAGTTTCTTGCATGAACTCTCCTTAGCCATGGCCTTCCCAACAACATTGGGTACGCAACAGTACCATTTTTCATCACCTTAAAAGTCTACCACACATATAACATCCATAACAGATATTGCCACATTTGAAACTATACCTTCTGGTTTAGTTCTTCCCTTATTTAATGACCTTTACATAAGTGTTGAGGGGCGATCAATTTTTAAACCCAACATATTCATTACAGACTCGGTCATTACATTAACTGCAGCACCTCCATCAACTAAGACATCATGAATTGAAATACCATTACATAATACCTCAGCTTGTGGAGCGTAGGGATCTGCCTCTACCTCCAAAATAGGTACCTCAACCTCCTTACTTCGTCGAGCATTGAGTCCACTTCGCAGCTCCCGCCTCTTCTCAGAAGACATAGCCAGAAGTTGACCATATGTAATATTTGCAGGCCTTTTGGACAGATCTTCTAAGATGGAGTATGGTCCTTGTCCCTGTGAAATTAGAAAATCCTGCACACCCAACTTTCTTCTCCTATGTTTCTTACTAGTTTCTCCTTTCATCTTCTTAGGATCATTTCCATCTTGGTTATCTTTTTCTTTCTTTCTTTTTGTTACAAACACATCTGCTTCATTATTTATGCTCCTATCTATTACATCAAAAGAATTCACAGGTGCTTTTCCTTTATCATTATCTCTTGTACCAGATGTAGAAGCTCTATCTGGACAATTATACTTATAATGACCCTTTTTATGACAACCATAACATACAACTTCAGTTATATTTCTTTTTGGACCTCTATCTCCTCCCTGAGAACTAAATTCCTTTCCTTGAAGAAGATTAATAGTTAACTGACCCATCTTCTTGAGCAGATCTTCATACTCAGTAGATGTACTAGGGAAAATATTTGTGCTCACCGAGAGTGGTTGTGGATTCTGGACCAAAGGTGTTGGTGTAGGCTCTACCTTAGCAACAATTTCTTTGGGCTCCTCTTCCATGCTTTCTTCTTGCCTTCTTGCAATCTCCTTTGCTTGTTCAATGGTAGCTGGGTGGTCATACTTCACTCGTTGTCTGATCTCTGGCTTCATCCCAAGAATGAAGTGCTTACAGAGGAGATTATCCATGCCATTCATCAACCCATCCGCTAATCCTTCCTTCCGGATCTGGGCATCGAGCTTCCTCCTTAGCTCTAGAACACGAGCATGATAATCCCTTATCTTCTCCTTCTCTCCTTGGGATAGCTTTGTGATATCGATCATGAGATCTGCATATTTCTGTTGTTCACCAAATTCTTCAAGAAAACTTTCAGTTAATAAATCCCATGAATTTTTCACATTATCACCTAGTGTTTCAAACCACCTAAGGGCTGAACCATCCAAAAAGGTAGGAAAAAATTCAGTCCATTGTTCCCTTCTTATGAGGCCATTACAAATGCAAGATCGTTTAAACTCTTGAATGAAAGAGGAAGCATCTTCATTAGATTGGGCTGAAAAAATAGGAATCTTCCCCATTTTAAAAAGTAACCACAGTGAAATACCAACCCACAAGTACAATCAGTAACACTTATGTGCACAAATAATTGGAATCACTATAATAGAAAGTGACTTTACACCTTTCTACAGTAAAATAGGAATGACCCACTATGGTAAAACTTGACTTACTGCGGTAAAAACTGACTTTACTGTGGTAAACACTATTCACAATAAAAATTGAAGTTAGTCTGGTAAATACTATTCATGGTAAAAAGTAAATTTATCATGGTAAATACTATTCATGGTAAAAAGTGACTTTACCATGGTAACTACTATGCACAGTAAAATTAAGGTTACCCTTCAAATGATTTCTGACTAAGTGGGAATATCTTTCCAGAAAATTCACCAACGAGGAATGGTCCCGGCAACGGAACCAAAATGTCATCACCAATCTGGCACTATGATAATTCTCCACTGGGAACTCCTCGTGCTATGATTATTTACTAATGCACAACCTTTAGTTTGGTGGATGTAATCTGGAAACACAACAACAAACATAACACAAGAATACCATAGACTATGATACGAAGGAATGATGACAAATCTAAAATATAAGTGTAAATTATAATATCAACATGAAATTGTTACAATCTCACCCATGAGGTACTTCAAGTGTTACTGACTTCACTTGCCTTCCAACAATAACTATGGGAGAAACTTCACAATGGATTCTTTAACACACCTTCTAAATGATGGCTTCCTTTACACACTTACTCATACAATATTTCTCACTACTTCCCTCTATGCTAAATGAGGGGGGTGGCCTCTTTATTTATAGGAATTCAGGCTTATCCACCCTATCTCTAAGATAGGATAGGAAATCTCTTCCGGCCAATCATATTCCATGCCTAAACTCTTGCCTTTACATGTAGGCTTATCTTCTAAGATAAGATAAACCTTATCATCTCACATGGGTTCCACCTTTTTAGACTTTTCCACAAATAAAATACACAAAATATTTATGACATCACTCTTTGTCCTTATTACAAATATAATATTTCTAATTCCTAATCATGTAGACCCTACTTCTCTACTTACCCCAACTTTGACATTTTAACATTACCAGACCACTTACGACAAATATTTACTTTTTACCACAACATTCCTATTGTACTTTGACTGTTACCGTACTCTACTTTATTGGTGGCACCGTACTGACGGTGCCATTATCTTCTATCAGACGCCACTACTAATCATACTTAACAACATCCTATTCCTAATACATACATAATAAAATAGAAATTACGGAGGAAAATTTTAATGTCGGGTGGTTAGTCTTCTCCAAGGTCCTAGATGAGAATGTTCCTTTTGTTTCCAAAACCAAAGGCATGACTTGAAGTTAACCTAAGAATGTTAATTAACATTCCAGTCTTCTTAGGGTGTACCCCAGGTTGTTAGAGATCACAATGTCAACAATTCAGTTAGATGACCATCAGATCATTTGACAACCTAAAGTGACTCCCACTAACTTCTTCAACATTTAGCCAAGTGTCCATTGTTGATAAATGATCCTCTTTGTCACCTTAGGTCAAAGCCTTTTATTTTCCAATGAAATCTTGGCAATCTCAGAAAATGGCTTTGTATGGGTTTCCAATCCTCTAAATCTAGCAATATTGATAAAAATATCTAGAGCCTTAAGCTTCTTAATCAAATTTTAAAATAAACTGTTTATTACTCTCATAAAGTAACATATAAGTTTATTACATATAATAACACTATGAAATGATTCCTAGAGGTATCATTCTCCATTCACCTATATTGTGAGCCCTAAATCATAGGCACACCGATAATGGTACTTACATCGAGCTCATTATATATAGATTTATTTACACATATGTATGCTAGTTACGATGTCATCAGACACCATGTCCCGATTGTCTACCATTCATTGGTAATTAAGTCCAACATTCGATTTTATACCATATGGGAAAGAAATATTTCTTTGAATAGAAATAATATATTTGTGCTTAAAAGATTTAGAGACATATCAATCCATATGGGATTTTAAATTATGCTCATGAGATAGGTATGGTGTGTGGGATGTATTTGCAATTTGAAGGTAGAAAATTCCATAGAAAGAAACATGAAATAAAAGGGACTAGTAATCCCACATGCATCACATTTCGGGACTTAATATATAAATGTTCCTTCATGATAGTGTGGGAAGCCTAGTTTAATGTTCCACATGGCATGAATGGATTTCCTATTTATTTATTTAAATATTGTTGAGACATTAACAAAGATGACATTTTGGAGGCTTTAGAGCAACTACGCATTTTTTAAAAAAATGCTAAATGATCTCAATATTATAGAACTAATAATTTAATATTCAAAATTACGGTAATAATTTTTTTTTTTTAAAGAGGGGTTTGCAAGGTTAGACATTATCCACAATTTATAAATTTCTTGGTTAAAGTATTTCTACACAAGCTTGTGAAAGTCATGATTAAATTAATAATTAAATATTATTAATTTACTTCCTAAAATATATTTATGGTTTAAAACAATACGTTTACCAAGTTCATAAGTTTAATTAATTATCATGCACCAAGATTCCTTTATTTTCTAACATAAAAGTTTAATTATTTTTCCTAGCCACTAAGTGGCCCCATTCACCCCATTACCCATGCTCTTTTTTTTAATTAAATTTCATTCCCACAAAATACCTCCCACTTAAGTGAGGTAGGGTTTAATTTGGGCCATTAGATTGAATCTATCCTAGCCCTTAGATTTGGGTTTCCCTAAATATCCTTATGGGTTTCCTTTTATTTCTATTTTCCCCAAAACAACCTCATTTGTTCATTCTTGTTTTGTAGGTTTGGAAGAGGAGAAGGAGGAGAAGCCATGAGAGCAAGAAGTGCAACCATGGAGAATTTTTCTTAGTTTAGATGTAAATGGAGAAATCTTCCTCCATCCTTCTCTCCATAGTTTAGCTTAGTAAAGGGTTTACTATTGTAAGATTTCTCATTTTCTTAATGTAGAGATCCCACCATGGATCTATTTTTGTTATTTAATGTAAACATTCTTTGAGTTCAACAATTGGGGGGAAAAACCCCATTTCATTTAATCTATGAAATTTTACACATTTGGGTGCCCATAAAAGGATTGAAAAGCTTAAACAATTAAATTTGATCAATTACTAGTTGCTGGTAGTTTCATTTTGAAGGTTTAAAGCTTAGATTTAATTAAATTTCAATCTGGGTTTTCACAGTCGGGATTTTTTTTTTCCATCAAAAGTGATGAAACCACCACCCTACGTAGACCGACGGTCCTATGACCACCACCCTACCTGGGGGGTAGTTCATCGACCCCCACTCTGTGCTGGGTGGCGGTTCTGAAACCGCTACTCTGCACGGGGTGGTGGTTCTATGTTTCCCAAAAACAAAACCTTAAATAATGCATTTTTCAATAGTTTTTCTGCTTAGGTTGGTGTTTAATGCAATATTACCTTTAATTAAGGTGTCTTCAATCCAATGGTTGATATATTGACAACATATATTAGTTTCATAACTCAAAATTACATAAACATCAACTCATTCTCATTCAACAATAAAATACAAAATATGAAATGTAATTCATTCTCTTTCACATTTGAGTATTGAGAACATCAACTTTACAATTCATTCTCTTTCACATATTCAATCTTTCCAACAAATATAACTCAACAACACTTCCTTTCAATAACACATTCTTTTTACACAATACAATAACTTCTAATCCATTTAACTTTGAATAACATAAAATTTAGGAGAGTTTCATTTCAACAAACTATACAACTTAAAGCTTTCTCCTTTCACTATAACATTACAAATTTGAATAAATGAAATATACAAAGCCTTTTTTGATAATACAAAAGTTACAATATTCCACTCTAAGTGGGAACAATAATATCAATTTACAACATAGATATTCTTCCAATGGTTCAAACACAAATCTTCATTTCAATGTCTTCTCCCAACATTTAGCTTTCAAACTTGCATCCTTCAACTCTTCAAAACTTGGATCACAATAAAAATAAAGGGGTATAGGTGACACTCTCCGCCCAACCTATAATCCAATAAGAGGAGAAGCCATCCCCTTATTGGCCCCTGAGCCCCAACCAAAGAACAATGAGGGGTATTGAGCAACATTTGACAACTTTTTTATAAGAGGCTTCCACAAAACATACAATCCACAAAACATACAACACATTCAAATGGACATACTCAACAATATTTACAACTTTCCCAACAACACATAGGCTTGACATCAAGCCAAAAGGAGAAAGGAATATGGGAACCACCTCCTTTTTCCTCCCAAGTGAAGTAGGAGTTCCACCCAAAAGCCTCCATGTGCACAATACAAAACATTCAAATACATCCTTATCTCTCCCCTGCAAATATGTAAAAATATGTCCATGTTTTCCTTTTCACTCCCCATAGGTGGAACTCCTAATCACACTCCCTCCAAAATGCATGCCTCACAACTCCCTTTTCCCTCCCCAATGGTCCCATACTTCCATCTCCCACTCCCTTCTTAAGGAAAGCTACCCAACCCCAATATATCACATTCACAACACCCATGCAAATACTCATACAAACACAATTTTCACAACAATATACATAAATAAAGAAATAAAAAAGGTGGAGATCCTACCTCTCCATTAAGCTTCCAAAAATATTCACTCCAACAAGCTTTCAACACCTTCAAACCAAGCACAATCCAAAATGCAACTCCAAAAAGGCTCCAAGCATGCAACTCAAGACCAAATTTCAAAAGTGCAAGAGAAGAAAATAAGACAAGTAACCCAAAATCCTTCAAATTCAATCAATAAATAGAAATGGGATGTGAGGATGATGAGGTGGCTCCATGTAGGATGCCACTTCATCATTCCTCCATTCCAACACACAAGTCAAACACCAAGCCCAAAATAAATTAAATGCACATGTAAGAATTATGACATGCCTACATGACACTCCAACTTGCACACCATGCCTATCAATGACAAACTTAAATGTGGTAAGTAAAAGTGCAATTATTTACCCTTTTTACACTCCAAAATGCATAATTAAGCCTAAAATTAACTCCCCATACCATAGGTATGGTTGTTGGATGAATTTAAGAGGCATGGGACAAGCTTAGCTTGTCCCACAAGCCTCCAAAAAAGCCTCCCAAGTCAAAATCTGAATTTTGAAGTTGGGAAAGAGTACACAACACAAAACCCAACACAAATCTAATTTACATCCACAAGATTTCAAGGACCATCTACCCAATTTATTGCCCACATGTCATCATCTTCCTTTTTTAATTAACAAATTTAAAGCTAAACTAGTTAATTAAGACACATTAGCAAGTGTTAATAAAGTGACAATATTTCCAAATAATTAAACACATGCATAACAAATTAAAAAAAACACAAAATTAAAGGAGGGGAACACATTACACCCATGGCCACATAAATGAGGTTACCCCCCATGGAAACCTCCTAACAAAGCATGCAACAACACAACATAACATTATACACAAGTTGTCAAATTTTGGCCATGTTGCACAACACCCGACATCCTTCCGTGGTTGGTCCCCTATCCCCTTTCAATGTATGTGATAAAATGTCCCTGCAACACAAAAAAATACCTCTCTGGCCTTGTGGCCATATCAACAACATCGAGAATAATATACATATAGAAATCAATAATCGTCATCCAAAATTAGTAATTCTATCATCTATCATCATTCAATTTAATTTGATTTTAACATCCATAACATCATAATTCTACTCAAAATATCCAACATAGGCTACACATCCAGAATATGACATGTTAGTATAAAATCATAATACTACAAATCAACATATATATCTATCCATCATCGTCATCTAGTGCATCATAATCAAAATGTAAATCACAACATGTCAATAGTCCAAATATTTGCATAGTCTATCATCTACTGATCAATATATAATAATCAAAATGTCTAAGTATCAATCCAACAGTAATATCATCATAATGAAAATAGTGTCGAAGAGGAGTGGGCACTACATCCCCCTCCCCTTAGACTTGACTTCCTCCTAGAAGTCACTGGAATAACTATGGAAATTGGGCCCGTAACAAAGTAGCATCCTCCCATGTGGTTGTAGTCTCATCATACCTATCCCACTGGACTCACACCTGGTCAATCTCATGGCCTCGAAGGCCCAGGGTCCTTTGCTCTATGATGTGCATGGGCTCCACAGTCACCTGCCCCTACTCCTGCACCTGTAATGTGGTCCAATCCAATACATGAGAGGGATCTGGAATGTATCTCCTAAGAACAGAAACATGAAATACATCGTGGATGTGAGACAAGCTGGGTGGCAAGGCTAGATGATAAGCTAAGGGACCAATCCGCTCCAAGATCTTGAATGGACCCATGAATCTAGGAGCTAACTTAGAGCCTTTTCCATAATGGATAGGGCTCTTATGAGGTCTGACATGAAGAAACACCTTCGTGCCCACCTCATAGCTATGGTCAACTCTCCTCTGATCTACATATTTCTTCTGTCTATCATGTGCCTCCTGAAGTCTCTGTCTGATCAAAACAACCTGCTGCTCCATGTCTTGTAACAAAGTTGGCCCAAGAGATACTTTGTCCTCCAATCTGTCCCAACTCAGTGGTGTCCTGCACTCCCTACCATAAAGTTCCTGAAATGGAGCCATACCAATAGAACTTTGAAAGTTGTTATTATAAGAAAACTCCACCAAGTACAAATACTCCTCCCACCTCGACTGATGGTCCATGACGTACATCTAAAGCATGTCCTCTAAAATATGGTTCACCCACTCTGTCTGTCCATTTTTCTCTAGATGATATGTTGTACTAAATTTGATACTCGTCCCAAGGACATGTTGCATGGTAGTAAAAAAATGAGAGGTGTATAAGGGATCACGGTCACAAATAATCTTCCACGGAATCCCGTGCAGTCTGAAAATCTCATCTAAGTATACTCATGCCACTGCACTAGCTGTATAGGTGGTCTTCACCTAGAGAAAAATGAGCCACTTTCATCAATCTATCCACCGTGACCATGATGGCATCGTGGTGGTATCTCGATGTCGGTAGCCCTACTATGAAATCCATGGAAATGGTGTCCCATTTCCACTCCGGTATAACATGCGGGTAGAGAAGGCCAGCTGGATGTTGATGCTCGGCCTTCACCCTCTGACACTCCAAACAATATGACACAAACTGAGCTACATCTCTCCAAATTCCTCTCTCATGGTACAACTGTCTCAAGGTGGCGTGCATCTTCTTCACCCCTAGATGGGTTGAATAAGGTGCATGATGAGCCTCTGCCAAGATATCCTGTCTCAAACCTCCATCCCTAGGTACATAGATCCACCCTATGTCTGAGAAGTCCATATGACTCTAATGAAAATCCATCAAACTTCCCCTCAAGGGGTCTCTGAGACTCAATCTCTGCTCTAGCTGTAAGGTAGAAGTTGTCACAAAATCCTACTCCACAAGTCTGTACCCACTGAAGTAGCCATAACCAAATGTCTCCATCAACTCAAAGCATCTACAACCACATTCTCCTTCCCCTTCACATGCTCTATCTCCATGTCATACTCACATAACAACTCCATCCAATGTCATTGACGAACGTTGAGATTGGGCTACGTGAAGAGGTGACGTAAGCTCAAATGGTCTTCCTGAGAATGAACCTCCTGCCAAGAAGGAAATGCCAACGCACCAAAGCATGCACCACTGTTCACAAGCTCAAGGTCATGAGTCGGATAATTGAGCTCATAATCCTTGAATTTTTGAGACTTAAAGGCAACTACATGACCATCATGCATCAAAACACCCCATAATCCTGCCAAAGAAGCATCTGTACACACAAATAAATCCCTTGAGGATCTGACACTATAAGAATTATGTTTGTCATGTAAGCATTCCTTTAGTGTACTGAAGGCCTTCTCACATCCATCAGACCAAAAAACTTCTTCCCTTTCGCTGAAGAGAAGTGATGGGATGCACAATCTGAGAGAAGTCCTAAACAAATCTCCTGTAATAACCTGCCAACCCCATGAAACTGCGCACCTTGGTCACATTGGTTGGTGTTGGCCAATCCATAATAGCTCTAATCTTGGAAGGATTGACTATGATACCTTCCCCAAAAATAATGTGACCTAAGTACTGAACCTCTGACTGGAAAAAGGCACACTTCTCCAGGTTCCCGTATAGCTGCTGCTCATGAAGACACTACAGAACCTGTCGAAGGTGTTCCTCATGCTCCTCATGCATACATGAGTATATCAAAATGTCATCAAGAAACATGAGCATGAAGTGATCCAAAAACATCCTGAACACCCCATTCATCAAACTCATGAATATTGCAGGGGCATTTGTCAGACCAAAAGGTACCACTGTGAACTCATAGTGGCCATATCTCATGTAGAAAGTTGTCTTGTGGATATCTACCTCTGCAATCCTCAACTGATGGTAGCCTGACTTAAGATCTATCTTAGAAAATATAGTGGCCCCCTTCATCTAATCAAATAAATCATCTATCCATGGAAGGGGGTAATGATTCTTGATTGTTACTTTGTTCAGCTTGTCTGTAGTCCACACACAAATGCAGAGATCCATCCTTTTTCTTCACAAAGATCACTAGTGCACCCCAAGGAGATACACTAGGATGGATTAGGCATTTCTCAAGAAGGCCCTCCAACTGCAACTTGAGCTCACATAGCTCAGGTGTGGTCATCCTATATGGTGCATGTGAGATAGGCTCTGCTCCTGGAACCAAATCAATATGAAAGTCTATCTCACGTGGGGGAGGTAACCCTAGAAACTCACTAGGAAAAACATCTGAAAACTCCTGCAAAATGGGGTGGTCATCAAGTGATGGTCCATGAGTCTCATCCTCTGATCGGTCACTAACAGTGATGGAATATAACTGACAACCCCATCATGCACACTGCTTCATCTGCATAGCAGATATGGTGCGAATAGAGATGGGTCTCCTAACTCCAACAATCACTAACTCCACTCCCAAATCATCTGCATAAGATATAACCTTACTGTAACAATCAACTCTAGCTCTGTGTGTAAACAACCAATCCATGCCCAAGATAACTCCATATGAACCAAGGGAAGGATACGAAGATCCAAAGTCATGGTGAAGGGTCCTAGGTCCACTACACACTCCTTAACTAAGGATTCCACTGAGATTTTGGCTCCAGAAGCCATCTCAACATCCCAACTAAGGCCTTACCTAACTACCACCAGCCTGCATCACTCTACTAATGATGGAGAAATGAAAGAATCTGATGAGCCTGAATCAAATAAGATAGGGGTAGAAATACCACCAATGCTACCTGTGGTCTCAATCACCATGCCCTAGTGCTCTTCCTAGTGGTTCTCGACCATAGCATAAATCATGTGGCTCCTGGCCATGTCACCAACCATAGGCTTAGAAATCGGTTCCTTACCCTGATTAGCAGGGTTCTAAGGGCACTCTCTCCAATGATGACCATGTACACCACACCCATAAAAACTACCTGGTCCTCTCCACTGAGAAGATACTCCTCCAAGGTGGCCCGATAGTCTGTGTTGTAGAACCTCATGATCCTACCATAGATCTTTGTGGGTGTTGCGGTGGATGTAATCCTACTGACTATGTTCGAGGTAGAGCCTAAGTCCTATTGCCCCCTAACTGGAGGTCCCATACTATGCCCTCTCTAAGCATCATGGCGCTGTGGAGGTCAAAAGGGTGGTCGAGTCTTTTGTTATTGCTGAGGAGGAGGAGGCCTAAAGGAATACTATGTTGAAGTGTGTCCACCATGAGGAGGAGGAGTTGATCCCCTCGACCTACTATCTTATAACTAAATTTTACGTCTCCTCACTCTATCTCGAGCCTGCTGAGTCTTCCCCCTAGTTTTCTCTACAATGTAGGCCTTCTCCATGGCCTCTGATAGTGTCTGTGGGAAATGAATGCACACTACCCCACCCAAGTCTAAGTTCAAGCCCCTGATGAACCTATGAACCCTAACCTACTCATCCTGCATGTAGTCCACATACTGAAGAAGATCCAAAAACTAACCCTCATACTCTACTACTATCATGGAGGCATGTCTCAGATCATGAAATGCATTGATCTGCTGCTAGATGAATCTCCTTGATATATATCTACTCCTGAAATGCTCCCAGAAGAGTTCCTAAGTAATTGTCTCTAAATCTACATAGAGCTTCTAATCCTTAGTCCTCCACCAAACTTTGGCTCTGTCTTTCAGAAGGTGGATAACAACATGAGCTTTCTTGTTGCTAGTACAAGGACATATCTTAAAGCATCCACTTAAGCTAAACAACCATGTCTCAGCCTGAAATCCTATGGTGTCTCCAACAAAATGTGGCAGGTGTAACTTCAGTATCTCACTAATGTGATATGTCATTGTCGACTGTCAACCCCTAGTTTTCTCTGCATGACTATCGCTCGATCTAGGGCTCCTATATATTTCTTTGTGTCTCGAATCTCTATCTCTATGCTACCTAGGTGGTAACTCATGTCCAATAATCAATCCTTCCTAGACCAGGGATCACTTATGGATCCATAGTTGATTCCTCATTTCTAAATTCATCTGAAAAGGTCTGTAAATTGGGTTTAAAACTCGGGTTCTCCCGTTCTTTCCATTTTCCACAGTCTGGAATTGTTGTCCATGTCATTTTTTCCTAAATACTTGAAGAAAAATGAATGGATATAGCTTGGGGGAATGTGTTTGAACCTTGTAACATTTCTAAATTCTCTGTCCTTGGAGAAAATTTCATTTCTGGGCTCAAATGGTCATTTTCCTACATTTTACGGTTTGACAGGTGTTTTTCCCAGTCAAATTTACATCTTTGCATCAAAAGGAAACGTGGCCCTTTTTGGTTGGATGTGGCTCGGCGAGGCACTCTAAAAATTCTATGGATTCCTCGATCGAAAATTTGTCCACATGGAGGAACGTCGCTCATTTGAAAGTTTGCTTTTTGGTTTGGCCTTGGAGTTGCGCCGAGAGGACACGTGGAGGCTTCCACTGCTTTTCCCAGACTTAGAATTTTTTTTTATGTAGCCAGTACAGTTTGGTGGGATAGGGACACGTGGTGAGCCTACGCTCATTCAGGGTCTCCACTCTTGGGCACCATTTTAAAATTGGATGGGTGCCATGGAGACCCTTGAGTTTTATTTAGAAGACGTGCCAGGAGGAAACTTGGAGGCCTCCACTCACTTTGCATTTTGCTTGGACTTTTCAATGGCCAAAGGAGATTGCCTCAGACCTTGACACATGGCGCCTTCCATTGGGCTTTCAACCTTTAAACAAATTTTTTTGGGCTAGGACACATGGTGAGCCCGTGCTCATTCAAGGTCTCAACTTTTGGGGACCATCTCAAGATGTGCCATTGAGACGCGTGGCAGTTTGAAAAGTCAAAAGGGTGGGGAAGCGGTCCATCAGGGGCAACTTGGATTTTTTTCCTCTTGTCATCAAAAGGGTTAAAATCATCAAAATGGCCCGCAAGCCTGACAAAGGATAAGTCAAAATTTGATGGAAGGGTCAACAACGGAGGTGCGGACTTACAGAGGAAATTTGGAAATTTTTCCTTTTGTGAAAAATGGGGTTAAAGTGAAGAAATGGAGCGCGTTTCCATTGGGACCCACATTTGGACACCTGTCAGGCCCATTTTTCAAAGGTGGAGGGGTGGAGCAAAATGAGAATTTTTTACATTTTTCCAAAAAGTTGTAAAAGGTAAAAAGGAACCCCCGGGCCCATTTTAAATTGGATCTTCCATGTGGATGGCCCAAATTCAAAATAGAGATCAATGACAGTTGTGTGTCTGTATCTGATTTTCCCCCCATTTTTACTAAAAATCTCCTGGAGATGTGAGTCTTCATGATTTCTTGATATTTCCTACATGCCAAGTAGAAAGGAGAGTTAATTTGGTGGGGAAGATCAGTAGATGTCATTTACCATTAAGAAGTGATCTGACTATCGGGTTCGATTTGACCTTCCATTTTTCCTTCCTGGGCACGCAAAGAACCAAATTTGATAGATTAGGGGTGGAAGTAGTTGGAGAATAGGAGGAAGAGTGATCTACCAGATGAAAGAGTTGAATGTTGAGATATTTGAAGAGATTTTCCTCCCTGAGCACCTGACAACTTTTTACAGATCTGATTCTAGGAATCACGATCGAGATCATGACAAGCACTGGTACATTGAATGTTTTGTTTTTGGGGGGAAAAATCTGTTGTAAAATGTTATAAATTGCATGAATATATCATGCAAAGGGTTGGAGTGTTAGATGTATGGACTAATTTTCTAAGAGAAAAGCTTGATAGAGCCCGTGTTTCTGAGAAACCTGTTTATCTCTTTTGTATTAAATTTGATCGTGTCAAGGTGGTTGCGAGTGTACAACCATTGACAAGCTCTAAGATTGTTCTAGAAACTTTCCCCTGCTGATGAATTTAATCAAATTTGAGTTATTCTATGTTGATTCTAGGAAAAATTGTGTCTTCTTCATTTCTGAATGTCTGCAAATAGTTTTTCTTGTTCCCATTGCAATCTTACATTGAAATCTTTGTGAATCACACAAGATCTTATCCTTGTGATAGTTTGGTGGCATTTGCAATTTCATTTATCAGAAGAGATTTCATTTGATAGTGAAATAAACAAATTTAAAATCACTGTGACTCCTAGCATGACTATAAGATTGTTTGTTAGCCTTTGAGGGTATCTTAGGCATGATGAAATAGAGGTTGATAATGTTTAGTTAAGTTTTTCAATTTGAGCCTTCATTTTGGATTCTTAAAGTTTGTGTGAAAATGTGTTGATCTGGGCCTCCATTGAAGCACATATTCTGGTTAAAGGAACATTTTAGCTATCTCAAAGCATTTTGTTGTCTAAGCTTTCCATTTTTGTAAAAGTTCTCAAAGATCTGGAAAATCAAGTTCATTCTGCCTCACCTCCTACCAAAATTCATTTAAAAACAACCAATCCTACCCATACTACCCCTGTTTGTCCTGTGTGTACAAATGCATAATTTCTATTACCAAAACATGCAGAAACAATCAGGATTCCAAATGTCTTTAGTAACCTTTACCTTGTTTTGAAAATATCTCCATAATATGGAAGTGACAACTCATGAGAGTCAGATTTTGTGTGTTGATCATATTTTCCCAAGTTCTTCTCTATAAAATTTGTGCAAAGAAGGATGTACTAGCATTCTTCAGTAACACAGGTTACAAAATAGGTTCGCTTACCTTGGTTAAAAGGCACAACCTCAAATAGTTAGGATAATATCACATCCTTTTAAGGTGCTAGATCCCATCCCCATTTCTCCACATCTGAGTGATAAAGGGAGTTAGATCCCATCCCCGGCTACAAAATGACTCACTATGATCTATCTGTTCTAAGCTTCCTGTCAAACCTGTGATGTTGCTCAGCTTTGAGGGAGAATCAATTTGGGTACCAACACCTTACTGGTGCCGTTGCCGGGGACATTGTGATTGCAGTTCATATTTAGACCCTGGTAAACATTTCTTATATGCTCTAAGTGCTAGTACATTGTTTCAAACATCATCCTGTGTTCAGGCCTGTAAGAAGTTTCAAAGTTACAAGTGTTGTGTGCAATTTTTTCAGTTTCTTAGTTATTGCACTAGCTTTCATTGATAAATCTGGGTAAAGGAAGGTCAAATCTTTCCATTTCCAGTTGCTAGTGTTGACAGACATTTGACAGATCATATTTTTAGTGCATTTGCACAACTAAGGTAAAAATCCTTAGTGGAAACTCCATGTTGATCTGATTCTTGATAAGGTACCAGTGTCTTAACCTCTGTCAAGTGAGATTTGTTACTAATTTTTGCAAAGATGGAAGGAAGAAGATCTTTCTTCACTAAGGATCCTGCTAGGACATTATTTCCAGAGCTAGGAAAAACAAAGTCAGAAGGAAGAAGATCCTGGAGAGTTGTTGGAGATCAACAGTCAAGAAAAGAGATCCCCATTGATGAAAGTGATCAGCCTATCATTGAATATTGCCATTCAAGTGCTTCTGAATCAGGTAGTCTCTTTGTGGAATTGAATTCTCCATCTGGAGAGGGGCCTTCATTTGAATTTGAAAAGTTTTCTTCTCATTCTACCCCCTGTTTTCTCCAAATTTGATAGGGATTTCCAAGAAACAAGGCCTTTAGGGGATATCCATTTTGAAAGTTATACTCCTATGTTTCAAAGACCCCCTGCCCCTTATCAGTTTATTTTTCTCCCCCAAGATCACCTCCTCAAAACAACATGGCCCATCCCCCACCCATACCTCCATTTGTTGTAAATACCTTTTGTCCTATAAATTTTGTAGGGATGGTTGGTAATCCAAATGCAGTTCCCCAAGATGTAAGAAATAGATTGCCAAAGTTCCAAGGAAATAATGCTATAACTGGTGATCAACATTTAAAGCTTTTTATCAATATGATGGAAGACTTTGAGATTGAATATGAAGATGTATATATCAAATTGTTCATCCATACTTTGGAAGAGGATGCAAGGGACTGGTATACAAATTTTCCAGATAATTCCATTAATTCTTGGATAGAGATGAATAATGCATTTAGATTTCAATATGGTGATATAATAGACCCTAGGTTTCTTCTATCATAGTTTGAAAACATCAAGAAGAATCCTAATGAGTCAGTACATGATTTCAACACAAGGTTTAACAAGACCTTAAGGAGATTTCATGTTAACTTAAGGCCATGTGATGAATCATGTTTGATCAAATATTCAGATGCATTTGATAAAAAAGTTGCTTACTACTTGAGGGACAAAAACCCTACCAATTTGAGGTAGGCCTTCACCATGGCTCTGCAAATTGAGAACAACATCAAGGCAATTGGAAAACCTCAGAAGAGGGAGTGTGTGAAACTGCTTAACCCGGAAAAACCTCAAACAAGTAAGGCTGCTGATTTGGAGGAAGTTGTGAAAACTTTGGCAGGGGCTGTCAAGGAAATCTCATACAAATTAGCCCAGATGAGAAGGGGATTGGCAGAGAGTTCACAAGGTCAACACAAGCAACAAGGTCAAAACAAATTTACAAATCATCATATAAATGAGTAGAGATCTGATGACAGAGGAAAGGGACCTATTGGATTTGGAAATAAACAACCCCAAGGTAGGGAAAACAGAATGGTGCCTGATCCTTTGGCTGCCAGAGTTGTTGTTGTGGAAGAAACAGATGTCATTGATTGGTGTGACAGATGTTTCATGCCCCATGCTCCATGTGAAATAGATCAGCAAGAAGAAGAAGAAGCTGATGATGATAATGATGATGATGTTTGCATGATGGGTTTCTCCACAAGCTCACAACAAGGGGCAACTTCAACTGAGTTGATGAGTGCCAGAACTGCTAAAGATTTCTGGGATTGCATTCACCGGGTATTACCTCTTCCTCCCACTCATACTTCTGAAATTGATATGGTGCAAGATTTTGAACTTCCTAATAATGATTTTGAGTACCTAAGAGCTCTAATGATTGAGAAGTATGATGGAGGGATACCTTCTGAGGAGGATAGGTAGTTGTTAATGAATGTTGTGGTTGGCCATGAAAAAGAATATAATACCAGGAGTAGGTTGCCAAAGGGGTAGGGCCTCAGGCCAAACCAAAAAATTCCAGTGCTTACCAGTATCCCAAAAGAAACTCCAAGGAAAGATACATCTGGAAAAGGCCTTGTTATCTCAAATAGAACTTGTATCCCTCCCTATGCTCAGACTGTAAAAATCATGTGCCATCAGAGGAATTTGTAAACCTTCCTCCTAACACTGCATTACCCAAGTATGTTCCTTGTGACATAGCCCAAATCTTGAGTCAGATCAAGATTTTTGTTCCTATTGTTGAATTGCTTAGAATCCCTGAGCATAGGAACAGAGCATTTGAATATTTGGGGTTTAGAGAAGAAAAGGTCACCCAAGATAGAAATGTTGAGATTCCTCCTGCCATTGCAGAATTGAAAAAACCCCAAGTACTGGAAGAGATAGGTGAACCACCTGAGGTTTACTTGGGAACATCCTTGGTGGAATCTCAGCTAAATGTTGGATCCATTCTTCACCACTCTGATCATTAAGGACAGATTGCTCCACAACTGTATGTTTGATTTGGGGGCATCATGCAATGTTATGCCTCTGGAAGTCATGAATGAGCTGGATATCAAAGTAACAACAGCATATGGGAAGTGCACTGCCATGGATTCTAGAGAAGTGCCAGTGGTGGGATGTGTGAAAGGTTTGGTGGTGCAACTTGCAGCTTACCCAGGTAGGAACTTGAAACTTGATGTTGTTGTTGTTGATTGCCCTACCAAATGGGGCATGTTGTTATCAAGAAAATGGGCTGCAAGTGTTGGTGGAAATGTTCAGATGGACATGTCTTATGCCACCATACCAATTGAGGGAAACCTTGTGAAGTTACCTGGTGAAAAGAAGATGTTATATCTTATTGAGGACCCCAACAATGCTTCTTATGAAGTATTGCATGCAGATATTGATATTGATAACTCTGTAAGCTATGTTGCTTTCAAGGAGTATGAAATTGATCAATGTAGGTATCATGAGTAGGATGATTTTCCTGAAACTTTGATGTTTGATGCAGCCTCGAAGGATGTTAAAAAATTTGACCCAGGCACAAGGGGTAAGCCTGAAAAAATGTGGTCAGATAGCGACTTGGATGGAAAAGAGAGCAATCATATGACCAGCTGTTAAAGACATATCAGGACTGCTTAGCATGGTCATATCCAGGATGGCAGGCACTTGAAGATTTTCCTTGATTTTTTTCTTTAAATCAAGATGAGCATCATTTGTACAGTGTATAGTTTGTTGGTTGTTTTTGTCTTTTGTGTTTTTGTTCGTTCTGGTCCTTGGTGACCTGGTTTTGTTGGTTTCTCTGTTTGTTTTTTGGGAGATGGTTCTGGTTTTATGCTCTGCAAGCTGACTCCTTTTCCCAATGGATATTTTTGGCACTTGTTCTATTATTTGGTTCTTATGGCACTCACAGGGAGTGCCCATCCCCGAGTCAGAGCTGATGTTGGTGCTCAAATTAGTCTCGCCCCATTTGCCATTAAAATTCCCTAGTTTACGGCCTCTGTCACATTTTATCTCCCCGTATTGTGCTTGAAAAGAATCTATCTTCCATTTTGTTGCCGTAATCAATCCTTTCCTGGGTCAAGGATCACTTATGGATCCATATTGATTCCTCATTTCTCTGTTCATCTGAAAAGGTCTGTAAATTGGGTGTAAAACTCATCTAAAAACTCAGGTTGTCCCATTCTTTCCATTTTCCACAGTCAGAATTATTGTCCTGTCATTTTTTCCCTAAATACTTGAAGAAAAATGAATGGATGTAGCTCAGAGGAATGTATTTGAGCCTTGTAACATTTCTAAATTCTCTGTCCTTGGAGAAAATTTCATCTTTGGGCTCAAATGGTCATTTTTCTGCATTTTACAGTTTGACGGTGTGTTTTCCCAGTCAAATTTACATCCTTGCATCAACAGGAAACGTGGCCTCTTTTGGTTGGATGGCTCAACAGGTACTCTAAAAATTTATGAATCACCTCGACTTAAATATTTGTCCACGTGGAAGAACGACGTTCATTTGAATATTCACTTTTGGTTTGGCCTTGGGGCAGCGCTAGGAGGACACATGGAGGTTTCACTTGCTTTTCCAAGACTTAGATAAAATTTTTATGCAACTAGTATATAGTTTGGTGGGACAGGGACACGTGGTGAGCCCATGCTCATTCAGGGTCTTCGCTCTTGGGCACCATTTTGAAATTGTGCCATGGAAACACATTGTCTTCCCATACTTAGAGGCTTCCACCGGGTTTTCAAAAATTTTTTTTGAGAGGTCTAGGACACGTGGAGGGACTTGCATGTTTGGGGACCAACCCTTGAGTTTTATTTTAAAGAAGTGCACAGGAGGACACTTGGAGCCTTCCACTCACTTTTCATTTTGCTTGGACTTTTCAACGGCCAAAGGAGACTGCCTCAAACCCTGACACATGGCGCCTTCCACTGAGCTTTCAACTTTCAAACAAATTTTGTCAGGCTAGGACATGTGGTGAGCCCACGCTCATTCAAGGGTCTCTACTTTTGGGGACCATCTCAAGATGCACCATTGAGACGCATGGCAGTTTGAAAAGTCAAAAGGGGATGGGAAAGTGGACAATCGGGGGCAACTTGGATTTTTTTGCCTCTTCAAAAGGGTTAAAATCATCAAAATGCCCCACAAGCCCAACAAAGGATAAGTCAAAATTTGATGGGAAGGTCAACGGCATAGGTGTGGACTTCTGAGGGAAATTTGGAAAATTTTCCTTTTGTGAAAAAAGGGTTAAAGTGTATAAAGGGAGCGTGTTTCCACTAAGACCCACATTGGGACACCTGTCTGGCCCATTTTCAAAGGCGGAGGGGCAGAGCAAAATGGAAATTTTTTACATTTTTTCCAAAAGTTGTAAAAGGTAAAAAGGAACCCCCAGGCCCATTTTAAATTGAATCTTCCATGTGGATGGTCCAAATTCAAAAGTAGAAATCAACGAAACTGTGTGTCTATATCTGATTTTCCCCCATTTTTACTAAAAAGCTCCTGGAAGATGCGAGTCTTCATGATTTCTTGATATTTCCTACAAGCCAAATAGAGAGGAGAGTTAATTTGATATCTAATTTTTTGGGGGAAGATCTAGAGATGTCTTTCACAATTAAGAAGTGATCTAACTATTGGGTTTGATTTGATCTTCCATTTTTCCTTCCTGTGCACGCAAAGAACCAGATTTGATAGATTAGGGGTGGAAGTAGTTGGCGAATAAAAGGAAGAGTGATCTACCAGAGGAAGGAGTTGAATGCGGGAGATATTTGAAGAGATTTTCCCCCTTGAGCACCTAACAACTTTTTACAGATCTGATTCTGGGAATCACGATCGAGATCATAACAAGCACTGGTACATTCAATTTTTGGTTTTTTGGGGGAAAACTTTGTTGTAAAATTTTATAAATTGCATAAATTTATCGTGCAAAGGGTTGGAGTGTTAGAGTTCGGGACTAATTTTCTATGAGAAAAGTTTGATAGAGCCATTCTTTCTTAGTCTGAGAAACCTGTTTATCTCTTTTGTGTTAAATTTGATCATGTCAAGGTGGTTGCGAGTGTACAGCCATTGTTCTAGAAACTTTCCCCTGCTGATGAGTTTAATCAAATTTGAGTTATTCTGTGTTGATTCTGGGAAAAATTGTGTCTGCTTCATTTCTGAATGTCTGCAAATAGTTTTTCTTGTTCCCGTTGCAATCTTACATTAAAATCTTTGTGAATCACACAAGATCTTATCCTTGTGATAGTTTAGTGGCATTTGCAATTTCATTTATCAGAAGAGCTTTCATTTGATAGTGAAATAAACAAATTTAAAATCACTGTGACTCCTAGCATGACTATAAGATTGTTTGTTAGCCTTTGAGGGTATCTTAGGCATGATTGAAATTAGAGGTTGATAATCTTTAGTTAAGTTTTTCAATTTGAGCCTTCATTTTGGATTCTTAAAGTTTGTGTGAAAACATACTGATCTGGGCCTCCATTGAAGCAAACATTTCGTTAAAGGAACATTTTAGCTATCCTGAAGCATTATGTTTTTTAAGCTCTCCATTTTTGTAAAAGTTCTCAAAGATCTGGTGAATCAAGTTCATTTTGCCTCACCTCCCACCAAAAATTCATTTAAAAACAACCAATCCTACCTGTACTACCCCTGTTTGTCCTGTGTGTGTACAAATGCATAATTTCTATTACCAAAACATGCAGAAACAATCAGGATTCCAAATGTCTTTAGTAGCCTAAACCTTGCCTAGAAATATCTCCACTATCTAGAGTGACAACTCGTGAGAGTTATGTTTTGTTGTATTGATCATATTTTCTTCAAGGTCTTCTTAAAAATTGCAAAAGGAAGGATTTATCTCCATCTCCTCCATAAACAACAGGCTACAAAAGGGTCCTCTCACCTTGGTTGAAAGGCACAACCTAAAATTGAATTTCCTTTGGCTCATGTTATCTAAATATGTTTAGTTTTCTTAGTTGTACTATGATCATTATTAAAAAATCATGCAATGTGTACAATGTCCTATTTTTAGAATTGCCACCATGTTTACTTGATATAATTTTTCTTAATTTATATGAAGTGAGCCCATGGTCCAAGCTTCTTGAATGAACGGTTCCATCTAATACTACGTTAGAAGCCGTACAAAAAACTAAAAAAGGGAATATTCCAACTAAAATTCAATGTTCAAATTCATGCATAAAATTGTAGATTATTATTTTCATAAATTGCAAGGTTAGGCCCAGGCTATCCACTATAAATAACATTTCCTGTTTCTATGTTTTATAACCAAACTTATTATAGCTCAATGAATTGATAAATTAATAACTAAAATTGGGTGTGAATTTACTTGCTAAGAGATATCTATTTATGTTTTAAAACAATACCTATCCACTAACAACACATGCCAGTTAAATGGAGTTATGATGCACCCAGAAGGATTTAAATATATATCTAGTGATTTAAAGTTTAGGGGGGATTAAGCCCTAGGCAGATTAGGTAACTGCCATTCAGGGCATTACCCATATAGTTAGGGGGTGTTTAAATTTAAATATTCTTTCCCATTATTTTTAGCTCCCACTTAAGTGAGGTAGGGTTTAACATTGGGCCATTTTATCTGAAGTCAATATTAATTAGCCCTTAGATTTGGTTGCTCTAAATATTTTTATAAAGTAACATAAATTTCTATTTTCGCATACACATACAACCTCATTTGTATCATTAATATTTTTGCAGGTTTGCACACGCACGCGAAGCGCGCCCACAGTCATGACACACACATAGTTTAAGCTCATGGATAATATTTCTTGGTATTATTACCTATTATATAATGTAGAAATCTTAGGTCCATTCTAGGTGTGTAACCATAGTTTAGCTTAGAAAATGGTTTACTATTGTAGATTTCTTATAATGTCACTCGTGTAATTAGTATAGACATCCTAAAATTAAAGGAAAAAATTATGTTAATTAATGTAAATATCCTAATGAGTTCATCAATTGGGGTCAAATGTTTTATTTCATGGAGGAATCAATATGACTTAGGCTTAGGAAAATCTGTAATGTCAAGAAAAGGATTCGATACAATGGACATAAAAAATTCAATTTAACTACGAATTAGAAGTATACAAATTAGTAGTTAGTTAATGTTCGAGAGCTAAAATCTGTTGTTTTTCATTTAAAATCGAATGTGGGTTACTTCATAGTCAGGATTTTATTTTTTTGGAAAGAGTGAAAAAACTACCACCATACACAGATCAAAGGTCCTATGACTATCATCATACTTGGGGTGGTAATTCATTGACCACTGCTTTATGCTAGATATAAATGCATGAAACTTGTCCACTGTACTCAGAGCGACGGTTCTATTTCGGAAATCTAATCACAACCATCGATCCATAGGGAGAGACGACTCAAAAATTCATACTTAGAGTTGTTGCATACTGCGCCTATTGACTTCACCATCAACGATGTCTTAACATTGGTCGATACTATTGGTAATCTATCTAGCTTGATAGCTCAAAATTACGTGAGCGTCAAGTCATTCTCCATTCTTGCTTTTGTGCGTAAAAGTATAATTTGAGTATAACGGATCAACTTTCAATGTCAATCTCTTACAGATATTCAATCTTGCAACAGGAAGGACAACTGCAAACCTTTACTTAACTGCAACTTCCTATTCAAATACATCTGTAGATGTTAACGACCAATATATATATACATATAATGCACACCTCGAAGAGTAGCACGATGGGTTTAGCAGTTAGTGATCAGTTTGATGGTCAACCAAACTCCTACAACGTTGATCGGCTTCTCCTATGCGACCTATGGCCCACTGTATAATGTCTGATCTGCATCAATTACTCATACAAGCCATCAGAGTGCATAATTACCATTGAATGGCTTCTCCAGGTGACCTTGACCCGCATTAAGTGGGAACGTCTATCGGTGTAATTACAACATACAAGATTCCTCCGATTTGACGTTTCTAAGAAATATCTAACATTTCACTCGTGATTTCCTCCGATTTTTAAAATCTGTTCAAACATTCATCCTTCAACTATTGTGAACTTGGATCACAATGGTATTAATTTTCCGTATCTGATGACATTCTCCTCTTCTTACAAACTTATTATTCAACCGAATGAATATGTTATTTATATCCTTATATGCCCCCAATTAGCCCCAATCACATTGACAATGGGTGCAATGTGAATGCCAAAAGGGATCAAGGTATAGGAGAGAAGAGTGGCTTCCACAGGAGGTGAAGGCAATACAATTTCTTAGCATAATTTGACAACACGGACAAATGTGACAGTGGAGGCAACAATATTGATGGAGCCTCTAAACATGACACATAGGAAGCTTGACATCAATCCAAATGAAGTAAGGAATATGTAGAACTACCTCCTTTTTAAACCTTCTCACCAAGTGTTGTAAGTTTTTTTTTGAGTCTAGAATTCAAAAAGCCTATTATGTGGCTTTATTACAAAACATTCAGAAGAAATCAATTAAATCTCTCCCCTTGACAAATATGTAGAAATGAGAAGGCGTGTGTTCCTTGTAGGAGTCCGCATAGGTGGAAAATCCCAATTTGATGTAGTCTTGTTCAAGCGGGATGCTGACACAAAATACACTCTTAGTCCCTGACGTCAATGTTATGTGAGACATAACTATCCAGTACATCCATTTGGCCTACGTAAGGAAATATACGTGGACAGCAATATATCACATTCGACAACACCCTTGCACATCGACATCCTACGACAGAATTTTGGGATCGTAGGTAGCACGGAAAGTGTAGGAATATGGACAAGAATTGTGTTATCAAATCTATCCATTAAGCATCGCAAAACAAAGGAATGTTTTCTCGAAAGACAAGCTTGGAGAGCCATCAAACTAATCACAATACAAAATGCATACTCCAACATGGTCGTCCACCATTCCTATTGTAAACTCATAGACCAAATTCGCACAATATACATGCCTAATAGATGAAGCAACATAATGACAATGTTTTGCAAAATGGATTCGAAATTTTAAATCAATACATAGGCTACATACAGTTGTGATGACGGTGAGGTGGCTTAATATAGGATGTGACATACATATATTAGTATATCTTGTGTATAAATCTCGAGCTCATCCGTTACTACTTAGAATTTCTTAAGATTTACACCTTGGTGGATGGCTAAGCGATTCATATTACACTATCCTACATATTGTTGAACTACAAACCACTTTATTAAAATCCACAAAAATGTATGAGATGTTGTATCTAACAAGTGGAATTATTTACAAATATTTTATACTTCTAAAATGTAAAATAAAGCATGTAAAATTTATGAACTTGTTATTCTATAGGTCATGATTGTTAGATCCATGTTAAGAGGAATGGGATAATACTAAGGAGTGTCATTGATAAGCCTACAATATAGGATCCCAATTGTCAAAATTTTACTTTTGAAGTTGGGAAATAGTACATAACAAGGAACCGAACAAAAATGTAATATGACATGTGAGTCAATATGACCAGTAGAAAGATCTACCCAATTTATTTCAAAACAAATCTATATCTTCCCTTTATAAATAAAAAATAGGCATAAACTAGATAATTAAGTACTACAAATATAGCAAGTGTGAGATAAAGTGATAATGTCTCCCTATAATTTAACACATGCAGAATGATTTAGAAAACCATAACCATAGATCAAAGGAAATTAACTACATTACACCCATCGGGGAAGATAAGTGAGGTTACAAGAATGGAAAATTCCTTCAATTTTAGAGCCCCCTTCTTGAAATGATAATCCTTTGCGCACGATAGTCATTTGTGAATACTTTTTAAAATAGCTCGACATCCTTTTGTGACATGTCCCCTGTCCACTTTCTAGCATTGTCTGTGATCAAGTTGGTCCCTAGCAACCCTAATGACATTATCCTAGTTGGCCTTTAATGTTGATGAGAGAACAAAGTGCCATCACTTATAAGTTTTATTTTGGGGGAAATTATCCCACCCTTCAATCATCATCCAAAATCAGAAAATCTATGATCTGTCATGCATTGGGAATTTAAATCACTTTAAACATCCATAACATCATAATTCTTTTAAATATTATTATTTAACAGAGGTTAACTGGATCCTATAATATGATATGTTAGTCATGGAGCTTTGGGTAGCTACATGATTCAACACACACACACACACACACGCTTCACACACACGAGTTGTAGGGCACATTTGAGGTAGCACAGGGACACACGATGCACACACATGCTTCATCTGTCCATTCATCGTCATCCAGTGCATTTTCCAAGACAAGCCTCTAAGTCACAACATGTGAATAATCGCAAATATATGACGATAGTCTATCATCGATTGATCGATGACGACGCCGCGCCACAAACCATGTCTAACTCGATTAATGCGACAATAATATAATTTTAATTTTTATAGTGTCCAGGGGGAGTCCGCAGTACAGGCTCGATTTGCTACAACAGTCATCGGTAAAATCCTTTGGTGATGATAATGATTGGATTCAATGGGTCATGGATTGTCATTCCTCCCCTTTCATTTTTAAAGATTAAGAATGGGTCGTCCTTCGAGTTATTTTTCAGTCTAAGGTCTGATAATATCGAGATAAGGGTGGTCCTCTTTCCACATATCTCTTTCTCATTCTGGTAGAAGGACTGAGTAGATTTTTAAAAACCTCAAGTGTTCTATTTTTATTTTAGGATTCAAATAGTATAAGCTATGGATATTATTTCATGTATCCAGTTTGTAAATGACACTTTTTTGATGGAGAATTCCACATTTTCATAAGATTTCGATATGAGGAAATCTCTTGAAATTTATATCATTTCTTTACGTCAAATTCTAAATGATCAGAAATATTAGGTTTCCTTTTTCCACATTGAACCTCATCTTCAAGATTATATTGCTAATATTATTTATATCCAAATTGCCTTTCCTCCTTTCAAATATTTGGGCATCTCTATTTCGTTGCAGTTTCAGGAACTCCTTAATGTTAATCCTATTGCCGTTTATGGTTACATATTTCATAAGTCCTCAAAAATCCCTCAATCCCTTCAATCCACTTGATTGGTGGATTCCATTCCACCCAACTTACCTCATGTCAAAACTATACTCACTTCATTTGCTACTATCACTACTATGTCTATTCAATCATTTCAAGAATTGCACTTTCTTCCTCCTACATCCAAAAAACATAACACAACCTTACCCCTCATTTCTACTTCACATGCCCATGTCAATGTAATCACGTCACAACCTCATCTATCTAAATTAATGAAAACCCATCAACCTCCTCCCTAAGGAGCCTATCATTACATAATTACCACTCAATCCACTCAAGTATCCTATAACACCCACATTTTTGATGTTCCAAACCACATTAAATCTTAAACAATTACATAGGAAATTGCAGATTTTTTTTTGTTTAAAGGGTTGCGAGGATGTTAAACCCTAGAGTACATTTAATTAAATCCTACCAATAATTTTCTACATTACATTAGGTTGATCCAACCTAGATTAATAATTAAATATTATTAATCTATTTCTAAATTTATTTCTGGTTCTAATCTTCTAGCAATGCATCCATTAATTCCTTTATCAGTCTAAGTTTATTTCCTTTAATCAATAATCAATATCAATACTCCACACTTATAACATTGACCCTTGGTTAAATTAATCCCCTTGAGTCATTAGCTTTAACATCCATCCACCATACAATTATTAAGTTACTATAGTTTTAATTCCATTTAATTATTTACTAAACGATAATAAGAAGGTTAAATTTTAACTTAAAACACTAAGGACCTAAGTGGCCCCATTCACAATTTACACATGCATTTAATTAAAATATATATTCCCATAAAATACCCTCTCCTTACACTTGTAGGATGGATTCCCTACCCTTATATTGATTCATTTTAGGCACTTAGATTTTCATTCTAACCCTAATCATCCTTATGAATTTTTTTTAACCGTTTCTTTCCCTAGTTTCTTCATTTGCTCTCTTTTATTTTCTTTATTTTTCAGTTTCTAGCATTATTCCTTTCCAATAAGGTATAAACATTGAGTTAATATCAATTCCAAACATATTTTCAATATATTTATTTGGAGAAGAAAGATAAGATATAACACACTTGATAAAATCCTTTTTCATTTCAAGTTTACAACAATGCAACAAAAAAAATTTCTTTAAAATTCCATCATTCCTTTACAAAGAATACTTTCTACCACTTAAATAAAATCCAGAATTTGGAGAGATTTTCACTTCCAATCCAAAACACAACTTTAGGTTTTCTCTTTTCAACTATACATTACAACTTTGCTAAATAAAATTTACAAGACTTTCTTTTAAAATACAAGATTACAAGCCTTCCACTTTAAGTGGAAATAACATGGAATTTTTTTACAAATGTAGGATTCCCTTTTTGTCTTCTAAAAACTGCTATAAGTCCAACGATTCAACTTGAGCTCTAGAATTTTCTTCTCTCTAGGAAAAAAACTAAAGAAGGGGGAGTCGGCAACACTCTCCACCCAACCAATAATACAATGAGAAGAAGAAGCTATTCTCCTCATTGACCCTCAAGCCCCAACCAAAGAGAAATAAGAAATGGATACAACCAATGAAAAATTTAAAAAATTCTTCCACAATACAATGCACATGCCAACAATATTTCACCACACTCACAAGCACAAAAATAACAATATCAAAGAATGCAACTTTTCCAAGCAAGGCTTGAAATCTCTAAGCCAACGGAGAAAGGAACTATGAGAAAATCATTTATGCCTCATATGAGATTAGGTGCCAACCTTAAAGTCTCCAAAACATAAAATAAACCCAAAACAAGAATCCTTTGCGTAATAAAAATTCTCTTATGCCTCCCTCAATCTCTTATCCCTCCCTCAAATAAAACATATAAGATAAGTAAGAAATTTTCTTATCTAAAAGGTGGGACACCGAACACAAATCCCTCTCAAAATGTGTAACAATACTCTATTCCTCCCTCCAAAAGACCCCCATAAACCTTATCTTACACCATACTTAAGGCCATCCTACCCAAGCTAAAAAATATGCACACATAACATTCATTTATTTACATACACACACACACACACACACACATAAATAAATTTCATGGGTGAAGTTCCTACTTTTCCATCGCAAGAAACTTGATCCAAAATCACAACTCTAAGCTCCTTCCAAACTCAATCCTATATCCAAGCAATCTCTAAGACTCCCAAGCAAGCAATTCAAGCTAAAACTCCAAAATAACAATGCACAACAAAAATAAGGTAACCCCCAAAACCATCAAATTAACTTGCATATATAAAAAAAGAGGAGAGGAGGGTGAGGTGGCTCCATATAGGATGGCACATCACTTCTACTCCAATCCACCTCACCAAGTCAAAATGAAATACCAAGACTCATAAATTGGTGGGTGAGGATATGAAAATTTCCCTTCAACACTTAAACCTCCACTCCATACTTCCAAGGACACCATTAAAAGATTTTGTAATAAAGTGCAATTTATTTTCTATTTTTCCCACCAAAAGACATAATGAGGCCTAATTTTGACACCTTACATCATAGGTATGGCTGGTGGGTGATTTTAAGAGGTATGAGACAAGATTAACTTGTCTTGAAAGACTTCAAAAGTGGCTCTGAAGAAAAAATTCGAGATTTGAAGGATGGAGTTGAGTACAAAACTCCAATCTAATGAAATCCATAAAACATTAATGAGATAACAAGGACTATATACCACATTATATGCCCACATAGTCACATCCCATTAGTTTAATTAACATGATTAATTAACTAAATAGGAGCACATTAATTAAGCAATATTGAAGTGAGAACACATTACAATAAAAGATATAACATACACAACAAAGTAATAAAAATGAAAGAGGGAAAATCAACACATAAACTCATGGTCACATTTGAGGTTACCCCCCCATGGGGACCTCCAAAAAAAATCAACAATAATTAAACCATATACATGAACAAAAAGTTGCCAAGGTAATTTTGTGGCAAACAAATGATATTCTTCCATTGTTAGTCTCCTAGCTCCTTCTTGTTTATCGTGGTATAATTTAATGAAACAATCGATAAAATACCTCATCGGCCACAAGGATATATCAAATATATAGGGAAATAAATCACATATACATATCATAAAAAAACATCATATACACAGCTATATCATCATCATCAAAATTAGAAATTTCTATTAGGTATTTGCAATCACTGAACATCTAAATTTTTGATAAGTCATAACATCAACAAGATCATAAGGTTAGTCCAAACATCATAAATGTATATAATCGGAAATTCAAGAATGCCAGTATGTTTCATGTATATACATGACAGCACACACGAGATCATCATTGACACAAATACATATCTATATATGCCTACATAGACAGTCCATACAAATCTATATAAATGAGTCACAACATATCGATATATATATATAGTCCACACTGTTTATACATACATGCTAACAAAAATACATATATATGTAAATGTCCATATGTCTATGTATCATGCATATGTATATGTAAATCATAGTATAATAAGCATCGAAGAGGAGTAGGCATTACATCTATCCCATGTATATGTGTATGTGTATGTGTATATGTATGTGTATGTGTATGTGTATGTGTATATATATGTGTATAATTGTATGTGATGTGTGTGTATATATATAAGCTATATAACACATCATCATCAATATAAAATGTCTATCTAAGAATATATCCACATAAGCATACTATGAATCAAAACCATCAATAGTTAAATATCTCTATCAATCTAACATCATGCTAAGCCAAAATGATACATGTAATGTCCATGTATATACTCAACAATATGTAAGATCAAAACAATTTGAAGGTAGTAAATAATATAGTTGAAGAGGAAGTGGGACTACAATTATATATTATATACAAAGTTACTCTGGAATAGGTTCTTTATAAATGAATGTTGCTTTTTTATTTGTAGATAATAATAATAATAATTAATATTGTTGGGCACTAAATTTGAAGGAGGAAAATTCAAATTTACTATCACTAAAATCGCATACAGTACATACATATGGATGGTGGTCGTAAAATCATAAAGTGTATCCTCGAACATGTTCACACAAACCCTCTATAACACTTTTATAATTGCAACTTATTTCTGGTAGCTTAACCCAACCTAGCTTTTTCCTACATTGCCCTACACCACCCGGTTTACCTCCTACCAATTATAATTCTCATTTTAGCCTTAATTTGGTGTTGGTGCAAAATATGTTTACCACATTATTATAATTATGATTTAAGGATCATGATATAAATTATGTTGTTGGTACTTTTGTACATGTCATTCTACAATGTGTCATTAATGACAAAGTAATAATAACGTAAGATGGAAGTTTTAGCAATGATCTTCTTATGCCTACGTTAATCAAATGTTAACTCAAGTCAAAAGACTAAAATTGGTCATACGTCAACAATTGAATGTTTCTTTAAATTTTCATGATAATTGTTATCTCTCGAAAGTGCACCCTGTAGAGAGATGGTTGGAGGTTTTCTAAGCTTGCAAAATATGATCTCTCTCTTTCATAGATACAATGGAAACACCTTAGGTCTATGGGTATACCTATTTTGAGGTGAGTCTCCAGTATCAAGGTCGGTTCCTTATTGGTGTATCCTAAACTAATTTCTGGAGGGTTAAGGGTAAAAGATGACTGAAAAAATAAAATTAAAACTGAGGTGATACACCAAATTTGTATGAGGGATTTGACTGATTATATGCACAATTGATATGTGAAGGATTCTTGATGCACAAACCAAAAACATGCAGAATATTAAGGGAAAAACACTTGATTGTATTGAGGGAAAGTATCACAACAATAATAAGCTAAACATGCACATTAATATCATGTAGAAATTACTAAATTTGCAGCAAGGTAAGATGATTAACCAGGGAATTTACATTCACAAGATTAATGAAAACATACACAAGACTGCAAATAATTGGAAAGGCAGAAAATACTTCACATTCAGAGGGAAAAACTGACAAAAATTGCTTCAGCACTACTGTATCTAAAAGTCCTCCTTGTGCTTTGCCAAAGCACACAATATATAGCAAAATTATTTCCCACCCTTCCTAAAAATAGGCTAAAATTATACTCGCCCATGCATCCTATTTTTATCCTTCATCTATTAATAAATTAAGGAATAAAATCCAAAACATGCAATACAAAGAGGCATTAATAGCCATTGGTTACAACTCAGTCAACTGCAGTTGACTGTTTTATTTTTAAGAAAAGCATGATGTGATAATTTGCTAAAAATATTTTTTACTTGATGATTCAAGTTTTCTTCTTTGTGCATGATTTTCTTGTTTCTGGTCTGTTCTTTTTGCTGAAGGCATCAACCTTATCTATTTGAAAGTGATAATATTAGCACTTTCTAACCAAAATTCAAATATTGGTGAACTTGGGACTTGAATTAAGATTGCAAAAGTATTGCAAACTTAATCATTTTGGTATTTATCATTATTAAGCTCCATTCAAGCTAGAAAATGTCTGTAAAATTTCCCCTGGCCCCCATTGTTGATTTGTTGAAAAATGATTTGAAGGTTTCTGTAAATGAACTTATGTATTTCATCATTTCCAAAAAGATTGTCCATCGTAGGATAGAATTTGATCTGGAAAACAGGCCTGGAAATCTTTTTTTTGCCATTGCTTCTGATAGAGATTGTGCATTTTTAAACATTTGGCCTACCCTTCCACTTCTAATTTGGGCTTTACACATGTATTTATCTGATGCCACGGGGTCGCGTTCAAACTTTATCCTCTCTTTCTAAAACAAAGGTTCAAAGTTTCAAAATTAAAAAAAGTTCCGGTGGCCTACCTTTCCGCCTTAGGCTTTTGATGGTGTGGGCGGAGTCATGGGCAATTTTATCACTTTTCTCCCTTTTTCAAAAAGGGCTCAAAATCTCAAATTGACCCGATGCTCCACTTTTGACCTATTGAATATGTGGCCTTGTTTTGTCTTTGCTGGGGTCACAGGGAACTTTATTACTTTTTTCCTTTTTAACAAAAAGGTTCAAAGCTTTAGATTGACTCGATGGCCCACTTTTGGTTTAATCAATACTGTATTTATGTTTGATGCTTTGACTTATTGCAAACAAAACTCGTGGATCAAAGTTCCGAGCTCCCGACCACTTTTGGAGTTTCTTAGGCATTTCAATTTATAATTCTAATCATTTTGATTTTGTCGAGGCTCGCGGTGACTTAAACACTTTACTCCTTTTGGAAAAGAGCTCAAAATATCAAAAACTCCCAACGATCCGCTGTTGACTTAACATATCGAGATACTTTGACTTTTTCCGGCAAAGTTTCGGGAAAATTTATAACTTAATTCTTTTTTACAGAAACTTAAAGTTTTGAAGGAAAAAAATATTTTGGCCTTCCACCTTTATGCCTTTGCAATAAAAATAGGGCCATAGTGTACTCATGCAAGGGCCTACAACAGGGGAATTTTATCACTTTTTACCCTTTACTGATAATGTTTTAAAATGCAAAAAAAATTCCACCTCTCCTCATCCAATCAAATTTTGTTAGGCCCCGGGGAATTTTATCACCATTTTACCCAAAATAAAAAAAAAACTAAGTTCGCCAAAAGACCCATGCCATTTCACTTTTTTTAATTAACTCGGGTTGAGTTTGCATCGAATTTATCAAAGAATTTCTTAACCCTTTGATCTGTAATTGTTGATTTTGATCCTTTGATCATTAACTCGGAGTGAATTAGGTTAATTAGGTTTGTTTGATGAGTAAAACACTTGAAACCCTAATCTTTCCACATTTCACTCTTGAGCTCTATAAAAATAAAAAAACTCTACAAAATTTTAAAACGGATTCCATTGATGAAGCTTTCAAGCTCGGACCCTTACCAAATCGAGTTTAATCTTGAATTTCCTAGAGTGTTCTATTAGAGACTTGATGGATTCTGAGTTTATATATCATGCTACCATTATTTTCTACTCTGTGCGAGCTCGGATTTGGAGTTCTCTTTTATCAATGGCCACCATTTTAATTATTTCGAGTTCTGGGTCTGGCCTATACGGAAAGACTTGATGAAATTTTGATTGCATTTCTCGGGTTTGAGATTTTCTTCAAGAGATCATGTCTGCAGGAGATCTGTACGTACCCAAAATTGTAAGGTACTGTACTACCAGAACAACGTGACACGTGCCCCAATGATGATACAGGTCTCCTCGCAAGGTGTTCGGGATCTGGAAAAGCTCTCCAAGTGTGCGTTAACATCCCGCATGCCCCGCTTAGCCCCCGCGTGCTTTATTTTTCCTTTTCCCCTCTTTTCTTAGCCTTTTTCTCTTCAGTGACGAAACCGCCGCCCTGCCTGGGCGGCGGTCTCGTGACCGCCGCCCTGAACAGGGCGGCGGTCCTGTAACCACCGCCCTGCTCAGGGTGGCGGTCCTTTACGCGTTTTCCAGAAAGCTCTTTTAACACGACTCATGTAAATTCAACATTTTACCAGCTTTCTTTCACCGCCATAAGCTTGCATTTATGATTCTGGTTCCCTGGAATAGTGTTTTGCCATTGTTTATAGTTTAAGAGTTCTATTTGGCTTTTACCTTGGGTAAATGCAAATGCTATAAATAGTTGGCTTGTGCTCAAGCAAATGGCCCCTCATTCACTTCTCATCTTCTCATTTTCAGTAATTCAGTCTTTTATTTTGCTTAGGATTCATAGTTTAGTTCATTACATGCTTAGTTAGCATTGTTTTACTGTTGGTAAGCCACATATCCATCTTGTGCAAGTAGTTTTGTTATTTCATCCAATCCATTGGAGTAGAATAGATTAGGAAGCCATTAAAGTTGCAGGTTTTGCTCCTCAAACAGGATAGTTTCAGGTTCTGGATGCTTTATGTTGCATGACTCGCAATAGATCCCGCTAGGAATTGCATAAGCCAAGCTCTGTACTCTTGCGCTATCCCTCTCCTACTCGCATTGTATTCAGTGTGTATTCTGAGCTGCCTTTATCCCAATATCTACTTCTGTTGATGCTAGCATTACACGCTTTTCTGGATCCACGTGAACACGAAGGAACGAGGAGATCACACTGAGGGGACAAGATCACACACACCATCGGATTCGCCACTGTTCTGCAGAATCCAGGTTCTAGCTTTCAAAGTTCTAGTTAGAATCATATCAAATAGAGTAGTTAATTGCTTTATTTCAGTAAATTCTATTCTCGATATTGCCAGGGAAGCTGTGGGGATTGATAGTTTCTGAGAAACTATGATTCACTCCTCACTTCTGAGGTAGGATCGAGAATCTTGCAAATAGATTAGATGAGCTATTTTATTGTTTAGAATAGATCTACAAATTACACAGACAAATAGCTACACTCGGTTATTTTGTTTGTTTTAAATTATTATTTTAGTTGTCTTTCTAGATATTTTAAATAGCTGTTTTCTTAAATTCGTAAAGTTCATCAGAAAACACAAAAAAATAGAGAAAATATATATGCTATAGATATACTTCACATAGTTAAATTTCATTTTGTTACAGTTAATTTACTTTGTTACTTTTGTATGACAATCACGGGACCTAGAGAGCCCAGGGAATACATATTCGAGCCAATCGTGCCCCAGCCCAATCTCATCACAGCAATAACTGATATAGATCAAAATCTTAGGATTCAAGTCTTCCGAACAACGGTAAGCTTGCAACAAATCAATTCTCAGTTGAGCGGACTAAACATAGAAGACGACCAAGCACACACGTTTTGGTCAAATCAACCGAACTACAGATTACCCTAGGCAAACATTCATATGACTGTAGAAGGGTTCGAAAGAGAACAAACCTTTGGTTGTGATCCTTTGGTCCCACAGCCAGATGCAGGAGACACTCTTCTAGATATAGATACCAGCCTAAGAATCCAGGTTGCACGAACACCTGTAGGGTATTCTGAGAAAATCACACAGTTATTGATCCTAAATATAGAAGCTGAGAAAGCATACGATTACTGGATATTAGGGATTAGGACTTGATTTCACGCATGACCATAACAGGTCCACAACAACTAAGAGTCTACGGTTGTGACCCACAAATCCCGCAGCCCAACGAATCCATAGGAGAATTAGACATAGACACTGGCCTACGCACACTAGTATTCCAGTCTACTCCACTTCCACCTATCATCATCGAACAATTATCCTTGCTAGACACAACAGCTAACAAAGCTAGGGAGTTCTGGACTAGGCCACAGAATCGTCCATAGAATTGACTACATTTACCATCCACCATATGACCCTGTCCGGAGAAATACACGAAACTATCCCGGGTCATTTTCCACGTATTCCACAACCCATAGATCGAATCACGCCAGAGCTCGATATTGATTGGAGCCTTCGAGCAGTCATCCTTGCTGACCGATCTATCACACCAGTTCAAGTTAGGAGGGCTTTCTTTGCTTTAGATTCACAAGTTCCGTTAGTGCGCATTGAAGACATTAGATTACCTAACTAGTTTGTCTGTATCTCACACATATTCCATCCCCACCGGCTGTCTCGGCATGACCTCGGGAGGTCGGGTGCGAGGAAGAGTCACTTGTAGATTCCCACGCTCGCTTGTCACTTTTCCGTCGTACAAAATTGGTGAACCCGACGTGAAACAAACAAAATTAGTGAAGCTGACGTGAACTTCCTACTTTCTAGTTCGGAGTCATAGTATTACAAAATTGGTGTTCTTCCTAAAGTTTAGTATACTTTTCATCTTCTCCTACCTCATTGGCTTTCACCTTCGCTCCTTCCCATTATTCTGCGGGTATTCATATACCCCCCGAATATGTCAGGATTCGATGCATATGGCAGACCCCTCTTGGGTCTTGAGGCATACTACGCCCAACAAAATAGACAATCATCACCCTCACTCTCAGTGTGGGGTGACAACTATTCAACTAGTCAGTTGTCAACACAAACTCCAAGGATCAGATATAGCTCATCCTTCCAAACAGAGGAGTTGGAACAACTTGCTCAAATGCAACAAACAGAGCCTTCAGGCTCGAACAATATGACGTTCACCGGAGAATCTGGTTCATCTCCTCAGGTACTACTTAGACCACAAATTAGTAGACAATCAGACTCATACCAAGGTTTAGACGATGAATATTCGGTACGTTATGCCAGGAATGACCAACGTTCTCGAAGTATGTATCCACCTGTAGGAGGTTTACAAACACAACCCGAGGTCTCTTTTCAAGAAAATACCTCTATGCCACTGCATATAGGAAATACTCTCGGAGAAACTTGGCAAGATAGTGATCAGTTCATAGCAGGATATCACATGCCTATACAAAACCATGGTATACAACAAACGCCACTAAGGCAAAACATCGTGACTTCACCAAATGAAGTCATTTCAACTCTAATAGAAAAGGTTAGAGGGTTAGAACTTGCCCAAGCAAGTCAAAATTCACAATTCATGCAAGCAGGGAGTTCCAATCCTCCACACCATCCTAGCCAAGTAGATCTCCTCACAGGAGTAGGCACGTTAGGCATGACTCCTCAGTATTCACAACAAATGCCAACTAGACCCACCATCTCTAGCACTGTTCCTCCCGGTCTAGTACAAAACAATCCATTCCTGGATAGTACCCCGTCATACTTAAACATATACTCCAAATCACCACAAGGGGATATGTTCTCCTCTCCCGGCATTTTTTCTCAAACACAGGGGCTTCCTTATGCCCCTGCCAATGCATACGCTGTGCCATATCAACAACCCATCCCACCACCGCTCCCTCAACAGGCACCATCAATGGTCGAAACATATGCGATAGGGACTTACTCAGAATATTTGAAAGAACCCTTGGATTTCACCATACGAAGCATCATGCTTCCAAGACCTCTTCCCTATTTTCCCAAATACAAAGGAGAGGGAGATCCAAATGCACATATCAAAGCTTACGCTACGGCCATTCGAGAACTACTCCCATGGGATGAGGTTGTTGCTAAAATATTCCCAAAAACCTTGGAAGGCATCGCTCTCGATTGGTATTATAGAATACCTGAGGCTTCCATACATTCATTCAAACAACTCGTGTCAGAGTTCATCAAGGCCTTCGACATGAACAAATTATTAAGAACAGGAATCAGGGAGTTCTTACACATCAAACAAGAACACAACGAATCTGTCACCCATTTCATCCAAAGGTGGCGTACAGTTCTTTATTCTTCGGCAAGTGCTCCAAACATGGATCAAATGGAACTATGTGATTTATTCCTTCATTCTCTTAGCAGAGAAGTGAAGGAAGAAGTCCAGAAGTTCCCATTAAGAACTTACGATGAAGTACTGGAGAGTGCTCTTCGAATAGATCAAGCAGCAATTGATAGTGGTCGCAAAACATATGGAGCAAACGGGAGGTTAATCACCCCCAACCAGAACACTACAACTTATCCTACTACCATGAACGTCAATCAAGGACCTAAAATCCTTAACAAAAATTGGGGTGTAACAACAGATGGAGTAACCGACCAGCCTAAAAAGGTAAATGTTGTCAATACTCCATCACAAATAAACAACCAACGAAATAACAACTTTACCCCGACAATCAATACAGTGGATTTTAACCATCCACAACAACAACAACAACAATGGTGAAATCCCATACAGGGTCCAAGCCAAAATTCAACTAGGTACCAAAACCAGAATTCAAACCAAAGACAACAAACGCAAAATTTTAATAGACAACGGTTTGATCAAAATTTTGGGCCACAATACACATCAAACCAACAAACTAGGAATTACAATCCTAATTCGTATTGTGGTTTCCACAAAATTCGGGGCCATGACACTAGAACGTGCCGTGACTACAATAAATTCATGCAACGCTTGCCAGATGAACAAAAACAACTTTTCATGGATATGTTCTTAGCAGATCCTACGTCACCAACGTCAAATACCTTTTCAGGGGCAGTTTCCCCTCAAAACGCACCCCTGAAGATCTTTAATGATCCACTCCCAAATCACGATAACAACAGGCTAAATCTAACTGGGACGAACAAGGGTGTAATGACAGGAAACAATGATCATGAAGCCTCGACCGCGCTAAATCCATTAGTTGCGCCACAACTAGGAAGTCAGCCACGACCTAAGGTAGTCGGTTTAGTGGAGTTAGATGCTGAGCTACCCATCGAAGCTATAACAAGGACGCGAGAGTATTTCTCTCAGCCAAGTCCAAGCCACCTGCCAGAGGCAGATGACATCCAACAAATCGTAGTAAAACCTGTGGGAGCCTATGATTTGATTAACGACCTAACAAAAACCTTCTCGCACATTTCATTCTTAGACTTACTAAAGAACTCTCCTGCCCACAGGGCTGCTCTTTTAGAAGCATTAGGTTTAGGTCATCTAATTAACATCACTCCACCTCCTGAAACACAGGTAAATCATGTGGACTTTGATGTTCATCCTCCAGGGCAGGCAGATAGGGATGTCGAATTCATATTCGAGATAAACAAAATGCCGACAGATGCTGAGATCACACGCCGAGGTGATCCAGCCTTACATTTGCAAGTATGGGTTTATAACAACTATGTAAAGCGTGCAATGGTTGATGATGGGGCGGCAGTTAACATAGTCCCCTTCTCTTTCCTCCAAAAGCTAGGGTATGGAGAAACCAATTGTTCCACAACTCGAAATACACTAAGGGGCTATGATAGTCTTAAAGCCACCTCGGTTGGAACTATAATATTACCGGTCACCTTAGGACCCAAAACCATCTTGACTGAGTTTTATATTATAGATCGGGAAACTAACTATAATATGATCCTCGGCCGACCTTGGATACACCGCATGAAGGCAATCCCTTCTACACTATTTCAAGAAGTAAGGTTTTTACATTTAGGAAAGGTATTCGTGGCCAAAGGTGATCCAAAACCATTTGATGTACACCTAGCTGACTTAAAGAAAAGACCAGGCGTACACTCGGAGTTTGAACTCCCAACAAATCAACTTAATAAACCTACCGACGCAAAAACAAAAGAAAAGTTGGTACCTACGACAGATCTTGAAACTATGAGCCTAGCCAAAGCAACCCCAACCCCCAAAGATGAGGCTAACACTGTAGAAACAATATCATTAGGAACTACTGCAAAAATCGTTGAATTGCTAGAAAATGATCTACCAATATTCTTACCATTCGATTCAGTAGGCATAGGATATTCCCTAGGCATTGGCTCTCTTCCAGCAGAGGATCTCTGTATGGTGGAAGTAGAATATGCAAACACAACAGATATCCCACCGTCCATATTCCCAGTCAAATATTGGACACTCCATTTTGATGGAGCTAGATGCCGTTACGGAGCAGGGGCAGGTATAATCTTTACTTCCCCTGAAGGAAAAGTCTTACCTTTTTCCTTTAAACTAAATTTCGAGTGCACAAACAATGGCGCTGAGTACGAAGCCCTCCTCCTTGGCCTCATCTTAGCTAAGAGAATTGGTGTTGATAACATCAGAGTCTTAGGAGACTCGCAATTAGTAGCAAACCAAGTCTCTAAGAAATATGAAACCAAAGCCGAGCACTTACAACTTTACAAAAAATCTGTATTAGATTTAAGCAAGGAGTTTGACTTCATATCAATTGAAGCAATCCCGCGAGAGAAAAATCTTCTCGCCGATTCAATAGCAACTTCAGCATCACATTTTACTCCAAGCAATGAGTTAGAGGATACCCATTTCATGGTATCCATTCGTGATGAACCATTGATAAAAACAATGACAAATTCCCTTTTATGCAGAAACAATCTACTACAGACCAATTGCTACTCCATGGCCACTTTTCTACACGCCTATGCGGCACTACATCTCTCCTATAGTATGATAATGTCCTTCTCCACATTCGTCTTCACTTCAGAAATCCCATAATTTTCATAATCACGGCCAGCAATATTTTACCAAATGGGTAGAGGATATGCCTCTTACTACTGTACCTGGTTCTGTAATCGCCAAGTTCATTTTCGAAGAACCAAATCATTTAACAGGTACGGTATCCCGACAAATCATTATCTTGATAATGGAACTTCTTTTAAGAATGAAGAGGTTCGCGAACTATGCAATAAATTTAAAATAAGCCATCATACGGCTTCCTTGTATTACCCTCAAGCCAATGGACAGGCTGAAGCGACGAATAAAACACTAAAAGCCATTCTCCTTAAAACGGTGAAAGAAAACAAACGAGATTGGCACTTGAAGTTATATCCAGCCTTATGGGCCCACCGAACCTCAATAAAAACACCAACGGGAGCAACTCCTTTCTCACTAGTATTCGGGGCAGAGGCAGTTCTCCCACTCGAGGATACAATCAAATCAAAATATCTGAACAAGAGCTTGAAATACCCAGTCTCCGCATTTCATTACAAGGGATTCTGGATGAAGACTGCTTACAGAGAAGCACGTCTTTCCCAACTAGAAAGCCTAGATGAAACTAGGTTAGATGTTAAACAGCGGCATAGAGTCTATTCTGACCGGATGTGCCGGCAATATAACAAGAAAGTCTATGAACGCGACATATATGAAGGTGATCTAGTTCTAAGACTAGACAGCCGGATCGACAAGAAGACCGGCGAAGGAAGGAAATTCCGGCCTAAATGGTTGGGCCCATACCGAGTCATGAAAGACTATGGAAATGGTGCATACCTCTTATGTACGCTAGAAGGTGAGGAATTTGGTGAAACAGTCAATTCCCTACACCTCAAGTGTTTCTACGCGTAAGCAGCTAGCACTACTTATATATATATCTACATTGCATCTTCATATAGATTAGGATCATATTGTCTGCTTGTTTCATACACAAATGGTGATTAAGGAATCTATTCTCAAAGAAATTCATTACAAACTCATGATGTTGTTGGCATAAACACTTTAATCATACTTCTCCATTTTCATGATATCATCGAATTATCTCGGAATCATTTTATCAAATAAAGCTAGACATGACAAAGTCTTAACGGTAACCATACCAAGATCTGCAAGTTTATTCTCACTTTTGATTTCTTCTTAGGGTAGGTGTCTTGCCTATGGTCTGTTCTAGAAGCTTCATGGTGTCACATCTATCCCATATGTATATCTCTTTGGAAATAAACACATACTGACATTTTACTCAAATAAACAAGTCAAACATTGATCAAACAGAAAATTTTAATTTTACACATTTCCTTGCCCCACCAACCTTTGGTGATGAGCTTGCGTCTCTTACTAGTGACGTAGGGTTGGGAAAGGATGGAAATGCCCTTACTCGCCTATGCTTTGCCCACGGTGATAAACCCACGCTTCTTACTAGTAGCATGGGGCAAAGTGTAGGGGGTCCTCTTGACAAATAAATGCAAAAAGTCATACACAAACAATTCAAACTTTGAAACTTTGAGTCAAAAACAAATGAATCAGATGTTCAAAATCCCAAGAGAGTTAAAATCCTAAAAACCCAGATTTTGTCTACTATGTGGCCATCTACGGGTCTAAGTCTGGATAAACCGCAAAGCAAGTTGCATCCAAAACTATGAAGTCACTCGAGTAGAGTAGACTTGTGGTGTCCTAATTTGGTTCCACCAAAGCTTTGTCTGTCTTTCATCACTATCATTTCACTACACCTCATAACTTGCGCCCTTCCCAACTCTTGGTGATAAGCCCTCGCATCTTACTAGTTGCGTGGAGTTGGGGGTAGGGGCAGGTTTATCTGTTCATCATACCGGTTTGTTTTCATCACTTTGCCAAAACAAACATGAAGTATCCAAAATTGCTTACAGAAACTAAGATTCAAAATCACATTATATCTACATCATCATATATCAGCATCATGAAACACAAAAGGAAAGTAAAACACTTGCATCATTTGTTCACCATTGCATATATTCTAAAAGAAACATATAAACGTACATCATAGCATACATGAGGAAACTGGAAATAGAAAGAAAGCCATGAATGCCAAGATTTTGATCCAGAACGAATGCATATATATAAATAATCAATGTTTATATACAATGCCATCATGCACTAAGCATGGTCAAAACGCTCAAAGAGCCCGGGATATACAAAAGAATATATAGTACAAAATCTACGAGAGCCAAGTGGCTTCTCAATCCCTACGAGACCCCTCTGAAGGTGCACGCCCATGCCTAGGACTCCGGCTACGCCGGTGCTCTGAATGCACGGAGGGCTCAGGATCCCGAGGGGCAGCCGCAGTCTCACCACGAGAATGGCTCCTCATCAAGCGCTCAGCCGTCCTGTACCCCGCTAGCTCGGTGCGAAGGGTCGATACCATCCTGGCCACATGCCAGACTGGAGCAAAGACGTCGGTATGTCTACCGGCTCCTGAAGGCTCCCCAGCATCCACGGACAGCTCTGCGCGGGTCCTCTCCATGGGGATCATCAGGGTATCAGTACATACCCTGCGGATCAAGTCCCGCCACTCATCGGTGGTCTCTGCAAACCAAGGAGAAAAAAAAATTAGAAACCAAACAAGAAATTAAAAGATACAAGATAGCAACTAAAATGATCTAACAAAGTTAAACAAACACTAGAAGGGAGAGAGGGTAACTTACTCGGATCACCAGGCCTCCAAGATGGATCTATGGGATCAGCGCCTGCCACGGATGCCGCTACCGACTGAGGGGCTGCTCCTGTGGCTGGAGCAACGTAACGCCCCGCAACAGACTCATCCTCCCCATGGCCCTGGGAGAGTGGCTCCTCTGAAACCAGAGTCACCCTCTCTGCACTCTGCTCGGCCCTCTCCACCTGCATGATATCCTGGGTATCATGCCACTCAGGATCACTGTCCTCGGTCTCCTCCTCTGTCTCCCCCCTGTAAACTCCTCAGACTCAGAGTCTACCTCAATGGGGTCATCGCTGCTATGGGCAGGACCCGCGGCAATCTGAAGTAAAGGTGCCTGAGGCGCACCGGCTCTCCCTCTGGCACGAACTATCCTCCTGGCTGCAATAGGAACGCCAGGAGTAACCACTGTCCAACCCCGGCCTCTAGGCCCCCCTCTGGCCTCTCAGACTGATCTATATACTGGCGCCACTGGGGGAAGCATACCCATGTATGGTAGGCCAAACTGCTGAGGAACTCGGCCAAAGGGGTGCATCTCCACTCGCCCCACTCTATCAATAAGCTGCCCTGTCGTGGAGCAGGAGATCAAGGTAAGAGCCTCCTCGCCCCATATGCCTGCCATAGTCTGGTATGGTGTGGCCTCCATGTCGGCAGTAGTCAGGGAGGCAACTGGCTGATGAGGTGCTCTAAGCACCGACATGTCTGTCCATCTGGCTGCCCTCACAGCTCCAGGATCTGCCACCTCCACACCCCTGCCATAAGGGATGAAATGCTCATAGACCCAACTCATGACTAGAGTCGGGTGGCTCAATGACTGCCCCTGTAAATGGACCACCCTGTATAAGTCATGGTAGGTGGTCCCAAGAATGTCTGCTCCCCAGGCATATATCCGACCGTGCCCCTCTATCTGTGCAATAATGGGGGACCAACAGTATAATAATGTATCTCCTCCCTTGTCCCCGATCAGTCTCGAGGCAAGGATCCCCATGATGGCCTGGCGAAGTAGGGGGATGGGCAAAGAAGGAATAGATCGAACTCTCACCCCCTTCTTCGACCCCGTGGAGATGACTGCATCTCCCATATATGTGGCCCACTGTGCAATCTGTGCCCGTGAGCCTGTTGTCTCTAGGGTGAGTCGTCTCCCGATGATCGGGACCCCCAGAATGCGATAGACGTCCTCCAGTGTAATAGTCCACTCACCGCGGACCCCTGGCAATCGGAAGGTGTTCCGATCTGCATCCCAGTATGAGAACAAGTCACAAAGGATGTGACTAGATGGTGTAACGTGGGGCACGCGTGAAATGCGTAGTATCCCAGCCCGCTGAAGAGTGTCCTCCTCATCCTGTGAGAGGGCATCTAGTACCCCTGGGAGCCAATCACACTCCCTCTCTCTACTCCACCGGATATACTCCTCTCTCGCCTGCATACACCCAAAAACACACAAAACAAAGCAAGTTAGCATCCAAGTAATACTAGAAAAATCATGAAAGCACGTAGAAATGCTAAAAATACAAACACAATCTCAAAAAGATGTTCCTTTTGCATTCTGTGCAAAACCGCCGCCCTGAGTAGGGGGCGGTTTTGTAACCGCCGCCTTAAGGGCGGCGGTTCGTGTAACCGCCCCTGAACAGGGCGGCGGTCATGGCCGCCCTAGGCAGGGCGGCGGTCGTGGTCCGAAAACCCACGCGGGTTTTTAAATTTAAAAAGCCTAAAAAACGTAAAAAATGACCATTTTACCTAAAAACAAAGCCTACCCAGTAGGCGCCCCCCCTAGGTGGACCTTTCAACACTAACATTTTCAAAAATTACCCCCCCATGACAAAGTATTTAGCATTTCAAATTTAAGGGGGTAAAAAGGATAAACTGAAGAAAACTAACCTGTGATCTCACGGGTCGATGTTCCGCACATGGAGGCATGATCGCTATCTCGTCGCGGACGTTTTGACTCTACTCACGCAAGAAACCGTCACCGTGGGTCCCAGAGCTCAAAATCAATCAAATCGACTCGCGCAAATGAATAGGAAAATGGGCCCACTTTCATATATATAGCACTCTGATTCATTTTAAAATGACTTTTTCACAGGTTTGGAGCGCTAACGGAGGTAAGTTCCTATCCCTGTACAAATGGTACGTTCTCATTCCCTTTTATTTTAGCGTTTATTTTTCAAACTATTGTGTCTATCTGCACTTGAGTTCTTTTTTCATTTTGCAGGTAGCAGGAATTTTGGATGGCGTCATTCCAACACACGGATGTATCAGGTATAACTTCTAACTTCCCATTTTCGGGACTGCCATACTCGGACCCACCATTTTACACCTCTTCATGGCTAAAATGCTTCTCCGAGGGGGCAATATGTACGTACCCAAAATTGTAAGGTACTGTACTGCCAGAACAACGTGACACGTGCCCCAATGATGATACAGGTCTCCTCGCAAGGTGTTCGGGATCCGGAAAATCTCTCCAAGTGTGCGTTAACATCCCGCATGCCCCGCTTAGCCCCCGCGTGCTTTATTTTTCCTTTTCCCCTCTTTTCTTAGCCTTTTTCTCTTCAGTGACGAAACCGCCGCCCTGCCTGGGCGGCGGTCTCGTGACCGCCGCCCTGAACAGGGCGGCGGTCCTGTAACCGCCGCCCTGCTCAGGGCGGCGGTCCTTTACGCATTTTCCAGAAAGCTCTTTTAACACGACTCACGTAAATTCAATGTTTTACCAGCTTTCTTTCACCGCCATAAGCTTGCATTTATGATTCTGGTTCCCTGGAATAGTGTTTTGCCATTGTTTATAGTTTAAGAGTTCTATTTGGCTTTTACCTTGGGTAAATGCAAATGCTATAAATAGATGGCTTGTGCTCAAGCAAATGGCCCCTCATTCACTTCTCATCTTCTCATTTTCAGTAATTCAGTCTTTTATTTTGCTTAGGATTCATAGTTTAGTTCGTTACATGCTTAGTTAGCATTGTTTTACTGTTGGTAAGCCACATATCCATCTTGTGCAAGCAGTGTTGTTATTTCATCCAATCCATTGGAGTAGAATAGCTTAGGAAGCCATTAAAGTTGCAGGTTTTGCTCCTCAAACAGGATAGTTTCAGGTTCTGGATGCTTTATGTTGCATGACTCGCAATAGATCCCGCTAGGAATTGCATAAGCCAAGCTCTGTACTCTTGCGCTATCCCTCTCCTACTCGCATTGTATTCAGTGTGTATTCTGAGCTGCCTTTATCCCAATATCTACTTCTGTTGATGCTAGCATTACACGCTTTTCTGGATCCACGTGAACACGAAGGAACGAGGAGATCACACTGAGGGGACAAGATCACACACACCATCGGATTCGCCACTGTTCTGCAGAATCCAGGTTCTAGCTTTCAAAGTTCTAGTTAGAATCATATCAAATAGAGTAGTTAATTGCTTTATTTCAGTAAATTCTATTCTCGATATTGCCAGGGAAGCTGTGGGGATTGATAGTTTCTGAGAAACTATGATTCACTCCTCACTTCTGAGGTAGGATCGAGAATCTTGCAAATAGATTAGATGAGCTATTTTATTGTTTAGAATAGATCTACAAATTGCACAGACAAATAGCTACACTCGGTTATTTTGTTTGTTTTAAATTATTATTTTAGTTGTCTTTCTAGATATTTTAAATAGCTGTTTTCTTAAATTCGTAAAGTTCATCAGAAAAACACAAAAAAATAGAGAAAACATATATGCTATAGATACACTTCACATAGTTAAATTTCATTTTGTTACAGTTAATTTACTTTGTTACTTTTGTATGACAATCACGGGACCTAGAGAGCCCAGGGAATACATATTCGAGCCAATCGTGCCCCAGCCCAATCTCATCACGGCAATAACCGATATAGATCAAAATCTTAGGATTCAGGTCTTCCGAACAACGGTAAGCTTGCAACAAATCAATTCTCAGTTGAGCGGACTAAACATAGAAGACGACCAAGCACACACGTTTTGGTCAAATCAACCGAACTACAGATTACCCTAGGAAAACATTCATATGACTGTAGAAGGGTTCGAAAGAGAACAAACCTTTGGTTGTGATCCTTTGGTCCCACAGCCAGATGCAGGAGACACTCTTCTAGATATAGATACCAGCCTAAGAATCCAGGTTGCACGAACGCCTGTAGGGTATTCTGAGAAAATCACACAGTTATTGATCCTAAATATAGAAGCTGAGAAAGCATACGATTACTGGATATTAGGGATTAGGACTTGATTTCACGCATGACCATAACAGGTCCACAACGACTAAGAGTCTACGGTTGTGACCCACAAATCCCGCAGCCCAACGAATCCACAGGAGAATTAGACATAGACACTGGCCTACGCACACTAGTATTCCAGTCTACTCCACTTCCACCTATCATCATCGAACAATTATCCTTGCTAGACACAACAGCTAACAAAGCTAGAGAGTTCTGGACTAGGCCAGAGAACCGTCCATAGAATTGACTACATTTACCATCCACCATATGACCCTGTCCGGAGAAATACACGAAACTATCCCGGGTCATTTTCCACGTATTCCACAACCCATAGATCGAATCACGCCAGAGCTCGATATTGATTGGAGCCTTCGAGCAGTCATCCTTGCTGACCGATCTATCACACCAGCCCAAGTTAGGAGGGCTTTCTTTGCTTTAGATTCGCAAGTTCCGTTAGTGCGCATTGAAGACATTAGATTGCCTAACTAGTTTGTCTGTATCTCACACATATTCCATCCCCACCGGCTGTCTCGGCATGACCTCGGGAGGTCGGGTGCGAGGAAGAGTCACTTGTAGATTCCCACGCTCGCTTGTCACTTTTCCAACAATGATGAGGACTGTAAGTTATGATTTAGTTCTTCTTGGTTACAACCTGTACCTGCACACTTAAGAAAATAGTTAGAAAATATTTAGGCTTTTTGGCCTCTCTTATGTCCATGCTTTTCTTTTCTTTTCTCTCTCTCTCTTCTTTCTGAGTGAGTAAATCATTTATGCAGTATGATCTTTAAGTAATCTATATCTCCTGTTGTTAAGAGATTCATATGCACGAATTAGAACAATGTAGGAATACTGATTGATCACTGGGCTCTTAACTGATAATTTTCCTCTTTTCTTCTTTTCAAGTACAATTCTTCCCAGTGTTGAAGATGAATACACATCAACCAAAGGAGAAGACCCGAGGAAATGATGGGTTCACTCATCCTCCTTTATTTTCTCCTTCATGCCTGTGTACCTCATATTTCAGTAGTTGTACTTTACTTTTCGGTTACATCCCATGGCTTGTTTGGGAACACTTGAAATTCCTTATAAATAAAACATTGAATTTTGAAAATGAGTTGTGTATTTATTTTTGCTTTTCAGATTTCTGTATGGATTGTATAATGAACTAAACAACTCAGTAATATAATTGAATGTCTCAATCATGAAGGAAAGAACATCAAGAATACCTGTAACATTCAGGAATGAATTCTGATTTCTAAGAACTACATTTATGTCTATTGTTCCAAGACTCAACATTTCACCTATTCTATAATTGAATGTCTTCGTCAAGACAACACATCTGTCCTTCGGGGCCTTGTGTTCTTTTGTTGAAGATAGTCATGAAATTGCAGACTATGTGATCTATTACATTTTGTAACATCACACATGGCTGTATATTTCATGTAATTATTTAACTAATTTAGTAGTAACAATAATATCAAAAACTCCCTTATCTTAGGTATACTTCACCAATGCCATCCATCGTAACAAAGTTTTGAGTTTCCCATTTTTGCACAAGTGCAAAAATTGTCAACAGTAACACAAAGCATACTATTGGCCAAAAGGACACACAACCACACATCCTGATTTAGAAGCTCAATCAATTAGATGAAATTTCCCATCTCTCTCTCTCTCTCTCTGATAAGAAATCTTAGCTCATACTATCATATCCAAACAAGAGATACCATTCACTCTATATAACAACAAAATTTCATAAGCTAAGCCTACCCTAGCTCAAAAGATTCTTAAAATGAACATAAATTAATATTATATCACATAGGAAAACTCAAGTGAGTTAGGATAAAATTAAGAAACAAGTGAGGTCCAACTAATAATTTACGAGAGCAACACACACAAAACATTCCTCAAGACACTTACGGAAATATCCTGCACCATTCTCTTCCCAAGGACAAAGGGGAAAAACAACATCACGGTTTTCCAAAAGGAAAGAGGATTCCAAAATTCCTCCATATCCTTAACATATGTTTCCTAAGATTTTTAATAAGCCTTGGTCACCAATGACCTACTCCAACAAAAGAAGGCACCTTCCTAATAACTGAAAGATAAAAAATTGCTTCAAAAGGGTCATAATTTATACACATGTTGAGATGAGAGAAAAAAGGGTACTAAAGTTTGAAAGACCCAACAAGGAGGACTACTCACATTTGTGTTTCAAGGGAGTAAAACATGACTAGAACACCACACTATTAACAAGGTACTCCATTAATCATGGTAGGTGGGAAGATTTTAAGGTTCAAATAGTTACCACTTTTGGCATGATGGAACATAGGGTCCATTGATATGAACATAACAATTAACCCATTCTAACAAGGGGAAAAAAATCCTTATGTATACTTCTTTAAAAATTCCATACAACTAGTGGGAGGTCTCAAAATAATTTAACATGTAACTTACGTTGTAACCATTATACATATGTTTATTGTTTGATATAGTAAGGGGGGTATGGGAAGTACTCAATCATTACACAACCCAAATCCTTAGGGTGCTATTAACATTAGATACTCATACAGTAGCTCAAGGAATTTTTTTAATTAGTTTGACCATTCAGATTATATCCCTTACAAATTTTAGGGCATGCAATAGCAATTTACATAATTAAGGTGGTTTATTTTTACATTCTACTTGTGTTCCATCCCATAAATTTATCCATTCCATATTCCAGTTATAAGACACAAGTTATAATTACGTTTTCCAAGCATATTTCTTATAATTTTTCTAATTAATGCATTCCTTATATTACGATATCCTATATCTTGTATCATTAGGGTCATCACCAATGTTGACATGATTTCTCACCATTCTATATAGGTGGAAAAATTTATTCATTCTACTTCTAGGGGGAGTAAAAGAGGTTTCTTGCTATTTTCACAAAGTTTTATTTCTTCTATTAAACCACAAAGTTAGAGTAAGGATCCATCTTCCTAGTGTCCAAATTTACTTATAAGTTTTGAAAGTCCAAGCTTCCCAATTAGAGATCTAATATGCTTAGGTTGTCACATTACCAATTGGATTTTAATGGGTAGGAAGAGCTAAGCTTATCACATTATTCAATTCATAGAAACAATAAGTCATTAACCAAAGCAGGAACACCAATTTTAAAAGAGTTTTCTCAAAAATCACACGCATCATCGATGCATTCCAATTGAATCTCTACAAGTATCAATAAAATATATGATGGAGAGGTATATTAAGAAGTTATAAATTTTCTTTTACAAGTTTAAGAGGTTTAGATCAGTGTGAGGGAGAAAACAATGTTTACAGCTTATACCCAAAATAGGTTCACTATATAAGAAAGGAAGAGTTTCCAAACAAAACTTATACCTCTACAAGGTACCATCAACCCCGCAATCAAAATGACAAGGGGAATATTATCCCAAGGACACCATACTTCCTCATCAAGAGGACATAAAAATGAAGAGGAAAGTCAACTGACTTACTCAAACATGGCCTCTACGGCCAAGAGTTATAGCTTGGATGAAGAGCATGACATAACCATAGCTAAGGTCAAACTCCTAAGACCTATAAAACTAAGATCTCAAAGCACAAGTCCAAGGGAGCCCAAAATCATCCATGCGTCTAACATAAACTTTGGCACTAACAAATTATAGTGTGGTATAGGTTAAACAATAAAAAATTCAAGGCAAGGGTATAACTATGTATGGTTCCTTGAGAGAGAAAAAAAAGCACACTTATTTAAGCACAATGCCCAGGGTCTTAAGTACAATCATATTCATCAAGGGTATTTATAGTCCAAAATGTTGATCCTTTCTTAGATAACACAAGGTAACTGAGTTAGGACCCCAGTATGCCCATCATTGGACCATCACATCCAAACAATAAACTATCACCAAAAACCTATAATTTTCCTAGAGTTACTTCATCCCTAACAAAATCCATAAATCCATAGTGAATAACACATCTATTTTGACAAGGAACAAAGATCCTACCATGGTGTAGAAGAAACACAACCACCATCAAAACTACCAACTATACCACACGACACGGAGAACTCTCTCCCTATAAAGGCTGAGTAATGAAAGAGTTACTCCAAGGTCTAGGCACACAAAGTTCCATCACTCCAAAACCAAAGGCATGACTTGAATCACCTAAGAAGACAATCAAGACACCTAGGGTGTACCCCCATACAATGAGAGATCATAATACAACAATGTAGAACCATCTCATCAGCAGAGAAGAAAAGAGTCACATACCATTCTTGAAAACATTTAGCCAAGTGGCCAATAAGAAAAACAAGCTCTGAGTCACCAATCAAAGGTAAAATCCAAGAAATCTTGGCAATCAAGAAAATGGCTAAGTAGTCGTATTTTAATCCTTGAAAAAATATTGCAATAAGATAAAAATAATAAGAAAAGCCTCGGAGCTTCTCAATCAAATCATTAAAATAAAATGTTGTTCCTTGATAAAAGATTTAAGTTTACAAATATAAAACACAGGAATTATCAACATCACAATCACTTCGCAGCCCTTTCATGGGCCTTCAGTAGGGGTACTATACATCATGCTCTGATCTAAGAACATACATACAAAATTGAATCTACTATGACATCATGTCATGATATTTATTCTCCCAATGGGGATTAAGTCCACAAGAGACAACCAAAACCAACTTGATCTAACAATTCAAGAAAAAGGGGAGCTATAAATAACAAATCAATCCTCTAATTTTCCTCCAAAAAGACCCCTAAATGATACCTCTAGCACTAATTCCACAAGGGGTAGCACCAAAAAAAATAGAACTCCAAATAAGGGAGGGTCTCCAGGGAAATAACACCATCATACGACTACAAAATGCTAGGAGTCCCATTAGCCAACATCTTTGCAAGGAACCAAATTTCTAATAATCAATCAATTTCATAAGAATATCAAATTCCATGGGATTACATTTCCCAATAAATTGGGTTTGGAAAAGACACCAACTTAGGAGAATATAACAACCCAAACACATTTTATTGTTGTTATTACTATTTTAAATTCCATAGTTTCAAGTTTCCTAAGTTTCATTTTGCTAAATGGTTGTTGTGTTCCCAAGTTTTCCCAGGGTCCAAGCATTGAACCCACGACTCTATTACCAAGTGTAACGCCCACATTTTTGACGTTCTAAAACACATTAAATCTTAAATAATTACATAGGAAATTACGAATTTTGTTTTTGTTTTTTTAAAGGGTTGCAAGGGTGTTAAACCCTAGAGTACATTTAATTAAATCCTACCAATAATTATCTACATTACATTAGGTTAATAGCCTAATTAATAATTAAATATTATTAATCTTTTTCTAAAGTTATTTTATGGTTATAATCTTCTCGCAATGCATCCATTAATTTCTCTGTTTAGTCTAACTCTATTTCCTTTAATCAATTAATATCCATATTGTGCACTTATAAAATTTACCCTTGGTTAAATTAATCCCCTTAACTCATTAGTTTTAATGTTCATCCACCATACCATTGTTTAGTTACTATAGTTTTAATTATTTAATTATTTACTAAACCATAATAAGCTAAGGTTACATTTTAACTTAAAACACTAAGGCCCTAAGTGGCCCCATTCAAAAATTACACATACATTTAATTAAAACATATATCCCATAAAATACCCTCACCTAAATTTGTAGATGGATTCTAATACCCTTAGATTGATTCATTTTTGTCCCTTAGATCTTAGGAAATGCCCTAACCCTAATCATCCTTATGAAATCCTTTTATTTTCTTGTCCTAGTTTCCTCATTTGTTCTCTTTTCTTTTCTTTGTTTTGCAGGTTGGAGGAGAGGAGCCATAAAAGTATGAGAGAAACCATGGATGAATTTCCTCTAGGTTTTAGTATTGCATTGGAAGGAAAGATCGTTCCCCATTTGGCTCACTTATTTGTTTGTATAGATCTTGGAGTGTAGTTATTTTCATTCATTTTATTGAAAAGATTCATCCACAAATCTGGTTGAAGTTATTAATGGTTCTCATTTCCTTGAGTTACATTTGGGGAAAATCATTTCAAGGATCTAAGTGTATACACATTTATATACATTTATACATGAGTGTATATATGTATATACATGTATATATGTTTGTAGATCAATACATATACAAATGTTCAAATTTCATTTCTTTAAAACTATGATTTGGCAAAAGTCAATCACAATTTTTAATGAAATTGCTCTACTGCACAGGTGACAGTGGTGGGTCGCTTGACCGACCACGGTATGCTCTGGCTACCGACAACCAGCACCACTATCATTGGTTCTAAAAAAATTAGTAAACTTTATAAAACTACGTGTATACAAATGAATATATCCACAAATATATTCATATGTATACATTCAAGTGTCATTTTACCAGTTTATCACGGTCATTAAATCCTCTAACTTACAAAAAGTAAAATAATTCTAAGTTTAAAGTTTAAAGGTGAGATTTATGTTTTATAATGACTAGTGCCGGTTAGAGGATTTCTGAGGTCAATATAGTAGCTGACAATAGTTACTAACGATTTAGTATATTTATAATAACATGAGTACAAAATATATTTATATATCTATTCATTTTGATGAATTTTTATAACAAATAAGTAGAGTTCCACAATTATTGTATATGGTTTTTTTAAAGTATTAAATTGTATAACTTAAGATGGAAATGAATTTTCTAAAATTATAACACCATAGAGTGACTGATGTATACAGAGTCTACCGAATGCCTGTTAAGCTTACCGGTATTAGTCTCTGTGTAAAATTTTAATTTTCTAAAAATGGGTATTTATAAGAATATATATTTTTCAAGCAAATATATATCATATAGTTCCTATATATATATATATATATATTTATATAATCTTTATATATATCATTATACATAATATTAATAAAGTTTTTAAAATAAATTAGCAACTATGAAAATCAACCAAATCTCATTTCTTCATTAAAACACTAAATTTCTACCATTTTCCTTTGCAATAAAATGTAGAAACAAGTATAAAATTCAATTCATTCTTTTTACATATACTATTTGGAGAACAAATGAATTTACAACACACTTAAAATAACAAATTATTTTTCCATTTCAATTTACAGGAATACAATCAAAAGAACTCAACAATACTTTCAAATTCCATCATTCCTTTCCAAAGAAATACATATTACAACTTTTAAAATCAAGAATTTTGAGAGTTTCATTTAATCCAAAATTACAATTTAAGTTTATTCCTTTCAACTACAACATGTAACTTTAACTAAAGAATTTACAAGGATTTTTTTTAAAATACAGGAGTATTACAAGCCTTCCACTTTAAGTGGAAACAACATGGATAAATTTTTTACAAATGTAGGATTCAATTTTTGTCTTCCACAAAAATACTCTAAGTCCAAAATCTTCAACTTGAGCTCCACCATTTTATTCTCTTCAATCACAAAATACAAATAAGGGGGAGTAGGAAATGCTCTTCCACCCAACCAATAATCCAATGAGGAGAAGAATCTATCCTCCTCATTGGCCCCTGAGCCCCAAACCATGAAGCAATAATAAATCAATACAACCAATGGAAACTTTTACAAATGGCTTCCACAATAAACACACATGCCAACAATATTTCAACACACATACAGCACACAAAAATAACAATATCAAAGAATGCAAATTTTCCCAAGCACAAGGCTTGAAATATCTAAGCCAAGGGTGCAAGGAACTATGGGAAATCACTTATTTCTCCCAATGGGATTAGGTTCCCACCTTAAAAGCCTCCAAAAACACAAACCACAAAAAAACATGCCTTCCTCAAAATCTTAAGTCTCCCTCAACTCTTATGCCTCCCCCACAATCCCTTATGCCTCCCTCAAATAAACATATACGATATGTAAGAATTTTTCTTATGTAAAAGGTGGGACACCCAACCCAACTTCCTCTCAAAATTTCTAACAATACTCTTATACCTCCCTCAAATGATCCCCATAAACCTTCTCCTACACAACCTTAAGGCCATTCTACCCAACCCAAAAAAATGCACACAACACATTCATTTACAACCATTTGCACACACATATATAAAAATAAATTGCATGGGTGAAGTTCCTACCTTGCCATTGCAAGAAACTTGATCCAAAATCACAACTCTAAGATTTTCCTTCCAAGCTCAAGCCCAAATCCAATCTTCCAAGACTCCCAAGCAAGAAACTCAAGCTAAGCTCCTCCAAAATAAGTGCAAAATAAAACAAGTAACCCCAAAACCATCAAATTAACTTGCATATATAGAAAAAGAGAAGAGGAGGGTGAGGTGGCTCCATGTAGGATGCCACATCACTTCTCCTCAACTCCACATCACCATGGTCAAACATCAAACCCAAGGCTAATAAATTGGTGGTTGAGGAAATGACAAGCCTCTTACACACACAAACTCTTACCCACACCTCTAAAGGACACAATTAAAAACTCATGTAAGAAAGTGCAATAAATTTCACCTTTTACCTCCAAATCACATAATGGGGCCTATTTTTGACCCCTAACCCATAGGTATAGTTGGTAGATGAATTTAAGAGGTGTGGGACAAGCTTAACTTATCCCACAAGCCTCCAAAAATGGACCTTAACCCCTAATTCGAATTTTACATGCAAGGTTGAGTACACAACACTTAAACCAATAAAAAATCCTTTCAAATCTAAAATAAAATCAAGCAAAATCTACCAAAGTTAAATACCCCTTGGTCACATCCAAATTCTATTTAATTAACATGATTAATCAACTTAAATAAGAGTACATTAATCAACAATAATGAAGTGAATTACATTACAAAATAAATCACATACTCCACAAATAATAAAAAGGAAATGGGAAAAATACACATAGCCCATGGTCCCAATTTGAGGTCATCCCCCCATGGGTACCTCCTACCAATATAACAACACAAAAAATAAAACTGAACATAAAGATTTCAAGGTGAACTTTGTTGTGTCCATCCAATATTCCACTATTGTTGGTCTTCTATCCCCCTTTTTTTGTTGTGATATAATCACCTACAAAAATCAACAATACCTCCTTCGACATTGTGGCTAATATCAAATACATGCACATCCATCAATAAACATCATCATATCATGAATTCGTCATCAAAGCTAAGAAATGCTATCATTTGTTTATCATTTCAAAAATATCTCAATTATACCATTTCATCAATATCAGTGAGATCATAAGATTAGTTCAAACACCAAAACATAGCCAATGTGATAAGAAATTCAAAATATTTACTATGTACATAAGATAATCAAAACATCCATCCATCATCAATGCAGAATGTCTATCCATGCCGCTAAGAATCCTGGTACAACTATAATATGAATCACAAGATATCAGTACTTATAATATCTCTACCATCTATCATCATGCTAGATCAAAATTACATAGTGTTTTCCAGGTTGATGCATTACGGGATACTGGACTGTAACAAGAATACCCAAAATATTGAAAATTTGCAGCAAGTTTTGCAAATAAAATACTTATTTTTACAGATTTTTACAGTAAGGACAGCGAACTAAAGAAAATTAATATCTCCCAAAATATCCACTCGAATTACTTGAAAATTTAAAGAGGGCTTGCTAATATTATAAAGGACATAATAAAATTGTTTTTGGAGTTGTACATAAATTAAAATGTTGCTAGAAAAATCACAGCGTACCCTAAATAGCTGGAAAACTTCAAAGGGTAGTAACTCTCCAAATACAAGAGCAAAAATGATGATACTTTGGAAGTACATTAACAAATATAGGAGAAGGCATTTTAACCTTCAGATCTGAAAATGGCTAATTGGAAAACTGTCCAAATAAAGGTTGCAGGTCGCCACGTTTGGGGAAGGGTGGGAAACTAATGAAGACACCTTCAAAGTGATGCTAAGCCCTGCCCAAATGGTTGTTATAAATTTGGTCTAGAAATCCTTTGATATCTTCCCCAAATGCACCCAAAATCCTCAAACCCTTCCTCTGAACCCTCTGATAATGTCTCTGTAACACAGTCCTGTAAGCTTTTGGCTCCAAAATGACAAGCTAGGGTAGATCTCTCACTACCGAAGAATGCATTGGGGGGGAGTTGCTAGTTAGGGACGGGTCTCTCACCACTGAAGCTAGGGTTCCTATGGGATTTCACTCCACAAGCTGTAGATTTTCAAACAGTAGTTGCACGTGAAGAAGAATAATTATTTATGTAAAAGTCCCTTTTTCTTTCCCCCAACTCCTTATATACTTCTCCAAGGAAAAAGAACCCCAATAAGCCCTAGTCACATTTTTCCCTTAGAAGGGTCAATCAAATAAAAGTGACTTAAGTTACTTTTCCCCTTTTAAGTCCATGGTCCAAAAGTGACGCTCAATGCAATATTAAAATATCACGTGTCATTTGGCCCCTTCCTAAGGACAACACATAATATCTAGTCCCTCCAAAACACTTTATGTTTATCAATGAAGAAATATAACAAAATGCACTATATATTCATACCCAAAAGCTCCCCGCGTCCCTGACCCCTAGGGTATGACCAAGACCTGGACTCGAATTAGCCCTTAGGCCTTAGGTATAGGAAAAGGGGACATTACAATCCTCCCTTCCAGAGAAATTCTTGACCCCAAGCATTATCTTGTCATGCTGTAGAATTTTGAATACCATGTTGTAAGGTTCTTCACCTCACCCTTCTATCAACTAAAGATCGGTGTAATATGAAGTAACCAAGAAACCCTATGAAGTCATCATGAACTCCATATTGTATCGATAGAAATGTTGTCTGTGAAGTAGAATGATACCTAAAATAAATACCTATTGGTACCCGCAGGATTTCCAATTTGTTCAATCCCGACCACTCTGATGCCATCATCCTGGGACTCGTCACTATCTCTCTATCAACTCCTGGGTACAAAAGCCCACTCTGAATCCATAGAATTTCCTGGATCAACCTGTGAAATAAATTGTATAGTGCACAAAGTGTGCCAACTCTCCCACATGACCCACATTGGTGTGAGAGTACAAATCCTCATAATGTATTTCAATGTGTCTCGTGGGGGAAAAATCCCAAGATTCCAGTACATGGTCAACTGAAAATGTCAACTCCACATAGTTCACCCGCTGTGATGAGTGATAACCTACTAAATAACTAGGTAACTGAGTCAACTCCATCCCTCCACTGACTAGCACATGGGTGAAATTCCCACCGTGCCTAGAAGCAGTAAAATACATAAGAGTGCTATCCCATGTTGACTCAGAACATGATGAACCTGTAAGCTCCGATTTGTTATAACGACAAACCATACATCCCTGTATGAAGTTGGGGATATCCTCCCTCAACCCATGCCATCTGAACCTCTTTGATATGAGCCTATAGGTCTCATCGAAGCTCAGGTGTCGGTCACGAAAGAACAATGCACATGTCGCAATATCTCCATCCTCAACCCTGAGTCTGACACAAGGTATAATTTTCCATGATAGAATATCATCTCATCCTCCAATCTGTAGGTGTCATCCTGTATGTGACCATCAAGAATCTCACAAGTGTGTCAGTTCTTGGAGTACTCAACAAGCAAATGAGATCTCTAGTCTACCGACCCCTTAGATAACCAACATAATGATAAACTCAGATGATCTGAACCAGTAACCCCAATCTCTATAACTGTCTCCTGTTCAACATTGCTGGTCACATCCACATCCATCATACTCCACATCGATCCACAATAATAAAAATCCTCACCATGCCGGAATGTCCTCTCCATCCCCTCAGCTGTAACCACCCTAGGTGCTCCTGTAGATAATCCCCTCAAAATCACATTCCTACCCTCAGACTTAAACTTCAGCTCTATCATCTGAAAGTTAGTCTGAAACTCACCAAGAGAGTGAAGCCACTGCACTCCCAACACTATGTTGGTCACTCCCATACCAACAATGTGGAAATCATCGGTAACTGTATAGTTACCCATCATGATGCTCACTTGGGGAACCCATCGTGTGCACCTCATAGACTCTCCATTGGCTACAACCCCATTGAAGCCCTCAAAATCCTCTGTCTGTAATCCTCACCTCTCAACCAATGAGGCATCAATACAGTTGTGGGTTGCCCCACTATCAATGAGTACCCCAACTCGTTGACCCTGCATAACTCCTCTAATCCTAAATGCCTTGTACATTAGAGTACTAGACAATGTGGCTATAATCTCCCGAGGAAAAGTCTCCTCCTCCTGCCCCACATCAGCACTATCCAACGCAACCCCATCTCCATCATCCATCTCGTGAGTCTCCAACTCCTCACCTCTGTCACCCTCACTCTCCTTGAAGACCTCAATGAATTGGGCCTTCCCTCTACCTCTACAATCATGTCCTGGAACCCAAGGTGTGTGGCAATCAAAACATAGTTTCTTTCACCTCAACTCATCTCTGTCCTCTCAGCAAATGATTGGCTTCTTAGCCACCTCCTGCCTCAGTGGAGGCTCCCTCTGCTGAAGTTCGTCTGATCCAGATGGAGGTTCCCTTTGCTGAATGTGAGGTGGAACCCTCGACTTTGGAGTGGATAACTCCAAGTCCCGAGCTCTCCTAACAGCCTCATGCAAAGAAGAAGGTTCAAATGCCTTCACAAACCCAACGAGAGCATCTGTCAAACCTGCTATGAACAGTGAAATCAACCTCATCTCCATGACATCAGGTACCATGACTGATAATCTCTGAAAATCTGCGATGTACTGATCCAGGGGACCAGTTTGTCTCAAATGAGTCAACTCCCTGAAATACCTGTCAGGGTCCCTCCTATCAAATCTGCTCACCAGCCTCTACGCGAACTCTGCATAAGTAGTAATGTGTATGTGTCCCTGTGTAATCAACCCATGATGCCACCAATCATGAGCGTCTCCCTCAAGATGTAAGATTGCAAACTTAATTGCATCTTCCTCATGCATAGGATTCAAGTCAGAGTATGTCTTCAACTTCTGAACCCAAGACTGTGCAGTACACTTCTTAGAACCATCAAAGTGTGGAATGGAAATCTATCCCAATCTCCTCTGTAACTCTGGTACCTGTATCTGATGATCTCTCTTGGGTCTACTGCCAATCTTCATTTTGTAATATTCCTGGAATGACATGTTGTTACGAAATCCCTCACTCAAGGTCTGGTACCTCTCCCAACAAGACTCCTCATCCAAAATATCTACTGGTTGTTGTACCTATGAAACTTCTGGATCCTTCAAGAAAGAAGGTTCGTGAAGCCCCAAAGGCTTGGCAGAAGAATGGGGAGGCTGCTTCCCTGAATGTCCACTCTCACCTCTTTGACCCTGTTGTCCCATATTGCTATTTTCTCCTCTCATTATGACTGTTGTTATACACAGTCCAACAGGCTGAAGATGATTAAAAAATATTCTCTTACCCTTTTTAGCAATCAGAAAACCAATGCTAGTACCTTGAGAGGTACTCTCCCTTCTTGCACCGGAGTCTCCAATGAAGAAATCATGCTTGCCAACACTTGTAATCCCAAAAGACACATTTGAATTCCTTCTTTTGCTTATGAAATCAGTCACAAAGTTTTCAAAATTAGAATTGATAGTTTTGGATAATTGCCACATATTACCAGGATCCCATACCTTATAATGCCCATGAACCCTTGTATCATGTAAGGTCTTCCATCTTTGCTTCTCTTGTATCTCCTCATAAAGAAGATCATCACTCTTTGTCTTCATGATGAATTGACTTTGATGTACCAAATTCTTAGCATTCTTATCGACAATAGGCTGAATACCATCATGATAAAACTGTTGTAATGATATAGGATGAAGATGATGAAATAAATCTGTGCTACTACTAACCTCCTTATAAATAATATCATCAAAAGGTTCACATTCTATTGCTGATTTAGAAACCTCCAAAACACCATCCCTTGGAGTATCCTCATCAAGCTTGGTCTCCAAAATGACTTGAATTTTCAGCCACAAATCCTGAGCATTTTGGTCTACTATGGGCTGAAATTCTTCATAAATCAACTTATCATGATTTGTTAGAAATTGCAACACGTGTAATTCCACACAAGTGTCATGTGAGGATCCTCCTTGTGCCAGCTGCTCCATAGAGTCTTCTTTTTGGGTGTAGACTTCCTTGCATCAATTGCCCTCATCATTTCCTTGAATCTTGTAAGTGTTGTCTTTCACAGTCGCTATCAACCTATGCTCTAGCTTTGCTATTCCATTCCTCACACAGTTTAAGAGTTTCCATTACATCCTCCTTGCTTGTGGATATAAAAATTTCTTCTCACTGAAGCTTGGAATAATTTCTCTAACTTCAAAAGTTTCACTAATGCAATTATTTTCTCAATGGAAATCATACCTTTTTCATCTAGAAGTTGTTCTTCTTCTTCAAATGAGTTCTTTTGTAATTCAAGCATCAGCATATGATGGCCTCGCTTGGGCTTGCTACCAATCTTCATCATGCAATAATCTAGAAATGACATATTATCTCTGAAACCCTTACTCAAAGATTGGTATTTCCTCCAACAAGAATCCTCATCAATCACCTCTATTGGTTGTCCTTTATCACTGTTCTCACCATTTTCCTTATTGTCCCTAGATTTGCTTTGATTCAAATTCTGAGTGAGCTGGCTCAAATAAAGGTTAGTGGCTTCCTGTTGTTTCACCATGTTGGTGAACATTTCCTTCATAAAACCCACATTGAGATCTTTCCAAACTACCATATTTAACCCACACAGGCTGGAGGAACAACAACTCTGATACCACTGAAATATCCCTTGTGGGATACCACTTAAAATGCACAAAATATTGAAAATTTGCAGCCAAATAAAATACTGATTTTTGCTGATTTTTACAGTTAGGGCAGCGAACTAAAGAAAATTAATATCTCCCAAAATATCCACCCGAATTACTTGAAAATTTAAAGAGAGCTTTCTAATATTATAAAGGACATAAGAAAACTGTTTTTGGAATTTTACAGAAATTAAAATGCTGCCAGAAAATTACAGCGTGCCCTAGACATCTGGAAAACTTAAGAAATTCGTAACTCTCCAAATACAAGAGAAAAAATTATGAGACTTTGGAAATAACATTAACAAATATAGGAAATGATATTTCAACCTTCAGATCTGAAAATGGCCAACTGGAAACCCTCCAAATAAAGGCAATATCTAAAACAAGTCACCTAGCTTGGAAAAGGGTTGGAAATTGATGAAGATGCCTTCAAAGTGATGCTAAGCCCTGCCCAAATGGCTGTCGTAAATCTGATCTAGAACCCTTTGATTATCTTCCCCAAATGCCCCCAAAACCCTCAAAACCCTTCCTTTGAAACCTTTGTTAATATCTCTGTAACACAGCCTTGAAAGTGGCTCCAAAATGACAAGCTAGGGTAGATCTCTCACTACCGAAGAATGCCCTGCTAGCTAGGGATGGATCTCTCACCACCAAAGCTAGGGTTCCTGTGGGATTTCACTCCACAAGCTGTAGATTTGCAAACAACAGTTGCACGTGAAGGAAAATAATTATGTATGCAAAAGTGTCCTTTTCTTTTTCCCCCAACTCTTATATAACTTCTCCAAGGCAAAAGAGCCCCAATAAACCCCAGTCACATTTTTCCCTTGGAAGGGTCAATAAAATAAAAGTAACTTAAGTTACTTTTCCCCTTTTAAGTCGTCATGGTCCAAAAGTGACCCTCAACGCAAAATTAGAATATTACGTGTCATGTGGCCCCTTCCTAAGGACAACACATAATATCTAGTCCCTCCAAAACACTTTATGTTTATCAATGAAGAAATATAACAAAATGGACTAGATATTCATACCCAAAAGCTCCCCGCGTCCCTAGCCCCTAGGGTATGACCAAGGACTAGACTCAAATTGGCCCTTAGGCCTTAGGCATAGGAAAAGGGGACATTACAGATTTATCGAGTCTTTGCACAACTCAAGAAGGTAAGCAAAAGCCTAGTAGGATTCTATGTCAAATAACAGTCTCCAAGGTTATGATTTCAACCACTCTGGAGATCAGGCTAAACTTCTCAAACAAATCCCTGATTCATCACTAGTCAATGAATCATACTCATATCACAACAACTTGGTGGACAACCTGACTATATCTTACCACATCCCTATATGTCAACATCAATAGTTATCTCAACCAATCCAATCAAAACCCCTTAATAATATTCCCCCTTATCAACCACTTCCACCAATGCCACCACATCCTCAAAAATATAAAAAACCTGACTCATCCACCTCATATGCATAAACATATCATCCTTTGACATCCCAACCATCTACTGATACCTTTCAAGTACATGTTGTCTCACGTTAAGTAGAAAGGCTAACCTTGAAGCAACAAACTTGGGATCTAAGACCACGTTTTTATATGAACAAATCTACAATGAACCCATTAATCCATCTGTCTCCATGAAGCCTTATCCTCCTCATTGGGAATTTATGAAATTATCCAAGTTCAATAATAAGGAGGATCCCTGACAACATCTTCGTGATTTTAGACATGCATGCTACCATATCACCTATGAACAAGACCTCATGCTTTGCACATTTCCCCATGTCATTAGTCTGGTCCCACATTAGATTGGTACAATAATATCCCTCAACACTCGTTATTCACCTTCAATCAACTCATGTAATTATTCCTTGAACATTTCTTGATCAACATTGTACATAAGATTACCATCACGAACCTTTATTCATCCGAAAATATGACAACAAATCCTATTATATATTTTTCGCACAATGGCGTAAGCATCATTAACCAACTATCATTCTCCCTTCAACAAACTGAACTCATTGAAATATTCTCATGGTCTTGTGTGAAGTACATCTCCTCAAATCTTCAAATTCAATCTTTCCAAACCTTTGAAGAGGATTTTACCATGACTCGAAAACTTGAACTCCATGCCCTTGAGCAAGGCCATCTTAAGCTTAGATCAAACAAGCCCAAAACCAAGTTCACTAAATCCTCCACACATGGTGACCAGTCCAAAAATTACACCTATTCCATCATATTTCAATATTCATTTGTATTCACTTCTCACACGGAGCCTTTGCAAAGAGCTCCTAGACCATCTCCTAACTATACCCCTCTTAGGGAATCATATAGTTCTGTATTTGACAAGTTGATGGTGGTTCACCTCATTCAAATTTCCCCCATCTGAACCGATGATTTGTGACCCAAACCCATATGGTATCATGAGGGGAATTATTGTAAATATCATCAAGTCCAAGGTCACGACATTGAGAAGTGTCATTCCTTCAAATATTGCATCCAACAACTTATAAATCAAGGTGATCTCCAAGTGGAAAATCCTAACACATCACCTAATCAACACCTTAATGTCTCTAAAAAACCATTCCCCAATTGTCCATCAAAAAATCAAGTTCCACCCCACATCTTATGAACCTAATGCTCACACAATTAACATAGTAAATCAAGAGCCTACATTATTTCCTATATCTACTACCTCATCATCTACCACATCTAATTTAGATACTCTTCTACAACAATAACCTCATTTATATAGCTGCATATATCTACACCTACCACTATATCTCAACCTATCCCATCTAGTCCTTCATCCACATCTATGTCAAATACACCTACTGCTAAATCTATATCACCTATATCTAAAACCATCTCAACTATATCCACTACCACGTCAATCAAAAATACTATCATAACCATTCCTACATCTACATCTCAATTTACATCTATACCATATTCCACCATTGAAACATCTATCTACATAAACACCCCATTCTAAGATCAATTTACAAATGATATTCTTGACCCCATCTACAAAACTATCACTCAAACACCAACTAACTTAGTTACCACAATCTACCACACCTATTGAACCCATCAAGCGCACCATCCAAAAACCTCTTCCATCCTTAATAACCTATGTACAATACTCCACATCATTGGTTCTGCTCTCTCAAGCCCCATCATCCAAAATCATTCCATACCTAAATAAAATCCCCATTACAACCAAGGTCTACATAACCTTGGTTATACCTATCCAGTTGAAATTTAATAATCCCACAAAAAGGGTAAATCCTCATCCTCCTAAGCCTAATAAAAACAAATGTTACATCATCAGTCTTGGGAGCACCCATCCATATTAGGGCCAGATCCTTCATCTAAGACACCCATCATCAACCAACCCAAATCCAAGAAATCCAACCCTCCTTTTAGATCTAATCCTCCTTCAAAATCAACTAAGTCTGAAATAATAAAAAAAAAATCATATATATCCACTCCTTCTAACATTAAATCTGAGCCAAAGGCTCTCATTAAGCCTCATCGAAGCAAACCATCCCTTTTATCTTCATCCAATATACATAAATCCACTTCATCTATGACTTCTTTATAAAAAAAAAACCCATAGGATCGTATACTAAAACCTTTCAACAAATCCTTTAAGCATCTGCAATCTCCCTTCCTCCTATCAAACCTTTTACAGCACGTGGACAAAAACCATCTTGGTTTGATTCTAATGCCATATGTACTTATCATCATCACCCCAGGCATGACACTAAACATTATTCCCTCCAAACTCTCATCCATAATTATAATGACAGAAGATGACCTTGTCATCTATGAAGACCACCCTCTTACTTCCATCTCATCCACATCCAAATCCAATCCCCTAATCAAACCCTCAACTCCTAAGCAATATAAGTTAGGTTCTCCCTCCTAATCATTTTCGTAATCTCTCCTCCAAATTATGTTTCTCCTAAGGGGATTTCCCCTCTCTTCATTGACACCATCAATATTACTAATATTCCTTTCACTCATGATCCTCAATTGTCTATCCAATCAAAACCTAGAGGCATCATTGCTTCTCCTTTTAAAAATCCTACCCAATCTCCTTTTGCATCCACTAGCTTATCCATATTTGTATCTAAGTTTCCTAATGTGATGCAACATCTCTCATTGGGGGAGAATCCACTCTTCTCTCCTATTCCTCTCACATCTCCTCCATCCAACCATCTCATGGACATCGATGAAACTGTGTCTATTTCCACCGACTTTTGTAAATCTTTACAATCACTCTATGACCAATCTACTATCATGCTAGGTATCTTCCTCTTAATCCCCACATTATCTCATCTAATCTCACCTAAACCCATCCAAATCTACATATCCTTCATCTAGTTTGTTATTTCGTATTATCCAATCCCCTCTCTATTATTACATCTCAATTAAAGTCCATCTTTATGGCTATCTTTGTGCCTCTCCTGGGGCACAATATCTCATCCTAAGCCCACTTTTGTGGCCATTTTCATCTCACTCTGGATGCATATTTCCTTGCTATTGTAAAATTAGCACATAATATTCTCTCTCCTCTTATCTATCTCACCTCATCTAATCTTCCACAAGCTATCATCTTATCCCATTTACTCTCGCCTCTAAAGGAGTTTTGAATTTAACATCAGTGACCTTGTTCTTAAATAAAATCAAAACAGTCACTACTCTATAAAGGAGTCAACGTGGAAATTTTTCTCCAAACAAGATTGGTGACCTTACATTATCACACACAAGTATGGGTCTGGAGCCTATCATTTGGCTTCCCTTGATGGTAAACTAGAAACGGAACCTCTTAACGTATTGCACTTGCGGCCATTCTAGTATTAACATACCTACCATTGTGAACTTAGTCATCCCACTAGTCATCCATCCATCAATAGCCTCTTCCATCCTTCATCGTAATGATTTGGAATTATGTGGTCTACCATCACTTTCTAGTATATGACCTTGAATATGGGCACCACGGCTCTGCTCATAGCATATTCCTTATGGATAGGTTCTTCCTTCTTGGTGATAACTCTGTGATCATTACATCCATTGCCCTCTTATTTACCTATTGGAACCACGTTAAGGGTCAACAGGTGTCACTTGTACATTTATTATCCCCTCATAAGTGGTCTACCTAACTATCCCTAGATTTTCCCTAAAAAGTTCAAAATTCCATGGATACTCATATCAAAAAGTTATCATATCCAAAAAAAGACTTCTCCCTCGAAGGATATGTTGTAAAAATCATTGATCCCTCATAAGGATTAAATATAATATCTTCCTTCAAAAAATCCTAGACCACTCCCTCAAAGGATGGATACCAGGAATCTTATCAAGTGGACATCTGAAGGCTTCTGACATTGATGTAACCTTGGGCATCTCATTAAATCATTAAATTTAAAAGCAAGTATCTTAAGAAAGCTTTGATCGCATCAATCAGCTTTCTCATTCATAGCTCAAACTTACCTATATTGATCATTTTCTCTTCACACTTCCAATAGACTGGGGTATAGACCTAGGAACACACACCTATGGAGAACATGCTTTTCTTGCATACAAGTCACATCTAAACCCCTTTATCATGTCAACATCAGGTTCATAAGTCCACCTTCCATACTTTCCACACGATCCTTAGAATAACTAACTATCGTTGGCTATATGTTAATACATGATTTCAAATGTAACCCCTCCAAAACTTTCAAATGGCATCCTTTTCAAGGCAACATGTTGAAACCAGTTGGAAGCATCGTTTCTTGTCATGTCTGCCAATACTGACGTATTACGTGGAAAATAAATAAATACCCAATAAATCTCATGTTTATGTTTCAATTTCAAGGAGTCCTTCCTATGAAACACAGTCCTTATCCATCACCACCTAAAAGGCCATCAAAGATGTTCCCTCTTGGGATGATACAGAAAATGCAAAATAAATTAGCTTACCGGACCTCAGACACATTTGGTATCCATTTCCTGGAAAAATACAGGCTACTGACATTCGCTTGTTCCTCAGGTACTCCTGGTCTACTTACTAAATTCCTCCCTCTGTCCCATACAAGTGGTGGATCCTTTAGTAACATATTCAGAGGACTTTCCTTTGTGCAGACTTGAGGTGGAACAACAACATAAATGACCCATTGGTCTCATGGTTTGCACATCCATTTAAGTGGATTCCCCTTGGTCTCCCTCCACTTTGCAGTGGGTTTTTCTGACTCAAAGGCCCGTAAGACATTGTCATCGTCTCCCTAAAGACCGTCCTTTATTCCCTACCAAAGTGATTATGAAATCACCACCATGTTTTTATTTACGAAATCACCACCATATTTGTATTCTCTAAAGACTGTCCTTTATTCCCGTTAGCAACTACCTACCTATCTTGGAGCCTTCTTAGAGCTTTTGGACATCAACTTGGGATATTTTGGGAGTTATCTTTCCACCTTTTTATTCTTCATTTCCTTGTTGCATCTCTCATCCATTTTTATCTCTAATTTCGTATGTAGGTTCAGGTATCACTAGGAACTCCACCTATGTCTGTTCAACCCTTGTTTTCATCGAAAGGTCTCTATTTTCAACCCATCCATTATCATTCAAGTCTATCTCAACCCTAGTCATCAATGACCTGACCTCCATTACATCAAATCCTCTATCATCCCAATCTCCAACCATTTTCTTTTTGTTCCTGTATCCACCCAGTCTCAGATCTAGCCCTTCTTTCCATATATCATCTCAGATCCTTTCTGCCAACCCCCAATCGCCGCCGACCCAACCTAGTGAGCGTCGAACCAGTCCATCTTTTCAAAATTTACCCTTAGATCTCTAATTTTGTTGCATCCTTTCTGTTTCCTCCTATCTCAAATCTTCTACAGGTTCTTGTTTACCATCTAAGTGCTACCATAGTCTCAATTATGCCATCAGAACATGTAGATCTACATTTTACATCATTGTTTCATTTCACCTACCTCATTCGTCGTCAAATGGCCCTCTGCAGTCTCGCGTCGTCATCGACCCCTGTTAGGTTTGATTTATTTTGTGCTTATTTAGATCAGATCTTCTTTTATCATCTTAGATCCAACTTTTCAGTTTATGTTTTATTTCATATTCAACATTTATATCAGATCCATATTCCATTTACTTTATCTATCTTTATCAAACATGAGGGTTGACATATATCCTAGGAAGTTCTTTCTTCTCGAGACTGACTTTTTCATAAAACCCTCCCATTTATTTACTAATTCAATTTTTTTCTATTGCGTTATCTTGATTTGTAGGTCACTAAGCTCGATGCGGAGAAGGATTCATCATTTGCTCCCGTCCACATCATTATTCCATCTCAAGGTTCATAAATCCTTGCATATTTTGATTTGCTTTATTTTCTTTAGTACTAGCTCACTAATTTGAGCAGGAAAGGGAATTTTTTCCAACACCTAAATCTAATGCACATTTTCTCTTTAGATATTAGTGAGGTTGTATTGTTGGCAAGCAATTTATGTGTACATGCATTATTCCTCTAATGAAAGAATAATATAGATACATTGTTCTATTTTACATGTTTTGTTTTTCCATGTTCATTCCAAAGGGTTGCATGGTCAAAGAATTTTCTTACTGAGGCTCCCTAAACGTATTTGTATCATTTTATTTTCGCAATTTATTTGAAATATATTTATCTATTTGTACACATGAGATTTGGAATACATATTAATTTATTAATTATAGAAATGAAATTAGTCTCATATTTATTTAATCAATGTATATGTAAATTGTTATCATTTTAGATATTTATTCTTGTAAGATGTACAATATGAATTCTAACTTCAATAACAAGATAAATTGTAAAATATGAAAATTATCAAATAAAAGAATGATAAGGATTACAATATCAATAACCGGAAAAGTTATTAAAAATAAATTAAAAATCTCGTTTTTATGATTAAAAAGATGTTGAAAAATAATTTTAAAAGGCTATGCTTAAAATACTAAGGTACTATGGACTCCTACAAATCATTAAGAACTATTTTGCAAGAAAACTATTGAAAACCTAGTGCACAGAATATATTTATTTGTAAATCAACCATTTCAATAAATAAACTAAATAAAATTTGATGTTGAAAAGTGACCACGAGATTACACTATAAAAGGAAGAGGACGGACAGCTAAAACATATATGACAGAAGCCAATTACAAATCTTCCAACTAAATCTAATAACAGAAGGCTGCTGCTCTCAATGAATTGCGCTAATAGTTCTTGGAAATACCTAATACCCATTAAATATCGGCTTCAGTCTTCTTTACCTGAAAATAAATCCGAAGTAGTCAGATCGGAAACACACAATATGTATTAGAAATTAGACTGTTATGAATGCCAAATTAAAGGAGAAAGGTAGTCATGCAAACCCAGACCTATAGAGTCCGGTTTATCATTCCAGGAGTAGGAGCTTGAGGTTGTAAAACCTGAGCAGAAAGTGTCATCCCGTTGTTGCCAGTTAGTTTTCCGTATCCAGGTCCTGAAAGGCATGAGGGCTGCTGAAACATGTTTTCATGTCCTAACGCCATCGAAACAACTGAACCATTGGAATTCATGTTATTGAAATGAGCTAGTGCAGCAGCATAATTACTTGTGGCAGCAGGAGGAAAGGAATTGTCTACTAGAAAGCCATTGGTTACAGAGTTCCCTAACATGTTGTTGCGGATCCCAGTCTCCCCATTAATGGCTGTTCGACGTTTCAAGCTCATAGGATTGCACTGAAGATTACTGCCATTGGGTGTCACCATGGACCGCTGCAAATATTTCTCATAACTGGCAGGGGGCTGTTGCATTAGAAACTTAAAGATTTGACTGTCACTTGCCTGTTTCAGCCACTGTGCTCTTTCTTGAACTGATTTCATCCGTGGATTTTCTTCTTGGTTAAAACCCAGTTGAGGCCTTTCATTAGAAGCTGTGAATGCAGCAGCAGCATTTCCATAGATAATTGATTCTGCCTGTGAGCTCAATGTGCTCTCCTCTTCAGTTTTGGGCCCTTCCAAACTCCTTTCTCGATCAGAATCCTCCTCCAATAGCCTCAAGCGTTTAGCAAGTCCTCCTATGGGCAGTGGGTTGTTGATAATTTTTTCCACATCATATCTGTTGATATCAAAGTTTGTCACTGCACTTTTGCCTCTGTATTTGATCGTAGCAATGTCATAGGCCTCTGCTGCCTCTTCCTGTGATCCTGTGAAGCTCAATTTCCAAACGGTTTAATATCAAATATTGGTCATGCCTTTCTCATGAATTCCAATCCTCAATCAGTATATTTTCTTTATATAACATGCAAGTCAAAAAGGATGTGATTACCATATGTTCCTAGGTATAGATCTTTGTTCCCAGCAACTCTTCCAATTCGCGCCTGCCACCTTCCATTTTGATGGTGTCTGGCATAAAATTTGGAGTTTTACTGCGAGATTAGTTTTTATGTTTGTTCTTTTGTTTTTACAGAAAGCTCTCTGTGATTTAAGCAAAATTAATGCCAAACCTTGTTACTCCACGGTAAGCTGAAGCACCTCTGGAAAAACCACTACTCCTCCTGCAACATAAAACACCCCTTATTAAAAATTATGATGTTTTTATATTTAAAAAATTCCCTGAGATATCCCAGCTTTGATCCAATGAAACTCTTTAATTGTGACAGCTCAATCATATTGTAATCAGCTATTTAAGAGCAGAGATGCCTCTATCTATGTAACTCGGTAGTATATTACAATTACAAAATTCTAAACTTTTGCTGTCATATAAGCATTGATAACTACCTATATAACCCACACATTACCAATTGATGTGATATGTAGCAGTTATATGCTTATAAAAAAAAGCAGATCATTTGGAATGCCATTGAAAACACTTTCTTGCTTTGAGCCATCTACTGATAAATGCAACCGAACTTCTACATTTAGATCTACAGGTTCATAAGTTATATTTTAAATTATAGATAAGGAAAACCAAGTACCTCCTCAGAATTGTCACATATTCTTGTTTGCTCTTATGTTTCATCTCCTCTAAATCTTTCCTATAATTTGTAACCTGCATTCAGCATAACCAAACTAAATGTTTAAATATGAGCTCTGTAAAACATCCATCTATGATAAAGACCCAAAAAAACAAAATATATTGTGCCGGATCTGCAAAGAATTCAATCAAACCTAGTGAACGATCATACCGGAAAATTGACTGTAGCAGAAGGACCCCAGTACTTGAGAGATGCCAAATCATAAGCTTTGGCTGCTTTTTCTTCGTTATCATATCCACCTTCAATTAAATCAATCATGTGTTACTGCATTTATAGCCCAACCATGAATTCTATTTCCAAATCCTAAATTTTAGGGTTTTAAATAACTATAAATGTGACCAACATAAACGTTAGGGTTTCAAATAAGTATATAAATATGACCACTATAAACCTAATTAGTTACAAAGATATGAGCTCACCCAAATATACTGAAGTAGAATATAGTCAGAAGTTTCACCCAAGCAAAGAGACAAAACTGCACAGATCAGTAAAACAAATAAAAGTAGGCTAAATAGCCAACAATTTCATGGGGCATGACATCTTAAAATCTAGAAATAATGGAAATGGTTCACCTTGTCGACCCTTACGGGATTGACCATCTCTTTTCTCGGTGTTGTCCCAAAGATGGGCTTCATATCTTCCAGTCCACCTGTGTCTGCAATTTATTTCAAGTTAATCTTTTCCAAAAGCAGATCTCTTAATTTGCTTAGCCATTCAAGGAATCTTTTTTTTTTTCTTAATAAACATTCATAAGAGCCAGAGATGATCCAGAAGAATATTATTCATGATTGTACTCACTTGGTTACTCCACGGAACATTGAGGTTCGATTCACAGACCCAAGAGATGATTTTCTTGATGGGTCTGTTTGCACTGCAACAATTGGTTGGTCTGAACTAGGCTCCTTGACGTTTTCTGAAACTGGGCCATCGCCATAGGTACTGTGATTTTGATCCGAGGTATCAGGCGGGGTTTCTCTCGAAGCCAAACAATCTTTTGGTGCTGTTGTGATGGGTTGAATGGCACTGGCACCGGCATTGGCACTACCTATAACACTATTATTCTCCAGGTATCCTGCAAAATCTTGAGAGATCTCCAAATCAGGAGAAGAAAATATAATATTATTGAGTACCTCCTCATTGCCTGGATGTTTCTTGTTGTACATGGCCTCCAGTATGTTGTACTTGAAAGCTGAAAAGATGGCCTCTCCAGGTTGATGTTCAAAGGGCCGAGAACTTGATGTTTCTTTCCCTTTATCATTACCCAAGATGTTGGTCTGCTTTGTGTTCTCTACAGATCTAGAACTAGCTCCCACTAGTGCTGCACACAGAAAAAATACATGTTAGTCCTTTTGTGAGTGACAAGTAAAGCTCCTATGATGCAAGAAAGCAAAAATGTGAGGCACCAATAAGATAGCATTTAATGAATATCAGACCAAATAACACAGATTTTTGTGTCAGCAAGAAAGTACATATGAACAAATATCAATCTTCCTTTCCTGTGAATTCCGTTCTCTCCTTCACTTGACTTCAGATCACAAAAATGTGTCTAAATTTATTTAGAACATGGTATGTGCGTCTAGTATTTGAACAAATTAGGTACTATAAAAGATCTTTAGTTTCCAATAAGTAAACATCATACAAAATGAAATATAGCCAAATGAATAGGTGACTTCTATATAAGACTGAGGTGGGGATCATATGACCTCCATTACAGGCTGATTGTAAATGGTGAAAAAACATATCTGGGATGCATGAAGCCATGTCTGTGCTCCTTCTGGCCCCGGCAGATCCAAACATGCCTTGCAGGTATTGTTCATCGGTTATATCTTGAGATGCTGCTGCTAAAAGCTCCAACCAGTTAGTTATGGACTCCATCTTTGGACAGTAATTCAGAAAACCTCAATGAAAAACAGCTACTTCCTGTCGGATTGAAATAGCAGCAACAAAACACTGAATCAGAGGAAAACAAATTCGAATCGCTTCGAGAACGAGAGTAGCGAAGCGGAAGCGTAATACTTGCGGGGATGGCCCTTCAATATATAGAAGATGGTGAATAATTCATGTCACATTAATAACGAGCGTATAATTCGGAGGGGATAATTCAACATTATTATCACACTCCTAGAGACTCGAGAAGGAAGGACTTTGACTATGGTTAGGTGACTAAGGGACAAAAGAATACTATTATAAAAATAAGTATGGTTGTGCCAGCTGGTTGTGTTCTCCAAATGGGTGCCTTTTTGGAAGATAGATTCTAACCTTTAAATAAATGTATTAATAATTACACAATAGGTCTTAACAAAACAACATTAAATTTAATAAAATTAGTAATAGAGATGTTTTGATGTTTGGGTGGAATATATCTTAAAATATAAGATAAAGATAGAATAAATGATATAATTTTTTTATAGCAATAATTAAAATTTTAATTAGGGTTTGAAGGATTTTATGAAATAATATATGTGAAATGAAAGGTATGATCAAAATGTTATTAGGGTTATAAAATGATTTTAATAAAAATACGAAGGGTTTTCTAAATTAATTTATATAAGCTTAAAATTATTTGATAAGAATATAATGATAGTTATTGGATATATTAGGGTTGCTAAGTTATTACAAATGAAGGTCAATTAGAATTCAAATTTTTTGGAAAACTATATAATTATTGACTAAGCCCGTAATTTATGAAATTATGTTGAATTTCACAAGTATTGGGGAAATGGTCCCTTCTTAGAGACTCGGGCCATGACTTATACTTAGAGAGGTTAAGTCCATAAGATTTACCACCACACCGCGTAAAAATATTCTTAGAATTTGATTTGAGAAGAATATAATCTTAAACTCTAGCAAAATTAGCGGAGGTACTTCCACGTTATCAATTTACAGTTTGGAAATGTTCATAGGAATTCAAAGACATAGATTTTCATACCTTTTTGAAAATAATCAAACTTTTGTTACAAGTAAGTGGCCTCTTCTTAAAAAGTAGGGTAATGTTTTTTATCAACCAAAACCAACTCCTTAAAATTTATTATTCACATCACAAAAATTACCTCCAAATTTAAGTGTAGAAGAAACTAATCTTCAAAATATTCCAATACACAAAGGTGTAATATAAAATAATAAAGCATTTAGAAGAGATTTTCATATCTTATAAAAAATAAAAATCAAACTTTGTTAAATGTAGTTGTAAAAGTTGAAAGTTAGTTAATGAAAATATATTGATTCTTCTCAAATTAACTTCTTTTTAGTACATATAAAAATTCTTAAAATATTATGTAAAGGACCCTTGCTTAAAAATAAGGTCATTCCTTATGCTAAGAGGTATCAATTTCATGAGATTTATTATTTTAAATGTATACTTTAAAAGTTTTTAGAGAGTTATTTATTTTATATAAAATATTATATTATTAAAAGGAGATTCTCATACCTTGAAATTAATAATAAATAAATGTTTTTTTTTTCCAAAAATTGAAAATTAAGAAATAAATAGAAAAATTAAATTATCCTAATGATAATTTATTAATAATTCTTAAAATATATTATATTAACAATATTTAATATAATATTTTTTAAAATTTATAAAATTTAAAATAATTTATTTGATATATATCAATATTTAGCATTATGCATATTCAACTTATATAATACATTTTTATATAAAAATATTTGAAATTTATATAATTCTTAATTATTTATTTTGCATAAAAATATGAATGAATTATTTTTTCTATACATAAAAAACTACCATAAAATACGAATTCTACACAAAGTTGGAAAATTTCACGAGGAGATAAAGACTCTCTTTGTATTAACCTATGAATGTGGAAGATGAAATTCAGCTCACAAGGAGAATAAATAAATAATAACAACTATATATTGATTTAACCACGTTCTATGAATTTTTAGGTTGTAAATATGATTTTATCAATGTTATTTTACATTTTTAGGTTGTGGTGGACCCTAAAATGTCTCCTCATTGCAAAATATGCTAACAATAAAATAGTGATATGTAGAATATTTATAGAGCCTTGTGAACAATTCTTATTGGATGTGGTTCACATTGATTTAGTGGAAACTTATGTGAGTCTTTTTTTTATTGGAATTATTTTTCATATAATGGAAGGTATGTTCTCTATGAAGAAGAAATTTCAACAATTTGAATGGTTATGACACTTCCAAAATCCAATGTTTTTGTAACTTAGAGGTTTAAGATACCACTTCCTCAATTTAAGGAATAGAGTAGAGGATAAATCCTAAGGTTTCTACTAGTAATATCTTTGGGACAATTGACATTATTAAACTATTTTTCTTGACCCCATTTCATGGATGGGATTCTATTATAATGGAGGGGTTAACATTGTTTCGTAGTTTACCTTTGTAAAAACTCGCTTGAATAGAAGGTTAAATTATGAATAGGATAATTGGTGCTTCTCAGCCTCATTAAACCTAGAGAAAACAATATGAGGTGAAACTAGATATAACATAGTCTGCTACTCTAAATCACCCATTACAAACATTTCTATTCTTTTAATGTTGGGTGATATGTGGACCACTTCATTAATGAAGAATATACAAGACTATTTCTAGTAACCATGTAATAATGTAACTTCTAGAAATTGTTAGTATTGAGAAATGGTATTTTGAATGAAAATGGGATTCATCCTTCACTAGTTTGCAAAGTTTTTAATGCATTGAAATTGTCTTCCATGTTGTGAACCCCATGAATCTTCTCTTCCAAAAAAAATTCAATATGGAATCAAAGAAAAGCTTCTCTACTATGGTTTATGTGGTATTCAAATCTTGCAAATCCTTATAGATTTATGGGTTCTTATGATTCATTATCTAAATATTCACTGTAACATGACTATTTTGAATTGGATAATAGCCTTAAAGAGGAATTGGCATATGAAATTATGAGGGATATTAAGGAAGGTGGATCGTATGTCATGTATTGTGTTACAAACAAGGATATTGAGAAAATTTCGAGTTTGTAAGGATTGTGAGTGTTAGAGTAGGTATTAACCTTAGCTCATGTTCACCTAGGTACTTTATTTACCTTTATTGTATTTATCCTCACCCACTTATGTTTGTGGATATTTATTTTATCTGATTTAGATATTAGGAGATATTATCTAGTTGTTAGGTATAGTTCTTTCCTTGATCTATGGTATTGACTAGTTCTTTCCTTGATCCATGGTATTGACTAGATCCTTGATGTCTAGTTCTCTCCTAAATCTATGGTCTTGACTAGCTCTTTGATGACTAGTTATTTCCTTGATTTATGACTTGCTCTACGACCTTGACTGGTTCTTAGATTGTTATTCCTTGCCTATTTAAGCCTGGCCCATTCTCAATGTATTGCATTGAATTCCATAATAATAAATGATATTGTTGCTCATTTGTTTTCAAAGGTTTTATGTAAATCTATTATGGTGAATTGCTTTCATCTTAATGATCGTGGTGTTTAATTAGCATCTATGTTCTTGGCTTGGTATGATTTGGTTATCGTTCCTTTCAGTGAGGATAAGTATAGGCCATTATCATGATCGAATATTCAGCGATTCAAGGTATGGAAATTTACTATGGTATGAAGTTGACCTTGGTCCAAATGAGGAAGGTTGAGTATGTGTAGGAGGCCAAGGAACTCACAAAGTATAATAAAGGGAATTTTCTCTAATGTTACTTGTACATGATAGTAATATGAATTGATACAAAATGATTTGCATGGTATATTGAGATAACAATGAGGTTATTTGTCATGCATGTACATACTAGATAAATATGGGGTCTGAGTTAAAAATGATATAGAAATTAGGGACCCCTTCACTAAGTTGTAATGTACAACATGACTAGTGAGGTGGAAGTGGTGTGGATGCTATAGGGAAGGTAAGTCATATGTACTCTCATTAACAAACGCCAAGGCATAATAGGATGAAATGAATAGATTTGTGGGTATGCAACATAGGTTTTGAGGCTTATAGATGAATAAGTTTAAGAAATTTGAGGCCTGATGATTATTCCATGTGGAACAATCCTACAATCCAAGAGGAATGATTGATAAGTGTAAAATATTTATGAAGATAACTTGAACCTTGCTAACATATATAAGACTATAATATTATGGCATGTGGCACAATCACAAAGACCTTTTCGTTTAAAATAAAATTTTGAGGCCACATGTGACTAAAAAACCCCCATGTCGAATTGAATTCTCCAAGATTAAGAAATATGGCACAATCACAAATGCTTGGTGACTTTGAATTCTATAGAGTGATCTTGAAACATCTACGACACAAAGTGATTGTTGGAGGGATATCAAGGCCTAAAATACTAACTTTTATATATTTTGTAAATTGTAAAGGCATTGTGCTACACATGAAATTGCATACATATATTTTAGAAAATTAAAAATTAAAAATATCAAAATATCTTAGAGATTAGATAGAAGAAGATGAAGTAATTGTAAGGACAATAGTATTGTAAACATATATAAATAATATAAGGAGATATGAACAAAAGGTTAGCTCTAAAGAATAGTAGAATTTGAAGTGATAAACAAAGTAGTTTTTGAATTCTCTATTTTATCTAGCTTGAATGATTGCAATTTTGAGTAATCTCGTTCTATAACATATATTCCAAGTTTTAATATGTTGTAGAAACTAAGATCTTACTAGTTTTGCATACAAATAATAGCAAAATATATGAATGAAACTTTGAAAAATCCTATACTACTTTATACGTATATATTGGTGAGAGATTCAAAAGATCACATCTAAAAATGGGTTTTCAGTAGGAAACCCAAAATATTAAAATGAGTACTGGGAAAATCAGATGTGGAGAGATGGTTATAGGTTAAGATGAACAATTTTGTGAAATATAAAGAGGTTGAGATAGAAATACATGCGCAAAAGATAATTGTATAACATATATATCATGATATTTATGATAATTTTGTGTAAGATTCTAAAACAACTAGCTCCATGGTTTTCAAGGTTGGAATAGTACTATTATAAATTCATATTTGTAGGATTGTTTTTGCGGAATGCATTAAATATTAGAAATCTACACAATCTAGATGCAAAGTGAACCTACGATATTGACCATTGGCTCCAAATTATCATAGAAAAGTGTGTAACTAAAATGTGTATTCAAAATTGTTCAATCTTTTAACACTAATAGAAGATCAATACATTAGGGGATTTAGGTAAAAAATCACTGAAAAGATGTCTATGCTCATTATTTTTTTGATTGTGAGAAAATCTATGTTGTCAATCCCCTTTGACATGTATTAGTTAGGTAGTGTTGACATGTAATATGTTTGGGCATTTTTTTATTAATGGATTTTTTTTTTGAATGGGGCCCTACATAGGTACAAATGGACAAACGCCCAGATATTTAGGAAAAGATAAAAAGTAGTAAAATATAAAAAATGAAGAAGTTATGAAAAAAAAAACCAAGACATAACAAGGACATGACCACAACACGACAAAAGAATGTTACAAAGAGGGAACATAACCTACTTGCCTTTAGATTTTCTATGACGAACTAGGTTCCATCCACCATCATTAGTATGAATACTTCTATTCTCAAGAATACCTAAAATTGATCTTAGGTAATGACACCTTTTGTTATTGATTTTGACATTGTTGACTATATTTATGGACATTATTATAGCGTTTGAGTTGGTATGATGTTAGATGTTAGAGATCATGGAGTGTTTTTGATTTTGATTCATATATGATGCATGGGGATGATTGGAGACATTTTATACTGATGTTGTCATGATGTTGACATGGTTATATATATATGTGTTGTTACATGTGTTATTTGTCATATTGAGTAGACCTAGAAAATTGAATAATCTTGTGATCATATGATTATGATGAAATTGTAAATGATATTCGTTACTTGCTAGATGATAATTTTGATTATGATTATGGATGATATATAATTATATATATATGAATTTGGAGTTATATTGTATATTTATTTTGGATGATTTGATGTGGCCACAAGGCCGAAGGAGGTATTTGTGTTTTGCAGGTAAACATGTCACAACAAACATCGGGGGATTGGAGACCAACCACATTGGAATTCTAGATGAATTCAACAAGGGTCACCATGGCAACGTGTATTTACTATGTGTGTGTGAATTGTTGTTAGGGGTTCCCATGGGGGGATCACCTTTAAATGTGACCAAGGGGTTATGTGTATTCTTTTATTTAGTTTCTTTTATTTAATTTTAGTATGTGATTATTTAGTGATGTATTTTCCCCTTTATTATTTATTTGATTTGTGTCTGGATTAGTGAGTAATCATGTTGTTAAATTAATTAAAATGGGTCAAAAGAATGCATTTATTAGAGTTGATGGCTCTTGGTTTACGTGTTATAAGTAATGTGTAAGTAACTTGGAGTGTGAAACACTCCACCTTCCTTTTGAAATTCGGATTTGTCCTTAGGGGCTGATTTTGGAGGCTTGTGGGACAAGTTAAACTTGTCCCACACCTCTTAAATTGTTACACCAACCCTACCTATGGGTTGGGGAGTCAAAATTAGGCCTTATTATGTATTTTGGGAAGACAAGTTGTAAGTTTTTATTGCACTTCTTACATGAAATTAATTTTGGTCCTTGGGGTGTGGGCTTAGATTGTGTGTGTAAGAAAAATGTAATTTCTTCAACCACTTTTTAATTATGCTTTGGAGTTTGAAGTTGACTTATGAGGTGGAGTTGAGGATGAGTGATGTGGCATCCTACATGGAGCCACCTCATCCTCCTCTTTCCCTTTTCTATTTATTTGAATTCCTTGGCTTGTTTGGGGGTTACATTTGGTGATTTCATTTTTGGTTACTTCTTTTGGTTTTGAGCTCTTGTAATTTTGAGAGAGAGTTAGAGATTTTTTGAATGCTTGTGGATTTTTGGAGCTTTGGGGACTGTTTGGATTGGAAAAAGCTTGTTGTTGAACTTTTGGATCAAACTCTATCATGGAGAGGTAGGAATCTTGACTCTTTAAAATGTTTTTTTATTTTATTTATGCATATGTGAATGTTTTGAATATTTTGGTATGTTGTTGGTTGGTTGGGTAGATTGCCTAGATATGGTGTAGGAGAAGGCTATGGGGATCACTTGTTTGGAGGCATAAGAGTTTTGGGGAGGTATAAGTGTTATTGTGGAGGGAGTTTGGGATTGGGTTCCACCTTGTAAAAGAAATAGCTTGCATTTCTTTACTCGTTATGGGGTGCCATAAGAGTGTGGGGAGGCATAAGAGAATGGGAGGTATAAGGGGTACTTGAGGGAGGCATAAGGGCATGTAGGGGTTTGAAATGATATATATATATATATATTGGCGGGTTTATCTTAAGGTGGACACCCATTTCCCCATTGGGAGGTATAAGCAGCTTCCCCCATAGGTCTTGCTCCTTTGGCTTGTGCATGATGAAGCCTGAGTATTGTTTGTTGTTCTTCCTGTGGTTACAAACTGCAGTATGTATTTGGACTGTGTTCTATATGTGAAAATTGTTTTTGTGTTGTGGAAGCTGTTTGTTGCCATGAGTTGAAATACATTTCTTATTGCTTTGTGGTTGGGGCTCGGGGGCCAATGAGGAGGACGGATTCTCCTCTTCATTGGAATTCTTGGTTGGGTGGAGAGCGTTGCCTCTCCCTCCTTTTTTGTTGTGATCAAAAGATATATGGTGGATCTTCTTGTTGTTGTTCTGGAGCTGAGGATGAAGACAAATTTTGCAGTTTCTCCTTGGGTTCCTTATTGTGAAAATTCCCACTTCAAGTGGATGGCATTGTAATATTATTTGTGGTGGAACCTACATTTAAATGTAAGAGATTTATATTCTGTATGTTGTATTTGATGAATGAAAAAGGAAGTTGTAAAAGAACTATTGGAGTTCAATAGAAGTTGTTTTAGTTACCACAAATGGATATACTCTTTTCATTTGAAATCTGTGTTTGAAATATATTGTGAAATCTCTATTTGAAAATTGAAAATGCCTGTATGAAGAAATATTACATTTCTCTTTTTCATTCTAAATGCATGTTTTGAAAGTAGAACTATATTTTGGGTTTTCAGGCATGGATTGAAGTAAAGTTAAAATTTGTAAATTAGATTTGAATGAATATAAATATTTAGAGGATGGAAATGAAAATAGATCCATTCCAGAAGTTTAAGTATGATTTCTATTTGGATTCACTGTAAAACTGCAATAAATATCAGAAAAATATACAGAGTACCCTGCAACAATGAAAGACAAATTGAAAATAATAATGTAAGCTAAGGAAGATCAAAACACATTTCAAATAGTTTGAATTTCTCAAGAAATTTACAGAACTCAATTAATCGAGGTAAGAGGAAAAAAATGCAATTTCAAGAAAAGAGAAATTTAAATTCATTTTGAAAACTCAACCATCAATTAATCCTTGCAAAATCCATTCCAAATATTTCCAAGTGCAATCTCCATGTTTGTTTGGCATGTTGAAGAAGAAAGAATGGCGGATTGAATTAATTCTGGTAAGTTGAAAAGTCCAGTTCACATTTTAATGGCAGGAAAGACGTTTTCTTAAAATTCACCCACTTAAGTTTGTCAAAAATGAATTTTTATGGTTCCTATGCAAAGAGGAGTTTGAGCCCTTTCCAAAAAGTCCTCATTTTCTCAAATCCGAGCTTCCAGTCGAAAGTTATGGCCTTCTGAAGTTTTTACTTCGTTTGGTTTCAAAAAAAAGGTTAAAAAAAAAAGGGGAAATTTTTGTAAATTGGACCCGCGGGCCCGAAAAATTACTTAGGGCACTTTTTACAATTTTTTAATTAAAAAGTAACAAATTCCTCCACATCCCCGCAGCACCGCCAATTCACTTTTAGAAAAACATTCCATGGGTTCGCGGGCCGCACCTTCAAACTTTACCTTTTTGAAAAGGGCAAAAAATCTTAAGTTCTCCCCACCTGGTCCACTTCCCCGCCTGTCACTGTTGGTCTGACACGTGGCTTCTTAGGCATCGGCAGAGGCGCGGGTTATTTTTAACCTTTTGCCTTTAAAACGCAAAAATGGATAAAATTTCTAAGTTTTCCCCAACAGTCCCTTCCCCTGCTTGAAACTTTGGGCATGACACGTGGCTTCTTGGGCATCGGCGGAGGCGCGGGGATTTTTTAACCTTTTTTCCCTTTAAACAAAAAGAGTTAAAATCCAAATTTCCTTACTTCCCCATCTGACCCGGCGGAGGCGCGGGGATTTTTGAACCTTTTTTCCCTTTCAAACAAAAAGAGTTAAAATCCAAATTCCCTGCCTTCCCGCGTGGGCTTAAAAACGTGCCACATGTCCTTTAGGAAAATTTCTTCCCCAGGCCCGCAGGGCCGCCTTTGGGAAAATTTTCTTCCCTTGCAGGCCCGCCTTTGGGAAAATTTTCTTCCCCAGGCCCACAGGCCTGCCTTTGGGAAAATTTTCTTCCCTAGGCCCGCAAGCTCGCATTGGGAAAATTTTCTTCCCAGGCCCACAGGCCCGCCTTTGGGAAAATTTTCTTCCCTGGCCTTTGGGAAAATTTTCCTCCCCAGGCCAGCCGGCCTGTAACTTAAGAAATATGAGGAGTTAGGAGGACTTCTTTATATCATTGGAAAGGGGAAGAAATTTCCTATCTAATAGAAATGTTTTTAGGAAACTTTAAGTGCATTAAATATGTGAAAAATTGGGTTGAAGTGCAAAGATGAGTCTGAGAGTGGGTAAGTGGGAAATTACCCCTTACTAACTTAAATGTATCACTCTAAAGCATGGGTTGACCTTTTGAGGGGTCACATTAGGGAGTAAGAGAATGTTTTTCTATCCCATGTAAATAAGAACATTGGTTATTTTTTACACCTAGTGAAAATAAATACATTGGGCATTTAATTGGTTGGGCCCCTTTGACCCTCTAAAATTAATTAAGGAACATTTAAACATAGTGTTAATTTAATTATTTATTAAATTAACACCTAAGAGAAATTTAACTATATTTGGATTAATTATACTCATTAATTTTGTAATGTGGATCTAATGTTTGTTATAACGGGAAAATTTTATTTATTAAATTATAATTGACTTTGAATCCTTGTTGTGACAACTGTTGCTTGAAGCCTAGTAGTGGTCACACTTTTCAAAAAAAAAATTATTCCATAATTTTTCTATCTAAACCTAGGTTGTTCTTGGGTCTCGAGTGGTCATTTTAGCGGGTGTTACACTTGGTATCAGAGCCATGGGTTCAAAGCTTGGACCCTTGGGCACACTAGAAAACTTGAGACATGAACACTAAACCTAGTGCAATATTAAACCTAGCACACTTTTAAATCTAGAAAACAACTTTGTTTGAAAATTGCATATTTTAGTAAACATGGAAAACTGAATAAAACCTAGAATAATGAACTAACTCTCGCCTTGGTCTGTGCAGGAGGCCTAGACAAGATGAGGGGTCCTTTCACATAGACCTAGACTTACCACCTCCAGATCATGTCGTAGCAGCCATCCTACCTCATATTTTACAGACGCTTCAGGATGTTAATGCCACTTTACGTGGAGGGTCCGTAGGAGGATGTCAGCCAGACATGATAGGGAGCCATCCATTGAGGCTCATGCATCTCCTCGACACAGTGAGGAGCATAGAGGAGAGAACTCCAATGTGGAGTTAGATAGAGCAGAGTCACCACAGAGGGGACAGGGAGACTAGATTTTAGGACACAGGGATAGGTCTCGGAGCCCTAGGCTTAGAGATGAGCATGTAGAGAGGCCTAGGGGTCACCAAACTATAGCTGCAGACCATATCAGGGAGATCCTTAAGCTACTGCCATCTCATTATTCTCGTGACACAGGTGGATTTCAGGTAGAGGCCTAGTTGGTGAGCTTGAGCGGGTGCTTCAAGCTCTGCCCTTGTTCTAGCAACATGAAAGCTCATGTTGAAATCCATCTTCTGAGGGATGGAGAAGGTGTCTGGTGGAGGACCAAGGAGCAGAAGCTCCACGTTGATTCAGAGACAGTTACCTGGGAGCTCTTTGAGGAGTGGTTCAGGAGCAGGTACTTATCATGGAGGTTCATTCAGCAGAGGATAGATGAGTTTCACGACCTCCGACAGGCATCTTGACAGTAGCTGAGTATGAGAGTCGATTTCTTGATCTACTCTAGTATGTCTACTACATGCAGGATGACAGGTACGGATCCACAGGTTCATCTGGGGCCTGAATCTAGACATTGGAGGTGCGGTGTGTATCCATTGTCCACAGACATTAGTTGAGGTGTTGAGAAGGCCTATATAGTAGAGGAGACTCGGGGAAAGACACAACAGGCTAAAGACTCAGTCTGGAGCCGCATCCAGCAGATGCAGGACAGCAGATCGAAGGGGGTCAGCTCCTCCTCCTCGTGGTGGACAGGGTTCATCACAGTCACCTTTTAGGCCACAGCAGTAGCAGCAGACCTGCCCACCTTACGGACCTCCACAGAGATTTGATGCATAGAGGGCGTAGAGTATGGGGCCTCCTCCTAGGGGTCCCATTAGGACACAGGGTGCACCGAGAGCTCAGTCAGTAGGAGCTCATCAGCAGAGACCTCAACAGTCCATAGCTGGATCATCAGGATCCACAACACAGACCTCTAGAGTACCGGCTGGAGCTGCTACTCATGGGAGAGGATCTGGGAAGTTGTTATGGTTGTGGTGTTGCTGGACATTTTTGGAGAGACTGCCCACAGAACCCTAGTAACAAGGGTAAGACAGATCTCAGAGCCTACTGTTGGTGACATGGGGCACAGTCATCAGATCTATGCAGTGGTCGAGAACCACTAGGCTGAGCACCAGAGTACCATGATTGAGATGACAGGTAGCATTGGTGGTATTCCTACCTCCATTCTATTTGATTCTGGTTCTTCTGATTCTTTTATTGCACCATCTTTGGTAGAGCGATGCAGGCTGGTGGTAGTTAGGCAGGGTCTTAGTTGGGATGTCGAGATGGCTTCTGGAGCCAAGATCTCTGTAGACTCCTTAGTTAAGGAGTGTGTAGTGGATTTGGGACCCTTCACCACTACCTCAGATCTTCGTATCCTTCCGTTGGGTTCGTATGGAGTCATCTTGGGCATGGACTGGTTGTCTGCACACAGAGCCAGAGTGGATTGTTACCATAAGATTATATCATGTGCAGATGATCTAGGAGTTGAGTCAGTGATAGTAGGGGTTAGGAGACCCGTTTCCATTCACACCATCTCCACCATGCAGCTTAAGCGGTGTGTGTGACGGGGTTGTCAGATGTATGTTGTCACAGTTAGTGACCGATCAGAGGATGAGTCTAGTGGACCATCGCTTGATGACCATCCCATCTTGAGAGAGTTTTCTGATGTCTTTCCAGGGGAGCTACTGGGGTTACCACCCCCACGTGAGATATATTTTCACATAGATCTGGTTCCGGGAGCAGAGCCTATCTCACGAGCACCTTATCAGATGACCACCCCTGAGCTCTGCGAGCTCAAGTTGCAGCTAGAGGGCCTTTTGGAGAAAGGCCTAATCCATCCTAGTGTATCCCCTTGGGGTGCACCAGTGATTTTTGTAAAGAAGAAGGATGGATCTCTGTGGTTGTGTATTGATTACCGCCAGCTGAACAAAGTAACGATCAAGAATCGTTACCCCCTTCCGTGCATTGATGATTTGTTTGATCAGATGAAGGGGGCCACATTTTTCTCTAAGATAGACCTTAAGTCAGGTTATCATCAGTTGAGGATTACGGAGGTAGACATTCATAAGACCACCTTTGTATGAGATATGGCCACTACGAGTTCACAGTGGTGCCTTTTTGTTTGACGAATGCCCCCACAGTGTTTATGAGCTTGATGAATGGGGTGTTCAGGACATTCTTGGATCGCTTCATGCTCATCTTCCTTGATGACATTTTGATTTACTCACGTATGTGTGAGGAGCATGAGGGGCACCTTCACCAGGTTCTTCAGTGTCTTCGTGAGCAGTAACTTTACGGGAACCTGGAGAAGTGTGTGTTCTTTCAGACAGAGGTGTAGTATTTGGGCCACATCATTTCTGGGGAAGGTATCACAGTCGATCCCTCCAAGATTTGAGCTATTATGGATTGGCCAACACCCACTAGTGTGATAGAGGTGTGCAGCTTCATGGGTTTAGCAGGATATTACAGGAGATTTGTTCAGGACTTCTCTTGGGTTGCGCACCCCATCACTTCCCTTCAGCGGAAAGGGAAGAAGTTTTTTTGGTCAGACAGATGTGAGCAGGCCTTCAGGACACTGAAGGAATGCCTCATGACAACACCTATTCTTGCAGTGCCAGATCCACAGGGTGAGTTTTTTGTATGCACGGATGCTTCTTTGGCAGGAGTTGGAGGTGTGTTGATGCAAGAGGGCAGAGTAGTTGCTTTTGAGTCTCGCAAACTCAAGGATTATGAGCTCAATTATCTGACTCATGATCTTGAGCTTGTGGTAGTTGTGCACATGCCTTGGTTTGATGGAGACACTTCCTTCTTGGCCGAAGATTCACACTCAGGACTGATCACTTGAGTCTTCGCCACCTCTTCATGTAGCCCAATCTCAACGCTCGTCAGCGGCGTTGGATGGAGTTACTTTGTGAGTATGATATGGAGATAGAGCATGTGAAGGGGAAGGAGAATGTGGTTGCAGATGCTCTCAGCAGATGGAGACATGTGGTTATGGCCACTTCATTGAGCATAGCTTTGCAGAGCAGGATTCTACAATAACTTCCTCACGATAGTTTCTACATTGCATCTAGAGCAGAGATCGAGTCTCAGATACCCCTTGAGGGGAAGTTTGATGGTTTTTCATTAGAGGCAGATGGCCTTCTCAGGCACAGAGGCTAGATTTATGTTCCTAGAGATGGAGGCTTGAGGTAGGACATTTTGACAGAGGCACATCGTGCACCCTATTCAGCCCATCCCGGGGTGAAGAAGATGCATGCCACTTTGAGACAATTGTATCATTGGAGGGGACTTTGTAGAGACGTGGCTCAGTTTGTGTCACACTATTTAGAGTGTCAGAAAGTGAAGGCTGAGCATCAACATCCAGCTGGCCTTCTCTTTCCTCATGCTATACCGGAGTGGAAGTGGGACACCATTTCCATGGACTTCATTGTTGGGCTACCGATGTTGAGATACCACCATGACGCCATCATGGTCATGGTGGATAAATTGACAAAAGTGGCTCATTTTTCTCCAGTGAAGACCACCTATACAGCTAGTGCAGTGGCACGGGTATATCTAGATGAGATTGTCAGATTACATGGGATTCCGTGGAAGATCATTTGTGACCACGATCCTCTGTATACTTCCCACTTTTGGACTACCATACAGCATGCCCTCGGGGCGAAGATCAATTTCAGCACAGCAATATCACCCTAAGATAGATGGACAGACTGAGTGGGTGAATCAGATCTTAGAGGACATGCTTAGGATGTATGTTATGGATCACCAGTCAAGATGGGAGGAGTATTTGTACTTGGTGGAGTTTTCCTACAATAATAGTTTTCAGAGTTCGATAGGCATGGCATACTCTGCAATCTGAAACATCCAACTCTATTTCGTCAAACTTGAGTCATCCAAACCCTAGCCGTCCAAACCCTATCTCTCCAACCCCTAACCATCCAATCCCCAGCCTTCCAACCTATACTTTTCCAACCCTTAGCCGGCCAACCCTTTACCATCCATTCCCAAAGTCTTGGAACATAAGATCCACTCATAAGGCCCTAAGTAGTAAGCAGTCATGGATACTAGAATTGAGGGCAAGAAGATTAAAAATTCAACAAGTTCAAAAAAGGATGTTAATACTTTTCTTGGCTATTTTGGAAAATCACAAAAAATGAAGTCGGTTTCTACTTCGGCTGACCATATCGGATCATGTGGTAAGTGTTACTTTAATGGTTATTTTATCTAACACAAATTTAATAATTACTGTTTATGCTACTATTCTTGGAACTCTTTGCACATTTGTACTCTATAAACAATTTACACTATAGATAAGATTAATACTATATAAGTAACAATTTTATAAAATTATTTGCATACTTTTCAGAAATTCCTTCACGGAATAATCAATTTATAGATATTGATGATCCAATATATGTTGAGGCAAACATCTGTCCCTTGATGAAATAGAAGTACAAGACAACTTCATCGAACTCCCAGGATACACCAACAGAGGAAGCTTCTACTCCAAGGTCTATTTCCAAAAAGAGGAGACACGAGATTCAAAATATTTTTGTTGGCAGCCCAGATGCAGAAGTTGAATCCCAAGGAGAAAAAAGAACATATGTTAGAAGAAAGATGGAAAACTAGACAATTGGAAGGAAATTCCAATTTGAATGGGCTGCAAAATATCTTTTTATTGAACCTATGCACACTAACAATTGTAATGATGTTCCAACACAATGTCGATGCAAAATATGTGGTTGGAAATAGGGGAAGGATCACATGATGCAGCTCAAACTAGACACCATTGAAAAACACTATGGGAAAATATACATTTCCCAAAAGCTCAAGAATGGCAACATAGTCAAAACACATAAATGGAAAGATGCAAAAGATTGTCTACATGTTAAATACATAGAAGAGTACAAAAAGGAAAAAAAACGTATCAAATATGTAAATGAAAAATATGGGACCATAGTAGCAAAATTGAGCAAAGTTATGGAGGCAAAATTGCAAGCAAAGGGTATTCAATTTGCAACCATATTTCATATAATGAAAAGGGGAAGACCGATGTCAAATTTCAGAGAAAATAGAATGTTGTATCAAGTTATTGGTTTAAAGAACGTTCATCAATATCATTGGTCAGATACCAGCAGCTGGGAGATTGCAAAATGTCTATCTCTGGTAGAGAAGGAGGATGTAAAACTGTGTGTTCAAAAGACAATATATTTCCCTTTCTTTAGATGAGGTTACTGTAGTCGATAATACTTCATGGATATGTATTCATGTTTACACATTTACTAATGAAATGAGGACTCCACACCTCTTGGAAATTCATAAAATGATAAAGAATTGCAATTTTGAGAATATTTATAAATTGGTGGTATCAAATCTGAAGGATATCACTGAATGGATGACTTTTCCGTTACAACAAAATTAGTTTGTGTCGGAATCGATGGTGCAGCTATAATGTAGGGAGCCAGAAATGGTCTGTGTGTTAAAATTCAGAAAACTATTGCTCTGTATATGGTTTTCGTCCACTACATGGCTCACAGAATGAATCTTGCCTACAAAATTGTGAGCACATTTGAAAATGTAGATAAAGTGGAGGAATTGATACGTGATCTCCATGCCTATTATTCTTGCAGTCTTAAGAGATTTTTAGAATTTCAAAAAATTTCTATTCGACTAACAAAGGGAAAAAAATCTCAAAGATGTAGATACTAGATGGATGTCTATGTACGAACCTACGTGTAGAATATATGATGAATACCCTTCACTGACAGGATTTATGTTTAAATACCGCAGGGATGTAGATAAAGCTAAAGATCTATTGTGCCATCTAACTGACATAAAAATTTTACTCACACTTTTCAGTTTTTTTCCCATGTTGAGGGAGCTTAATATTTTAACGAAGCATGCTCAAGATCGGTCTTTCTACATTACGTACTTTATTAGACTTAGAAGATAAGTTTTCTAGAGTCTACAAGTTTTTATATTTCTGATGGGAGTTTTCAGGTTGCTACTTTTGAAAACTGGAATGCATTCATAGATTTGAAAAATTCTAGGTGCTTCTTAAAGTACAATATACATTATCATCTATGTATAATAGCACATGGAAAAGAGATTCCACTTCATACGTACCAAACAAGAATTGATATCACTAACTCAGAAATAGAAGAAGTAAAAGTGACATGAAATTTATATGATGCAGTATTAATCGAAACTAGGAATAAGTTGAGAAAGATCTCTAAACCGTTAGCTAAAGAGATCTAGGAAAGATTCAAAAATGGTAAAATACTTGAAGCAATGGGAGTTGTAAATCTGCAGTTCTGGAATTTTTTTGGTGGAAAACCTTATACATCTATCAATACTTTATTTGTCAAAAAATGGGTGATCTTACTGATCATTTCTGTAAGATTGTAGTGATAAATGGAGTTTCTGTAGAAGGAATTTTGGAGAGAAAACTACTTAGTTCACAGTCAATGGATTTTTCTAATACAATGATATGACAAGTTCAGCTTCTACAAAACCCACAGGATTACAGTGCCATGAAAAGGATTTGGAAGGATATCTATTCTAGTAGTATTCTAAGTGAAGATTTGAGAGAGTATATTAAGTTGTATGAGCTCTGTCAAACAATGATTCTGGGTTCTATGGAAGATGAGAGGGTTTTCAGTGCACTATCCTTTTAAAAGTGAAAAGTTTGAAACAAATTGGATAGGAATCTAGAAAGTTGTCTTAGATTGTATGTATCGATTACTCAGTGGAGTCTTTTCCTTATGATAGAGCACTGACATTGTGGAATTCACTAGTATACAGAAGAGGAGTAAGTAATATTATGTCTGACCCAAGAGATCGAGACACATCCACAAATAATGTTGCAATTGATTTCCAAGACACAAATGAAAGTTTCAAATTCACATAGATTTCATTTCTTCTATACATTATTGAGACTACTTATGTACTTCATTGAGTGATTACAAATTTCAAAAAATGCAATATTTGTCATTATTTGATCCTTCATCAAATTTGCAACAATGTCATTATTTGTTTCAATTATTCCATTTGTTTTTTTTTATGTTTGGTTTTCAAATTCAGACTGAAATAAGAACACATTCATCTTTTATATCTATTAATTTATTTATTTTACATCTGCAACAGTTCAGAAACATAAAGAAACAAAATAGTGTAAATTTAAGCAACATTTGCGTAAACAATAGAAAAGTAACATTATACAATTCTAACTTCCAAAGTTCTTTTGTAATTGATTTCTCATGTGGCGGATTACTTTATGAAAAAGTACAAATTCATAAAGCATTGTCAGCCAATACAATTCAAAAAAGGGGTTGTTATAACATCTCAAAGCTTTCAGACAAGTTCTGTCATATAAGGACACATTACGAGGTCATCCTCTTTTTGTCTATGTTTTAAAATCATAGTTGTACCTACATCTACCAGACGAAATAAAAACTAAAAAAGGGTTGGCCACTATCTTTTAATTCCTACGCCAGTGTCAGAATTGTGACAACACACCTGTCACATGGTGAACTTTACTAACTTATCAAATTTTATGATGCAGGTGAAGGTTTTTATTTTTCCTGTGTAAGAGATGGAGGAATAACTCCTGATGCCTAAAGATCTCCTGCTGCAGTGTTGATATTTTCCAGTATATTCAGCTCCTCCCTCGCTACCTCTCCTGTAGACAAAAGTGTTGCATCTGCATTTGTCTTTTCCTTTAGTAAGAATTCTGGATCCATATTATGTTCCTTTATTATCCTTCTCAATGTATTCTTTTGTTTATTAATAACAATGAGTTTTTCCTTCAACTGTATAAAATAATTCAGGATTTTGTGGGCATTCTTCAAATGTGCTTCAAAAACAACTGCTTCTTTCTTTAAATTTTCATATTTTTCCTACAAAATAGAAATATTAAATTTTTAGTCTATCTGATAATATGAAAAAAAATACTGTAGTGGTTATAATATCAGATAATTTTTAGTTTTCATGTAAAAGTAAATGCCCACTAACAATAGCTTTCTCTTTTTCTGCATTTGTTATTAAAACATTAGTCTTGTCTTTAGACCATATGTTGTAGTAAGCCTATACTTCTACATTGATATTTTCAATCCTGTTTAGAATTATGTCTACAATTTCATCATTGTAATCATTACTATATGAAATTGTCTGTGATTGAGCTTTGTTTAGCAAAACATCCTGCCATGTTGGTTGGCTCTTTATAGCAGTGAACAATGAATGCCTTTGAGCATTATTATGGTATATAGTATTTATTTCTTTTATCAAAAAAAAAATTCTCTCCTCTCCCAAAACCGCACCAAATCTACATCAAACATTATAACCTCTTGAATTATTTCCCCCACGCTATCTGAAATCATAGATAAATAGGAGATGAAAATAATGCATACAACTCCATTCAAAATGTGGCCTCTTGCACAACATTTATGGCTTCAATTCTACAGAAAAAAAGGGCTCCATTCACTTTCAGATGGCCATATACATAAACATTTTGTTCATTACGTTGCAGGTTATTTCCAGGTGTTTGTCTCAGGTGTCTTTGAATAAAGGTAGCTGAATCCTTGTGTTCTCTTCTCTTTAACCCTATAAAATATCCCCTTTCGATGATTTATGAACCATGTGGACAACTCATTATTTTGTTTATGCACAAGGTTTTTGGTCAAAAGACTGTTATTTGTTATTAGTATGCACATATTTTCCCTACATTTATGTTTTTGTTATTTAATAAACTTCCATGTTGTTCTCACAAGTTTTTTCTAGATTTTGGTAGAGACACACTATAGGATAAAGTTACATATATATTTTTATTTCTATTCTCTTAAGGGACTCTTACCACCTAGCTTGTCTATACATTGATAAGAGAATAAAGAGTTTTGATTTAGAAGCCAAACAAGGCAGGACCAACTCTTTCACATTAAATAATAAATTTTACCTTTCCATATGTAAACAGTAATCTTGACTTAAGTGGATACCTTTGTCAAGATTCTAATTTTATCTTTTCCTCAAGAGGTGTACTATAAAAAAACTAATATTGATTAGTTTATTTACTTATTTATATTCTTGAGGTCCACTTTATGTTACCACATAAAAGCGAGAAACTACAACACCATTCAAAGTTTTTGGTTAAATATATCTATATGGAAACATAACCTATCACTTTGAGCATTTTATTTTAATTACAACTAATTTTTTCACCATGCAAATTGATATTGTTCTACTCCTTTCCCTTGGGTATATCATCTTCGACAATGACATGATCACTGAGTGGGGAAACAGTGGGGATTATGACTCTGTGAAGCATTCATTGGAACTCTTTACTAATTTTCTTGCATTCTTTATTTGTGTACTGATTATAATGGTGAGTTTAAGCACTGTATTAATTTTGAGCAGTTATTTGAGATTTATTTAATTTATTTATTTCTTTCACAAGTACTATTTTGTAGAATAAGGTCATTTTACATCTAAACAATCTACAAGTTTAATTGTCTATGATTTTAATATATGATGTCTGATGTGTTGTTGAAGGTAGGAGACATGGTCCTATTCCTTGAAATTGGAAACATGCCCATGTAAAAACATTTGGGAATTGAATGATTTGATGTGGATAGATTTCCTAATGAAATCATATATAAGTTTGAGCTAGAAAACTTTCACAATTATGACTATATGACAAACATTCATTGGAACTCTTTACTAATTTTAATTCAATCTTTGTTCATGTGATAATAATAATGGTGATTGTTATCATTGTATTAATTCTAATTGGTTATTTGAGTTTTATTTAGCTATTTGGTTTCTTTGGAAGTACTATTTTGTAGAATAAGGTCCCTTTACGTCTAGATAATTAATTATGTCTATGATTTTCTAATATATGATATATGAAAGGTTGTTAAAGGCAGGAGATAGGGTCCTATGCTAGGGAATTGGAAAGATACCCATGATAAAGTATTTGGGCATTGAAGGACTTGGTGTGGTTTTCAAAGAAGATGCCCAAAAAGATAGATTTCTTAATGAAATCTTATGTGATTTTGAGCTGAGTGCAGTGACATCAACATATTTCTCCTTTTCATCTCCTAAGATGGATCAATCTTCTAAGATTGGGGTCTTTTATTTTCTATATATATATATATATCATTTGATGCAATGCTATGAGTCGTAAGTAATTTCCTTGATCTCTTTTTATCTAAAAATATATGATTCCTTTGGGATTGATGTTGTTATTTCTTTAAGCTAGGTACATTAAAAACCAAATATTACTAAAATGATCTCACAAATTAGCAATGAGTTCCCCATGAATGACCAAAAAATGTTTCGATCAAAAAATTAGAGTGCCATCTACTAAAAGAATGGAAATCTTCATAGATAGAATCTGCTAAAAATATGAACAAGATATTCAGTATCTATGGCTTCTGATTGTTTTTAGTTTATATATTGTTGTTGAGTCAACTAATAGAATATTATTGAACATCTCAGTCGGTTACTAGTTTTGACAGGACAATGTGAAATCCTTTTCAACCTTTGCAACTCATGTACATTTTAAAAATTATGTATTCTACTAACAAACCATCCAAAAAACAAAGTAAATTTTTAATCAATGTTTTGTCTTCCAAAGCTGTGTGAAGAAGAAATTATTGTTGAATGGGTCTAAAATTAGGTAAAATCTCTCAACCAGTAGTTTTATTACTATTTCATAGCTTTCTCTTTTTTTTCTTAGAGGATGTTTTGATTATACTATTTTTCACAATCCTTAGGAAAAATTGTCTGTTATATGTCTAGTTTTGAAATAATTTCATTTTTTTCATTAATATTATTTTTAGTTTATGAGTTTTTAATTAAACCTTAAATTTTTGAAACAAGACTTCATATATGACCTATGAATCCAACTTTATGTGTATGTTTAAAATCTATTGAATTATATTTCATATTTAGGTTTACATTATGATTTTTTCTAAGCCTGTTTACAAAATTTGGGTGAGTGAGTATGTTATAATTTAAAGTTATATACTAGGATTTCTTGTTTTCCTTTCAAAAGGTGCAAGTGATTTTAGTTTGGATGTTTTCTCCCAGGTTGTATAAATTTTTCAATGTATGAATTTGGTTCGTATGAAGAAAGCAATTTGGGGGAAAACTATGAGTGGAAATTAGTTCTTCTTGAAGGAAAAATATTACAAAATATCATCTGGGTATTGGTGAATCAAATGGATATCCTAAGAATATAAGTTGGGTGTTGCATAACAAGTTTTATTGTTGATAAATTTCTCTACTCAATCGACCTTATTTGTGAAAAAAATAGTCCTTCAAAATTCATCTTCCAAAAGAGGAATAAATCATAGCCTAAACACTTAACCCGAAAGATTGCGACTAATTTTTTTTGTTTAAGTTAAAAAGGTTACAAGGGTGTCAACCCTTAGTGTGCATTAAATTTATTTTCACCAATATTATTTACTTTACAAGGGATGAACCAAGTCTGAGTTAAATGATTAAAAGAAAAATCTTATTTTATCTCTAAGGTCAATTTTATAACATTCAACTAGAAAGGTGTCATAATTTAATTTACTTGGTTTAATGTTTTATTCCTCCACAACTAACATTCACACCCTAATACTTTACCTTATATTTAGTTACTATAAGCTCCAATTATTTAAATAACTTAAATGCCCATTTCATTACTTTTCTAAACCATACTAGGAACTATGTTAGAGACTTTGCACACCAAGGTAATTAAATGGCCCCATTCACCCATCTACACATACCTTTATTTATTTAAAACATCTATAAAATATATTCCTACCAAACAAAAAAGATAAATTCCTCAACCCACTAGATCCTAGGGTTCCAAACTAACCCTAAAATTCCTTATGAATTCTTATTCAATCTCTTTCCTTTACCCAAGTCTCCTCATTTGGTCTATTTTCCTATTGTTTAATTTGCAGGTTGGAGAGAAGGAAGCCATGGGAGCAAGGAAGGAAGAACTATGGAGGAGTCTACAAGGAAATCAAGCTTAGATTAGTTTAGTTTGTAGATTTATCATTGTAATTTCTCCCATTCAAGGATTGAAGGGATTTCCTTTTACCAAACTGGTTTTATTTCAAAACTATTTGTATTTGGGTTCTCCATTTGGGCAAACCCTACCCCTTTTAATATAAATGAGTTTGAGTGCTTTTAATTTACCATTTGTAGATGTATTTGCTTTAAACAATGAGATTTAGCCATTATTTATTTGCTGGTAGGTTTCCTTGGGGTAAATTTACAAGCTTAAAATTTTAATTAGGCCAAGTTAAAGTTTGGACAGGCATGGATTTGAGTTTTTCTATTGTCAGTGACAGAACCACCACCTAGAGCAGGCCGGTGGTCCTGGGACTGTTGCCCTACCTAGGTGACAATTCACGAACCATCGCCTTAAAGAGCAATGGTTTCTGAGACTGCCACCTTGCCTGAGTGGTGGTTACGAGACCTACCACTCTGCACAGTGTGGCGGTCCTATTCCTTAGAAAAGAACCTAAAAATCTAAGATTTCTCAAAAAACAAAAGTTACTACAGTGTTCTAAAATTCATTCTGAGCTAAATTTTTATATGCCTAAAATTTTCAATTATAAGATTTAGCTCCATTTATCCATTTCTTAGTTAAAATTACTCATTTTAAGGCATTTCTATGTCCAATAATAGTAACAACAACTACAAGTTCATTTTCATTTTTATTCAATAAATTTTTCCTTTCAATTCCAAAAGTAAAAAGGATCTAAATACTCTAACATTGTTATTTTTCCTTACTACCAAATTGCAACATTCCAATATAACAATATACTTCAAATTTGTTGTCTCTTTCCATTTTCACTACAACTTATATATTCAAAATATCTATAACAACTTTATTTTACATTCAAGTTTTCTATGCCTACATTTTTATCATCTTATAACTTCTATATTCCTTCTTTCTCATTTGTAATAATACAACTTTACAATGCAAGTAAACTTTCATTTCTCATTTCACAATACAACTTTCAACTAAACTAAGCTTTTACACAAGATTTCCATTTTGATTATTTTCTTTCCATACTACAAATTAAAGAGAGGTAAATTTTACAACTCTTTAATGAACTTCTTCAAATAATATTACAACTTACAATACAACATTTCCTTTTAACAAAATATAATATTACAATATTCCACCTTGAGTGGGAATAACAATAAGGTTTCTCACAAGAAGGGATTTCTTAAGGACTCCAACAAAATCTCCAAGCTTCACATCACCAACAAGAGAGCTCCTTCATGATTTTCTTGATCCACAACAAAAATGGGGGGAGAGGCAACACTCTCCACCCAACCAAAATATCCAATGAGGAGGAGAAGCCATCCTCCTCATTGGCCCCCGAGCCCCAACCACATTGCAATGAAAGGTGGATCCAACACATGGAAACAAACAAGCTTCCACAACACAAAACCAAGTATTTCACAACCATTCCAAAGCACAACCAACTCAAACTACAAACACAAGAAGGAAAAATAACAAAATATACAAGGCTTCAAAATGAAAAGCCAAAGGAGCAAGAACCTATGGGGAGGTCACTTATGCCTCCCAATGGGAAATGGGTGCCCACCTTAAAACCTCCAATACATATCTCAAAACCCCTACACACTCTTATGCCTCCCTCAAGTACCTCTTATGCCTCCCACATACTCTTATGTCTCCCTCATTCTCTTATGCCTCCCTCATAAAAGAAACAAGTAAGAAATGCAAGCATTCCTTGTCCAAGGTGGGGCACCCAACCCAAACTCCCTCCAAAACATGAAATAAACTCTTATGCCTCCCTACATGAATTCTCCCCATAGTCCCCTCCTACACCACACTTAGGCAATCTACCCAAGCACCCAACAAGCATTCCAAAACACTCAAAACAAGCACATATACACAAAATAAAAGAAGAACATTAAGCAAGAGTAAAGCTCCTACCTTTCCATGGTAGAGCTTGTTCCAAGAGTCAATCTCCAAGATTCTTCAACCCAAGAAATCACCAAAAAGCTCCAACAAAGACCACAAGCACTCCAAAATCCTCTAACTCCAAAAATTCAAGAGCACAAAAGAATGAAGTAACCCCCAAACAAGCAAAAGAACTTGAATAAATAGAAAAGGGAGAGAGGAGGGTGAGGTGGCTCCATGTAGGATGCCACATCACTCATCCTCAACTCCACCTCACAAGTCAAACCTCAACCCCAATGCACCATAAATTGGTGGGTGAGAGGAATGACAAGTTACTTACACACACAATCCAAGCCCACACCCCCTAAGGACAAAACTTTAATTACAAGAAAGAAAGTGCAATAAATTTTACCTTTTCATCTTCCCAAAACACATAATGGGGTCTATTTTTGACCCCCCAACCCATAGGTAGGGTTGTATAGTAATTTAAGAGGTGTGGGACAAGTTTTAACTTGTCCCACAAGCCTCCAAAATTGGCCCTTAAGGCCAAATCCGAATTTCCATGAAGGGGTAGAGTGTACAACACTCAAGATCACAAGCACTCAACTTACAACACAAAACCCAAGAGCCATCTAGTCTAATAAATGAAAATTTTTGTCCCATCCATAATTAGTTTAGAACAAGATTAATTAACTTAAATAAGACACCTAAACTCATTAAATATAAAAGGGAATATACATCAAAATCTAAAAATTAATACAAGGAAATTACATCACTAAAAATTCACATACTAAAATTAAATAAAGGAAACTAAATAAAAGACAACACATAACCCCTTGGTCACAATTAGAGGTAATCCCCCCCATGGGAACCCCCTAACAACAATTCAAACACACATACACAAAAATACATGTTGCCATGGTGACCCTTGTTGAATTCACCTAGCATTCCAATGTGGTTGGTCTCCAATCCCCCCGTTGTTTGTTGTGAATATATTTACCTGCAAAACACATAATACCTCCTTCGGCCTCATGGCCACATCAAAACATCCAAGATAAAATATGTAATATAAATCCACAATCATCTACATATGAATCAAATCATCATCTAGGCAATTACGATATCATTTACAATTTCTAACAACATCTCTATTCTACATTTCATCCATGTCAAAATGATCACAACATTAGTTCAATTATCAAGGCCTACTCAGTGTGACGAAAATATCGCATGTCATAAATATATGTAACCATGTCAATAACACATCATCATCAATATCAAAATGTCTCTAAAAGTCCACACACATCATACTAAGAATCAAAAACCAACAATAGTCTCAGTATCTCTAACATCTACATCATGCTAAGTCAGAATAATACAAAATGTCCATAAGTAGAGTCAATAGTATCGAAATCAACATAAATAAATGTCAAAGGGAAGTAGGCACTATAGTTAATAAAAACTCCAATTTTCCATCACCCAAAATTGTTCAAGAAATTTCAACAAAAAATCCTTTGGAATATGAGATACTTAATCTTATTTTCCCTCTCCCTATCAATTTGTTACTTTTCATTCTATGCATATTCTCCTTTGAACATCAAAATACTATTACAATTCTTAGATACCATCATCATAAACTCCAAAGAAGGTGATATATTTCTACAATGCTAGGTTATGTGGCAGAGCTTACATCTATTCCTCTCTGATTATCTTTCAGGGCTTCCTGAAAATGTCAATGTGACGAGGATTAAAGACATCATTCACCTGAGAATCATACAGAGCATGACTAGATCATATAACCAAGCCTTATTTGGCTTTGTTAGTATTGATTTCACTACTACTTTATCTAGTTCCCCTATAATTTATTTGAAGGGGACTTACACATCAAATTTAACACAATGTTCTACTTATCCAAGAATTTATGCATTCTTAAATCTATTTTCTCCCACATATGATAATACCACTATATGTTTGTTTTTCATTTGTGTGAGTTTGAATCACGATAAGAAACCTATGGCTCTAGTCTATTGCATTATCACATAGAGGTTTTGTTATCTTTTCTCCTCCATACAATATGCAATATGCAACTTTGTTTTATATTGATTTTCATAATATTACTATGCTTTTTGGGGCCATTATAGGCTTTATCATACCACACACTGTAACTTTTCCTCTATTAAATTTAAAACATAACACTTCTAATATTCTTGGGTCCTTTATTCTTGGAAACAAGTGAAGCACTTGGTGGTTGGGAAGCCTATCTTCACTTCCTTTGACATTGATGCCAAGCCTACAAATCGATTTTGTCAAATCTTAAATATAATGAAAAGATCCTTGCCTTGACAAGAGGATTCTATGCCCTCCTTTGTTTTGAGAAAGGAATTAAAATATCTCATGGTTATGGTTAGCCAAATCATGTGACTGCATGCTAAATTTTCCAATAATAGATAACAAATGAAGACTGATATAGATGTAAATTTTGAATTAAATTAAGCTTTTGATCCTTCACAACACAAGATGATTTATGCAAGGCATCTTGTAAATTGGACTTCACTTTCCGTACTTCCATTTTGGATATTGTTTACTTTGGAAGGTAAAGAAGCCTTGGGATTAATTTTTTAAATGCATTACGAAAGTATCAAACCAAAGAATAAGTTCACTTCTGATAGTATTTTACTAGCATGTTACAGTTTTTCAGCTCTCGAAATGGGTGAGAAGATTTATGAAGACATAACAAAAAGTGGGTTTGTTGTTTAGATTTGTATGTTGGTAATGATTTTGTTTAAGTGTATGTTGAATGTGGGTATATAGTGTATACATGCAAAATGTATGAGAAAATTCCTAATGATAAAAAACTTCATGGAATGTAATGATTTCTCGATATGTAAATGAAGCGTTGGACCTGTTTAGAAAAATGTCTGAATAGAATGTGCTTTCATGGACTATAATGATTGCAAGATATGCTCAGAATGGTTGCAAAAGAGGTACTAAATCTATTTAAGAACATGTTAGATCATAATGATGTGTCATGGACTTGCAAATACTTGTAGGAGTGTTCTAATTCCAAGTTTACAAAACGCATCCAGAGAAATCAAGTGTGCAAAACTTGTAGCAAAGGTGAGAGGTACTTTGTGCTTTTCTTGTAAACATTTAGTTGTTTTGGTGTTTTGCATGCAGTGTTTTTCATAGTTGTGTTTCAAATGATTTGAATCAAGTATGGATATTGAGTCAAAAGTTCACATATAGTAAGCAGTTCATTCATTTAGTCTCCTTTTTAATTCACTTATTTATTTTCCAATTTAGACAATTTGTGCATGGAAATAATGGTGAGTGGGTGCATAGGCTATGATGAATGCTTCCATCAAACAAATCCCCCTTCCTAAATAGATGTAAATGCCAATCTGATTCTTTCTTTATTATGTGTTTTGTTATGGTTATGAAGGAAACTTCTAAAAATGCCTAATGCTGCAAACTTGTAATGTATTATAAAGCTTACTTTGCTGCAAATTTTGAAATTGAAAAAATAATAAACAAAAATATGACTCCTTGTACAATAGACAATGTTGGGATGCAATGAATTTTATTATATCATTGTGATGATAGCAGCAGTTCAACAACTCCAATAAAATAAGAGATGGATTTGAATTTGGTCCATCTCCATTCTCACAAAAAGAGTAAAGTCGGGAAATGGAGCATACCATGTTGAAGATGCTTGATTGTTTGATTGACATATTGGGGTGAACAAACAGTACTACTAAAGTCTAGGTGAAAGTTTCTTGTATATTTATGGTATTTTGATACGAGAGCCTGAGTCATAGGTAGACAATGGTGGAAAATATTTTCAATAAAATATTTAATGGTTAGCTATATCAAAAATCATATAAAAGAGATATTTCAGCCTGTTAATATTAGCTAATTTATAGGTATTTTGTAATTGGTTTTAGATGCCTTTAACATTGATTTCAAAGTTGTACTTGACATTTTAAGGATCTAATTGAAACTATAAGAAATGATGAATTCGTGAATGGAGAATTGCTCATAACTATAGAGCAAAGAGAAGGGACATTTGATACTTCTCAAAGTGTAAACTAAGAGGTTCAAGAGATACCAGATGAAGAAAAAAAGACCTTTGAGTGAATACAAAAGAGGATGCACCAGGGTTGGATCTTTAGGAATTAGTGCATACCATTGAGTCTTTTGGCTCATTATAACCACATTAATGAGGTATAATTTTTTGTTTTTGAAATTTTTTCTATTTTGTTATTGAATGAAGTAGTATAGAACATTATAGACAAAATTGGATGCAGGAGAAAAAAGAGGTCTGATCGTGAGATGTTGGCGTCTGTGGTAGATTGAATGCCCTCTGCATCCAATGTGGCTACATTTTCATACATAAAAATGCAACACAAGTACACACTCAAAATATGAGATCACTTTAAGAATACAATTAGGTTGTCTATTAAAATTATGATATTTAGCAGGCTTCAAAGCTTTATGTAAATGCCTTTGTTGTAGGGTTCTTAAATTAAATTCATATTCATGTATTTTTCATAGTTTGTATTACTAAGGAAGGTGAGTATGCAAATAATTCGGGGAAAAATAGTTGATAAAGATTTGAGAAAAAAAAGATTATGATAGACTATATCTTACGGAATTACCCAGGGCATTTAGGAAGTGGTAACTACAAAAATTCATTTGCAATTTTTTGTTGGATTGAAGAGGCATAACATATTAGGTAATCTGATATCTGCTTATTGTTAAAAAATTTTAGTATAGATTTTCATTTCTTTTAATTTATGGAAGGTATTAACTAGAGTATTAAGTAGGGTGTTTTATCCTGATTTCCCCCAGGTGAAATTGGTCAAATGTGACCTTGCACAAGAAAAATGGAAGGGTCATCCCAATCATGTGGACTCACATTTAACCCCAAAACCGAGTCCGAGAGCAAGCAAAAAATAGGAACCACAAAAGGGATCCATGTGCCTCAATGATGCATCTCCAAGGGTGGAGTCCGAAACATGGTCCCTAATGAGCACCAGATCGCCACATGGCCAGGAATCAAAATGGGGGCAGAGACGGCCGTTGAATCAACAAAATAGAGCAGGGCCTGTAGAATCCTCAACATTTCCAATCAACGCTCCTTAAAAGGATAAATTTGGGGGCAAGTCTCAAACATGCACCAACCCACCACGTGGTCGAAGTCAGAAAATGGTCTCATCAGTCGTTGAAAGGCCCAAGGCCGGCGAGAGGAGCCACACGTCTCAATGGTGCGAATTCAAAGGTGCAACCTAAAGGAGAGGTATTAAACATGCGTGAGCCCCCCATGTGTCCCACCGTCACAATTTATGGAGCTAGCTACAAATGTCCCCACCCACAAAGGGTTTTTTGGAATTATATATGGTGGGCCCCCTTTAACTCACCAAAGGAATGAGGCGGGTAGTATTCATTTGAGACCTGAATCAGCTGAGTATAAGGTGAGGCTATGGTTGAGGCCACGTGTCTCTTTGATGCTCTTTCAACAAGTGAATCCAAAAGCTATCCCCAAATGAGTGCCAACTCGCCACGTGGTCAGAGTCAGAAGGGGATAGAGTCAGCCATTAAAAATTCCAAGACCGAGGAGCAGAGCCACGTGTCTCTTCGGCACTCTTTCAAGAGGCATGTCCAAAAATGGTCCCCAAACATACGCCATCTCTCCATGTGTCTCGGGTTAGGTGTATTGTCTCTGCCAATAGGGGGCTTAGGAAAAGAAAAAAGAAATAGAGCAGGCCTGCAGATGATGCTATGTGTTGGTTCGACGCAACTTCAAGAGTTTGGTGGAGGGGCGAAACCTTAATTCATGTGGGGCTGCCACGTGGATATGCACAAATAGACTCTAGACCCTAAGTACCTTCAGGCGGCCATATATTTCGATCAGAATCTCATAATCAAGTAGGATGGGACGTTTTAGAGATCTCTCAGCACTTGCTACCCACCTGCCATTTTTTAGGCCGTCAAGTCTCCCACCCACCACCATGATGAAGAATGGACCTATTTTCTTGCCCAGTAAGGAATAATGATGGGGGCATGGGTGTTGCAGCGAGACTCCTCATTGCGGCAGGGGAATTCAATGCTCCTTCAAGGGTGGTTGAAACAGGGTTCATATTTTCCATTCTTTTTCTCTCTCATTTTTCCTATATATTGTACAGGAGGGGAAATTTCTAAGGTTGGATATCCTTGTTTTGCGCCCTCCCTTCTTCTCTACTCTACAGGTGAATTCGTGGAGTTTCAAATCCCCCATTCAAATTGTAATGCAATATTTCCTCTTTGCTAATGTAATGGACAATATCAAACTCTTAGAGAAATAGAATAATTTTTTCGATGATTTCGACCCTCTCTTATGTTTATTTTCTTCTTCCTAATCCCTCATTGCAATCTCGGTCATTTGTGCATGGATATTGTGTCACATTTTAATGGTTTGTGTTTAAGGGCAATGTAAATGTTCAGTATTCCTTTGGTGCATCACCTCTGTTAGATTAGGTTTTATTTCTTGTATCTCCTCAACCATGTCCCCTTGGCAAATTAGAGTAGGATTTAGAATAGACCCTCTGCAATCTGAACGTGTGTACCTGAATAGAAGAATAGGATTTGGCCTTCATCCGGAGAGCTTCCCTAATTCATAAAGTCCCACACTTTGGGAGAAGCTCCATGTTATGTAATCACAGTGAGAGTCTCAACCCATCCAGTTGTAGACATTCAGGGGTGTTATGATTCTGCACTAATAGGGTGCTCATAACCCTTATTCCAACTCTGATTTTTGTAAATTGTATATTTTCAGTATTGTTTGAATTGTTAAACAAATGACACAATATTGCAGAGATAACAATTCCACATTAATAGCGGTGCTAAATGCAACTGGGATTGTTCAATGGATGGGCCTCTATTTTTTATAGTGGATGCAATTATAGAGAGATTTGACATTATTAAGGAAAATAAGGAGTTGTTAAAGCTTATTAGTTCTATGAAAAATTTAGCTAAAGTGATCCAAAGATTTAATAAATTTCCCCACTCAAAGGTTATGATGCAGATTGTAATTATAATGTCGAAGGTGTTCCCCCTATGGAAAAGACCCTTCAGGGCATTTCTACGACTGTGTTAAATTTGATGGCCTCCTAGACATTTTTCCAAGGTGATTAATGTTGACAGGTTTAATGACAGTTAATATGACCTTCTTGATAGTTTAATAGATTTGATGTTTTTATCTTTTCCCTCTTTCGCGGGTTGCACTTCCCCTCTCTTCTCAAAGTGATCCCGATCATATCACGACCAAAAAGTATCACTGGAACTCCCTGAACCTGTATAAGCATTGGCTTCATAATCCCTTTCACCTTAAGCTTCTTCAGTATAGACTCGACAAACCTTATGTCCTTGAAATTCTTAATCAGAGGAGGAATCTCCTTGCCTTCAACCAGAATATGCCATTGTTTTCTGACGGCATCGCATTCTGTCTCTGTCATGCGACAGCTTGTTGTAGGAGGTTTCCATCTTGTCTGTAATATTTTTTGAGCTTCCATTAACTTGCGCTTCTTGACAGGGATGTACATTGCGTAATCTTTGTCTTCTTTGCCGTTATCCAGAGGTTTTTTACGGGTTTCAATGTTATTTGGTTCTGAAGGGTTGAATTCGAGTGGATTTAGAGCAGAATCGTTATGTGCTTCCATTTTGATAGTAGACGAGGTTTCCGATTGTTACTCTTGTTTTATTTTCTCAGTGGATTTGAGATTTTGAAAGACTTTCTTGTTTTTGGACAGGGTGGACATATTGGCAGAGGCATTGCCCTTCATTTAGAAATTCCAAGGTAAGACTGTTGTAATCAAGTATGGAGGAGCACAACCATGAAAAGTGAGGTTTTAAATAATGGGGTTATTAAGGACTTGGTTTTGCTTTCTTGTGTGGGATTGAGGTCTGATTTTGTGCATGGTGGTGGTCCTGAAATCAATGGATGGTTTTCCAGAGTAGGGATCTGCCCTCGGTTCAAGAATGGCCTGAGAGTCATAGATACACCCACAATGGGGGTTGTTGAGATGGTGTTGGTTGGAAAGGTTAATAAGTCACCAATTTCTTTGATCAATAGGGCTGGGGGCAATGCAGTGGGGTTGTGTGGGAAGGATGGGAAACTTATTACTGCAAGGCCAACAGGAGGGGATTTGGGTTTTGCGGGAGAAGTTGCTCACATAAATACTAGTGTATTGAAGGCCATTGTTGACAATGGAAGTATCCCCGTGATTGCCTCTGTTGCAACAGATGACAGTGGGAAGGCGTACAATATCAATGTTGATATTGTGACAGGGGAAATTACAGCTTCTCTAGGTGCAGAGAAGCTCATATTGTTGACTGACTTAGTTGGATATATAATTGTGTTGCCTGACATGCTTTAAAGGATAAATTGTTGATGAACATTGATATCTTTCACTTCATGGATGCATAAATTTGCAATATTTTAAATTAAAATTACCTCTATAACCCAAGGTAATATGAAAAGGCATCCAAATGCATTTTGTATTGTATAAATGAATATATCCCATATATAGCAGAAAGCAATGTTTCACTTAAAACAGGGTAGCGACATCAATTGCTAATTCAATTTTACTGGTAACAAGATATTTTATTATGTTTTGTGTTTTTTATTCTATATTTTTTAGTTTATTGTTTCTCTTTATGATATCAGGTACCTCATTTATTGTTGTGTCGTCCAAGATTATGGGGGTCTAAGATCTGACTGCATGCATATACTCTCAGGGCATTCAGCCTGATGGGACTCAAACCAAGGTCTTTTGGCTTGTAACACCCCTTCCGATTTGGAAACCTATCCCAATGGACCCCTTCAAAGCTATCATTATTTGTTCTTAACCTACTGCAATATTATAGGGGAGCAATGCTCACCTGAACTCATGCTAGGACCCCTAAATGGGAGTCTCCAATTTAGTTAATCCAGTGCCTCATCTTCTGTAATCCTTCACATCACCATTCATGTCTATCTTCCTTTCCACATGGAAACCTGTTGTTTTATAATTACATGGTAAACGAAAGTCTGTGGGACATCCTACACGGTGAGTAAAATGATTATGTAATGAAGAAAAATGGATCTATACATTACATATTCATATTTTAAAATAGAAGAACCCATTCAATATCTAACCTTCTATTTAAAATGAATTGTTTGCCAATCTAACAAGTGTGTTTTTAATTTTTATTCTCATGTACGATCATCAAAGAAGATTAAGCTAGACTGGGACACTCGGCTAAATATTTCTCATGGTGTCGCAGAAGGATTACCATATGTTCATCATGTTGTAACCCATTGTTGACATTGATCAGGATGTGAAGAACTTTTGTCTTTTACTTCTTTTGGATGATAATTTTGAAGCACATTAAGTCAAACTTTGGCATTGCCAAGTGCATCTCGGCCAAAACCACACCTCTACCTATGTTATTACCATAGCTCCATTGGAATATAAGAACATCAAGCTTGAATGAGAAATCTGATGTATACAGATCTAGATTTCATTGACCTTCATAATTATTAATTTATATAACCCATGGTTTTCTTCCCAAACATTTCCTTTATAAAACATAATGTTATTTTTTGGAAAATTTTCTATAATCACGTCAACATTTGTTATTTGAAAGTCATAGACAATATATAGAGATAATTACATTTTAACAAGCGCATTCAAATGGTTGAGCCTTAGGGAATGAAAACTTTAAACAAATTCATTTATGTCAAATGACTTAATACATGGCAAGTATATCATCATTGATATGCTTTTTGTTAATGTGGTTCTGTAATGGCTTCATTTAAATTATGAGATACAATTTATGGTTGGAGTGAAATTGTATATTTGATTGTTTTTGTGGTTGCAATGTTCTTTTAACGAATGATATGGTGTTATATAAAAAATTAACAATTGTAAAAAAAGAGCCAATTTCTATGTAAGAAATGAATTAGGTTAGTATAATTCAATATAAACTCATTATCCAAATCTACATCCCAGGTCAATTTGAGTTTTTTGTTTCAACAGGTCAACCCTTTAAAAATGAGTTCCCATGGGGGCCTTGGAATATGTTGTAGTTCTTCTCCAATTGAACTGATCATTACATATTAAAAATGGAATCTGCAGGATTCATTTTGGGATGATAATATTAGCCATCCCAATAGCAAGGAACTAATTTATTTTCTTTTTCATCATTCTCATTTGAGTAGCTAATTTGGACAAGGTCTGTGTAGATATTGGCTGATGTAGTTTCTTCTTTTCACACAATTAGATATTAGAGTACTCTAACACATTTTTTGGGTATAGCAATGATATGTCATGAGCTATTTTGGACCCTTAAATGGAGCTCAAGAGAAATTTAGTTAATCATTATGCCTAATTTTGAACAATAATCTTTTGTCACATAAGTTTTGTTCATAAGCAATCTGTTAATACACATGGTCACATTGGAAACTAGCTTTAGGCCTCCTTTTATAATTACTCAAATGGTAAACAAGAAGTCATTGGGACACCTACAGTTTGATTTGTTGCCCTTGTTAAGAAAACAAACATGTGCATGAGAAGATATTTTAAATAGTTGACTCATTTCCTCCTAAATGATTTAAAATGAATTTTGGACAAGCATACAAGTGATGATCTCTCCATTCATCTCTTCGTGTAGGATCTTTTGACTAACATTTAACTAAGATACATTTTATATATTCATTATAAATATTTTTGTTGTGAAGGAACTTAACATTATGTAAATATGCTGTAGACCCAAGGATTTGAAACCAGGCATACCTTATGCTGAAACTTCATATATTCCTATCTTTTGGAATTCTATAATTTATCCATTTTTTGTAATTACCATAATTTTAAGGATTGTTATTTTTTCATCTCATAGGAAGAATGGTATTTGAAAACATTTTATGATCTACCTATTTTGTCTTCTCATCGAGGTTACTTATTAATCTGAATTTGCAAGATTTATCAATTCAATAGAGTAAAAGGGGAGTTATAGTAATTGGTAAAATAGATAAGCAACTTCATAATTTTACAAGATATTTTTAGGAGCCCCAATTCTCAAAAGATCTCAATAATTTAACACATTCTCACCTACTCATGTTACTTTCAAACTTGGAAATTTACTGTGTCTTCATCTTTTCAATCTTTCGACAAAATTATCATTTTCCACATGGAAACAATGTTGTTTTATTTCATGGTAAACAAAAGTCTATGGGACATCCTACACGATGTAAAATGATTATGTTATGAAGAAAAATGGATCTGTATATTGTAGATTTATATTTTGAAATACAAGAATCCAAACCATCTTTAACCTTTGATTAAACATAATTGTTGGAGAATCTCAAGTGTTTTTTAATTTTTATTTTTGTGGTAGGATCATCAAAGAAGATTAAGCTTTGGTCCACCTAGCACAACATTCTCGCCATCTATTGTTTCATGATTTTTAGGGGGATTCACAGGGATGTGAAGACTTCTAATATTCTTTTGGATGATAATTTTGAAGCACATTTGTCAGACTTTGGCATTGCCAAGTGCATTTCCTCGGCCAAAACCCACACCTCTACCTATGTTATGGGTACCATTGGTTACATTGACCCTGAATATGCAAGAACATCAAGGCTTAATGAGAAATTTGATGTATATAGTTACGAAAATTGTTCTTCTAGAGTTATTTTCCACAACTTCCTTCTCGTCAACAACTCAAATTTGCTTGAGTTGGTAAGATTTATGTTTGTTAATTTTCTTTCAGAGCTTACACTGTACACTATTTAAGTATTTTTAAGGTTTTTTGTTTGAAGCATGGAGCAATCAAATGTAGATGGAGTTGTCTTTGACATTGGCAGGTGAACACAGATTCAATCAAAAGAAGACAACAACATAGTCATGGAAACTGTTGATACAGAAGTTGCAGCAACCTGCAGGGATCTTGGGAATCTCAAAATGTTGTAGTTATACCATTAAACTGTCTTAAACCTTGATCACCCTCTAAAAATAATCTCCAAATGTTTCTATTACACCATTAAATGCTATGATTTTACTTTCATCTTATGGTTTGATACTATTCTAATTAAATGCAGAGCAATATGAGACAACCATGAGAGGAACCAGAGTGAAACCAGTTGCAAGACCTCTTATAGAATGGGTGTACCATATACTGCGACACTACCTTACTAGCAAGGGAAATGAAAAGGGAATGCACACTCATTTGGTATACAAGCTGGAGCTCCCTCGCCCCAAAGTAAAACATGAGCCTCAGGAGTCCTTGAATGTAGAACCAAAAGGTTCCTTCATCATACAAATAAAGAACCCTGAGCAGGCTACACCTCTAAATGCAGGCCTTCAGAGAGAACGAAAGGCAACCTTTCCTAGTGCTCACAAGGCCAGATTGGGTCTTACCATTTTGTGAAAATGTTGAATCCTCCTGTGTCGTGATATAACTATTTGCAATTGTATATGTATGAATTTGTGACAAATTTAAATGTACACACATAACAAATGCAATGTTCTCTTCCATGATTTGTTTATAGCTCTTATGGTGTGGTATCCATCATGATAGTATGTTAAATTATGTTTGTGAATCATTAGTGTTATGTATGACCCTAGTAGGGTGTTGTGATAGCAGTTCATACTGGGAACACATAAGAATGAATAAACTAAAACTCTACAACAATGAAATTTCAAGGGACTTGAATTAGGAATAATGTAAATGGAAAGAGACTAATTAAATAACGAATAAGAGGGAACTGTCAATCTTCACATAAATTTAAAATTTAAACATTATGCAAAAATGTTTCTAAGGCTACCCCGTGGTCGTGATTTAAGGACTGAAATTATAACCATAGGCTATACTTTCATATTTATTTGTTCTTTAATTCTTACTACCTTTCCTTCCTTCAGTGTTATGTCACATCGAGGATGATGCTTTCTTAAGGGGAGAAGAATGTAATTCCCCTTTCGTCATTTACTCTAGTTCTTGCTTCGTGTGCTCTCATTGATCATTAGTTACTTCAACCTTGTTGCAGAAAAAAATTAGCATCCTTCCTCTCCGTCTTGCCTTCTCATGTCATGGTCGATGCTTCTAGTTGTGGGCCTCCGTAGTGTCCTTTACGATTATCCTATTAAAGGAAAATCATATTCTCGAATCCAAAGAGGTGGCTTGAATGACGTTTTGGTGTTGTAGCTCTTATAGAATATCCATTTTTTTGTTAGGATGTTAGGGTGTGTCCTTTTAAAAGAAATATCTATATAATAATTATTATTATGAATTGTTGATCATTGATTATTATTATTATTTGTCGAGATTGACTGTCGATCATTACTAATATGGTTAATAATTATTAATTTTTAGCTGTAATAATAATAATAATAATAATATTTTAATTATCGATCGACGATTATTTTTATTATTATTTTATTGTCGATTGTTATCAATATTATTATTAATTATCTTTAAGCTATTTTATTGTATTCTTGATCGCTCCCATAGACCGAGCCTCGATTCACGCAAAAGAAGAGGATACCCTGTTGTGGTGCCATGTGGTTGGTCGTTATCCAGTGTTTGCTTTCGAAACTTCAACCACCAGTTTTCCCCCCTTGGCGACCAGGCCTGCATACATGCTTGAATTTAATGGCAATTTAAGGGTAAATGTGGAGATATCCACCCACCAATTGTCCATTCCTTGTGTTTGGCATGGGGGAGAAGCTAGGCTGAAGGGATAAAATTTTATTGCTTGATTCTTTTGGCGGGTGGAGTGGTTGAGCTCCTAGAGTGTTTTTAATGCATTTATTGGATCCTCCCATATACCTTCCCATGTCCCTTATTTATTGTTTCACCTTTTTGCTCTTGACTTCTTATGGTAGATCTGCAAATGATAGCTTAGACCATGGCCGCTTGTTGTGTATTACTTGTTTTTGAGGGGAAGATTTCTTGAAACTCTCCTTTTTTCTGCATTTTACATTACATTCCTCCCAGGGCACTTCCTGCAACTGAAATTGGAAAAATATTTTCTCCTTGTATGCTCGGGTGGATGTCCATTCCTGTTTCAAAGCTCCTATTTTCATTGGCTGCGTACATACTGGCAATGGAAAACTGAGAAGACTGGACACCTATTGGTTTCTTAGGGTGAAGAAGGATTGATTTAGAAGATCCCTTTTTGTGCATATCCTGCAATCACGGAAATCTCTTGAGACCCCATCTCTTTGAGGTATTTTGTCAACAGTTTTCATGCCTCGGGTATCCTCCACATTTTGCATACATGGCCCCTGAGGCACCTTCGACTACATATGATAAAGGTATGAGTTTCATTGTGCTTCGATGGATATCTTGTCCTTATCTGGCATCCCATTCTGACGCAGGCTGGGAGGATGTTTACAAGGTTGTGGAGTATGGATTTCCTCCTGTCTTCACGTATGTTGAAGTTTCCTGGGATTTTTCATTAAACCCATTTGGTGTATATACTACAATCATTACAGTCCATAAGACCATAATCCTTTCAGGAAGATGCAACTCATGGTTTTGGAGCTCCCTTCCTGTGCCAAATGTGGTGTGAGTAGAGATTTAGCGCCAACATGTATGTGGACAAATATTCAACCTAGAGGAGTTTTGTTGCAGGTCTATGAGGTGTTTGTGTATCTTGTTCAAGCTGGAAACCAGGAAAGATAAACCTACCCTTTTGCTATAATTTCTAAGATCTAATAATATTATGAAATAGAACCTTCTCTTTCCTGAAATTGGTTTGTCTTTGGTGTTTCTTTTTGTGGGTTTGGATGCCTTGCTGGGAAATCTCTCCTTTTCCCTTGAAATCTTCTTGTTATAGCTATAATAGTTTCCAGTGTTAATATTGTACAACATAGATTTATCCCTCTTACTCTGGCTGTTGCATTTTCATACTTGAGTGAACGACCTTCTACCATTATTATCTACATTTCTTTGATTGAGTAACAAGGTTATCAAGTTGTTTATAGCTAGTAAATTTTGTGGTGAAAGCAAGCCTGGTGTAACTATAAACCTCTTGCTTTTCATACGATCTTATTATTTTAGATTTGATTCTCTTCCTGGGTAAGCAAGTTCTTCCTATTTCTATGACTTCTAGATCTAGTTACTCTAGTAGTTACTTTATCAGAAAATGCCTCTTTTGGGTATGCAAGTTGTTTTAATCATCAAAGGTTTACAACCCCCCCTTCTCAGTTATTCCTTAATAAACTGGTTTAGTTGGAATCAAGGCCAAGTGTGGTTTTACTTTTCGTTTATGGGTATGTATATTAAAGTTGTCTTTTATTAAACAGGTTTAGGGAGGATAGACAATTACGTCTATTTTTTTACTTCAAATGACTCACACTCAAACCCCTTTTATAAAATTTTCTCCCCAGGAAAGAAGGGTTGTAGGCTTGAAGTGATTCATACTTGGGCTAAGCCGGGTTGGAGTTTTGGTATAAAAAATTTTAGAATGTAGAAGTTTGAGTGCAACGTATTCAGATCTTGCTTGTTTAAAATTCCCGTTGATCATCAGAATTATTCCTAGACTTTTAAAGCCTTCCTTATGAGGTACCTTGACCATCCTTATCAAGCTTGAACCGTAACTAGTTTTGGATCACCAAAGTTTGAAGATACAATTGTGCAATTCTTGTACCCAGTTATTACTAGAACTACTTTGGTTTAGTTCCCTTTCGGGAAGACTTTTGGTGGCATATTATATTTTCTATCTCATTGTTTTCTCTTTTATAATGTTAATGTTGTTATTTAAAATTGGTCAGATTCTATACATATAAATACCTTGATGGTTTATGATGGAAATTGATATGAAAGTTAATGACATTTGGGGAAATTAAATATGTATCGATACCTTGTTGATTTATGATAGAAAGTGTTGTTATGATAACGAAATTTGGTAATATATGTTAATGCCTATGTAAGAACGGTTTTGATTATGTTATCGAGGGTTACTTTAAAAGATCTTGTGTTGAGAAAGTGATAATTCCATTTAATTAAACCGAAACTATAGACTTATTAAGGAGGTTTGCAAATCCTTAGTGTTATAAAACTTGGATGGATGTTTAGAATGATAACTTGTTTAACAAAACTCTCTTTTACACTCGATTGTTGTTACTAGCCTATAAGGGCAATGGCCTCTTCCTGAATGATTGTGGAATTTCTTGGAGTCAATGGATGAAACTAGTATTTTTTTTCCTCCCCTTTGAAAATAATGTTGAGTGGTGGTTGTGTATTAGATTTCAATCATATAATCCATATGATTACATGATTGAAATTTTAATACACTCAACTTTTCATGTTTAACCTTTGAATCTCGTGGTTCCTCGTAGATTGACTTTCTAGCTTTTGTCATTATAGAAATATAGTATCGTAGCATGTGCTTTTGGTGTCTCTTGATAATTTTGGATTGTTAGTGGTGTATTAGACTTCAACCATATAATACGCATGATTACATGGTTGATATTTCAATACTCTCATCCTTTTGTTCTAACTCCTAAGGCTATGTTTCCTCCTTGGTTGGGAGTAAAACATTTTTTGCTTTCGGGACATTGCTGCTATCGGCAGCTTATGACTTCCTACTAAGACAATATGGTGAAGATGTTATTTTTGTTCTTAAATGTTAAGTAAGAATAATTTCAATCATATAATCCACATGATTTGAAAACCCCATACACTCGACATGTTATTGCTAACTCTTAAAGTCTTTGACCTTCTTGATCAGTTGTTACACTTTTGTTAAATAGAGACACTAGTCTTATTTGAAACATATGGCTTCCTTCTTAGATTGCATGGTACAAACTTTATTGTTTTTTGTTTTAAGAATGTTGATTAGTGGTTAGAGCCCCATATCCTTTTCTTGAAATAGAATGTTTCCTTTCATGATATTGTTAGATAGTAGCTTATTGTTGCTATGTGTAGTCTTATCTTTCTCAGTTCTCGCGAACTGACTTAGGTTAATAATTTGTTGCAGATGGATTTTGCGAGTAGATGAGGGAAAGACTTGTAGAAAATTGCATCAGTATTGGTTATGAAGTTATTTTGTACGAATGCTTTTTATGTTGTACAACTATGGAATGGGTTCCGTGGAAATTTTAGAAGAGGATCAATGCATTAGTATTATGTTTTGTGGAGTAATGTTGTCATAACTACTGAAACCTTGACTTGTTTTTACTATCGTGGAAAATATAAAATTGATCACCGTATTGTTATGAGTGGTTTTAATGTATTATAGGAATTTTAAGAATAGTATAGCATTTCTTGATAAATCTTGTTACCTTCTTGCCCCCTAGTCATAATTCCATAGAATTGTTTTGTCCCTTTGGTTTGTGCGTCGTGTTGGAAAGAATTGATGTAACCCTGTGTAGTTTTCACAAAAGAAGTAATGGTAAACTTTGCTCTTGAGATAAAATTTTGTCTTGAAAACCCTTCTAGGACATAATAACAATACAATTCTAAGCATAATAAAATGGATGGGTAATCCTTTATAAAATTTGTATATATATATATATATATGTGTGTATGTGTAATATATTAATGTAGATTAATGATGTGATCTACTTGATAACATTTGAGTCCTTAAGTGATCAAAGAGGAAACTATATTTTGTAAATATATATATACCTTGCTACCCCCAAGCTAAACTAATAAACTTTATCCTTATTGTGGTGAGTCCTTAAACGATCTTAAGGTGAAATCAATGATTAGATTTTGGAAGATAATAAGGTTATAATAAGTAGGAGGAAATTGATTAAGAAACCATTCAACCTATCTCAACCGTTTGAAACGTAAATTGTATACTTTTGTCAAACTCGTCAAGTGAAGCCTAAGTAAAATTTTAACCATTCTAGATAAATTCTTAAGCCTCAATAAAATCCCAGTTAATAACTAATGAGATCTTAAAGATGAATTCAATTTGACCTTCTTCCTATAACATTTACCAAGGTGCTTGTAATCTTCTCTTAAGTGTGTTAAACGTGAATCCTTGTGCAAGAGGGTTGTAGTTCCGAACCTTAAAAATTTTACACCGTGGGTGTCCCAAATCCGCAAGTATGTTCTGTGGTTGGACCATGATGTTGTATCTTGTTCGTGAAGGGTGTCATATGTTCCCTCGTGCCTAGGTAGTCAATGTTTTTCTCAGCATATCATGAGTAGTTGTGGCCCATTGTGATTTCTTATGGTGTCGTTTAATCTGAAATGCAAACCTCCATGTTTCGGCATTGCTGGCCACGAAGGTGAAATACATTCACTCAACTAATAATTAGTTATTTGCTTTGTTATTTTCTCACATTTCATTTGTTTTAATATTTGGCAGTTGGCATACATCAGCAAATTGACGATGTCGTCGAACTACTTAGATTGGAGGAGGAGAAACGTACTACAGGAGCAGTGGTTTTGCATGGAATTGGTGGATCCGGCAAAACCACGTTGGCAGATGCGGTTTGCAGGTCTTTGGAAAACAAATTCCAAGACCAAGGTTGGAAATCATTCCAAAGTCACTCTTCTACCAAAACCTGGAAGAGTATCCCAACATAGAAAATCTGCAGTCCCTGTATTTTGGGGCATTTGACAGGTCTTAAAGAAGGTGTTCCTGACTTCTACAGACTGGACAGCAGATGTTGAAAGATATTATGGAAAAGAAATCCGTATTTTTATATATTGACAATGTCTTGCACACGGAGCCTCTCAGGAAGCTTCTACCGAGGGAAATAACAAATCCGAAGAAACTTAGGTTGCTTTTAACATATAGGAAAAAAGATGTCTCAGAAATAATGAAAGATTGCAAAATTAAATAATGTGAAATTTACCATGTCGTGCCACTTTCTCTTGAATCATCCATTCAAGTGCTATGCAGAAAAATATACAGTGAAAGTGATGTAAACTCCATATTAGAAAAAATATCTCAGATCAAGCAAATAGTAGACTGTTGCAGTTGTTGTCCTCTGTTTGAGGAATTCGTTGGAGGATATCTCCGTAGACACGAGAAAATAAAGTTGAAGCTTATGAAAAAGTATTTCATTGGCTTAAGCAGTGTGGAGATCAGCCTTTCAGCAGTGACAAGGAGTATAGGTTTGATTGGGAGAGGAATATGTTTGCATATCAGCATCTCGAACAAAGATCTTAAGAGGCATTCCTGGACATATCCGTATTCTTCTCCGATTGGGAGTGGAAGGATGTTTCCGATATTGTGAGACAGGAAGAGATGAAATTCCTCAAAAAGTGTTCTCTAATAAAAAGAAAATCAGGCTATGGAGACTCGGAAAAGGAAAAAGCAAGCAAGGTAAGTATTCATGATCTTCTACAAGTGGGGCGTAACATGTCAAAAGGCATCCGTTTTATAACTATAGATGAACTATCAAAGGCCTTGCAAAACGGGGAGGTATGAGAAATAAAATATTGAGCTTTTGTTAGTTTCACTAGCCATCTTATAATATTTCTTTAACATGTCTTTATAACTTTCAACAGGCTCTTTCTCAAACAAAAGGAATCTGGTTGCAATCATGGAATGAGACGCCATTTCGTATTTCTACAAATGAACTAGACAAAATGAGTGGGTCTCTAAGAGTATTTTCTATGGGAAATAAGAAAATTGTGGAAGGAAACTGCAGTAAACACTTAGATAATCTTGAGTTTCTTCAAACAAGAGATCAGGTGCCTAATCTGCCAATGGATGTATCAAAGCGCACTGGTTTAAGTTTTATAGACTATGTTGTAAGGGATAATAAGGTTTTGAGTTAGTTCAAGGCAAGCAATCCTCATACAGATACTTTTTAATACTTCGCTATCTATGTGTTTTTATCTCTTAGCAACGACATTACTACTTTTCCCATTCAATGCAAAGCTTTTTGCTTGCATTTAGTAGTAGTTTGTTTTTGGTTCTTTGCGGTCCTTCACAATAAATTAACATATTCTCATTGTACTTGCAGAATCTGTCAAGGTTGAAAGCGGTCAAATTCTCAAAAAGCATTGGCAGGTGCGATACGATTCGTATCCCAGAATTTGAGAATCCTAATAAACTCAGACAGTTGGTTTTAAATAGTCTAAATGTTACAGAGATCTCATGTTTGGTTAGATTTCTTAATCTACAGAACTTGGAACTGTATCACAGTTGTGAGTTGGAGGAGTTACCCCAACGGATTAGTAAGCTCTCATCTTTACGGGAGTTGAATTTACGTGGTTGTAATAAGCTCAAGAAGTTACCATCAGGATTTTGGCAATTAATTGCTCTTACTTCTCTTAATTTGAGGGACTGCGATAGCTTGGGAGAGCTTCCTAATCATTTTGATAAACTTTCTTCCTTACAATGTCTAAATTTGGGGTTTTTCTCCGGGCTTCTTCGGATTCCTGGGGAAGGGCTGAGCTTCCTGAAAGGAAATTTACCATCCTTAACTTATATAGAGTTAAATGGATGCAAGAGTATAACAAGTTTTCCACATAGCCTTGGAGGGTTGACGTCTCTTCTGAACTCTGATATGTTACTCAGTGGTTGTTCAAGTTTGAGGGAACTACCAGAACAAATTTCTTGGCTAGAAAACTTGAAAAGTATTGAATTTAGATAGATGTTCAGGTTTACAGATGATTCCCAACCAGTTGGGTAAGCTCAATTCTCTAGAAATATTAAACTTAAGTGGATGTATAAGTTTAAAAGAAATGTGTAATGATTTTCAGTGTCGTTGAGAAGGTTGGACATGACAGGGTGTATGAGTTTGTTAAGATTACCTAAAGTTTCTGGTGAACTTAAGAGGATTGGAAATGTTGCTTTTATCAGGGTGTCATAAGCTGCAGGAGTTGTGTAGTGACTTCAATTGCCTTAGAAGGATTAAAAAGTTTTAATTTGTCTAGTTGCTACAATTTTTCCTTACTTCCTGATTGTTTTGGTTGGCTTGGTTGCCTCGAATGAAGGATGCATGATCAGTGCAAACTCTGCAGTCATCTGCAGTCATTTTCAGTTCCACCGCAAGTTTTTTCCATTAATTTGTTTATTCTTTCAGTTAATAAACTGCAGCATCTTTCAGTCTTAGCATGATCGATGCCTGATTCTTAGGATCTAGTTTGAGTTCATCTTTTGTTATCTACTTTTGCTTTGCCAAATAAACTATAGCTGATTGTTTTAAATGCAATTCTGGTTCTCCTTCAGAATTGAATGTACAATAGCAAGAGAGAATAAAGACAGTTTTCAATAAAACAAAAAAATTATTCTCTCTCTTATCCTTGTTGTTCGCTCAGCTTTGTGAGAAAAGTGTATGGTATTTTTTTTTATTCTTGCAGATTTATTATTTAGGTATGCAAAGTATTGTGTAAGTGCTAAGTTTTATAATCTTCAATTGGTATCAGAGCTATGGTTGCAACGATTGTTCTTTTTTGCAAAAGTTACAAGTTAATGGTTCTCTCCAAGAATTATCAGAATGTCAAATCATGGCAATTTTTCATTCCAGCTTCCATGCTGTTTACCGAAGATAACTATGATTACTAGCGTATAAAGATGAAGACCCCTACTATTATCCCAAGATATCTGGGATTTAGTAGGAGGAGTATACACGGAACCTTGCCAGATCATAATTCTTTAAAAGCTTTAACAGAAAATCAACAGAACTCAATTGAAATAAGACAAAAAGAAGGACAATCGAGCTCTTTTCGCTATCCAATCTGCATTGGATATATCAATTTTTCCCCGTATAGCTGGTATGACAAAGTCAAAGGACGCCTGGGAAGCCCTACAAACTGCATACCAAGGATCTGACAAAATAAGGTTGGTAAGACTTCAAACCCTTCGAAGAGATTTTGAAAGTTGAAGTATGAAGGAAGCTGAGTCTATTCAAGAGTTTATTACTAGGGCTCAAAGTATTGTGAACCATCTTAAAACTCAAGGGGAAAGTGTCATAGAGCAAAAAATTGTAGAAAAGATTTTGAGATCTCTTCCTCCAAATTTCGATCCAATGGTCATAGCCATTGAAGAAAGTAAAGATATAACCACATTCAAAGTTGCAGAGTTGATAGGTTCTTTGCAATCTCATGAGGAGCGTATGCAACGTTCTATAGTGAACCTAGTTCAAGCCTTCCAGTCTCCTGTAAGAATTGTAGAAAAATCTACAACTCCTTCTCAATCAAGCAAATCTGAAGGGGAGTCTTCTACATCTAGAGGACGCGGTAGAGGAAGAGGAAGAGGAAGAGGAAACAAAAGAGGAAGAGGAAGAAGTTCAATGGATCGGAGAAGTATCCAGTGCCAGTATTGTGTAAGGTATGGACACTATGAATTTGAATGTAGAAATAAAAAATATGATTTGAAAAATTCAAGAGCCAACTATACTGAAGAGTCTTTTGAAGAAGTAAAACACTCTACATTCTTCGCTTGCAATTTAGCAAAAGAACTTCAAAAGGATGTTTGGTTCTTACATAGTGGTTGCTCAAATATTATTAGATGTGTCATAGGTGTCTTTCTTATCACATTATCTCTTCTTCCATCATTCTCTGCAACTATTGTGGATCTTCTCCATTTAGTTAGGGAGTCCAGTACAGTTTCTGTCCTATAAATACTGTACGCATGCTTTGTGTTAGACAGAATAATATGAGATAAAACTATCTCTGCTATTTCTCCTTCTCCAACTCTCTCTCAGTTTGGTATCAGAGCGAACTGGCAGATCTCTGACCTGTGTGCGTTGGACAGGAGTGCATCGTGCCGGTCTTTCTACCTGTAGCGTGGAGTTCAAGTGTGGTGAAGGGTCATAGTGTCTTCTATTGTCACTGCGTGGAGCCAGAGAGGAAAGAATTCTGCTGCTACGTGGAGATCTGCTGCTGCAGTGTGGAGAGGGTCGTTGTTGAAGACGTGTCGTAGGTGGCTGCTGAATGAGGTCGCAGTGATGGAAGAGAGATCTGTCGGTGCCCTGAAATCCAGCGGGTGGAGCACAAATTTCCACTCAACCTGTGCGCGGTTGAAGACTGAACTGCTACATGTGTGGAAATTCACCAATAATCTTAGCCAAAACACAAGCTCCAGGAGACGTGGAGATTTAACTGAGCCACCTGCGTTAAAAACTTTCCTGTTGCTAGACATTCAGTTGCTGTTCACGTGGAGAACTGCTGAAGTTTTGTATCTAGTTTTGAATCCAGTCATTTTGAACATTTTTATGGGATTCTGATTCACATGAGAGGAAAACGTGATGTTTCATACTTTGGAAGGTTGGTGGAAAATATGAGGAGCTTGTCATTAAAGATGTGACCTCAGCACGTTGCATAAATCAATTACATCGAACTCAAGGAAGCCGAGCACATGTTAGAAACCTGAGCGTGTTGAAGACAACTCTTTCGTGGAAAGCAACCGCTGCAGCTGGACATGGAGGTCTCACCGGGAGAGAGAAATTATTTCTGTGCGCGGAGACCTTCAACCTGTGTAGTGCTGTCAAGGTAGTTTTGAGTCTACAACAGTTTCTTCAACACTACATCGAATGTCGAGTGTAGACAACTCCATTGAGAGCATCAATAACACGGTCGCCACAGCTGAAAGCCACAACATCAACTCGCCAGCCAGAGAACACCGTGGAGAAGCTCCTGAGAGCTCCGGGTTCTACTTTGCTTTGCTGAACGAGCTTCGAAATTGCGGCAATCTTGCATTCGACAAACTAGTTCGAGAAGGACTCCTTGAGTACTTTCTTTTCGACGTCAGCTGCCAAGCAAAGCGAGTACGGGAAGAATTAGAAGCCGGATACGACGCAGATTGTGACGACGAAGAAGAACGCCCTGCAAAGCGTCGCCGTCTCACAGCACGTGAATATCGCGAGCATCTACAAGCCAGTCATTCTCGACAGTGAGTCCAAATTGTAATAACTTTTCAAATAAATAAATTTTTTTTTATTACAATGTCTGCTCCGAAGTTACTTCTGTCTGATGCTCAGTTGCTCAAAGGGCCTAATTTTGCGGCCTGGAAGACAAAAATGAAGACAATCCTTCAGTTTGAAGGATTATGGGGAATTGTCACAGGGTCTGTGCCTGCTCCCATAGCCCCCGATGAACTAATAAAATATGACATGGCTAGTGCTAAAGCCTTGATGCTGATAATGCTCAGTATCAGTGATGATGTGCAACCGCATGTTCGGAATGCGGAGAAACCCAAGGAGGCCTGGGACAAGTTGGCAACCATTTATGAAGCCAAAAATCAGACAAAGATTCTTCATCTTCAGTCGAAGCTGCACACCCTCTCTATGGGGTCTGACGAGAAAGTGGAGGAATTCCTGCGTCGCGTGGCTGAGTTGAGATCAGAGTTATTGGCGCTCGGTGAAACGGTAGATGATAAACTACTCGTCCCAATCACCTTGAGAGCACTCCCTTCTCAATTTCGAGTGTTTGTTACAACACTGAATGTGTCTAAACAAACAGTGACATTCGAAGAGCTTGTGAATTTGCTGCAGCAGGAAGAAGCTATCACTTCATCGCATGGGGAGTCTCAGGACAAAGCCTTGTTCTCAAAGCCTAATTGTGGCCAGAAGAATCGGAAAGGTCCCCCAGAGAAGCCAAATCCAGCGCAATCCAAACAGAAAGATCAAAAGTCAAAGAGATGGTGTCACATTTGCAGAACCAATACTCACGACACTGATCACTGCTGGCACAACAGCCTGAAACAAGGGCCTTCAAGCCATACAAGCACATCCGGGCGCGAAGATTTTCAAAAGTCCAAACGACGTCCCCGCTGGAGAAAGCAAAAAGGACATCTTGCAGCCCAACAAGAAGATGATGACTCTGATGAGGAGACATCAGAAGGAGCCCATTGTAGTAAGAATCTTGTACTCGTCTCTCAAACTTCTCAGCCCACGAAGAAAGTCTGGTTGATAGACTCTGGTGCAAGCAAGCATATGTCAGGTGACAAGAAGCTGTTTGATTCACTACATGAAGAGCCAACTGGAGATCGAGTTCGGATAGCGGATGACAAAGAGTACATTGCAGAAGGAATAGGGAATGTGACCATTCCTCTGGGGCCACGAAAATGTACACTTACAAAGGTACTATATGTTCCTGGCTTGACTAGCAACCTTTTGTCAGTTACTCAGCTCTTGAATCATCACCTTAAGGTTGAATTTCTTGTTCAAAATGGCATTAAATCATGCTTAATCTCCAGACAAGGTACGGTTCTTGCTAAAGCTTTTGTAAAAGATAAGTTATTTGCTTTAGATACTGTTTCATCTTCTGCAGTAGCTTTATCTGCTTCAACAATAGAATCAACTGCCTTATGGCATTTTAGATATGGACACTTGTCGGTCGGTTCACTGCACCAGATGAGTTCAAAAGCAATGGTCCGTGGACTACCCAAATTGTCCAGTTCCTTGCCTATTTGCCCTGGCTGTCTTGCAGGAAAACAACATAGAGATCCGTTTCAAGCGAGCACCTTCCATGCCAAGAAGTGTCTGGAGGTAGTTCATACCGATCTGAACGGCCCATTGCCTGCTTCGTTTTCAGGATACAAATACTTCCAGTTGTTCGTGGATGACCACTCTCGCAAGATGTGGGTATATTTCCTAAAGCAGAAAAGTGAGGCTCTTCAACACTTTCAGAACTTCTATCATCGTGTTGTCAAAGAGTCTGGACAACCACTTCTTCTACTCCGCTCAGATCGAGGGGGGGAATTCACATCAAAGAAGTTCTTGGCCTTCCTAAACCATCACGGCATTAAGCAGCACCTGACTGCTCCCTACACGCCCCAGCAAAATGGCATTGTTGAGCGTCGCAATCGCACAGTGATGGAGATGGCTCGCTGCATGCTATCAACTGCAAAGCTAGGAGAACGCTATTGGGCTGAAGCAGTACAAACGGCTGTATATCTTCTCAACAGGGCACCAACAAAGATTCTACTGAACAAGATGCCAGAAGAGGTATGGAGTGGTAAAAAACCATCAATTTCTCATTTGCGAGTATTTGGTTGCACAGCATACATGCATGTCCCAGCTCAGAAGAGAAAGAAGGTAGAGCCAAAAACACTCCCGTGTATCCTTCTTGGCTACAGTACTACCTCGAAGGCGTATCGTCTCATGGATCCTGAGACAAAGAAAATATACGAGAGTCGGGATGTGGTTTGTGACGAGTCATCCTTTGACTCAATAGTATCAACAGAAGATCCACTTCCAAACACATCTCACCGATTAGTCTCTGAATCAGATGATGAGCTGGAGGAGACTACTCAGAGAAAAGAAATGCTACCAGGAGAACTATTTGTTGACCTTGGAGAACTGCAGAATGTGACTCCACATCAATCCTCACGGCAACGACACAGTTCTTCTCAAAAGCAGTCAAGTTCTCATCCGAAGTGGGTACAAAGCACTATCAAGGACTCAAATTTGCAACAACTCCCAGATACATCATCCGGAGTCAAAACAAGGAGTCAAACAAGAAATGAGGTAAACTTTGCACTCATGAGTTCACTGATGAATAGCTCCGAGCCAGATAATGTTCGTGAAGCACTCAGTCAAACTCAGTGGAAGGAAGCTATGGAAACAGAATATGACTCGCTCATGAAAAATCAGACATGGGAACTTGTCGATCTGCCTACAGGAAAGAAACCCATAGGCTGCAAATGGGTCTTCAAGACAAAATATAAGGCAGATGGATCCATCGACAAACATAAAGCACGACTTGTAGCCAAAGGATATGCTCAGAAAGAAGGCATCGACTATGAAGAAACCTTTGCACCCACTGCGAAGATGAAGACCATCAGAGTAGTTTGCGCACTTGCAGCACAGAAAGGATGGAGACTTCAGCAGATGGACGTCAAGAGTGCTTTCCTAAATGGTGATCTGAAAGAAGAAGTATACATGACCCAACCTGAAGGATTTGTTGATGAAAATCAGCCTAAAAAGGTATGTCGTCTCATCAAATCTCTTTACGGACTGAAACAAGCTCCCAGGGCATGGTATATCAAGATCAACGATCACCTTTTGCAGCATGGGTTCACTCGTAGCCCCTCAGATTCAAATTTGTATATAAAGAAGGTAGGCAAAGAAATTATCATTCTGGTTGTTTATGTAGATGATCTTGTGATCACTGGTAGTTCAGAAGATCAGGTTGATATTGTAAAGAATGATCTCAAAAGAACCTTCGACATGACAGATTTGGGGCTACTACATTACTGTCTTGGCTTGGAAATATGGCAAAAGGAGCATCACATCTTTGTCTCCCAGACAAAGTACGCCAAGACACTCCTGGAAAAGTATAGAATGTCTGACTGTAAACCTATATCCACTCCCATGGAAAAAGGCTTGCAACTTTCAAGATTCCAGGACTCACCTCAAGTAGATGCTACTCTCTACAGGCAATTGGTTGGAGGGCTCATCTATTTGACATACACCAGACCAGATCTCTGCTATGCTGTCAGCTATCTTTCCAGGTTCATGCAGGAGCCAAAGAAATGTCACTGGAATGCAGCAAAGCATGTTTTGAGATATGTCCGAGGAACAACTAATTATGGTCTGGAATATAAAAAGAATGATCAATTCTTCCTACAGGGATATGTCGACTCGGACCATGCTGGATCTGTTGATGATAGGAAGTCAACTACAGGATACATATTTCATCTCGGATCTGGACCTATCTCGTGGATAAGCAAGAAGCAGAATGTTGTTTCTATCTCATCCACAGAGGCAGAATATCGTGCCGCACGAGGAGCTGTGTGCGAAGTGATATGGATACGTCGCATTATGGATGACCTGGGAATTCCTGAAAAACAGTCACCTATTCTCTATTGCGACAATCAGAGTGTGTTGAAGCTCGTGCAGAATCCAGTCTTTCATGAACGAACAAAGCATATTGAAATTGACTGCCATTTCATTCGAGAGCACGTCTTGAACCATCAAATTCAGCTCCAGTACTGTCCTACTGAAGCACAAGTTGCTGACATTCTCACTAAATCTCTTGGAAAAGTGAAATTTGAATCTTTCAGAGGTCACATTTGCAAGAATAATGTAATAAGGGGGGGAATGTTAGGATACGTTGATTATTAGATGTGTCATAGGTGTCTTTCTTATCACATTATCTCTTCTTCCATCATTCTCTGCAACTATTGTGGATCTTCTCCATTTAGTTAGGGAGTCCAGTACAAATTTCTGTCCTATAAATACTGTACGCATGCTTTGTTTTTCAGAATAATATGAGATAAATCTATCTCTGCTATTTCTCCCGACGAGAGCAAACATTGAGTTGAAAGTAAGCACATAATAGATAGTGTATGATGGATATCACAAAAACATGTGTATATTGAGTCAAAGACAACATCGAGGAGAAGTAGTGTATGTGTTAATATATGATATGATGGTTAGGTGGAATTCTAAAGAGAATGTCGTAAATGGGGTACAAATCGGAGTAAAAATGCTCAAGGTATGACGAAATTCATGTGGTGTGTATTAGTTGGGAAAATGCTCGCGAAATAATGACCATAAGAGAGAGGGTAATGAAAAGTAACTATAAATAGGAAATTGAACAATTTATTAGTTAACTAAGTTGTCTTTTGTGCGAGTGTGAGAGTAATCTCTAAGTACACACAGATGCTGCAAGTAAGAGCACCCTAACCTAGCCGTTTCGAGATGGCAGCGACTATTGTGGCATCACATACGATGGAAAAGTTGGTAAGTGTGAGTTTTTTCAAAAAATACATGTGTAGTAGTTTTTTTGGTGAGTTTTTGCAAAATTCTGATTTTTTTTCCTGACATTTTGAACCTGGACTAGAGTAGTGAAGGCACTAGTGACCTTCGGGAAAGGAGCGCCCAGACATGGGTGATGGTTTGATACTGCTGGGAGGCCCAATCCTACTTATGAGTGCCTATGTCTAGAAGGTATGAGTTTAGCCTAGAGCAGTGTAAATGTGGTTTTTCTATGTAGTAATGTTGTGAGTGAGTGTGTATGTATTTGGATGGTGTTCTAATGCTGTGTTTGGTGATGTTTCATGTTGTGCAAAGGGATATCCATTCGATGGTTTTTCCTGGTGGTTTCCACTTGAGTACATTTCTTGGGTTGAGTTTATCAAACAATGATTTGGAGGTTATGGACCATTTCAGCCTATAGAACATAGCGATGGGTTGTGCCCCATAATATTCCTATGTTAACATCCTTATATAAGAGGTGGTGTGTGGACACTTGTACTTTTTTTTCCTATTGGTGAGATGACAATCACATTAGAGGATGTATATTATATACTACGATTGTTGGTTGTTGGTGAGAGGGTATAAGTCATGGAATTGGGAGGATAGGGAGAGACAGATGAGGGCCGTTATGCGGTATTTTTTGGGGACTCAAGTACCTACCAAGGCCTATATTAGCTTGGATGTGATTATGAGATCAAGGGTTCCACATTTGCATAATTTCACGAATGTGGTTAATGCATCATCTATTATAGTAGAGGGATGTGGTGTGGGTATCTTATATAAGATGTATGATATTTTCCACCAGCTGGAGGTGAAGAGCACCAAATATGCATGAGCAAGATGTGCGTTGGCCCACCTGTATAGAGATCTATACAAATTTACCTAAAAGGGGCATGGAGGTGATATTGGAGTGAATAAGTTATTGCATGTATGGGCCTATGAACCTATAACAATATTGAAGCCAATTGGTGGTCTGCGAGAAGAGTGGACTAGGAAAAACATATTTCCTAAGAGATGGGTTGGTGTGCATGGGTAGAATTTGGATATTGTCACCTATAAAGCACTGATATATTGGATGGGACTAGAGGTAGTGATATGGACGTTATACCAAGATTATCAAGAATGGTTAGAGGATGTGGTAAAGCTATGGTGTATACAGAGCACTAAGTGGTTAAAGGATAGGTTTCTAGGGGTGGACCGAGTTATTTGAGATGGAGAGGTTATCAAGATAGTTTTGTATGTCCCAAGACCTACCCCTAAATCCATATGTGTAGGTTAGAGCCATTAGAGCACCGAGGAGGGCCATAGCTAGATAAGGGCCCATAAGAGAGCAGATAGTGCATCCTGAGCCTGATGAGGCCGATGCAGAAATAAAGCTGATAGACATTGATGATGTGGGTATATAGAGGCATATTAAGCATGATGGGAGGTAAATCTATGGGTGTTTTTGTTTTCATTGTTCGCGGATGCAACATGCTTACCAATGGGAGGAGGTGTAGAGGGGTGTAGAGGGGCCCACAAGAGGTGCAGAGTATGAGTATCTATATAGTTATTTCACATGATTCATTACGTATTTATGTGATGGATATGGTTGTCTAAATGTGTTATTTTTTAGTTGGAGTGTTATGTTATGGATCATGTTTTTCATGTTTGGAAGTGTTGAAGACTGTACACTAAAAGTATTGTACACAAAAAAAGAATTGGCCTAAAAAATTGTGCCTAATATATTGAAAAACGTGCTCTTCTCATATGGGTGGGATTTATGACCCCATAGGTTTATGGTAAAAATTTTGGACCATGGTTTTTGTACCCATGGTATTGTAAAATTGCATAAGCAGTTGCCTACTTATGTAGTTTTGTGCATATGGTGGGGTTGATGTAACATTGTAGATGTGTGTGAATTCAAGTGTGAATTTTGTAAAGTTTATTGAGCATAGCTCCAAACATATCTAGGTATTGTATTGAGAGAAGAGGTGGCTTGTAATAAAATATGGGCAAGTGATTCTTGGTGGATGTAGCCGAAATTGGATGTGAACCATGTTAAAAATTATCTTTTTATGTTGTGTTCTTTTCTATTCTACACTTATGTTTTAGATATGTAATATTTTTTGCATAGTAGTTTCTACTAATACGATTCTGTGAGAGATTGTTCCACATATTTTATCCCTTATTTTCTAATAGTAGGTGAAGTGTATTGGTCCTTGATTATGGACACATCCATCAACACATTGATGTGCAATGTGTCCATTGACATTTTGGGGAGAGGAGGGATGTTAGAGCATGTGGATGGCATTGCAAGTAAGCATGCCGATTCATTTTAGCCAATGGTTATAGTAGCAACGACATGTATCATGTTGTTGAGTGAGAGGGATGAGGCACATGAGGAGACCTGACGCACCCGAGAGGCAGCTAGTGGTTTTCTCCTTTAGCACAAGATGTGTTTAAAAATTATGTTGAGTTATAATCCTCAACTTCAAGAGTAATCTACAGAGGTTACTTTACTACGGAGGTAGATGAGAGATATCTAAGTTAAGATTAGTGGCATATAGTTAGGGGTGAGGCGTTGAGTTGTAGAGCTCTTGATATACCAGAGAGTGATAGTGATGATGATATTTTATTTGTATCATTATATATGATGTAAGGGAGCTTCTCCCCCAGTGGTGAAATGTTTTGCAATGATGATTATAATCGATATATAGATGGGATTTATTGGCATATGATGATTGTATTTAATGTTCCTTGAGTTGAGATGTGCATGATGATGTACGTGATTTTTTTTGCTATATATGATGATTGACATGTTTGAGTGTTACTTGTATTTGTTGAATTAATATTGAATGCATAGTTTTCAAGTAATGAGTAATGCAATGAAAATATAGTGTAGATGATAATAGATGATGTATGTAATGTGATTATGCAAATAATATTGTGATGAATGATTGATTGATATGTTATAATATGATATAGTCATTGTAGTGTGAAGGGGCATACGTTAATAAGATGAGGATAGGGGGAGAATATTAGCGATGCCCCAACATCAAATATAGATGATGAGGTTCATTTAGATAAGACCCATCAGCAATAAAAAATGAACCACGTTAAAACAAGAGTGTGTCATTAAGAAATGATTTGATCAAAGTGCACTACATGAATCGATGAAGCATGTGATGAAAGGTTCTTATTGTTAGAGATCCCTCAATAGTCGTGTAAGAACTGTAAGAACATAATTTCATCATCAGGAAGTGAGGTGATATAAATCACCTACCAAAGACCAAGGTGGTGTGAAGCGGTGGAAGCATGTGGTATAGAAGCAATATGAGCATATGAACCAAATTTCATATCATGTGGAGCAATGGTGGGATGTGTGAATGCCAAGGGTTGTAGAAGTGAATGTGAAGTATGATGCGGTGGATGAGATGGATGAGGTGATGCAACAATGGAAGTAAGTGGTGGAGAGTGTGCATGAGTGACAACCTATAGAAATGCATGAATAATAACCTTAACACTAGATGGAAGAGACTTAAATCAAGTGGAATCGTATCTCACTAACGAGGGAGAGGAGATATGGACCTCTCATGAGAGAGAGAGAGAGCCAAAGGAAATTATTCTCTTCTCCTCTAATTGTTTGCAACCTATCATGAATGGTGAAATGATCATTTTATGTATGGTCATTGATATAATGATAATTACAATAGGGATGATCACGCTAACATTGTAGGTGATTTTTTGGATGATGTTAGTTATAGGGTAAGCGAATTAGATATTTATCAAGTAAAGTATGTATAAAACCATGTGGTTTGAACGTGATGAAAGAAGTAATGGCTCACGTGAAACAGGTGGAGTAGATTGAGACGTATCCTACCGCGAAGTTGGAGAAGAAGGATGCTTTTTAGTTTTAATAGGTTGTGCTTTATTTCTAGGTAGAGATGGATATTATGTAGGAAACTCAAATGATGGAAATGGATAAGAACTAGATGATATGTAGTTCTTGATTGCACTATATGATATTTGGTTATTATTTATTCTTGAAATTCAGATTTTTCATTCTTTAAATTCGTATCGTATCTAGAAAGATAATAAAAATTGAAATTAGTATTATCTCTAGAGAGACAAACAATTAGTTCTTTGTATTGCCTCTAGGGAGATAATAATGATATCATCTCTAGAGAGACGAAAATGATATTGTCTCTAGAGAGAAAAAAATGATATTGTCTCTCAAGAGACAAAAATGTATCAATCTATATTGTCTCTGGAGAGACAATATTAGAGACACCCACTTTGAGACAATATACAACATTTTTATTGTCTCTATTTGAAACAATTTGGTCAAGTATTGTCTCTATTATTGTCTAAAAACAAGTCCCCTTGTAGTATTGAGACTTGAGGAAAAACCATGGAGATTGTGCTTGGAATCAAAATCAAAAGTGCATATGTTTTTTTTTTCAACTAGATTTCTAGTTATGGGTATTTGCTCACCCCCATTTATTTATTTTTTATAATTTGAATATACACAGATCTGGTTATACATATTTATATATGTTTTTGTGTGTATAGATATAATGTGCATGGTAGGGTTATATATATATATATATATATATATATTATGTATAAAAATTGCACGGGGGTTCGGCCCAATTTATATGATGAAATTTGCAGTGTCCGGCCTGAAATGGGACTGCGTAGAATATGTGGTTCGGCCCATATGGTCATAACTGGTTTTGTATTGGAGAGGCGCCACCCTTCCCCTTCTACCATTTTTTTTTGGGGGGCAGGGGGAGGGGGGCGGGGAACCCCCACCCTCCCCACTGTTATATATATATATATATATATATAATTTGATATATCTATTTTAGTTTTATTTAATTTTTGTTTTCAAACCATTGTATTTAGGCAACCATATATTTGTATAATTAAACATATTTATACACACACACAAATTTATATATATAATAGTTAGGCTTATTATTTTAAAAGAGATATGTACAAATGAAAGGAAAGAAAATTTCTTTCTTTGATAAGTAGGAAACTAATTTTATAATTTTCTTTTTGTACTATTGTTTAATTCATATCCATAATAATAAAATTCTACCATTTAAAAAAAAGGAATAAATGTACACAAAAACCAAATGTATACTCCTTTTATAATTATAAGGAATGACAAGAACATATAAAAGGGAAACAACTCATACACTCCAATGTGTTTCCATGTATTTCTATTTCAAGCATAACAAATTCGAATTGAAATTAAAATGTCAGCTTTTAAATTAAATTACATATTTAAATGAGTTACATTTCAAATAAAATGCCATTTACAATTTCCTTATTTCAACCATTTACATTACATGATTTTATAATTCATTTACAAGAATTTTAACTTAAAATACAAGTGTAAAAATCCCTCCACACAAAGTGGAGACAACATGATAAATCTTACAACAAACTCTTTTTTTTTTGTCTCAAACACATATGTAACTCCATCCAATATACCAACTTACAACTCTTTTTTTATTTTCTTTCTCCATCTTCAACAAAAATGGGCAACTCGAAACTTGTTACGATGGATAGCATTGGTGAAGTATACCTAAGCTAGGGGAGGTTCTTTCAGACAATATTGTTACTGTTGAATTAATTAATGATTACATGAAATCTGCAGCTATGTGTGCTGTTACAAAACATAACAGATCACATAGTCTACAATTTCATGCTATCTTCAGCAAAAGAACACAAAGCCCCGAAGGACAACTGTGTTTCCTTGATGAAGACACCGAATTGTAGAATAGATGAAGTGTTAGGTTTTGGAGCAGCAATCATGACTACAGATTATAGAAATCAGAGTTCATTACTGGATGTTACAGGTATTCTTTAATGTTCTTTCCTTCATGATTAAGACATTCAATTATATTATTGGGTTGTTTAGTTCATCATACAATCCATATCATAAAGCAAAAAATGCAGAAATAAATACACAACTCAATTTCACAATTCAATGTTTTATTCATAAGGAATTTATAAATGTTCCCACACAAGCCATGGGATGTAACTGGAAAGTAAAGTACAACTACTGAAATAAGAGGTACACATGCATGAAAGAGAAAATAAAGGAGTATGAGTGAACCCATCATTTCCTTGGAGGTTTCTCCTTTGGTTGATGCATCCTCATCTTCAGCTTTGTTCCCTCTCCATCTTCACTGCTGAAAGCACTGTACTTGAAAAGAAGAAAAGAGAAAACTATCAGTTAAGAGCTCAGGGTTAATCCATATTCCTATACTATCCTAATTCATGCATATAGATCTCTTAATAAAAGGATATATAGACTACTTGAAGATCAACAAGTATACATGATTTACTCACTCAGAAAGAAGGAGAGAGAAGAAAAGAAAAACCATGGACATAAGAGAGGCCAAAAAGCCTAAATATTTTCTAACTATTTTCTCAAGTGTGCAGGTACAGGTTGCAGCCAAGAAGAAATAAATCATATCTTACAGTCCTCACTATAGATAAAGATTGCAGAGTTCAATAACTTCTATCCTATGGTACATGAAGCAGATGAGTCATAAGTACATGCTGGAATGAAGGAAGAATGCAACTCAAAGTTCAACAACTATTCTAAGGATAAAAGAAGTTGTAGTACAGAACAAAGGGAATAATTACAAAGAAAATTACATGTTTCAGATTGCAACAGAAGAAAAATGATCAGAATTTAAAGGCTAAAGTTAACTAGAAAGATAAGATTACAGCTGAAACAGAATGAGAAGGAAATCTGAGAAAATTTTGACAGGGCTTCGCCATGTAAAATGGACATTTACAATCTTTCCATCATGTTGTTTTAACTAATACATGCTTTTAAAAGTTGTATGTAAATCAAATAAGTGATACAGAAAAATAGAAAAGCATGCCATGATCAAGATAACAGTTATTATGTTTCAGTTTCCAACAACAAATCAACTTCAAATAGAAAAGTGATACATTTTGTATTCTGAATCAGAAAATACATCTATTACAGCTGAAAAAGAAATAAAAGAAAGAATTCTGGGAAAATTTTGACAGGGCTTCACCATGTAAAATGGACATTTTAAATTCAAAGCTATAATGCAATATTTCAAAGTTGTAATAAATCAAGGATTATGTTAATATTTATTTTAAACAAAAATAAAATCAAGATACACTTTCAGTCATACAAAGTTTCAGAAAAATCATTATATTCAACAAGAAAAATATGAAGCAATACTAAAAATAATCATAAAATTCAGCAAAATAAAGCAGGGAATCAAATGACCATAGTTTCAAAATCTTGAAAAAAGATTCAATGAATTCAATTTTTCATTGAATCAAGGTCTAATGATTCAAATTCAGAAGTAATTTCAAAATTCAAATGAAATTAAGGAAGACTTATAGTTTAAAAAAATAAATACAATCATCAAAATGAGAACCAAAAGTGAACAAATCAAGGAATTCAAGAATCAGGAATTTACAAGAAAACAATCAGTCAAGAACATGATTGGTATTCCTAATCAAATAAAGAATCAAAGAAAAGCTCAAAAGAGTATGATTTCAAAGAAAAAATGCAAGAAATAGCAGTTTCAACAAAATTGAAATCAAGATTCAAATTCATCAATTTAAACATCATCATGTATGAAAACCAAATTTTATTCAAAATTTAAGATTTCAAGTAAACATTCATAGAGGAAAATTTCAAATCTTCCATACAATCAAAAGAAAAAAAAGAAAGTAATTCAATTTCAATCAGTTAAGAATCTAAAAATATCAAAAGAAAAATACAATTTACACAAGATTCAGAGGAATTCTAACTTTTCAAACAAAATCTACATGCAAATGAATTTTAGGGACCCATGAATAAAAACATCATTATGAAATAAATGAATCAAACAAAGTCATGCAAAAAAGGATGCAAAAATATTAAAGAAATCAAAAGTTTCAGATTTCAGAATCAAGCATTCTCATTGAAAATCAGTTTCAAGTTACAAAAATACAAGAAAATTTTGAACATATCTAAAGAAAAACCCATTAATGGGTATCTAAAATCAAGAAAAGAAAATTTGAGGAACATAGTTAAAATCAAAATACCCAAATCAATTTCAAATTCAATCAATCCAAAAAAAATGAAAACAAGTCCAAGCCAAATGAAGAAATTTGAATCAGAGTCAAAGAAAAGAAACCCAGAATGATTTCAAAAAAATCAAAAACAAATCTTCAAATCAAAAAATGCAAACCAATAATAAAAAAACCACAATTAAGTTTTCAAGAAAGAATGAATCGAAATCAAAAATTCAAATTAATCAAGTTCATGAAACTTAGCAAGATAAAGAAAACTTACCATCCTTTCATCAAAAGAATGAATCAGTAGAAACATAAAGTATGAATCAAAAATGGCCATTAAAAGTAAAAAATGGCATCAAATTCTGACATCAAAGTCCTAAAAAATTGAAAAAAAAAGGACATTCAACCAAGAAACCTCAAAGATCACATTTAAAAAATAAACCACAAAAGTTTTGAAGCTCATGTCAAACCTTGACTCAAGGGACATCAAACTAAAAAATGAAAAGGAATCATCAAAACATTGGTGGTTTTGAAAGTTAAAAAAGAGAGAAAGACAAAAAAAAGCCATTCAAGAAGAAAGATAATGAGTGAGAAAAGAATCAAAAATGAAGTCAAAAAAAGAAATCAAGTACATGAGAAAAAACCCAAAAATGACTTCATGAGGAGATCAAAAAATTACATCCAAGAAAAATCAAGAAAGGAAGGAAAAAGAGAAAGTTTCACAAACAATGATGAAAATTACAAAAAAAATCAACCGAACGAAAAGCTCAGAGGCATGAAAAATCACAATCCAAACTCTTTTCTCAAATCTCAAGCACGAAAAATGCTCATCAAATTCAAACCTTAGAAAAAACCAAGCACCAACTTCAAAAATGAAAGAAACCTAGAAAAACAGAACACAAAGAAAGGGAAACGAGCTCAAAATTTCAAAAATGGTGTCAAGAAAAATTTTTTTTCCTAGGGCTTCACCTTCAAAATAAAAATCCAAAATGAAAATCAATGAAAGAGTTGATCTTTATTTCAACTCACCCACACTTAGATATGGATTAATGAAACTCAACCAAGTTTAAAATCAAAGGCCATCAAAATCAAAAAGTAAAGATCAAATGCTCAAAATGATCACCAATTTCAAAAAAATATTTTACCATCATCACCACATTCAATGCCAATAAAGAAACCCTAATGATGGTTCAAAAATCAAGATTTCAGTCAAAAACCCATAACCACGAGTCAAAGATCGATGATCCAGATTCAAAGATCAACACAAATCAAATGGATCAAAATTTCAACTTCAACAGGAATCAAAAAATTTGGTCACAATTAAACCCTAAACTCATTCAATGGATCAAGATGAAAATGAAACCAAGTTTCAAATGATAATCACATATTTAAAAAATCTAACCAAGGTCAAGTATTAATGTAAATATCAATCATCATACAACTTGATAATTAGAAATCAAGTGGATCAATGGCATTGAATCATCACCAATTTTCAAAGCAACCCACCAGGGTTACAGTTAACTCGACCTGAGTTAAAATGCCACCGAAAAAAGCATGGAGGGGTGAGTCATCATTGAGAGGGGGCCAACCCCATGATTAAAAAAAAATCATTGCATATTGACTTTTAAAGGTCTATAAACCATAGTCCATGTCCCAAATAATCAAAGGGGTTCCAACCAAATCATGTCAACAATGATCACCCAAAAGGTGATAAACTATGGTCTTAGTCCACTTCAAAAAATGCAAAAGCCGACAAGTAATTACAATACAATGATTAATCAATGGGTGGTGAGATATAGTATACCATGTGTTATACAAAGGTGGCCGAACCCAAAATTATTTTCATTGACCTTGATAAGGTCTAAGCTATATAATATTCCATCTAAACCAATAATCAAAGAACACTTACGTTAATACTTACAAAAGTTACCTCGTACCCATCAAATGGTGAACTGCAAAGGTGGTCCCCACTATTGGAGGGGTTGGAGATGATTTACAATATGTTATTATCCATGTGACCACTAGAAGACAAAGGAATGTCAACATCAGAACCTGAGCTTGGTGGTGGTCCCCATCAAGTGGATATTTGGATGAATTATTTTTGCAAGTATTGCAAATAATGTAATTAATTTTTCTCACTCACAGGGAGATATTTTTGCATGCCTTCACAAAAGGACAGATCAACAAAAGGACAAATTTGCATGCACTAGGAAGGAGACTTGCTCATCAAGCAAGATTTATTATTAGCAAATTATTCACCCATGCTTTTCTTAAAAATAGAACAGTCAACTGCAGTTTGACTGTGATGTAATCAAAGGCTATTAATGCCTCTTTGTATTAGTTTGCTTTATTTTATTCCTTTATTTATTATTAAATAAAGGATAAAAATAGAATGCATGGGTGAGTACAACCTTAGTCTATTTTTAGGAAGGGTGGGTGAATCAATTTTGCTATATATTGTGTGCCTTAGCAAAGCACAAAGAGGAGGAATTTTTAGATACAAGAGTGCTGAAGCAATTTTCTGCCAGTTTTTCCCTTTGAATGTGAAGTATTTTTCTACCTTTCCAATTATTTGCAGTCTTGTGTATGTTTCCATTAATATTGTGAATGTTGAATTCCCTGATTAATCATCTTACCCTGTTGCAAATTCAGTAATTTCTGCATGATATTAATGTGTATGTGTAACTTAGCAGTATTGTTGTGATTTTATCCCTCAATACATCAAAGTGTTTACCCTTAATTATCTTCAGAAAATTGTTGGCCTGTGCATCAGAAATTCATTCCATATCAATTGTGTATGTTCTCAGTCAAAGACCTCATACAAGTTTGGTGTATCACCTCAGTTTTAATTTCATTTTACAGTCATCTTTTACCCTTAAACCCAAAAAATCAGTTTAGAATACATCAATAAGGAACCGGCCTTGATACCAGAGACTCACCTCAAAATAGGTATACCCACAGACCTGAGGTGTTTCCATTGTATCTACGAAAGAGAGAGATAAAATTTGCAAGCTTAGAACACCTGCAACCATCTCTCTACAGGGTGCACTTTCGAGAGATAACATTTTTTGGCATGCCCGGTGGGACAATGAATCAGATCTGCATGTAAGTTACAGATATTCACAGCAGATCTATGACAATAGCTTTACAACAGATAAAAGTTACTTTCGGGACAACAAGCTGCAACAATTTATTCTAAAGATTTAAAGATCTATTTGGTGACTCCGTAAATTGATTTCAAACCAGTATCACAGCATGTTCCATGCCTAAAGTGACTACAAGATCATCGGTAAGAGGAATTCCTTCTGAGTTTATTTCTCTACCTTTGAATTATGCAAGAAGGATAAGAGTTGGTAATACTTTACCTTATAATAGGCCTGGTTTTGATAACCCTCCTCCTAATATTCCTTCACCATGTATCAATTTCTCTATTCAGATCCAGTTTTTCAAATGGCTATTCAACCACCTAGGAATTTTGTGACCTTTACTAATGGCAGCCCATTAGTAATCCCAGTTTATCATGACATCCCGAATGTTGCCATGAAATTTTTTCCATCATTCACTGGTGAAAATCAGGTTACACCTACAGAGCACATTAAAGATGTTGCAGCCTTATGTGCAGTTCATAATATCACTCATGAAGATGTAGCTTTGAGACTTTTAGCTGCATCCCTTAAAGGACAAGCCTTGCAATGGTATAGAAATCTAGAGATTGGATGCATAAGAACTTGGGATGATTTAGGTGGTAAATTGCTGAAACAATTTCAAGATAATTCAGATCATTTATCTCTCATAGAAAATTGTCTACCATTAAAAGAGCTCCCAATGAATTTATGTATAGTTTCAACATCCATTTTTCCAGAACTTGGGAAAGAATTCCAGCAAGTGTCAAGCCTCAAGCTGATCATGCTTTTCTTTATTATCTTAGAGCATTAAACAGTGATATTTCAACTATGATTCAGTCTATGGGAGGAGAAACTCTCCCAGAGCCTATGACATTGCCATAAGAGCTGAAAATAACCTTATTCAAGCTAGAAAATTAGCACCAAGGCCTTCAATGCCTTTTTTGGCAGATTTAGCTCCTATCCCACATCCTATCACAATTATAGAACCTGTTGTTGCAGCCCCATCAGATGATGTTTTTAAAGCTTTGCAGACTATGGGGAACAAGCTGACTTCAATCAAGAATAGGCTTGCATTACCTAGCAGACCTTATCAGGCTCCTTATCAGCAAAACCAGCAAAATAGGTAGCCTTACCAGCAGAATCAAAATTATAGGCAGCCTTATCAGCAAAGGCAGTTTGACCCAAAGGCTCCTAGTTCATCTAACACTTTAGTTCCAGTTAATATGGCTACAGAAGAGTGGTGTCAACCTTGTAATCAACCTCATTCAGCTGCAAGTTGCCCAAATGCTTTTCTGAACATAAGTCTTGTTGCACAACCTCAATCTGAGACATTGTTCATGCCTCAAATGGAGGGTGGGCAGTAAGATACTCAGGTTCAGAAGGCACCTGAACAGAACTTAGTCAGTTTCAGTGAGGATGATTTCATTGCAGTTACTACTAGGGCTCAGGAAAAGGCTGCAGAGAGAAAAAAAATACATAATAGGCCTTTTCTACCTACTGTCACTGATAAAACAACAACTATAAGCCCAAAAATAGCTAACAGTGTTGTTGTTCCTAAAAAAAAGCAGGTGTTACAGCTGGTAAAGAACAGAAAAAATAGCTACATCCTGATCCAAGAAGGTTATTTATACCTCAGATATCAAAAGCAGCTGAAGCAGAATCAGTTTTCACCAAAGCCTATGCTAAAATAGTAGAATCTGTCTCTAAAACTGTTGCTTCTTTTAACATTGTTGATGTAATGAAAAAGCATAATGTTAACATCTCAATGTGGGATGCTCTAAGTATTCCAGGACAACAAGATTTACTTTCTCATGAACTAGCTAAGCTGCAGATTTCTTCTAAAACAACAGAAAAGGAAGTCCAGAAAGTAGACATGGTCCTTGGAACAATGGAACAAGACCACATCAAAGAGGTTAAATGGATGGTTCAGAAAGTCTTAAATGCTCATGACATCAAGAAGCCACCACCATTTTATCTATCACTGATTATTGGAGAACATCTTGTTCATAACTGTATGGTGGACAATGGTGCAAGTAGCACAGTTATGCCAAAAGCAATTGCAGAAAAATTGGGTCTGCAGTATGAACCTACAGAAAAGAGTGTCCTACAGTTGGATGGAACTACAACTAATACAGTTGGTGTCATCAAAAATCTAGAGGTAACATTGCATGCTTGCCCAAATGTTTCCATTCTGCAAGATATTACTGTTGTAGATTTACCTCCTTACTTTGCTATATGTTTATCAAGAGATTTCACAACAAAATAGGAGGTTATCTCTCTTCAGATTGGTCTTTCTTATTTTTCACTACATGTTATGGGACCAAGGTTACTATCAATTCAGAACCATTGGCCAGATTTCACATTGAGCCTCATGCTTCTAATGCATTAGCTAATTATGCAGCCTTAGACCAGTCTGATTTTGATAATACAACTCATGTTTCAGCATTGGATGGTGTTTCTAACCTGTTTATGGATGAAAAGACACATGAAGAACATGCTCATGATCCTTTCAAAGAATTTGAAGAACATATGTTTGGTGTGTATTGCTTGCATGAAGAAAACACACCAATTCCCTTGCTGTCCAAAACAGAAAATGCAGCAGAAGGGATTTGGAAGCTTCATTTTGATGGAGCTAAAAACAAGAAAGGACAAGGAGCAGGTTTGATGCTCACTTCCCCAACAAATGAAAGGTATTTCTCAGCTTTGAGTCTCCAATTTTCATGCACTTGTAACGTAGCTGAATACGAAGCATTAATTCATGGCTTACTTTGGGCCAGAAAGAGAGGTATTAGCATGCTACAGATTTTTGGTGATTCTGAGTTGGTTATCAATCAAGTAAGAAATTTTAATGTTTGTAAGAATCCATTAATGAAGTCTTACAGACATAGAGTTTCAGACTTAATGGAATATTTTGAAGCTATTAACATCCAGTCCATTCCTAGAACAGAAAATAAGCATGCAGATAGACTTGCAGCAATTGGTGCTAGTTTTGAAGTGCTGGAACAGATTGAAAATAGCAAAATTCAGCCTCATATAAAGCTGATTGTCAGGCCTTCGATACCTGATAATGATTTGAATTGGCAGGTTTTTGAAAATGATGATCAAATCTGTAGGTTTTTGCAGCAAGAAGCTGAATTTTCTGTAGTAAATCAAGATAAATTACAACACTTATATGGTGACCAGATTGTTCAATTAAAGACAAATAAACTACCTCGAGGTCTGGTCACATTAGAAGACATCTTCAGCACTGATGATCAGTTAAGGAAGGTCAAGACTAAGATGTCAACACATGCTGATAACTATGAAGAGATCTCAGTTGATGAAGGTAAAAATTTGTTTCTCGGAAAGGTATGTTCTTTAGCTGAAAAACATTCTTTTATTAATCTTTGCAAGGAATTTAAAGATGTTTTCACTTGGAAATACCAAGACCTGAAAGGGTTTGATCCCAGTTTAGCACAACACACTATTGAATTACAGCCAAATTCCAAGCCAGTTAGGCAAAAACAGAGGCCTGTAAATCCCAAAATAGAGCCTCTAATGAGGAAAGAGTTATCTAAGTTGATCGAATCAGGTATTATCTTTCCAGTTAAGCATTCAAGTTGGGTAGCCAATCTTGTTCCAATTTGAAAAAAGAATGGAGAAATCAGATTATGTGTGGATTTCAGAGATCTTAATAAAGCTTCATTAAAAGATCACTACCCACTTCCAAATATGGATCAGATTTTGAGAACAGTTTCTGGTTCAGATAGACTATCTCTTCTAGATGGTTATAGTGGATACAATCAGATTTTAGTCTGAGAAGAAGATAGGTACAAAACAACTTTCACCACTAAGTGGGGTACTTATGCTTACAAAAGAATGCCTTTTGGCCTTTCAAATGCTGGTGCAACATTTCAACGTGCAATGGACATGGATTTTCACAGCTTGTTAAATAAATGCATCCTTGTTTATTTAGATGATGTTACTGTATTCTCAAAAAATTCAGAAGAACATCTAATACATCTAAGGTAGACTTTTCAGTTATGCAGACAGTTTGGAATATCTTTGAATCTGCTAAAGTCTATCTTTTCAGTACATCAAGGTAAATTACTTGGTCATATTGTTTCTAAACAAGGTTTAGCAATTGATCCTTTCAGAATTGAAGCCATATCACAACTATCATTACCTCATCATAAGAAGGCATTACAGAGTTTTCTTGGAAAAATCAACTTTGTTAGAAGATTTGTTCCAGATTTTGCAGCATTGGTGAAACCATTGACAACTATGTTAAAGAAAGAGAAAACTTTCTCTTGGACCAGTGAAGGGAGAGAAGGGTTTGAAGCAATTAAGGCAGCCATCTCTCAAGCTCCTACTCTTGCAAATCCAAATTTTGATAAAGATTTTACAATGTATGCACTTGCAGGAGCTGAAACAATCTCAGCCATATTAACTCAGGTTAATGATGAAAATGTTGAGCAGCCAATTGCTTTCTTTGGACAGAGCTTGCATGATTATGAAACAAGGTACACATTTCTTGAAAAACAAGTACTTTCAGTAGTCAGAGGACTAAAGAATTTTAAGTACATGCTTTCAAACAACAAAATTCATGTTCTTGTTTCTCATCCAAGTGTGAAAGCTTTCTTGTTAAATAAAGAATTGAATGAGAAAAGAGCAGGCTGGATAATGAAGGTCATGGAATATGATGTTGATATTCGTGTTGCGAAGACAGTTCGAGGAAAAGGCTTGTGTGAACACCTAATTGCTGATATGGAAAAACAACAAGCTGCAGAACTAGAAGATTCAAAACAACATGCTGAAATTACGTATCAGCAATCAGACATCATGGTTCAGCCAGAAAATCAGCAACCTGAACTTGCTCAAGAAGTTCAGGAATCAAGATGGATGACTGATTTAGTTAACTATCTACAGCATGGCATCTATCCGGAAGGTATGGACAAGAATAAATGAAGGTATTTCAGATTACAAGTTGTACCCTATGTTTTCATTGATGGTGTATTATTCAAAAAGGATATAAATGGAATCTTGTTGCGATGTGTTGACTATGATAAAATTCAGCAATTATTATCAGAATTCCATGAAGGACCTGCAGGAGGTCATTTTTCAGCACGTACCACAACCTTAAAAATTATGAAAGCTGGTTACTATTGGCCCAACATATTCAAGGACTATTTTGAATGGATTAGAAAGTGTAAGAAATGTGCTTTCTTTGTTGGAAAAGAACGTTTAGCTTCACTGCCCTTACAACCTATTTCAGTTGATCAACCTTTTATGCAGTGGGGTCTTGATTTTATTGGCATGATAAACCCACCTTCGTCACAAGGACACAAGTGGATTTTGACTGCTACAGATTACTTTACACTGGATTGAAGCAATAGCCTTGAAAGATGCTAATGAAACTTCGATACTATCCTTTTATGAAGGTATAGTTTACAGATTTAGTGTTCCAACAACTATCATATCAGATAATGCTTTAGCATTTCTTGGTGCAAAGGTAACAGATTGGGCTGTTAACCATGGAATTTATCTAAGTTCTTCATCTAATTATTACCCACAAGGTAATGGGTTAGTTGAAAGTACTAACAAGAATCTTTTAAGGATCATCAGAAGAACACTCAAAGATAACCAGAGAGCTTGGCATCTAATGTCGAATTCAACACTTTGGGCTGATAGAGTGACTCCTAAAAGATCAGTTGGCAATTCACCATACAAGCTTGTTTATGGAAGAGAAGCAAGAATGCCTATTTCAGTTGAGTTACCCACATTAGATTTGCTGCATCAAATGGAGCTGCTTGAAAATGAACCATTGCAGGTTCGTTATGCAGAATTAATGGAATTACAAGAGCTAAGAGATCAAGCTCATGTAAACATGGAAAAGAATCAGAAACATATGAAGAAGACTTTTGATAAGAAATCCAAATTCAGAATCTTCAATGAAGGAGATATTGTGTTAAAGTGGGATGTTGATCGTGTAAAGCCAAGAAGACACATGAAGTTTGATACAATCTGGAGTGGTCCTTACATGATTTCAGCTTACAAAGAACACAATGCTTTTCAGCTCTCGAGGCTGAATGGAGAGGAACTTCCCATTCCTGTGAATGGTATGTTTCTCAAACACTGTTATTGAAAATCCTACAGTGTCTGTTTAGAGTAGGATTTCCCTTCAATAAGTGCAGTTCCTACACATTGCAATGTTTTTCAATTCAATAAGTGCATTCATGCACGTGATCTGGTTTACCAGATCCTTTCCCAGTTTTAGTTCATTTTGGAAGGGTTGGACCTTCAGAAGGTAGATTTTGGTTACATGCTTTAGACTCCATGCCCAATGGACAAGAGCAAGGCACTGGTTTACAAGCTAGCAGGCAGCTTTCCCCGCAGGATCGCCAGAAATGTTGACAATTTTTGCACTTGTGCAAAAATGGGCAACTCAAAACTTTGTTACGATGGATAGCATTGGTGAAGTATACCTAAGCTAGGGGAGGTTCTTTCAGACAATATTGTTACTGTTGAATTAATTAATGATTACATGAAATCTGCAGCTATGTGTGCTGTTACAAAACATAACAGATCACATAGTCTACAATTTCATGCTATCTTCAGCAAAAGAACACAAAGCCCCGAAGGACAGCTGTGTTGTCTTGATGAAGACACTGAATTGCAGAATAGATGAAGTGTTAGGTTTTGGAGCAGCAATCATGACTGCAGATTACAGAAATCAGAGTTCATTACTGGATGTTACAGGTATTCTTTAATGTTCTTTCCTTCATGATTAAGACATTCAATTATATTATTGGGTTGTTTAGTTCATCATACAATCCATATCAGAAAGTAGAAATGTAGAAAGAAATACACAACTCAATTTCACAATTCAATGTTTTATTCATAAGGAATTTCAAATGTTCCCACACAAGCCATGGGATGTAACTGGAAAGTAAAGTACAACTACTGAAATAAGAGGTACACATGCATGAAAGAGAAAATAAAGGAGTATGAGTGAACCCATCATTGCCTTGGAGGTTTATCCTTCGGGTGATGCATCCTCATCTTTTTTCCCTCTTCATCTTCATTGCTGAAAGCACTGTACCTGATAATAGAAAATAGAAACTATCAATTAAGAGCTCAGGGTTAATCCTTATTCCTATACTTCCCTAATTCATGCACATGGATATCTTAATAACAGAGATATAGATTACTTGAAGATCAAACAACATACATGATTTACTCACTCAGAAAGAAGGAGAGAGAAGAAAAGAAAAACCATGGACATAAGAGAGGCCAAAAAGCCTAAATATTTTCTAACTGTTTTCTCAAGTGTGCAGGTACAGGTTACAGCCAAGAAGAAATAAATCATGTCTTACAATCCTCACTATAGATAGAGATTACAAAATTCAATAACTTCTATCCTATGGTACACGAAGTAGATGAGTCATAAGTACATACTGGAATGAAGGAAGAATGCAACTCAAAGTTCAGCAGCCATTCTAGGGATAAAAGAAGTTACAGTACAGAACAGAGGAGAGAATTATAGATAAAAGTACATGTTTCAGATTACAATTGAAGAAGAAGAATCAGAATTTAAAGGCTGAAGTTAAAAAAGATAAGATTACAGCTGAAATAGAATGAGAAGGAAATCTGAGAAAATTTTGACAGGGCTTCGCCATGTAAAATGGACATTTACAACTTTCCATCATGTTGTTTTTAACTAATACATGCTTTAAAAGTTGTATGTAAATCAAATAAGTGATACAAAAAGTAGAAAAGCATGCCATGATCAAGATAACAGTTATTATGTTTCAGTTTCCAACAACAAATCAGCTTCAATAGAAAAGTGATACATTCTGTATTCTGAATCAGAAAATACATCTATTACAGCTGAAAAAGGGAAAAAAGAAAGAATTCTGGGAAAATTTTGACAGGGCTTCACCATGTAAAATGGACATTTTAAATTTTCCAGCATGCATATCAAAGTTGTAATAAAAAGGAAATGCAGTATTTAAACAGAAAAGAAATGGACTACACTTTCAGTCATCAAATTGAAGTACTTTGGAGCATTCATTATAGCTTAACAACTGAATAACATGAATTTTTAAGATAATCTTACAAAGTTCAGCCATTCTAAAGTACAATTTTCAAATAAAGCAAGTATCAAGTTCACAAAAATGCTACAATTATAGCTTACAAATATTTAAAAAAAGAACCAATCACAGACAATATATGAAAACAACAATGATAGTGAGCTTCAAGCCAAAAAATATTCATGAATCAAAGTCACCAAGAACAATGCAATTCTAAATTAAGAGTATTCAACAAATACCAGACCATTTGTTCCAACAGAAAAAAGAATTGTATTTAACATTCAGAAGCTATAATATCAAGGATTCAAGTAAACATCATGAGACAAATGTTACAACTATCACCTTCAAGAAATTAAAGAATGTAATAAAATGTTTAAGTATTGGAGTTTCAAGACAAGAGGAAGTTATACTCACTCCTAAAAATGCCCAAACATAAAAAAGGGAATCAAAACCACAGTAATCAAAATGACAAAGTCACTCCTGAAAATCAATACCAAATTTTTGAGAAAATCAAGGTCTAAAAAAAAGAAGAAAGGAAAATTTAAAAGTCAAATGCTTTCAAAATAAGGAAGACTTATGAGTTTTAAAAATACAAACTCAAGATACTAAAGTGAAACAAAACTCAGAAAATTACAAGAAGCAACTCTCAGTCAAGAACAATAAAGTAATTCCTAATAATGACAAATTTCAAAGAAAACCCAAAAAAAGAACAAAAAAATAGAAAAGAAGAACATGCAGGTTTCAAAAAAAGTCAAGTTTTGTTCCAAATTTTTCAACATGAAAAGGAGAAGATTGAAGAAAATTAAATATCCATTCAAAAAATAAAGATTACTGAAACAAATTTTGAAAAAACAGATTCTCAAAAATGAATCAAAAATGAAGGAAGTATTAAACAAAACAAATTAAAGTAAACAATCATAGAATCTAAAAACTCATCAAATTTATCAAAGAATGATCAAAATCAAGGATAATACCCATAGAAACATTTAAATACATTAATTTTTAAAACAAAATCAAACAAAAAAATCTTTGAATCAGAATCCATGCATTCATATCAAAAAAGAATAAATATCAATATTCAGAATCAGAAATGTTAAAGAAGTTTCAAATTTTTCTTTTAGAAAACATCACATTGAAAATTAGTTTCAAGTACAGATTGAGAAAGAAATAAATCCTGGTTTTAATCAAAAACCCATTAATGGGTATCAAGAAATCAAGTAAAGACAAGAACTCACCATTTATAATCAAAGAGTTGAAAACTTTCAAGCAACTGGATGAAACAAGAAATCCATATGCCCATGAGAAGTTTAAAAATTCGGGAGTCAAAAAAAAGAACCCAGAATGAGTTTTCAACTCAAAATCCCCAAAGGAACCATGAAATCACAAAAAATGCAAAGAAAAATGAAGTATCAGTTTTGGAAGTCAAAATGGCAAAGATGAAGTAATAGTGAAACTCAGGAGATCAAAAACTTACCATCCTCATCAAACAGTGATGCCTAAATAACACAGATCCAGAGCTAAAAGTAGGTAACAATGGTGGCCACTTAGATGGAAAGCAAATTAAGAAAGCTCAAAGTGAAAAACACAAACCATAAAATAAATCAAGAAGCATTGAGCTCATTGACCCCAAGATATAAAAGTTAAAAAAAAGTCCTCATCCAAAATCACAAAGAACCTTGAAACCTACAAGAGCAAAATCACAAGAATACAAAAACTTAATGAGGAAAGAACCATAGAATTTTGAACCCAAAAAAAAAAAAATCAAAAAAACTCAATCAAAGAAGACAAAAAAGAGCAAATACCAAATGCTGATCAGAAAAAAAAAAAAAGGACCAAAAGAACTCACAATTTTGCAGTAAAATCTCAAAATCAAAATGATAAAATGAGAATCAAAAAATCAGAGCAGAAAGTCTAAAATAGATCAATGGTCATTACCAAACACCCAAGGACTAGAGCTCAGAAAACTCAAAAGAAAAACCAAAAGATACAGAGCTTCAAAAGAGCTCAGAAAACCATTACATAGAAATAAAGGAAATGAGCTCGAGCAAAATCAACAATGGTGTCAAAAAAAAAATTTTCCCAGGGCTTTCACCCAAAGCCAAAAATGCAAAATGAAAAAATCATTGAATGGAGTTCAAGTGATCTATTTAACCACCAACCTTAAGATGAGTTCAACCTGAAACTCAACCAGGAGTTAGAGAATCAAAGGATCAAAATCAAGCCAAGTAGAAGATCAATGCTCAAAATTGATCACCAACTTTTGAAGCAAACCACCATGGTTATCAATGTCATTACTACCAAATTTAATCACCAGGTTAAAACCCTAACCATGAGTCAAAGATCAATGGCCTGAGATTCAATGCACAAGAGATCAATGATCAATAAAAAGAGGACAAAGTTCAAAGTAAACCACCATGGATCAATGACCACTACCACATTAAATGCAAATCAGAAACCCTAATCATAAATCAAGATCAACAGACCAGAATTCACATCAGAAGATAAGAGATCAATGACAAGATCAATGCTCAAAAAGATCACCTTTCAAATCAAAACTCAACCCAAGTTAAAATACCACCAAAAAATATGGAAGGGGTGAGTCATCATTGAGAGGGGGCCAGCCCCATGATTAAAACAAAAAATTCATTGCATTTGACTTCGAAAGGTATTATCAACTATAGTCCAATGTCCCAAATAATCAAAGGTGCCGACCAACCATCATGTTCAACAATGATCACAAAAAGGTAAATTCTAAACCTTAGTCCAACTTAAAATGCAAAAGCTGACAAGAAATTACAATAGTCAATGATAATTAAAAGGTGGCAGACTATTATAGTATACCATGTGTTATACAAAGGGTGGCCCATTATATTTCATTTTTATAAGGTCCAAACTATATAATATGCCATCAAAACCAATAATCAAAGTCCAACAGTGGCCTTAAACCAAAAGTTATGTACCCTCAAATGGTCAAACTGCAAAGGTGGTCCCCACTATTGGAGGGGTTGGAGATGATTTACAATATGTTATCCATGTGACACACTAGAAGACAAGGAATGTCAACATCAGAACCTGAGCTTGGAGGTGGTCCCCATCAAGTGGATATTTGGATGAATTATTTTGTAAAGTATTGTAATTAATGTAATTTATTTTACTTACTCACAGGGAGTATTTTTGCTTGCCTCCACAAAAGGAGAGATCAGCAAAAAGATAAAATCTGCATGCACTAGGAGGAGACTTGCTCATCAAGCAAGATTTATTATTAGCAAATTATTCACCCATGCTTTTCTTAAAAATAGAACAGTCAACTGCAGTTTGACTGTGATGTAATCAAAGGCTATTAATGCCTCTTTGTATTAGTTTGCTTTATTTTATTCCTTTATTTATTATTAAATAAAGGATAAAAATAGAATGCATGGGTGAGTACAACCTTAGTCTATTTTTAGGAAGGGTGGGTGAATCAATTTTTCTATATATTGTGTGCCTTGGCAAAGCACAAGGAGGAATTTTTAGATACAGGAGTGCTGAAGCAATTTTCTGCCAGTTTTTCCCTTTGAATGTGAAGTATTTTCTACCTTTCCAATTATTTGCAGTCTTGTGTATGTTTCCATTAATCTTGTGAATGTTGAATTCCCTGATTAATCATCTTACCCTGTTGCAAATTAAGTAATTTCTGCATGATATTAATGTGTATGTGTAACTTAGCAGTATTGTTGTGATTTTATCCCTCAATACATCAAAGTGTTTACCCTTAATTATCTTCAGAAAATTGTTGGCCTTGTGCATCAGAAATTCATTCCATATCAATTGTGCATGTACTCAGTCAAAGACCTCATACAAGTTTGGTGTATCACCTCAGTTTTAATTTCATTTTACAGTCATCTTTTACCCTTAAACCCCAGAAAATCAGTTTAGGATACATCAATAAGGAACCGGCCTTGATACCAGAGACTCACCTCAAAATAGGTATACCCACAGACCTGAGGTGTTTCCATTGTATCTACGAAAGAGAGAGATAAAATTTGCAAGCTTAGAACACCTGCCTCCACAATGGCCCCATTTTCCTATCCCAACACCATGATTAAGGCCAAAACCTACCCAATACAATACAAAATCGCATACATTCATATAATTTACAACACAACACACAAACAAGGAAAATCAAATGCAAGGTATAAGACCCTACCTTTCCATTGTAAGCTCCTTCAATATTCAAGTAAAAAACTCCAACCTCTTTCCAAAACCAAGCCAGTCCCAATGTAAGCTCTCAAAGTTTCCAAGCAAGTAACCCCAAAGCAATTAAGAATTCCAAATAAATAGAAAATTGGTGGGGAGGATGGTGATGTGGCTCCATGTAGGATGCCACATCATTTCCCTCCAATCCACCTCACATGTCATACACATAAACCAACACTCCATATGTAGCACCCGCTAATACACACACAGATACAACACTAAAAAAACTCAGATAACATTTTTTTTACTTTCTTGGATAATATCTTATTGTTATTTTGTGTAGTCTCATCTTGCTCAGTTCTCGCGAACTAAATAAGATTAATAATGTGTTACAGATGGATTTTGTGAGTAGATGAGGGAAAGACTTGTAGGAAATTTCTTCAATCTTTCTTATGAAGTTCCTTTGTACGAATAATTTTATGTTGTAAAACTCTAGAATGGGTTATGTGGGAATTTAGTACAAACTATTGCCTTAGTGTTAGTTGTTGTGGAGTGTTGTTGTCATAACTATTGAAATTTTGGGCTTGTTTTATTATCATGGAAGATATAAAAGTTGATTACCACATGGTTACAAGAGACTCTAATGTATTATAGAAATTCTAATAATTGTATAGCGTGGTGTGACCAATGTTTTTCTCTCTTGATCCCTAGTCATGGTTCCATAGATTTCGATGTGCCTTTGGGTCATGTTTCGTGTTGGAAAGAACTGATGTATCCTTGTATAGTTTTCAAAAATGAGTAATGTTAAACTTTTCTCTTAAGATCAAATGTTGAGTTGTAAACCGTTTTAGGACATAGTAACAATGTATTTTTTAAGCATAATAAAATGGGTTAGATAATCCTTATAAAAGTTAAACTAATATATATATATATATATATATATGAATAAATTAATGTAGATGTGATTTACTTGATAACATTTGAGCCCCTAAGCGATCAATGAGGAAAACTATATTTGGTAATAAAAATATTTATATACCTTGTCTTTCCCCAATCTAAATAAATCAACATTATCTTTTTATGGTGAAGTCTTAAATGACCTTATAGTGTAATCATTGGCTAGTTTTTGGAAGATAATAAGGTTGTATAAGTAGGAGGAAATTTATTAAGAAACCCTTCAATCTCTCTCAATCATTTAAAATGTAAATTTTTTTCCTTTGTCAAACTTAATCAAGCAAATTCTAAATGAAAACTTTTAACCAATCTTGATAAATTTCTTAGCCCCAATAAAAGGTGGGTTAATAAACAATGAGACCCTGAAGCTGAATTCTTTTTGACTCTTTTCGGTTAACCCTTTCCTTGATTCATTGTGATCTTTCTTAAGTAATGTTAAATTTTTATCTTAAAACAAAGAAGATTATTGTTTTGAACCTAAAACAGTACTTTCCCTCAGTTGGAGCTTGTGCTTATCACCTGTGCAATAGAGGTGTGGAACAAGTTTCAGTGGCTTGAGTAAGAGTAATTAACCTTGTGAGAGATGGAAGATATTCTTAAATCAAATGAATTAAGCAAGTTATTGATCATATAATTGATGATCCCCTTTCAGAAAGCTTGGCCTTAAGATATTTAATCGATAGTATAAAGGAAAGAAGTTATCCCTTGTGGAAATAATTGTGTGAATCATTACATGGATTTTATTAAGAACGCAAGTTAAGAATTAAGTGATATTTTAGTAAAAAAAAACCTTAACAAGACTTTCCTTGTGGGATGCCCCTAAACATAAGTGTGTTTTGTGGTTGGACTTGTATGTGATGTTCTAATCATGGATTTCCTGGTACCTCAGTGGTCAGTGTTGTGTCAAGCCTATCGTGAGTTGGTGGTATCCATTGTGACCTCTTGTTGTGTCGTGTAAACTCTAAGCAAGTCAAAAAAAAGTTATCCAAGTTTGTTTAGTGTTGTATTTGTGTGTGTATTAGCGGGTGTTACACTTGGTATCAGAGCGGAGGTTCATACTCTCGAACCTCTAGGACAGATTGGAGTTGTGATGGTGAGGGATATTGGAAGAGTAATGTGATATAAGAGTGATGTGAACTATGTCATAATTGTGATAATGTGAGCTCACATGTGTATATCACTTAGTGCGTAAATGTTGGCATGTCTATGTGTGCAGATGAGAGTATTCCTTCTCCTTTTCCAAAATTCAATGAGAATTTGAGTGTGAAACATTGTCTTGTTGTGTGTGGAAGATATGTGATTGTTGATTTCAGAGTGTTGGATCCTTTTGGAATTATGATGTGTGGGTGTGCTGATATGTTGTACAACTAGGTTGGTTGTAGTGAACTGGAATTCTTAATGATGTCATTATCATTTGTGTAGAAATGTTTGTATTCCCATGTTATATGGTTGTTGACTATATGTTATAATTGTGCTCATCATAATTGTAATTCATCTGATATGTAATGATTCATGTCATGATTTAGGGACATATGATGGGTATATGATCCCTATCGTACAATGATTGCACTTTGGGTGCAGCATGTGGTGATGTGGTGTGTGGTAAGCCATGAATGTAATGTATGTGATATACCCTATATTGGTGCCATGCGTGAGATGTTATGGTTAATGTATGTGAACCACCATTGTATTAGTGATGTAGTTGCATGTTATGTTGTGCATCTTATGCTAACTTACCTTGAGATAAATCGGTGAAGGTGTATGTATTGATGCGTAATCACAGCACCCCTGAATGTCTGATTAGTACTCGATGGGTTGAAACTATCAGTGTGATTGCATAACATTGAGTTTTTCCCAAAGATGTGGGACCTTGTGATTGGAAACTCTCTCCCTATGAAGGTTGTATTCCTCTGTTCAGGTGCATGCATTCATATTGTAAAGATCTACTGTGAAACCTACTTAACTTGCCAAGGAGATGGGGTTAAGAAGATGCATAAAAATAAATCCTCAGATAGAGACTAATGACAAGGTGATGCACCAAAGGAATGATGAACACCTACTTTGGCATTAAACACAAACCATAAAACATCGTTAATACAACCACTAACACAGATAACCAAAATGCCACATGAGAGATTGATGGAGTGATGAATATAGAGAGGGTTGAAAATCATCCACAAACGTGCATTATTTGCTCCAAAAGTTTATACAGTACAATATAATGGCCAATAGGCAAAAAATTGCACTACAGTTTGAATGGGGAGGTTTGGACTCCACAAATTTACCTACCAAAGATAAGAAGGGAGGGGCAAAGCCAAAATTTTCCAACTAACTATGAATATGAACTCCTTACAATTTATAGAAGACTTGAGAGAAGGAATAGAAGAATTCGAAATCCTCCTCCAACCACCTCCAAAATGTATTGAATTCTTCTTCAATAGTTGGGAACCATGACGTCAGCCCATACCTGCATGTACTGTTCTATTGTTGTGCAAGGAAGGAATCCCATTCCTTCATGGGATGACGGTATGAGAATCTTAGAAACCCTAAAAAGTCTCAATGGTGAACTATATTTTTCCTTGTGGGGGTATGCCCCAAGGATTTAAAGATATCCTGTAGTGGTTTTTGAACCCACAGATTTATTATGTCCTTGTGTAAATCTGATCTCTAGTCGAAATGTTATGTGCCATCTGAAGGTCGATAGTGCATCTTGGATTAAAATGGTGGATTTAAGGGAGTTGCATAACTCCAAATGTCTGAAATGCATGCAATCTGAAATGTTTGATTCAGGAATTTTGACAATTCATTTCAGAGAAAAATCACTTGTTCATGCCGCCAAGAATGAATCGAGGGAGTTTCAAAAGTCCGAAACTTGAAAACCCATAAAGTCTGAGATTTCAAACTTTTGTGAATTGAATTTCAGATATTTGTGAATTTTTTTCCATTTGTCTCACCAAATTTCTGAATCTTAGTATGTGTTACTGAATTTTTGGGTAAATTGTCTGATTTATAAATTGGCTTTGATCAAAATTTCAAAAAATTATAAATACCTTTTTGAATATTATATCTAGATCTATCAATTGGTGAAATTTGGATATTGTTTTAGTAAGTTAAGTTTGAGTATTATTTTGGAGTTCATATGTGAGGTGAAAAATATGTTATGTGGAACTCGCAATTTCAGTTTTGCAACTTCAAAATGCAACCTCCTATGATGAAGAACCCTAGTTGGCTCCTCTGTATGCAAGGTCATGTTGCCCAATTTTTTCCCGAGGGGGAAAAAATTTGACAACAGTATGTTTGGAGTGAGGGAATGGGTACCATGGGCCAGTAACTTGAGCTGACCTTAGGTTCAGTAGATAATGACCTGTGCTTCTTTCCTATCTCCCTATGTGGTTGTTGTATGGATGCAACTTGAGTGTAACTATGACTATGTTTAGCCTTGTCAAAGTGGTGGCGAGATGATTCAGATAGAGATGCTGACAGTTGTACTATTGATATGTTATTTTAGGAGTTGAGGCTCAATGTTCCAAGTTCCAACAACTCATTGAGTACCCCCTTGGTGGCCAAACAAGGCTGCATAGTCATCGTAATGTGTTATTCTTGTATATGTATTTTATTTGTAAATTAAACTTTTTATTTTATTTTTGCAAGGACCAACAGTTTTCTTGATTGTCATGTTTTATATTTTCAGCATTTCCTTGGTTTTTGGTACTAACATGCATATTTTACACTAACTATGGCTATTTGGCCATTTTTTTGCTTGGATTTAGATCTTCTTTTAAAATTTTACTGCCTTTCCCAAGGCTTGTACTTTTCCACTTGGCATTTGAATCGGATTGCTATGTTGGTTCTATTGTCGTGATGTGTGGAATAGGGTCATGGGATGCCCCATGGAATGGTTGGACCTATGGACCCTCTTCATTGTATGGGTGTATGCCCCAAGGAGTTACAGATAACTAGCGGGTTGTTGAACCACGAGTTATTATGTCACTTGGGTTAGGGGTGTCTTTACTTTATGTTCCTAGGGCCATAGGGAAACCAACCTCCTTGAAGGAGGCATAAAAGACTTGAGGGAGGCATAAAGAACGTGAGGGAAACATAAGATACTTGAAAGGGAGGCATAAAGATTTAGGGAGACATAAGAAATCTTGAGGGAGGCATAAGAGATTTGGGTGTGTGTGTGACTGATGTTTCAGGATATATGTTGATTTATTGTGATGTCTTGGGAGTGGTCCTATGATGTATGTGTTACTCATGTTAGTTAAGGATGTTGTATGATGTTGTTGATATGGATTTGATGTCCTTGTTGACACTATGTACCTGTAGCCATTTTTATGAGTTATGTAAAATCTTCACCTGTGGAATTGAGGAAATGTCTGGTTGTTATAGTACATTTTTGTTCAAGTATTCTGTACACCAGTCATAGATGTGTGACAAGTACTATGTTATGTGGACCATGCATCTTCACTTCCATAATTTGACTAATCTCTTGTGGTGTGGTACCATCATGAAAGTATGTAAAATTATGCTTGTGAATCCTTAGGGTTGTGTATGACCCTAGTAGGGTGTTGCAATGGCCGTTCATGTTGGGCACCCATAAGAATGAATAAACTAAAATTCTACAACAATGAAATTTTAAAGAACCTGAATTAAGAATAATGTAAATGGAAAGAGTCTAATTAAATAATGTATAAGAGGGAACTGCCAATCTTCACAGAACCTTGAAAGTTAAGAATTCTACCCCGTGGCTGTGCTTTAATGACTAAAATTTTAACCATAGGGTGTACTTTCATCTTTATTTGTTCCTTGTTGCTTACCGTTCTTACTTCCTCCTGTGTTATGTCGCATCGAGGATGATGCTTTCTTAAGAGGAGGAGAATATAATGCCCCGTTCGACGTTTACCCCCGGTCCTTGTCTCGATGACCCTATTGCTGAGCGTTGAATAGTTGTGTGTGCTCCTGTTGACTTTCAGTTGACTTAGACCTTGTCACAGGGAAGGATTAACATCCTTCCTCTTCATCATGCCTTCTCATGTCATTTTTTATGCTTCTAGTTGCTGGCCTCCACAGCGTCCTTTGTGATTTTCCTATCAAAGGAAAATCTTGTTCTCGAATTGTCGAGCTTGACTATCAGTCATTATTAATATGACTAATAATGATTTTAAGTTGTAATAATAATAATAATAATATTGTTATTTAATTGTTGACTGACGATTATTTTATTTTAATGTCTATTTTTATCAATATTATTATTAATTACGTCTAACCTATTTTATTTTATAATTGATCATTTCTGTAGCATGAGCCTTGTGTTGGTATCCAATTTGATTCTCCTGTGAGGGCTGAGCAGCATCAAAAAACTAGCAGGATGCTTATAGACAAATAAATCATGATATGAGTCATTTGGTAGCTGGGGAGGGGATTCAGCTAACTCTTTGTCACTCATGTGTTGGAGAAATGGATAGCACCTTATCAAGGGTTTGATCTACCCTCACTACTTTAGGTTGTGCCTTCAACCAGGGTGAGAGGACCCATTCTGTAACCCGTGTTGGTGAAGGATATCAAGAGATCCTTCTTTGCACAATTTTCATGAGAACCTTGAGAAAATATGATCAATACAACACAATCTAACTCTCACGAGTTGTCACACTAGAGAGTGGAGATGTTTCCTGGACAAGGTTCATATTACTAAAGAAAATAATTGAATCCTGATTGTTTCTACATATTTTGGCAATGGAATTTGTTAAATCTTTGTGGATACATAGTACAAATAGGGGTAGTTCATGTAGGATTTATCATTTGAGAAGTTTTTGGTGGGAAGTTAAGCAAGATAAAGTTGATTATACCAGATCTTTGAGATCCTTTACAAATATTGGAAAACTCACAGACAAAATGCTTCAAAATAGCCAAAATATTCCTTCAACTAGAAGGTGTGTATCAATGGAGGCCCAAAGATGCACGGTTTCATACACTCTTCAAGAATTCAACATAAAGGCTCATGCTAAAGACTCAATTAAACGTTGAAAGTCCCTGATTCATCACGCCTAAGATACACTCATAGACTTACAAATAATCTTTGTCAACCTAGTGAAAGTAAAGTGATTTTAAATTGTTTATTTACATCACAAGATGAAATCTCTTCTCACAATGAAATTGTAAATGCTACAATACTAACACATGGATAAGATCTTGTGTGATTCAGAGGGATTTCAACATAAGATTGCAATAAGAACAAGAAAAACTATTTGAAAACATTCTGAAATAAGAGCAAACATAATTGTGCTCATGATCAACACAAATTCATTTCAAGGTTCATTAGATTCATCAGCAGGGGAGAGTTTCTTGAAAAATCTTAGAGCTTGTCAATGGTTGTACACTTGCAACCATCTTTACATGATTAAATCTAAAACACAGGCAAATAAACAGGTTTCTCATATGGTCTCTCAGGAAAATGGTTTCTCTCAAAATTTCTCAAAAAAGTTAACCCCCCTTATGCAAGAGTATTCTCATTGCATTTATACAATTTCACTCTCTCACTCATCCTAAATTTTCCCCCAAAAGTCTAAATCTTCAAGAGAATGTTCCTTTTTGTTTTTGCCAAGTGGAAAAACTGTGAGCCATTCACATTTCATACCTTCATCAAATATGATTGTGGAACCATGTCAAATATTTTAACAATCTTTTTAATCATTCTTTTATCCTGTCGTGCAAGAAATCCCATGTTTAATAATTCTTAGGTGGCTCCATATGGCATGACTTGACAAGTAATCCTTTTCACCTTTGATAATACACCTTGAGGAATAGATACCTACATTCATGCTTTTTAGAAACGAGTGTTCTCGCATGGATTATATCACATATTTGTGATGCTACGATTCTGAGTTTCCAAGTATAAAGAGGAGATGAGTACACTTCCCCAGTGAGAGGCCTCCACGTGTTTCCTTGGTGCAACTACAAAGGTGAAGTCATTGAGGTAGGTTCCTAAATGAGCGTAGAGGTGCCACTTGCTCCATGTGTTCAGAACACTAGAAAGTTACATCGGTTTGCTTGAAAAACTTATGAGTATGGGAAGATCCAGTGGAAACTTCCACGTGTCTTTTTTGGCACAACTTTCAAAATGTGAAATTAAGGGTAGGTCCCCAAACAAGTGCATGTCTCTCCATGTTCCCTGGGCCCAAGAAATTTACCTCAGCCATTTCAAAAAGTCTCAGTAAAAAGAGGAGCCAGCGGAATCCTCCACAATCCTTAGTGCGCACTTTTGATATGTCCAAAACCCAAAAGAGAGCATCCCACAAATTCTAATTATGGGCATAGTCAGTGGCTCTCCACGTGTCTTCAGCTCTTTTGGTAAAATTTGTTAAAAAGTTTAAGGACTCCCAAACAAGTGAAGGTTCCACGTGTCTAGGGTCCAAAAAAGTTGCACCGGCCGTTTAAAAAGTCTAAGCAATGGAAAGGCCTAGTAGAAATTCCACGTTTCTCTTCAGTGCTTTTTTGGTAAAGGTCAAAACCAGAGGACGGATCCTCAAATGAGGCAAGCCTTCCACGTGTCCTATTTGGTGGGTCTTAGGCATTTATTAACTAGATGCACCATACAATCAAAGTGCAAGTCTAAATATGACCCACCATGAATTTATCGCATCCAATTAGAAACAAATGTACCACGTTTCCATGGATGTTGGGAAAAGTATAATTTACAGAGGAGACACAATAGGTGGAAGATGCCCAACAACAAAAATTTCCATGCAGAGAGAAGATTGTAAATAATACCAAGACTCAATGTGATCCATGAACCAAGGAAAGACTCCAAACATCCAAATGAAGGAGAAATTTTTCACGCATCCATACAGGGAGACAGAAAATACTTCTAAAATGAGGATAAGAAATTTTCCAAATGGGAAATTTTAAATCCTCCAAACAGGCTTTTTCAAAATTAAAATTGAGATTAAATGCCTAAATAATTGAGCACCAACATTGGCTCTAACTTAGGGATGGGCACTCCCAGCGGAGTTGCCACAAGAACATAACAGACCATGTGCCAAAAAATCCATTGGGCAATGGAGTCAAGAACAAAGCTTGCAAAGTAGAAAAACAATGTACAAATCCTCCAGGACAAACTGAGAAACCAACAAAAACCAGCCGCCAAGGACCAGAGACGAACCAAAATGAGAAAAACATGTAGAAAAATGAATTTGAACTAAAAGACTTACACTGTATAATGATGTGTTCCTTGATCACTGAGAAATCATTTCAAGGAAATGTTTCAACCCACCCATCTGCCTTTCTGAGTATGACCAAGCCAAGAAGTCTTGATACTTTTTTAAACAACTGGACATATGCTTGTTTTTCTTCTCTATCCAAGTTGCTACCTAGCCATATTTTCTGAGGTTTATCTTTGGAATGCCTTTACCAGATCTAGAACAAACCCCATCAAACATCAGAGTCCAGGGAGAACCAATCTTCTCAGGATACTTGCACTCATCAATTTTATGCTCCTTAAAATCAGCATAACCCACAAAGTTTTGACATCAACATCTGATACAATACTTCATAAGAAGCATTGTTAGGGTCCTCAATGAGATGTAACATTTTCTTCTCACCATAAACCTCACAAGGTTCCCCTCAATTGGTATGGTTTCTGCACATATGACATGTCCATTTGTACACTTCCACCCACACTAGAGCCCATTTTCTGGATAATAACATCCCCCATATTGGAGACAATCCACAATAACTCACATTCATGGTTAAGCATTTTCCTGGAAAGTGCCAAGTTACAACTACCAATCCGATTTGACATATCTAATTAAGACACTTCTCTTGAATCCATAGAGTAATTTCCCAAAAGACACATTCGTTGTTACCTTGATATTCAACTCATTCATTCCTCAAGAGGCATTACATTACATGAGGCTCCTGAATCAAACATGCAGTTATGTACCAGCCTATCTTTAATAATCAAAGTGGTAAAAAATGGATGACATCCAACTGAGATTCAACCAGAGAAGTTCCCAAATACACCTCATATGATTCACCCAGTTCCTCCAATTGCTTGTGGTATTTTTGATTCAAATAATGGGAGGAACCTCTATATTATTAACACTTTTTCCCTGAGTAATCTTTTCTTCCTTAAATCCACGAAATATTGAATGCCCTTTTCCTATGCTCAGGGATCCTGAGTAACTCAACAATGGGAACAGTGAACCTTGATCTAACTCAAGATTTGGGCTATGTCACAAGGAATATATTTGGGTAGGATAGTATTAGGGGAGATTCACAACTTCATCTGATAGTATAGGAGTTTTCAGAGTCTGGGCATGGGCAGGAGTACAAGGTTGTATTTGGGGAATTAGGCCTTTTCATAGATGTATCTTTCTTAGGGGTTTCCTTCAGGATATTGTAAGAACTGGACTTTTGGCTTGGTTTGTGGCCCTCCCCCTTTGACAACCTTACTTCTGGTGTTATATTTTTTCTCCTGAGCAACTACTGCATTCATCAACAGTTGCATGTCCTCTTCAGAAGGGATCCCTCCATCATACTTTTTAATCATCAAGGCCCTTAAGTATTCAAAATCATGATTAGGATAGATCAAATGCTTGCACCATATCAATTTCAAAAGTATTAATAGGAGGAAGAGGTAATACCCGGTGAACACAATCCCATAAAGTTTTCAGCAGTTCTGGCACTTATCAATTCAGTTGAGGTTTCCCCCTGCAGTGAGTTTGCAGGGCATTCCATCATGCACACATCATCATATGTCTCATCATCATCTACTTCCTCAACTTCTTGATCTACATCACATGGGGAGTGTGGTAATAAACACCTATCACACCACTCAATAACATTGGCCTCCTCCACAGTAGCAACCCTGACAGTCAAAGGATCAGGAACCAATCTATTCTCCCTGGGTTGAGGCTATTTATTTCCTGATCCCATGAGCCCTTTCCCTCTATCATCTGGTCTGTGATCACCTCTGGGATTATTTCCAAATCTCTCTTGACCGTGTGGCTTGTGCTGACCCTAGGAAATTTTTCCTATCCCTTTTTCTGCTTTGGCCAGTTTATAGGATATCTCTTTAACTGCTCCAACCAAAGTTTTTACAACCTCTTCCAGATCTACAACTTTATTTGATTGAGGCCTCTTTAGATTGATTACCTTGATACCCTCTCTCTTAGGAGGCTTTCTAACTACTTTGATGTTATTTTCTATTTGTAAGGCCATGGTGAAAGCCTGCCTCAATGTTCCTTGGGTTCTTATCTCTCAAGTAATAAGCAACCTTTTTATCAAAAGCATCAGAATATTTTATCAAACATGACACATCACTTGGCCTTAGGATTATAGGTAGCCTATTCAAGGTCTTATTGAACCGAGTATTGAAATCATGGACAGATTCATTTGGATTTTTCTTTATATTTTCAAATTCAGATAAAAGGAACTTGGGATATGTCTTATCCCCATATTGCAATCTAAAGGCATTTTTCATCTTGGTCCATGAATCTATTGAATTATCTGGTAAATCCTTGTACCAGTCACGTGCATCCTCCTCAAGAGTATGAATAAACAAATTTACATACACGTCTTCAAACTCAATTTCAAAATCTTCCATCATATTGACAAAGAGTCTTAAATGGTGGTCACCAGTGATGGCATTATTCCCTTGAAATTTTGGCAACCTATTTTGACATCTTGTGGCACCATATTAGGATATCCATCCATACCTCTGAAATCTATAGGTCCAAAAGTGTTGACAACAAAAGGAGGTCTAGGTGGAGGTTGGGCCATATTGCCTTGAGGCGGTGAATTTACAGGAGAAAAAAAATGATAGGGAATGAGGGGTCTCTGGGGCATAGGTGTATAACTCTCAAAGTAAATATCCTCTAATGACTCAGTTTCTTGGAAAACCCTATCAACCTTGGAAGAAATAGGGGAAAACTATGAGAGGCACGCTTTTCAGACACAAATGATGGCCCCTCTCCAGTTGGAGAACTCAAATTTATATAAATATTACTTGGTTCAAAATCACTTGAAGACGTATGGTAATCTTCAACCATAGATTGATCACCTTTCAGAACTGATATCTCCTTTTTTGATTCTTGATCTCCTACTACTTTCCAAACTTGTCTTCCTTCTGAATTTTCTTTCCTAGTTCTGGAAATAACTTTTTAGTAGGATCCCTAGTGAAGAAAGACCTTCTTCCCTCCAGCTTTGCAAATATTAATGAAAAATTTCACTTGACATAGGTTAAGACACTGGTAATCATCAAAATTTCAATTCAACATGGAGTTGCCACTAAGGATTTTCACCTTAGTTGTGCATATGCACTATAAGTAACTTGCCAAGTGTCTATCAATGCTTAATTTCTGCAAAGCTTAACAGATCTGACCTTCCTTTACCCACATTTATCTTTATTGATGCAAATTTAGTGCAATAACCACTAGAAACTAGAAATATTACACAATGAACTTGTAATATTTGCACAAATTTTACAAATCTCAACAAAGGATGATGTTTAAACAACGTATTTGTACTTAAACCATGTAAGAAACATTACCAGGGTCGGTATGTGTATGCATTTGTAAAAATAGTCCCTAGAAACGGTGTCACTTTGGTGTTGTTACCACACAAATAGGTCTTGGTGTTCAAATAATCCCTAGAAATGGCACCACTTGGGTGTTGTTTACTGCACAAATAGGTCCTGATGTTTAAATAATCCCTCAAATAACAGTGACCACTTAGGTGTTTTTGCCACAAAAATAGATCTCAGTGTTCAAATAATCCTCAGAAATGGCACCCTGTTGTTTCCAAATAGGTCTATCCCCAACAATGGCACCACTTTGGTGTTGGTATCCAAATTGATTCTCCTGTGAGGGCTGAGTAGCATCACAAAATTGGCAAGATGCTTAGAGACAGACAAATCATGATATGAGTCATTTTGTAGCCAGGAGGGGATTCAGCTGACTCTTTGTCACTCAGGTGTTGGAGAAATGGATAACACCTTATCAAGGGTTTGATCTACCATGACTTCTTTAGGTTATGCCTTCAACCAGGATGAGAGGACCCATTTTGTAACCTGTGTTGGTGAAGGACATCAAGGGGTCCTTTGCACAATTTTCATGAGAACCTTGAGAAAATATGATCAATACAACACAATCTAACTCTCACGAGTTGTCACACTAGAGAGTGGAGATGTTTCCTGGACAAGGTTTGGGTTACTAAAGACAATAATTGAAACCTGATTGTCTCTGCATATTTTGGCAGTGGAATTTGTTAAATCTTTGTGGATACATAGTACAAATAGGGTAGTTCATGTAGGATTTATCATTTGAGAAGTTTTTGGTGGGAATTTAAGCAAGATAAAGTTGATTATACCAAATCTTTGAGAGCCTTTACAAATATTGGAAAACTCACAGACAAAATGCTTCAAAATAGCCAAAATATTCCTTCAACTAGAAGGTGTGTATCAATGGAGGCCCAAAGATGCATGGTTTCATACACTCTTCAAGAATTCAACATAAAGGCTCATGCTAAAGACTCAATTAAATGTTGAAATTCCTTGATTTGTCATGCCTAAGATACACTCATAGACTTACAAACAATATTTATCAACCTAGTGAAAGTAGAGTGATTTTAAATTGTTTATTTCATTACAAGATGAAAGCTCTTCTCACAATGAAATTGCAAATGCCAGAATACTACCACATGGATAAGATCTTGTGTGATTCAGAGGGATTTCAACATAAGATTGCAACAGGAGCAAGAAAAACTATTTGAAAACATTCTGAAATAAGAGACAAACACAATAATGCTCATGATCAACACAAATTCATTTCAAGGTTCATTAGATTCATCAACATGGGAGAGTTTCGTTAAATCTCTCATAGCTTGTTCAATGGTTGTACACTTGTAACCATCTTGATGTGATTAAATCTAAAACACAGGAAAATAAATAGGTTTCTCAAACAGTCTCTTGAGAAAATGGTTTCTCTCAAACTTTCTTAGAAAATTTAACCCCCTCCATGCAAGAGTATTCTCATTGCATTTATAAAATGTCACTCTCTCACTCATCCTAAATTTTCCCCCCCAAAATTCCTCTTTAAATCTTTAATCAGAAAAATATCTCACTTTCTATTTTTGCCAAGTGGAAAAACTGTGAGCCATTCACATTTCATACCTTCATCAAATATGATTGTGGAACCATGTCAAATATTTTAACAATCTTTTTAATCATTCTTTTATCCTGTCGTGCAAGAAATCCTTTTTTAATAATTCTCAGGTGGCTCCATATGGCCTAATCTGACAAGCAATCCTTTTCACCGTTGAGAATACACCTTGAGTAATAGAGACGTGCATTCATGCTATTTAGAAATGAGTGTTCTCGCATGGATTATATCACATATCTACATTGTGAGTTTGAGTCAGCCAAGTATAAAGAAGAACCTTTGGAATCCTCCACATTTCTCCTGAGCGTAATTACAAAGGTGAAGTCCAGAGGCAGGTCCCCAAACGAGTATGGGCCCTCCATGTGTCCTGGACCCAAGAAAGTTTCCTCAACCATTGAAAATTCTTGGCATGGGCAGAGCTAGTGAAAGCCTCCACGTGTCTCTTCGGCACACTTTTGATATGGTTCCCAAAAGTGGAGACCCCAAACAAGCGTGGGCTCTCCATGTGTCTCGGGCTCAGAAAAGTTGTATCGGCTGTTGAAAATTTTTAAGAACTAGTGGAAGGTGCCATGTGCCTAGGATCCAAGAAAGTTGCATCAGATGCTTGAAAATTCTAAGTATGGGAAGATCCAGTGGAAACCTCCATGTGTCTCTTCAGTGCTCTTTCAAAAGTAAAATTCAGGGGCAGGTCTCCCCAAACAAGAGCAGGCCCTCCATGTGTTCCTGGGCCCAAGGAAATTTCCTCGGCCATTGAAAATTCAAAGCTAGAGGTGGATCCTCAAATAAGTTTGGGCCCTCCACATGTCTAGAATCTGAAAGAGCTGTATCGGCCGCTGAAAATTCTAAGTATGGGCAGAGCCAGCGGAAGCCTCCACATGTCTCTTCGGTGCTCTTTTGGTATGAAGCTCAAAAGAAGGACTCCCAAACAAGTGCGGGCCTTCCACGTGTCTAGGGTCCGAAAAAGTTACACCAGTTGTTTAAAAAGTCTAAGCAAGGGTAGAGCCAATGGAAACCTCCTAGTGTCTCTTTGGCGCAACTCCAAATGTCAAAACCAGAGGCGGATCCTCAAATGATCATAGGCCCTCCACGTGTCCTCTTGCAAGTCTTAGGTATTTACCTTATACTTTTATGCCCTTCACCATACTGCATCAAAATATCAAATAGACCCACCATGCCACATCCAATTAGAAAATACCACGTTTCCACTGATGTTGGGACAGGATTTACAGAGGAGGCACAATCGTGGAAGATGCCCAACAACAAAAATTTTCCCCATGGAGAGAAGATTGTAAATAATACCAAGACCCAAGGTGATCCATGACCCAAGGAAAGGACTGAAAACTGCATCCAAATGAGGGATAAATTTTTCACGCATCCATATAAATAGACATAAAATACTTCTAACCATGTGGATTAAGAAATTTTTAACAAACAGGGAAAGATTAAATCCAAACAGGGTGAGATTAAATATAGCACCAACACCTCATTTCACACAAAGGAAGAAATTACCCTGTTATCGCATCGTGGTTGGTCATTGTCCTGAGTTGCCATCAAAAACTCCAAACACTAGTCTTTTCCCATTGGTTTGTTAGGCCCGTATACATGCTTTCTTTTTTCGTTTAAATTGAAGGAGTGTTTGATATTCTAACCACCGACCTGTCATTCTTAATGACGCACTATCCTTCTTGTTGGCATGGGGACTATTTATTTCCTTCCCTCCTGGTCTTCTGGCATGTGGAGGTGTGGATATTCCTTGTAAGTGGGGATGTATACCTCCCTGTTTATCTTCTTTATGGCCATTTAATTGGTATGTCTAGCTTGGGATAGAAGGAAGCGTTGTTTTTTCTTTTTTGTTAGGGGCCTTGTGTCAAGCATGCTGAGGTGTTTTCTTTCCCTTTTGTTGTTTTCCGCATGGGGTTGGGAAAATATTTGTGGGTCTATCTAAAATGGGCTTTCTCTACTACAATGTTGGACTGAAGGCTCCTCTCCTGCGTGTATGGGTGGATGTCCATACCTATTTCAAACTACCATTTTGACCTAGATATTTGGGTGTACTTGGAAAAGGTGATGTTTTTAGACTCGACACCTGGTGATGGTGTGGGGTGAAGCAAGGTTGAGTTTCAAGATTCCTTTGTTTTGTGTGCTTATCCTTATGTGAAGGCATCTCCTTGAAGACCACATCTCTTACAGGCATTTAGTCAATAGGTTTGTGGCCATGGGCTTTCCTCCATGCTTTGTATATGAGCTCTTAAGTTTCCTGCAACCCCATCCTTCTTGATCTGTCTCCTCTATTCTTCTATAGATGTTATTTCTTGTTCTAAAGCTTCCATCTTTCCCTTGGCCATGTGTATTTCTGTCTAGGGTGATTAGATCAAGATGTTTTTTTTGTTTCCTCTTTTGTGCTTTCCTTGAAATTGTGGCATTCATGTGACCTCATCTCCTTGACATTTTTTGTAAAGAAGTTTACCTGCCTTTTGGTTACTTGCACTTTTTCATGCATGGCATATTTTTAAACTACTTCCGTGGCTATTTAGAAAAAAAAATTCCCTTGTGCTTCGTTGGATGTTCTTTCCCTACTCTAACTATCCCATTCTGACGCAGGCTGGGAGTATGTTTGTAAGGTTTTGGGGTCTATTTTTCCCTTATCTCTCCTGGGTTCCTGGGGCCTTTCCATTAAAACCATTTTGTGTATTTACTACCATTATGGCAGTCCTTGGGACCTCATTTCTTCATACAGATGCATTCATGGTTTTGGGAGTTCCCTGCCTGTGCCAACGTGGGAGTATGTGGAGGTTTTAGCACCCATCATGTTTATAGATAGAGATTCGACCTAAAGATTGTTGTTTCTGGTCCGTGTGGTGCCCATGCAAATGGTAGAAGCTAGAAATCAGGCAAGATAATTCTACCATTGCTACAATTGCTAATATTTAAAAATATCATGAAATGGAACCTTCCCTTCCCTAAAATTGGCTTGTCTCTACTATTTTTGATGTGGGTTTGTATGCCTTGCTAGGAAATATCTCCTTTCCTCTTGAAATATTTTCTTGTTTTAACTATACTAGTTATCAGTGTTAAAGTGGACAACAAAGATGTATTCCTCTTCTCTGGCTGTTGAGTATTCATGCTTGAATGATCGACCTTCTAACATTATTAGCCACATTTCTGGGTTTAAGTAACAAGTTTGTCATGTTGTTTATTTCTAGAGTTTTCAGTTGTGAAAAAAAGCCTATTGTACTTTAAACTCCTTTCTCTTCATATGATCTTATTATCTGTAGATTAGATATTCCTTCTGGATAATTGAGTTGTTCCTGTTTTGGTGACTATAGATCTGGTTACTCAAGTAGTTACCCTATCAAAGAATGTCTCTTCCGGGTATGCCGAGATGTTTTGATCTTTAAGGTCTATAACCCTTTTCCCCCTTCTCTGCTACTCCTTAAATCAACTGGATTAGTGGAACCAAATCCATTATAGTTTTACCTTTCTGCTTATGAGTATGTTGAGTAAATTTTTCATGGGTCATGACAACCTTACTTTAGCGAACAACCACTAGGTTGAACCCGATCAGGGTTGACTATAGTTTTATGGGCACTTAGTCACCCTGTTATCCCAAACTTTCCCACCTAAAAATTTTTGTCAAACATGCCCCACATAGGAGATAATCGAGGGAAGGTTCGGTCGTGTGAGCCCGCAGTTCAGATCCATCGATCAAGGAGAAAGTGAAACTCGACCATGGAGGACCAGGGTTGGTGAAGGAGGAAAATAGTGTCAAAGAAACTAGAGGCTCAAAGGAGGAAAATAGGGAAAGGCTCGAATTTTTTGGACTTAGCCACATATGAGTCAGATTCGGGGCCAAACAACAGACTCGCGGAAGGCACCACACTGTCAACTTGCCATAATTCCAAAAGGCTACATCGAAAATGGAGACCCAAAAATGTGTGTGGAGCTTCCATGTGTCCCAAGGCCCGAAAAGGGATGGAGTCAGTCGTTGAAAAGTCCAAACGAGTGGAAAGAACCACGTGTCAGCTCGAGCATAATTTTAAAATTGAGAGCCTAAGGCAGAGACTCAGACTAGCACTAGCCCTCCACATGGTCAGGGTCCAACAGAAGTCAAATGGCAGCGGGCCCAAATTGTTTAAGTATAAAGAACCAGACGGAAGTCTCCACGTGTCTCAATCAATGCAACTTCAAAGGCGTGACCCAAAGCGGAGACTCAAATGAGTTCTAGGATTCCACGTGTCTAGGGTTCAAGAAAGGGGGACAGAGCCAACCTAAATCGACTAAGTATGAAAGGACTAATGGAAGGCACCACATATCATCATGGTTGAAGTAAATTCAAAAGGGGTGGCCCAAGGGCCAGTCTCAAGTGAGCGCGGAGCTTCCACATGTCCAAGAGTCAAAAAGGGGGACAAAGTCAATAGTTACTTAAATTGAACTAAGTATGGAAGGGATGGCGGAGGCCTCCACATGTCATCTCCATGTAAATTCAAAAGGTAGAATAGGGAATTAGGTCCCAAATGCGTGTTAGCCCTCCACGTGTCCCTGGTCAGACATATGGCCCCACCAAACAAAAGGGACTTAGCCAAAACACAAAGAAATAGAGCAAAGCCGTGGAAGGAAGCCATGTGTCTCTTCGGTGTAACTTTAAAAGAAAAATCCAAAATTGGTCCGTAAACATGCACCAAATCTCTACACGTGGCCATGTTTCAAGTCATAGCAGGAAGGTGGGTCTCCAAAGGTAGTTTGAACCTTTTGGATTTTGTTTTAAAAAGGTGTAAAGTTTAAAAGTAAGCCACACCTCCGCTGATGCCCAGAGAAGCCACGTGTCAAGGACTAAATTACAGGCGGTGCCTTGGAGGGATTCTTTGCCAAAAAAGCCGATGGGCCTGAGGGAGACTTTTTGCCCAAATAGAAAATGTGGACCGGCGGGCCCGAAGATGGTTTTTTGGCAAAAGTGAATTTCAAGCTTATGGGGCTACGGGGCATTTTTTGCATTTTTGTAATTTTTGTGCAAAAGGTGCAAAGTGAATTTCGGGCCCATGGACCCATTTTGCAAAACTGGTTTTCCACCATTTTTGTACGGATCTAATTTAAATATTCAAATGAACATAACTTTCGATCCAGTGCTCAAAATTCAACAAATTTGGCACTGTTGAAAAGATCTCGACCTCCTCTACACCATGGAGGCCTGAAACCCTAATTTTGAGAAGGTTAGGTGGGTAAAAAATAGCAAAACATCTTCATGCCATTAATATATGATCTGATTGCTTCAACAACCAGATCAGATTTGATTTGATCCATCGTTCTTCCTTCTTCAACACGCCAAATAGACATAGAGTGGTAGACTTGACAGATTGTGGGTGGATTTACAGGGGCATTGATGGCTGGTAGCTGAGCTCCAAACTAGGTTTCCCACCTCTTTTCTTCTCCTCTCTTCGCTGCATCTATAAAGGTAAGAGCTTGGCTCATTGTAAAGGGTTGGACATTTTGGTTTTGCGCCCTCCCTTCTTCTCTGGTCTGCAGATGAATTCATGGAGTCTGAACCTTCTATTAAGACTGTAATGCAATTTTTTTCCTCTTGGCCATTGTAATGTTCTGTATCAATTTTTGAAGCAATAATACATGTCTGTGGATGATTTCAACCCTCTCTTGTGTTCATTGCCTTTATTTGATCTTTCATTGCAATATTGGTTATCTGTGCATGGTGGTTGTATTACATTTTAATGGTTTGTGTTTGATAGCAAAGCTGGTGTTCAACATTCCTTTGGTGCATCACCTCTGTTAGTTTAGGTTTAATTTCTTGCATCTTCTTAACCCTATCTCCTTGGCAAGTTAGAATAGATTTTAGAATAGATCCTCTACAAATTTTATGTGTGCACCTGAATAGAGGAATAGGAACCGGCCTTCATCCAGAGAGCTCTCTCGATTTAAAAGTCCAATAATTTGAGAGATGCTCCATGTTGTGTAATCACACCGAGAGTCTCAATTCATCTAGTTGCAGACATTCAGGGGTGCATGCTCGGTGGGACACTGTGATTCTGAACTAACATTTTTGGCATGCCTTGTGGGACACTGAGGTTAGATTTTTCTCATATTTCCAAGGTGTCTCATTATCAACAACAAATCTTAAGCCACCGTGCAACCACCTAACAGTTTTGGCATGCCCGGTGGGACCAGACTGAGGAGCTTTACATCTTCATCTCAGCATGTTGATGTGTTATTGCTGAGATCATTCAGCCTTTGGAGGAACATGTTTAAGCACATCTGGTGACTCCATCTGGTCAAATGACCCATTCTCTGAGTTGTAAACCTTCTCCCCATCCATTTTCATCCATTCTTCTTCCACATCTTTCATTTTCTTCCATTCCATGAAGTTGTGCAATCATGGCTTCATTCCCATCTTGGAACTCACACTTAGTAGCTACCACACAATGCATACTCACCTCCAATGTATTTTAATTCCTCAGGTTATTATCAACATTATGACCCATGATCCAGAAAAATCAACAATGGGCATACCCATATGAGCAGTATTCAGATCAGTTTGGACATGGAGCAGTTATGGAAGAACAAGGGTATGTCATATAATGGGGGATATCTACATGCCCAAGAATTTTGATCTGTAGGAGAAGATAGACAAAGGGATGGAGGCATGCATGGTAGGCAATCAAGGGCTACGAATCAAGATGAAAGCATTCAAAATTGGCTATAGGGTCACCTTGTCCATGGGAAGGCCTATGCCAAGACATTACAGCCCTCAAGAGAAGGTTGACTTCATGGTTGAGATGCTGCCTCAACTTGCAGAATGGATTAAGGATATTGAATATGAGAAAAGTAAATGGGACAACCTTCAATGGGTAAGTCATCCCCAGCTCCTTGTCCCCATTTCCTCAAGCTCAATCTTTATCATTTCAATTCAAGAGTCAAGTCCCTCACTTGTTTCCCCCATTGTGGATTTCACTTCTCCATCTTCTAGTCTTCCATCTCATCTCAGTTCCTTCTACCCTTTTCCCTTCCAAATGGTCATCCCCTCCAAAGAACAAAAGTAATCACTTCCCCTCCACCACAAACAATTGCAAAACTGGTTGTCCCCTGACCCATCCACTCCTCCTACCTTCTTCCCAAGTCCATGTCAGGGAGAAGACAATCAAAAAACCAGTCAAGGAGAACAACAAGAAGAGGAACCCAATCGACAAGAAATAATAGAAAATATGAAGAGTTGGGCTGCCAAATTTGGTATTACAAAGATTTCCCTTGATGGTTAAGCCCAAGAGAGGAGGTCAAAAGGTGAAGAGAAACTTGTGGTTGGGGCTGACTTTAGAGCTACAATGTTGCAACAATCCAAGGGAAGAAGAAGAGAAACTCAACTAAATCCACCTAAGAAGTTGAGAAGGATTCAGGCATGGAGGTAAAAAATATGAGTTTAGAGGCTCCAATCATGAGCAGGCCACAAAAGAACCTTCAGTTCTTCCTCCCACTTCAATCCCCTTCAAGATCTAATGTCGAAGAAGAGTTTGAATTTCAAACTTCATGTTTGAAGAAGAGGGAACCATGGTGAATAAGTTTCATATCAAGGAGGACACCATGGAGGAGGTCGAGCACATGCAGTAGGACAACAAAGGAGGCAGATTATCCTATCTGAGACTTAAGGATTGCTTTGATGAGAGAGGATCCGTAGAAGATCACATCATTTTCTCCTCCATCATCCACCTTCAAGCACATGAACCTGCTGCCATGAAGGAGGACATTCAAGGCAACAACCTGCACTCTCATAGCAACCCTCTGGAACCAAGGTTGGAAGATATGAATCTTCCATGTTCTTCATAGGAGAAGGAAGAAGGAAAAGAACAAGAGGATGTCATCATCTCTCTCATACCATCCACCCAGGAAGGTAAAGAGGAAGAATCCATTTATTGGAGTTGAAATTCAGAAGCAGAATTTGGGTATTGAGCACATTCAAAGGACCAGACCTTTCCCAATCAAATACTTGGCCTCATTAGAGCCAAGGGAGAAGCCACAACTAGTCATGCTTGCTTCTAAGCATGAGGATGAGTGTCAAAATACCAAGGATCAGCTACAATGCCTCTTTAACCCAAATACAGAGCAACTAAAAGAGGTATTTGTTTTGTTTCCAATTGATACCTTGATGATTTGGGTGGAAGATTGGCCTACTGTTAGTTTTTCACTCATACCAAGCAGCCATATTCAGTGTACCAAATCATTTCATGGCTGCAAATTGTAAGAAAGGGAAGCTACTTCTCCATTGCTAGTATCAGGTTTTGTTTGAAATTGATTGTCTCTTTCATTAGTGTTAGGGTAGCAGTAGGTTTTATTCATCTAAGTGTGTATGCACATTGTCTCTTTATAGTTTAGGTTTGTTTTTAGTAGAAGAAGTGCTTTTGCACACTCTGCATGTTCCACTTGGAGCATGTATGATTTTTAGTTTTGTGCATAGTGTGTGTTTGTGTTTTCCAAGGTGCTCGTGCGTACCCTTCCATCCATTTCAGAGGATAGATGAAATCCCTAGGTCATTACAAATTCCTACTCTCATAAATCAAGGTTTTCTTACAAATGGAAACTGAGAGTGCGAACAATGGATTCCAGGTTCAGGGTCACCAAGTGCAAGCAGTCGGGCTCTCAATTTCAGGGGAAAAAAGATCAGTACCAGGATATCATTTATGACTCCATGCCCAATGGATACTTCAAGGCCACTGGTCTCTTCATCTAGTAGGCAAATGTCCCCATGAGTTGCCAAACTGTTATCCCAATTTTTCCTCCCGAAAAAATTGATCAAACACGACCCTGCACAGAAGAAAATCGAAAGGGTCGGCTCAGTGTTGCAAGCCCACATTTCAAATCCAACAGTCAGGTTGTTAGGGCGGACTCTACAATGGAGGAGCAGGGTCGGAGAAGGATCAAACAATGTCAAAGAAACCAGAGGCTCACAGGAGAAAAATAGGGAAAGGCTTGAATTTTTTAGACTTATCCACATATGAGTCAACTTGAGACCAAACACCAGACTCGCAGAAGGTGCCACGCATCAGCTTGGCACAATTCCAAAAGGGCACTTCAAAATGGAGACCTCAAACATGCGCACGAGCTTCCATGTGTCCCAGACCCGAAAAGGGATAGAGTCGGCTGTTGAAAATTCCAAACGAGTGGAAAGAACCACGTGTCATCTCGGTACCATTTCAAAAGGAAGAGCCCAGAGTGGAGACTCAAATTAGTGATAGCCCTCCACGTGGTCAAGGTCCAACAGATGTCAAATGGTAACGGTGCCTAAATCGGTTAAGTATAAGAGTGTCAGTAGAAGGCGTCACATGTCAATGAGCGCACCTTCAAGGGATCGAATCCAAGTGTCAGGAATCAAATTTAAGCACCAAGCCTCCACATGTTTTAGGTCTGAAAAAAGGGACAAACCTGGGCATTTAATTGACTAAGTATAAAGAACCATCGGAAGCCTCCATGTGTCTCATCAACCAAATTTAAAGGTGTGACCCAAAGCAGAGACTCAAAAGCATGAGGCTTCCATGTGTCTAGGTTTCAAGAGGCATTGGCCCGAAAATCTGAGCTAAGTCGTACTCGCGCCACGTGTCAACTAGGCACATCTTCAAAGGTAAATCTAAAATCTGGTCTCCCAAACTAGCACTGGCCCCCACGTGTCCTAGGTCCGAAAAGGGTAGATTCGACAATTGAAAATTCAAGATGGGGAAGAGTCAGCGGAGGGCGCCACGTGTCTCAACAGCACAAATTCAAAAGGGGCGGCCCAAGGGCCAGTCTCAAGCGAGCATGGATCTTCCACGTGTCTAAAAGTCAAAAGGGACAGATAGAAGCCTGCTTAAATCAACTAAGTATGGAAGGGATGGCGGAGGCCTCCATGTGTCATCTCTACGAAAATTCAAAAGGTAAAGTCTGGAAGCATGTCTCAAATGTGCACCAGCCCTCCATGTGTCCTAGGTCAGACATATGGCCCCGCCAAACAAAAGGGACTTAGCCAAAACATAAAGAAATAGAGAAAGATGCGGAAGGAGCCACGTGTCTCTTCAGTGCAACTTCAAAAGAAAAATCCAAAAGTGGTCCCCAAACGTGTGCCAGCTCTACACGTGGCCATGTTTCAAGTCAAAGTGGGAAGGTGGGTCTCCGGAGGCAGTTTGAACCTTTTGGCTTTTGTTTCAAAAAGGCGTAAAGTTTAAAAGTAAGCCGCACCTCCACCGATGCCCAAAGAAGCCACGTGTTAGGCCTAAATTACATGCGGGAAGGGGGGCCTTGGAGGGATTCTTTGCCAAAAGCGGGCCATGAAGGAAATGTTTCCCAAGTGTAAATTTAGGGCCTGAGGGAGACGTTTCGCCCAAATGGAAAATGTGGACCGGCGGGCCTGAAGATGGTTTTTTGGAAAAAGGGAATTGCGGGCTTGCGGGGCCACGGGGCATTTTTTAGGGCATTTTTGTAATTTTTGTGCAAAAGGCGCAAAGTGAATTTTGGGCCCGCGGACCCATTTTGCAAAACTAGTTTTTCACCATTTTTGTATGGATCCAATTTAAATATTCAAATGAACATATCTTTCGATTCAGTGCTCGAAATTCAACAAAGTTGGCACTGTTGGAAAGATCTCTGACCTCCTCTACGCCATGGAGGCCTGAAATGTTAATTTTGAGAAGGTTAGGTGGGAAAAAAATAGGAAAAATTATTTCATGCCATTAATATATGATCTGATTGCTTCAACAACCAGATCAGATTTGATTTGATCTGTCGTTCTTCCTTCTTCAACATGCCAAACAGACATAGAGAGGCGGACTTGACAGATTGTGGGTGGATTTGTAGGGGCATTGATGGCTGGTAGCTGAGCTTCCAAACCAGGTTTCTTGCCTCTTTTCTTCTCCTCTCTTCACTGCATCTATAAAGGTAAGAGATTGGCTCATTTTAAAGGGTTGGACATTTTGGTTTTGCACCCTCCCTTCTTCTCTAGTCTACAGATGAATTCGTGGATTCTGAACCTTCTATTAAGACTATAATGCAAGGTTTTTTGCCTCTTGGCCATTGTAATTTTCTGTATCAATTTGTGAAGGAATAATTGATGTCTATGGATTATTTCAACGCTCTCTTATATTCATTGTCTTTATCTAATCTTTCATTGCAATATTGGTTATCTATGCATGGTGTTATATTACATTTTAATGGTCTGTGTTTGATAGCAAAGCCGGTGTTCAACATTCCTTTGGTGCATCACCTCTGTTAGTTTAGGTTTAATTTCTTCCATCTTCTTAACCCTGTCTCCTTGGCAAGTTAGAATAGATTTTAGAATAGATCCTCTATAAATTTTATGTGTGCACCTGAACAGAGGAATAGGAACAAACCTTCATCTGGAGAGATCTCTCAATTTCAAATTCCCACACTTTGAGAGATGGTCTATGTTGTGAGTTATGGAAACAAATTTCGTAATGTTAGTTGTTTTCCTTTGGTGTTACACAACCATGGAGTGGTGTGGTTGTCAAGATAGTTTGTACCTCCATGTTCTCTTTTCTTGGACTAGGTAAGTGGCCCCTTCGTTATCCAATCAATCCCGCATGGTTACAAACCTTTACGTGTGGTTGACTACAGTGGTTAGATTTATGTACTAAGGGAGTATCATGGCTAAGGTACCTGATTGCTCAGTCATTTTTTACACCTTGGTTATTCCTATATATTTGATTAGGATACTAGACTTTCACCCAATTGCTTGATGATCATCGGTGTAGGTCCAGATGGTTGATTTTTATCTTAAGTGGCACTGTTACCGTCCCTCATGAAGTATGTGGCACAACTAAATTCTTGGCACCGAGATTTGAAGTTATATATGTGCATTTATGGATAGTACTTCTTTATCATTAAAATACCTTGGCCTAGTTCTATTACGTGATGACTATTGGTAGTATTTATAATTGCCCATCTCACTAATTTTGTTGGAAATTAATAATAAATTTTATTGACAATTGGATGTTTCATGCATATTGAAATCTGGTTGACTTATGATAGAACGGTTAAGATTATTAGAGACATTTGGGAGTAACTATATTTATAGATGCATTGTTGATTCATGTTGGAAACTATTGTTGAGATAATGGTTTTTGGTGTTTCATGAAACTATTTTTTCTTTTATTAAAAGAGTGGTTTGATTTTTGGTAATGAGGGTTGTTTTAAAAAGGAACTTGTGATGGAAAGGAGTGATCCATTTTATGTTAAACTGAAACTATAAATTTTTTGAAGAATCTTGTAAATCCATAGTGTTACAAAATTTGAATTGATGTTTAGAGTGCTTGTTTGTATATCGGAACTCTCCTTTACACTCGACAGTTTATTTGTGACTCTTTAGGCCTATGGTGTTTTCTTACTTGATGGTTAAACCTTTTTTGTTTTGAAACAATGCTCATAGCTAAGGTATAATAATTTCTTCTTAGATTGGCATGGTGGAAAATTTTAATGTAACTTAGAAGCTGTTAGTATTTTGAGTTTCGATCCAATACTTGGAATAGAATGATTCCTTTTTTTGTAATTGTTAGATAATAGCTTATTGTTGCTTATTGTAGTCTCATCTTGCTCAGTTCTCGCAAACTGACTCAGGTTAATAATGTGTTGCAGATGGATTTTGCAAGTAGATGAGGGAAAGACTTGTAGTAAATTGCTTCAATATCGGTTATGAAGTTCCTTTGTATGAATAATTTTATGTTGTAAAACTTTGGAATGGGTTATGTGGGAATTTAAGAAAAACTACTGCCTTAGTGTTAGTTATTGTGGAGTGTTGTTTTTGTAACTACTGAAATTTTTGGCTTGTTTTTTTATCATGGAAGATATAAAAGTTGATTACCACATGGTTACGGGAGACTCTAATGTATTATAGAAATTCTAATAATTGTATAGTGTGGCGTGACCAATGTTTTTCTCTCTTGATCCCTAGTCACAATTCCATAGAGTTGATTGTCCCTTTGGGTCGTGCATTGTGTTGGAAAGAATTGATGTATCCTTGTATATTTTTCAAAAATGACTAATGTTAAACTTTTCTCTTGAGATAAAATGTTGAGTTGTAAACCCTTTTAGGACATAGTAACAATGTATTTTTTAAGCATAATAAAATGGGTTGGATAATCCTTATAAAAGTTAAACTAATATATATATATATATATATATATATATATATATATATATATATATATATATTAGTTTAACTTTTAATGTAGATGTGATTTACTTGATAACATTTGAGCCCTTAAGCGATCAATGAGGGAAACTACATTTGGTAATAAAAATATTTATATACCGTGTCTTTCCCCAAGCTAAACAAATCAGCAATATCTTTTTATGGTGAAGTCTTAAATGACCATATAGTGTAATCATTGGCTAGTTTTTGGAAGATAATAAGGTTGTATAAGTAGGAGGAAATTTATTAAGAAACCCTTCAATCTCTCTCAATCATTTGAAATGTAAATTTTTTTCCTTTGTTAAACTTAATCAAGTAAATTCTAAATGAAAACTTTTAACCAATCTTGACAAATTTCTTATCCCCAATAAAAGGCGGGTTGATAAGCAATGAGACCCTGAAGCTGAATTCTTTTTTACTCTTTTCCGTTAACCCTTTCCTTGATTCATTGTGATCTTTCTTAAGCAATGTTAAATTTTTATCTTAAAACAAAGAATATTATTGTTCTAAACCTAAAACAGTATGTTCCCTCAGTTGGAGCTTGTGTTTATCACCTATGCAATAGAGGTGTGGAACAAGTTTCAAGGGCTTGAGTAAGATTAGTTAACCTTGTGAGAGATGGAAAATGTTCTTAAATCAAATGAATTAAGCAATTTATTATCATATAATTGATGATCCCCTTTCAAAAAGCTTGGCCTTAAGCTATTTAGTCAATTAGTATAAAGGAAAGAAGTTATCCCTTGTGAAAATAATTTTACGAATCATTACATGGATTTTATTAAGAATGCAAGTTAAGAATTAAGCGACGTTTTAGTAAACAAAAAAACTTAACAAGACTTTCCTCGTGGGATGCCCCTAAATGTAAGTGTTTTTTGTGGTTGGAATTGTATGTGATGTTCTATTAAAATGGGAAGTGAACAGTTCATGTTGAGCATCATAGATTTCCTTGTACCTCGGTGGTCAGTTTTGTGTCAAGCCTATCATGAGTTGGTGGTAGCCATTGTGACCTCTTGTTGTGTCGTGTAAACTCCAAGCAAGTCAAAAAAAAAAATTATTCGAGTTTTTTTAGTGTTGTATTTGTGTGTGTATTAGCAAGTGTTACACCATAAATGAGTAAGGTGAGGGTATGAAACTTTCATTCTTACACAGAATCCACCATTCCACACATCAAGGACACAATTAAGATAGTTAGGAAGAAGTTGCAATCAATTACCTCATTTTCCTTTGAAAAAACATATTGGGGGATAAATTTGACCCCTCATATCATTGGTTAGGTTGGTGGAAGAGTTTAAAAGGTATTGGACAAGTATAAATTGTCCCACAAGCCTCAAAAAATGGGCTCAAAGCCCAAATAAGAGATTTGAGAGATGGGGATGAGTACATAATCAAAATAAAATAAAATCCAATCAAAATCATGAAGGTAGCAAGGACTATCCAACACATTTATTGCCCCCTTTGTCACATCTTCAAATTAACATTATCCACATAGTTAATTAACTAAATCAAGAGCACACTAATTAAGTACAATAGAATGGGAAGACGTTACAATTTAATAAAATCACATACACAACTAAGGCAATAAAATAAAAGGGAAAATACAACATTCATACCCATGGTCACTTATGAGGTTGCTCGCTTGTGGAGACCTCCTAACAACACAAAAAGTAAAATGAAAATGCACATACACAACACACACACAGGGCTATCAGGCTGACCAAGTTGTAAACATCCGATATTATTCCATAGTTAGTCTCCTAGTCCCTTGTTTGTTTATTGTGATTTTTTTCCTGCATACAACCAAGACAATACCACCTTCGGCCTCAAAGCCATATCAATACGTCAAGAATATCAAAACACATATATCATTTGTCAAATAACATCATCATACAATGTAACTACATCATTTTCATAGTTAAGAAATTATATTTTAAATCAATTATTCACAATCATTAATTATCACAATTTTACCATATCCATTAACATTAACTATCACCCTACGCCTAAGCATAACCATCTATCACAATTCATATTTTACGGTAACCATGCAATTTGCATACTTACAGCAATTTAAACCTACTTAGATGTATTCAATAATATACTACTAATCACCTATCATCATCGCATTATTAACAAATCATAACATCCATATGCTCCTATGGTTAGTCCAACCGTTTAACATAATCATCATTGTTAAGAGTCCAAGATGTCAACATGTAACAAAACCACACTAAATCATTGACATGTATTGCAATATTTATCAATGTCCTCTATATACCCCTACAATCCATATTAAGCTCCAAAACATAATGATAATCGCAATTTCCATAGGGTCTAACAACATGCTATCCAAAATATCATAATAATGTCCATGTCACTAAGAAACTAATAAACATGATCATTGCAAAATAGGGGTTGAAGAGGAGTGGGAACTACAGAAAGGATAATTTTATGATATGTGGCTTAACAAATTTGGAAGAAACATGATCATCTAAATCCAACACCACTTCCAGTTTCCCAATTAGGGGCGTTCATCATTGTCCCATTCACTGTAGATCCTATCTACAGAAGAGGCCTCGATAGTGTTTCTCTTGGATGAATTGTGGTCCAAAGAATATTCATCCTCAAATTTTTCATCGTTAAGATTCACACTATTTTCCTCAAAATTCACTTCGAGCTCCATAATGTGATCATTATTTATGTTATTCTTTTCAAAACTAGTGGGAGACTCCACGAGGTCCAAACAAGAGCTTTTATCCATCTGTTATGCAAAAACATATATGCCACATGTTCCATTTGTGAGAAGTCTTTTCTATCAAGGCTGGGTGTGAGCCATAGTCTATAATATTCAAAGGCATGGTTATAACGTTAGCCTACAACACTACACTCGCATCACATTTTTTTATGTAGGTCATCATGCTCCACTTTTGTTGTCTCATCTGGAACCTCCAAATTTTTCTCCGTAGCCGCTGCCTCCCACCCCTTCGATTCAAAACCCCCCACCTTCAAAATATATTATGTCCAAACAGGGTCATAGGTAGGGAAAGAAAAAACTTGTTTCTTCTTCCATTATTGAGAGAGACCTAAACATCCACAAGTGCTGAGTCCAACAACCTTGTATGACAGAAGAGCTTTCATACACCAGGGCTTATTTAGAGACTCCATGAGTTGAGATCAACCAAATGGAGGATGGTAATGACTCACCAACAGTAACAACTACGTACATGTTGGCAGTAACCGTGTGGGTCCACCAAGATAGAGTGGTGGGATGCAAAACTAACAGATCCCCCAGGGCTTTGAAAATCCCCTCCAAAATGTTCTTGTCCCAAAAATATGTTGTGAGAATAGGTAGCCTATCCCAAACAGGGAAGGCAGAAGGTACCATATTCCCTAAATATAGACCGGGGTTCCATCTAGAGATGTGTAAAACAGTTTTACCAAAAATCCTAGGCCCTTCATTGATTACTCTAAGAAAATCCTGTTTTAGCATAAACCTAAATAGGAAGGATTCAAAATCAATAGACGCCACTTCTAAACCTCTTAATGTCTTCGATTTCCTGTTCACCCAAGCTCTAACTAAATATATATTAAGTCTAACATAAGAAAATTGGCCAATGAGTGTAAAAGTATACCTTTTCTTTTCTATCTCCACCCAAACATCAATAACATCTAAGGATGGGTCCTCTGCATTCTACACTAGAGATAGGGGAGGCAAACCAGATCCCTCCCAAGTGATTTTACTTAGATCTGTCAGAGCCTTCCACATAGAGCCAGTGCTAGGGTAAAGGTATAATATTTGAATAGTTTTAAATTTTGCATTCCTACCTATTCCTTTGATTTTACTTGAAAACCCTTTTGATTATTTTTCCCCTTTCGATCAAATTAGTCAAAATTTTCAATATTGCCAAATTACCTATTTTCAAGAGTCAACATCTAAAAAAAGGTTTCGCGAACCCTGCGTGGTAATGGGAGAATATATTGAAATAATTGGAAATATTATGGAGTCTATTACATGGTGTAATGGATAAGTCAAACTTTTGGGAGCATGAAAAGATGAAACCTTTCTGACACTCAAACATGGTGGCCTTTCTAGATAAGGAATTTAAATGAAAAGTTTTTGGAACCTCAAGTAGAGTTGTGATTGTAAAAAAGTTCAAATGGAAACACATTGAACCCCCTTCATAATCCAAGTAATGGTTTCATTCATTCTTGTTGCAAACTCTCCTAACAAATCAACTCATTGACACGCCTTCCTAGAAAAAATGAAGGTATGAGAAAACATTAATGAAAAACTAATTTTCAGAGTTTTTTAATGTTATAATTTGACTTTTTGTCCCATTTAAATGAAAAATAATATATTATACTTCTTTAAATGGTTAATTTTTTTATCCCGGGGAAACAAAAGTATTCTCGTGTTGGCATGATTACATCAACATACTATGTAAGCTAGTTGAACACATTTTCACCTCTATTGTTCCTTATACCTTTCCCCCTAGTGCAATGGTACAATGGTGTCCCAAAAAAGTGCAGCCCTATTAATGTATTCTTTGTGTCACTTAATGTACAACAATTGTGTCTTAGGAATGCACACAACTTGAAATCATGATCCCCTTGACCCATGGTAAAATTTTTAAAGCTTGATGTCTTTTGTCCCTTTGTCCCAATAGCCAATTGAATAGAGTGGAAACAAATGTAACCCATTGTTGTGTAATATTTTCTGTCACTTAAGTAACAACTTGGGTTGTAAATGCAAACTTGTGTTTTGACCCATATGAACCCTCCTCATGAGAAAATCCATCCATAGTGCATTTTTTTGAGCTTGTTATCTCTTGTCCCTTTGTCCCAACATCCAAGGAGACATAAGGGACACAAAAGTGTGCCCAAGCTTATGGATTTAACCCAAGTCACATGAAAAAACCTTATTTTAACTCCTAAGAGCGTGTTTCTGGCCCTTCCATCCCCCTCACATGCTCCCACATGGTGACACTTGTCACAATTTGATGAAAAGTGAAACTTAGTATACCTGTTTTCCTCTCACATCAATTTTCCCCTATTTTCATGGGTGTAACTCGTCCTCTAACCCCCACCTTACCTATGTTAATCCATGATGCATTAAATCTGATTTAAAGCACTAAAAAAATAAAGGCTTAAAACTTGAATACTAAGTCATTTTTTGAAATCTACTTTTCCCTTCAAAATCACCTCAACATGAAAATAGAAAATTTTCAACATGAAAATCTGTTAAACCTTTATATTTTCCTCCATGGAATCCATTATAACCAACTTCATGCTCTAGTTTCGAAAATGGTCTTTTTCTCATTGTCAGTGATCTCACAATCGAAAAACCTCAAAAATTTGCCAAATTAATCCATTTGAAAATGCCTTTTATATGATATATAACTTGCAAGATATCATGGCATGGTTTGATTTTTATTTGAGAAAGAAGTTTCCAACCAAGAACTCCTGATGGTTCCCATAACACGCAGTTTAGGTACTAACCCTCTGACTCAACGCAAGCCAAGTTGCCTTTTTTGCATGTATTCCTCAATAAAATAATATGTAGAATCCTTTGATTCAATCACTTAAAATATGAAGTGGAATTGGATTTAGATAAGATTTCAGAATGAAAAAATTAGTTTTCTATATTACATCTATATTTTTTCAATATATTTATTTATTACATACTTAGTGGAGATGTTTGAAATTGGGAGAAAAAAATCATCCAAAATAATGTTGTTGCATTTTGGGGAACATGATTGTAAAATTGGAGGTTACGAGTCAATTTTTCCTGAATCCCCCATGAGGACTAGGTTTACTTTGTTAAATTCTATCCCAGCTTGATTGAAGTTTTTATTTCTCGTTATATTTTAGAAAGTTTATTTCTAAAATTTGGATCAAATCATCCCAGGCTGAAAATGAAACTTTTAGACTATCTCAGATTTTATGATTAATCAAAATATTATTTTTCTAAGAATGAGAAATAACAAAGTGACACCTAAACATTTAGGTTTTGGGTTTGGTCAAATAGTTCAAACACAAATCCATCTCCTGTCTATTTCACTAATGCATAACTAACCAAACTAAAATAGTCATGTTAGGATGTCAATTTCTTGACACTTGGTGATGGGTATCCCAATGTAGGTGAAAGTGATGTGAAAAACATAGATGTAGAGGACTTAAAAACAAGGATGTTGAGAGAACCCCACAAAGATGTGAAGAACAAGGTATTCTCAAGTGATCAAGAGAGCTCAAGGGCACATTATGCAGTGAAAATCCAATCATAGATGAGTGGAGAAGATCATATAAAAAGGGAAGGTGATATTTCCTAAGATCCTCTCTCTATACATCTGTACCTTATCACTATTTCTAAGGTTGATATGACAAAGATTGAGATTGAGAAAGAAATATCCCATTAGGACTAGTGTTTTCCCATTGATATATGAGATAATTTGCATTGAATCTCACTACTCGGTGAAAAAGAATATGTTTTCTTCCCGCAGGATGAAAAAGTCTCACTCACAGTGGCTTAGTTTAGTAAAGAGGTCAATAAAAAAGATTTCATCCCTGGAGCATTTCCACAAAGTACATCTGGAATATTAATCTCTTTTTCATCAAAATATTCTTCATCTTTGGATTGATCACTTATCTATTCTTATCTCTCTTCTTCCTTCTGTCTCTACATTCTACTTCTTTGTTGGGAATGTACTTTTGAATTTTTCATCTAAGTTTCCTAAGTGACCTTTTTTTATTTATTTAGGCCATAAAAGTTCGGGGTGTGGAGCCTATTTTTGGTCTTCTTGAATCAGTGTTGAAGTGTTGGAGCTCGAACGGTTAAGTTTGGAGACTTCAGGAGCATTCTGTAGTCGTTTGTTGTGACGTTATGTGCAGTCACTGTGCCGTTGCTGTGACTGTTAACATGATGTTATATAGGTTGTTAACGTCGAGACTATTTTTCCAGCCGTGGGAAGTTGAAAGATCACGACTTTCAAACTTCTAGGGTCAGCTTTATGGCTTCTTAGAAGGATTGTAATCCTATAAATAGAGGTGTTAGGGTATCTTGAAGATATCTTGAGTGTTCAAGAGGTCTTGAGTCTTAATGATCAAGAGGTGATCAAGAGTGATCAAGGTTATGCAATTGGGTGTCAATTGTGGTTTAGATGTGGTTTAGCATCTTTGGAATTCTGTTGTGAGTTCATAACTGAGAGAAGACTGTGAGAGTTGTTTTACTCTTGTTGATAATAAAATCTGAGCAAGTTCTTGGTGGACGTAGCCCACATTGGGTGAACCACGTTAAATCTTGTCTTGTCTTCTTTTGTGCATTATTCATTTATGTTGTTATATTTCTGCAAGTATAATTCTGCTATATAGTTTCCTACTGCTGTGGTTTGAGGAATTGTTTCCGCATATTTGTTCTCTAATTCCTAACAATTGGTATCAGAGCTTTGGTGGTTTTTTTGCTGAAGTTGTAAATCACAGGGAAAGTTTAGCTTGAGTGGGAGCTATGGCAGATGAGGGCAGATCGAGGGTTGAGAAGTTCAATGGGTAGAACTTTGGTTTGTGGAAGATGCAAATGGAGGATTACTTATATCAGAAGGACCTCCATGTTCCTTTGGCTGGAAAAGCAAAGAAACCTACAGCCATGTCGGATGAGGATTGGGAGTTGCTGGATAGAAAGGCACTCGGGGAAATTCATTTATGCCTTGCATCTTCGGTTGCTTTCAACATATCGCAGGAGAAGACCACGGAAGGTCTCATGAGTGCATTGGGGAAGTTATATGAAAAACCCTCTACCTCTAATAAAATATTTTTGATGAAAAAGTTATTTAATATGAAGATGTCTGAGAATGGTTCTGTTGCTGATCATTTGAATGAATTTAATACGGTTGTGAGTATGTTAAACTCGGTAAAAATTGACTTTGATGATGAGGTCAGGGATTTGTTGATTTTGTGCTCCTTACCAGATAGCTGGGACAACTTGGTTATGGCTGTAAGTAATTCAGTCTCTAATAACTCAAAGCTGAAGTTTGAGGATGTAATAGGTGTGATCCTAAGTGAGGAAATGTGAAGGAAGAGCACCAGAGATTCTTCTACTTCTGGAAATGCTTTGACGGTGGAGAGCAGAGGGAGACAAAAGAACAGAGGGAAAGGTAACCGTGGGAAGTCGAATGATCGTGGAAGGTCAAAGTCCAAGAGTAAGTTAGAATGTTGGCACTGTGGGAAGGTTGGTCATGCTAAGAAAGATTGTTGGGCTCTTCGGGATAAGAAGAACAAGGAGGAAACTAAAGAGGTAAATTTGGCAGCAAGTGATGTTTGTCAAGATGCCTTAATTCTTTCTTTAGATAATATTGTTGAATCTTGGGTGTTAGATTCAGGGGCTTCTTTCCATGCCACCCCACATAGACATTACTTTACTGATTTTGTTCAAGGTGATTTTGGACATGTATATCTTGGTGATGATGAACCATGCAGCATAGTAGGGAAAGGTTGTGTTCGGGTGAAAATGCAGAATGGGAACACATGGCTACTTAAGGACGTCAGGCATGTGCCTAAGTTGAGGTGGAACTTGATATCAGGGACAACTAGGTAGTGATGGCTGTACGGTTAGTTTTACAGTGGATTCTTGGAAGGTTACCAAGGGAGCTCTTGTGGTTGCAAGAGGTAAGAAAAATGGTACTTTGTATTTAACCAGTGGTGCTGATTATTGCAATTTAGTTGCTGCAGATGGAGATGCAACTTTGTGGCACCAGAGACTCAGTCATATGAGTCATAAGGGCATGCAGATTATAAAGGACAGGTTGCCCAGATTAAAGGAGTTAGATTTGGACTTCTGTGAGGACTGTGTTTATGGGAAACAGAAGCGGGTGAGATTCCTCAAGGTTGGACCTACCAGGAAGGAGGGTAAGTTGGAGTTAGTGCATACAGATGTATGGGGGCCAGCTAAGGTAAACTCTATTGGTGGTTCATGTTATTACGTCACTTTCATTGATGATGCAACTAGAAAAGTTTGGGTATATTGCATTAGAAAGAAATCTGATGTGTTTGAAACTTTCAAAAGATGGAAAGCCTTGGTTGAGAATGAAACAGGTCTCAAGCTGAAATGTCTCAGGTCAGATAATGGAGGGGAATATTGCAGCAATGAATTTATTGATTACTGTTCGGTAAATGGGATCCGCAGGCAAAGAACGGTTCCAAATACTCCACAGGAAAATGGAGTGTCAGAGAGAATGAACAGGACAATCATGGAGCGTGCTAGGTGCATGAGGTTACATGTGGGGCTGCCACTCATGTTTTGGGTGGAAGCGGTAAGCACAGTTGTTTATCTGATTAACAGAGGACCCTCTATGGCCTTGGATGGAGGTATACCTGAGGAGGCTTGGTCTGGTAAGAAAATTGATTACTCATTTCTTAGAGTATTTGGATGTGAGGTATTTGTTCACATTGATAAAGATGATAGGACCAAGTTAGAGGCTAAGTCTGAGAAATGCACCTTTGTTGGATATGGTGAAGATGATTTTGGTTTCCGTGTTTGGAGTCTTAAAGACAAGAAAATATTTTGGTCTAGAGATATTGTCTTTAATGAAAAAATCATGTATAAAGATCAGTTGCAGGAACAGAAAGAGGAATCAAAGAAAGAATACACAGTGTTAGAGGACATTGCAGACAACAAGGTGTCCAAGGGGCCGGTTCAGGTACAACATGTTCTGGCACAGCCAGTTCAGGTACCTACTCATCAGGAACCCCAAACTCCTGAGGTGAGAAGGTCTTCTAGGGTAAGAAGGGAACCTGAATGATTTACTCCATTTTTGAATTATTTATTGCTCACTGACAGTGGAGAGCCAGAGTGCTTTGAGGAAGCAGTGCAGGTGGATGCCAGGAAGAAGTGGGAGCAGGCCATGGATGAAGAGCATAGATCTCTTATGGAAAACTAGACTTGGGATCTGGTGGAGCTACCCGAGGGCAAGAGAGCAGTGAGCAGGTTTATGAGTGATCCAGGTAGAGAGCACTGGTAGGCAGTAAAGTGGATCCTTCGGTATTTGAGAGGGACCATGGGAGCAGCATTGTGTTTTGGTGGATCAGACACTACATTATGTGGATATGTAGATTCAGACATGGCAGGAGATTTGGACAGCAGGAGGAGCACGACAGGTTATGTATTTACGGTTGGTGATACAACAGTGAGTTGGATTTCACGGTTACAAAAGGTTGTGGCTTTGTCAACCACAGAGGCTGAGTATGTTGCTGCCACAGAGGCAAGCAAGGAGATGATTTGGCTACAGTAGTTGCTTGATGAGTTGGGTCATAAGCAGGAAGTTGGGAGACTACACAGTGATAGTCAGAGTGCTATTCATTTGGCGAAGAACTCCGCTTTCCACTCTAGGATGAAGCACATTCAGCTGAGATATCATTTCATCAGGACAACTTTGGAAGAAGATAAGTTGAAGCTGGAAAAGATTCATACCAGTCAGAATCCTGTGGATATGATGACCAAGGTGGTCACAAGGGAGAAGTTGAAGTTGTGTTCAACTTTGATTGGCCTTCATGGTTGATAATGAAGGGTTAAGAACTTTTCTCAGTGGAAACAGTCTCCAAGTGGGAGATTGTTGGGGTGTGGAGCCTATTTTTGGTCTTCTTGAATCAGTGTTGAAGTGCTAGAGCTCGAACGGTTAAGTTTGGAGACTTCAGGAGCATTCTGCAGTCGTTTTCTGTGACGTTGCTGTGTAGTCGATGTTAACGTTGCTGTTAACATGGCTGTCAACGTCGGGACTATTTTTTCCAGCCGTGGGAAGTTGAAAGATCATGACTTTCAATCTTCTAGGGTCAGCTTTATGGCTTCTTAGAAGGATTGTAATCCTATAAATAGAGGTGTTAGGGTATCTTAAAGATATCTTGAGTGTTCAAGAGGTCTTGAGTCTTAATGATCAAGAGGTGATCAAGAGTGATCAAGGTTATGCAATTGGGTGTCAATTGTGGTTTAGATGTGGTTTAGCATCTTTGGAATTCTGTTGTGAGTTCATAACTGAGAGAAGACTGTGAGAGTTGTTTTACTCTTGTTGATAATAAAATCTGAGCAAGTTCTTGGTGGACGTAGCCCACATTGGGTGAACCACGTTAAATCTTGTCTTGTCTTCTTTTGTGCATTATTCATTTATGTTGTTATATTTCTGCAAGTATAATTCTGCTATATAGTTTCCTACTGCTGTGGTTTGAGGAATTGTTTCCACATATTTGTTCTCTAATTATAGAGTTTAGGACACGTGGGAGCTCGCGCACATTTGGGGCCTCCATTTTGAAGTGACCTTCTTGGAGTTTGATAACACGTGGCACCTTCCATGAGTATTGTTCATCCCCAAGTGGATCATTGCTAAGTCTGAAAACTCTGATTTTTGAATAAAGCAATTTAAAAGTTGTGTCAACAAAATATATTGGTCAGTTATTTGATTTTGCCGCAAAGATGTCCTAGACTATAACCTGCAAGTTGGATTTAGACAAAGAGACCAAGGATGCAATACTAAAACTCAAAGAGTGATAGTCGAAGGAAATGGATTGGGAAATAAAATGGATTAAAAGGGTACATAATGTTTCATCAATCTATTCCCATTGAGTTTCAGACAATGTCAAATCCTGAGAAATGAACAGGGAATTAGAACTATAATGAGATGTCAATTTTAGCATACAAACATGCCTTTCTTCATAACATCTACTATTGATAAATTCCTTAGCAGAAATAAAAAAGAAACTTTGGATTGTAAAAAAATATCTATTTATCACTAGATATGAATACACTAACACACATACTGCCACCTGGGTGAATAGCCTTCATGCTTTCCTCTAACTAAGGGTCAACTGGAACAATGTTGAGGTTGAAAGTTCCTAAAGTAGATCTAGATTTGCTGAGTGTTTGAGATGGTAGACATACCTACAAGATATTAGGAATGGGATTTAGGGATGAGAATATTATTGAATTCTTTAGATAAATTCAATAAAGATCTATAGACATATAAATACATGTCAATCTGGACTTGATCGACAAGTCAAATGGGGGGTAGATCCAAACTATGGATCTAGGATGGTAAGAAGACTCAAGAATGAAATTGCTCTTATGAGTGAATCCACCTATGACACAAGTATCTTGTCATAGATAGATGATGGCTTACAAACTGAATGACAGAGAAATCATGGGTGATTTCCAAGAATTTGCATATCCTTTTCATACTATCAGGATACCTTCCCTATCTCAAGAACATAAGTCCTTTGAGTGTACTTCCCTCTGGATGATCAACATCATTTACTTGGATACAACTCTGTAGGCATGCAAGAAGACCTTAAACAGTTTTGCACTCAGCCTACATCAATTTCTTTTCGCAGTAGAGTCCATTAGATGAACCAACACAAGATCCCTAATGATGATGATTGAAAAATAGGTCCAATTTTTCTATGTAATGATTTTCATAATTATCCAATATGGATATCCAAGACAAGCCTTCACTACATCTTATGCAGTTGCATGTGATCCCTTGTTTTGCAGTCCTTTGATAAGTCTTTGAGGTTTACATGCTATTGAAAAAGGATAATGGATTATCCTGTTGAGGCTTCGACAATGACCAATGTGTTTGGTGCAATCAGGTTTTCACCATCAAGTCTAATAACTTACTTGTTCCTTTCAAGGTGACCTAGCTAAACACCTTAGGTGATAATGCATGCACATGCTATGAGATTCATTGGTACTTGAGAAGCTTTTTTAAGATGGATCAAAATGATTCAAGAGTTATAGACTATGGGTATATACTTTTAATAGTGCAAATACACATTAGGTTAGAGGCCATGTAAGTTATTATTTATCCTTTTATTTATTTATTAGGATAATTCTTACACTTGTGTTAGCCCTACACTTGTTGGGTTAGCTTACTTAGGTGTACTAGTTGTGTGGAGTTAGCTTACTAGTTGTGTGAGATAGCTTCTTCAGTTATGGAGTTAGCTTACTAGTCTTTTGGAGTTAACTTAACTACCAGTATCAGTTAGTGGGAGTTCTTCACCACTGATTTAGGTAGTAGTTGCACTTCCCTCCTCCTATATGTACATCTTTCTTATTGAATAATTCAAGTCATTCTATTGTAATGTATTGAGCATTATGGATTATGATGGATTTCCATACATGGTATTTTAGCTCTTCTATTTGCAAATCTAATGTGGTGTGCTATTATCATCTGAGATCGTGGCTTGGAACAATCTTCTTATCATTCCTTTCATGGTATCAGAGCAATAGATGATGTAGACATCCATCTGTAAGTTTTTCTTTGCAAGAAAGGGTTTATTATTTTCATGTATTTGGAATTTGTTAGCAATTTTCTGTAACATGCATTTTTATGCAAAACGGAGTGTGCCATTGGATTTGGAAGGTGTTAAAACCCTAGAATTGACTGTAAACTCGACCATTTTTTGAGACAATCAAATATGGATGCATTCTTTTACCCTCTAGGTATTTCAGTTTTGGATGCAGTCTTTTATCCACTAGATGTAGATCTGTACCCTCTGGGTGCATTCTTTTATCCATTGGATATAAGCGTGTACCTTCCAGATGCATTCTTTTACCCTCTGGATATTTCAGTTTTGGATGCAGTCTTTTATCCACTAGACGCAGATCTGTACCCTCTGGGTGCATTCTTTTATCCATTGGATATAAGTGTGTACCTTTAAGATGCATTCTTTTACCCTCTGGATATTTCAGTTTTGGATGCAGTCTTTTATCCACTGGATGTAGATATGTACCCTTTAGGTGCATTCTTTTATTTATCCACCCTCTGGATATTTTAGTTTTGGATATCCAAGCAGTGTACCCTCTGGGTGCCTTTTATCCATTAGGATGCGTGTATTGGACACAATGATTTACCCTCTGGACATTTTAGGTTTTGGGCACAGGCTTTTATCCTTTGGTCACAAGCATGTATCATGTGGATGCACTCTTTTACCCTTTGGACATTTGGGTGTCACGTGTACCTTTAAAAAAAAAGATCAACATTAAAATATTATTTTAATAGCAAAACCTTCTAGAGCTCATAACTTTTGATCTGTAGCTCGGATTAAGGTGATCTTTTTTTTGAAATTGTATATTTTTTCAAGATCTACGCATTGGTGACATTTTTATACACATATTTCAAACATAAAAGGTACTGTTACTCATTGTAATATTTACATGCACTCAATTATAAAGTGCCAAATTTGGGAGGGTGTTGTGATCACTTGTGGATGCAATTCAAGTTGAGCCCGACGTCCTAAAATTTTGGGTATTGCATTCTTGTATCTATGGGTGTATACATTTATATCTCTCTTGTTTGTTGAGATATTTTAGATCTGTATTTTTGACACTTTTTTTGGCATGTTGACAGTCTCTCTTGTGGGGGAGCTATTCTGGTGGAGCCCAGTGTTAGTTTGTCAGTGTTTGAGTAGTTGATTTTGGCAACTCATACAGATATGTGGTATCACTCTACTCATTCATCAGTATGGGAGGGTGTGGTGTTGATACTACTTCTTCAGGTTTCATGTCCTTGCCTTGTTACCTTGGCTTTTCTTGGATCGTGGCACTCCTATTTATTTGGATCTCGTGTCATTGCCTTGTTGCCTTGGTTGTTCTTGGATCATGGCACACCTATTTGTAGCAGTTGATCAAATTATGTTTGGTGTTTTTTTTTCACTTTTGACATCACTCCATTGACAGTCTCCTTGCATGGAGCTATTTTGGTGAAGCCCAGTGTCAGTTGTTTTTGAGTTATATGATCGAGCAGTGGATTCAGACCATAGTGTGCACCACACTTCTTCAGTATTGTATGAGTTTTTGGAGTCGAGCTTCTGAGGATATCTTGCAGCAAGATTTTTCTCTCTACTTTGTTATTACTAGTTTTGGGTACCTTGCGGTGTCCATTTTTCCCAGTTATTGTACGTGGGTACCTCATAGCCTTGTTTTTGGGACCCACCTTCTTTTCCACCCACCTAAGCTATGCTTACGGGAGGGTGTTAGTGTAGGTTATTATTTATCCTTTTATTTATTTATTAGGATAATTCTTACACTTGTGTTAGCCCTACACTTGTTGGGTTAGCTTGCTTAGGTGTACTAGTTGTGTAGTTATACTAGTTATGGAGTTAGCTTACTAGTCTTTTGGAGTTAACTTAACTACCAGTATCAGTTAGTGGGAGTTCTTCACCACTGATTTAGGTAGTAGTTGCACTTCCCTCCTCCTATATGTACATCTTTCTTATTGAATAATTCAAGTCATTGTATTGTAATGTATTGAGCATTATGGATTATGATGGATTTCCATATATGGTATTTTAGCTCTTCTATTTTGCAAATCTAATGTGGTGTGCTATTATCATCTGAGATCGCGGCTTGGAACAATCTTGTTATCGTTCCTTTCAGATATGGAGCTATATGAGCTCATGTATGTATGTAGGTAGTTGATTTATGATGTAACAGGTACGTTAGAACCATTTTACAAGTTTTAATGATGAGTTATGATGTTTTTTAGTTGACCCTAACCTTTATAGGGTAAAACCATAAGGGATATATATGAAAATGAGAATGGATGGATATATGGAGATATATTTATAACATGGTGATGATTGGATATGATGTAAAGGGGTGTCCTTGAGGTGCAAGAAAATTATGGAATCATTTTGAAAAGCATTTTTGAAGTTATGATGTTTTTGGTAAAACATGATCAAGAACAAGGCCACTTCTAGCTCAAATTGGATCTTTTGATGCTTACCCTAAATTGTGTTTTTTACATGGGACCTTTTGGGTTTTAGAGATATTTCTACATTGAAGATAGAAGGTTTCAAAAAAAATAATGAGGTCATTTCATTGTCACATTTTTATGAACAAATGTTAAGAAGGTAAACAATTTTTTATGAGTTTGAAACCCAAGCTCAAAAGTGGTAGGAGAGATTTTCTTCCTAAGTGTATAGTTTTATTGATAGCACTTTTATGAAAATTGGAACATGTATAATAATCCTCCAGGTTTCCATAAACGTATGGTATATTTTATGGTGATGAGTGGACCTCACTCAAACATGTCAGTTTCTGAAGAAGTTCAGTTTGGTACAAAGTTTTCCAAAGGAGTTAGAAACTAAATGACCATTATATGATGCATGTGAAATTTTTATTAATTTAAACAATATTTTTAGGTCATGGTGATGTTGATAAAGTTTCAAATATGCTTCATTTATTTTGACAGGTCAAAGGGCAGTTTTGGGGCAAGTTCAGGTAGTTTGCAGGGATAAGCTTGGTTGAAGGCCTTCCACTTAGTTGGAAGGAGTACCAATATGTTATAGAAATTTAATTCATATTTATTTGTAATGGTATAATTTTGGTGTCATTATTAATTTATTTTATGAGGTTTCCATGTCAATTTGTAAGAAAGAAGGTTTCTTGGTTTTCAAGACAAAACTGATTTTACTAAAAGATTGAGTTAGTTAGTGCATGATATGGATTGTGTGATGATTTATATCACAAGGAGTGTAAATAATGATTAATTAGGAATATAATGAATACATATTTAGGTATTTAAATTTTCAGTTTTCTTGAACAAATAAGGGATTTTCAAAACAAATATTTTTTCAACGTTTGAGTTTGTTGATATGTACAAAATTTGAAAATTTCAAGGTATGAACATATGATTGTGTCAAGGTACAGCTCTAAACTTTCGAATTGAAAAAATATTTTAGGATTTACAATTTATTTAGTGAATTAATAGTAATGCCCTATTTTATGCAAAGTAAGGGATTCCTCATAATGGTTTAATAAGGTATACATAATTACATAGAAATTAAAATGCTCAACATGCCATATTTAACCATCTCACCCAATTGTGCTAAATCCACCATCAAATTGCTCAGATTTTATGCTACAAGCCAACAGTCTTCTACAATGAGTACAATAATCAGATCTTTGTTTGGAGTTGCTCTCAACAAACCCACTGTAATTCGCAAATGCAACCTTAGGATTCAGGGTAACAATTTTCACAAAACACACTCATATCATTACTAATGTCCATCTATTTATAACAACATCAATAGTGTAAATTCTCAAGAGGCCCTTTGTCATCATATAACAATAGGAGTACCAAAAAACCCCCACTCAGGTGACATGGGTACCATAAAACTACTTTATGTGTAACACAGGGAAGGTGCCCACCAAACTTTTTGGAAAACATAGCATCCACAAAATATCATGCACCTTAGTGGTAAACTATAAGATTGAGGTGCTATGGGGTGAAATATTAACTAAAAGTGAAGATAGGGTGCTAGAGACAAGTGTTTTGTGAAGGCAATGAGCCACTAGTCCCATTAAATGAAATAATTTTATTGGTTCATGATAATTGCGACCATGGATTATGTTTAAATATTATTTTAAATATGTGTGGTGATTTTAGAGCTTTAATAAAAATATTTTTTGTATTATAGGATTTTTCCCATTCCAATGATGGGATTTTGAGGATTTTTGGTGCATAGATGAAAGGTTTTGGCTAGGCCGACCTACTTGGGTCACTTGTGATTGTTGTGGTAAATTTTATGGGATGTTTTTAAGATAATAGGGTCGAGAAAAATGAGGGAAACCTACCTCACTTGAATTTGAATCAAGAAGAATCTATTAAAGTGATGTTTTTGGTGTAAATTTGAACTACTTGTTTGTGTGCGAGAAGAGTGAGCTAGGTGTGATATTTTTTCATTTGTGTGAGCATGAAATAAGAACTAAAAAAAGTGTGTGGAAGGTTTAATATTAACAATAAGCTAGTGTGCAAGGGATTGATGATTTGAAAAGTGAAGAAAGTGCTAGTTTATGAGATATTGAAGACCTAGGGTTTGAACATGGGTTTGAAAGTGTTGTGAGATGAAATTGTGATCTCTATCGGTTATGGCAGAAGAAATACATTAGATATCTTATTTATAAGGTATTTGAGTGGGTGATTGATCATCTTGGGGGGTTGTAGCCTCCTTGTGGAGTTGGTGCAAATGAGGTAGTGGTTATATCTCCACTAAACTAGGTGTTGGTTATCTTTGTGGGGTTAGTGCCTCAATAAATTTGAAACTTATTAATATAAATATTGTGTTTCAGTGGGTTTTCTTCTCCTTGAGGTTTTCCCACTTACATCATGTGTCTTTGTGTTGATTCTCTTGTTCATGGTTTATAACATATATGGTATGTGATGTTGTGCACACATTAATTATTGGATAAGTGATTTTTTGGTTTGGTTAAGTAATCTAATATTTTATTTAAATTTTGTAACGACTAATTCATCCCCCACTCTCATTCCATTGTGCTTCCAACAATTGGTGTTAGAATAGGTTATTTTGGATAAGTTTGATCACTTGAAAGGATATCCTTGAATAAAAAAATGGAAAGTGGTTCATCTACTCGAAAGGCACCATTGTTTTATGGAAAACAAATTCTTTTTGGATTCTGAGGATGAAGACTCATATCATGTCTCTAGGGTTTGATGTTTGAAAAGTTGTTGAAGATGGATATATTATTCTTGCCACTCCTACAATTAAAGCAGACAACGAGGCATATGATAACAATTATAAGGCCTATAATGTTATCATAAATGGTCTTAGAGAATTTGAGTTTGGAAAATTAATGCATTGCAAATCAACAAAGGAAGCATGGGAGAAACACCAAGTGTTGTATGAAGGTGGCTCAAAGGTACATTTTTCTAAGATTTAAACTTTCAGAAATTAATTTGAGATTATTAAAATGAATGATAATGAATCTATTACTCTTTATCTTCTTAGAGTTGACAAGGTTGTAAATAGCATGAAAGGGTTAGGAGAATATGTGAAAGAAGAAGTAGTTATTCAAAAGGTCTTGAGGTCCTTAATTCCTAAGTTTGATTCTAAAGTATTTGTTATTGAAGATGCAAAGGATTTGAATACTCTCAAGATAGATAAATTACATGGTACTTTGACTTCTTATGAGATGAGGGTGATGAAATCCAAACCAGCCAAGAAAGAAATAACTTTCAAAGATGAAGACAAAGTATAAGAAGGTAAAAGATGATGATGATGCTCATGAGCTAGATGATGAAGAACTATTTTCCATGGTTGCTAGAAGGATGAATATTGTAACTGGTAAGTATAAGGGTAAAATTATTTTCAAATTCTTTATTTTTAGTGAAGTAGGTCATTTTACTGTTAAGTGTTTGTTATCCAATTTTTCCCCTCGGGAAAAATTGGACAAACAAGAACTTACACGTAATGAAAATGGAGGATTTGATTTAGTCATGGAGGCTTGCATTTTGGAGTTAGGTGAATAAAGTTAAAATGGGCTGAGAAAATTGTAGATAATTTTGAGAAAAGAAGAAGCTACGAAGTCTAAAAATTTTAGACTTTGGAGGTGGAGTGTTTCGGCATTTTGGAGATTTCGTTGGGCGAAAAGGGATCAGCAAAGTCTGAAATCCTAAACTCTGAAGGTATGAATTTCAGAATTTTAGGTTTCAAGGTTTTGGAGATCTCGGTGAGCGTGAAGGTGGAAAAAGGGTAAAAAGTTCTAAAACCTAAAACTCTGAAAGTCTAAATTTTGGACTTTCAAGTTTCAGGGTTTTGGAGGTTTTAACGGCCAAACGGGAAAAAATGAGAAAAAAAATTTGAAACCCGAAACTCTAAAAGTATGAAATTTGGACTTTCATGTTTTGAGGTTTTGGAGATCTTGGTGAGCATGTAGGTGGAAAAAGAGCAAAAAATTTTGAAACCGAAAACTCTGAAAGTCTGAAATTTCATACTTTCAGATTTTGGGGTTTCGGAGATCTCGGCAAGGAAAAGAGTTCTGAAATCCCAAAAGTTTGAAATTTCAAACTTTCAGGTTTCAAAATTTTAGAAATCTCAAGGTGCTCAAGTGGATGAATAGTTTCGTGGGACCGAAGTCAAAATGTCTGAAATCCTGAATTTTGAAAGTCTGAAAAATTGGACTTTCAGGTTTCAGACTTTCGGAGCTCTTAAGAAAGTTTGCGGATGAACAGTGTTCAATGTCTGAAATGGAAATTTCTGAAAGTCTAAATTTCAGGATTTTTTTGAAGGTTGCATGCATTTTGGACTCTGAAAAAGGAGGATCAGCAGTTTGCCATTTTTGCAGAATGACACCCCGACCTTCAGATGGCCATAAATTTTGACTGGGAGCTCAGATTTGCACAAGAAAGGACTTTTTGGAAATCTCTCAGTGTCTGATATCTTAATTTGAGTGAGACTAAGTTATTCAAAATTAAGAAATATAGTCCTTATTTTAGAGGAATCTCCAAGTTTCTCACCTACCACAATAATGAGGTATGGGCTTCCTTTCTTGCCCAACAAGGAAAAGTACATGGAGGCATGGGTTTTGCAGTAGAACCCATCATTGTTGCAGGTGAATTCAATGCATTCTAGGGTGGTTGAAGAAATAATTCAAATTCTTCTCTCCCCCCTTCTCTCATTTTATTCCTATTTATTGTAAGGAGGGACATTTTTCAAAAGGTTGGATAGTTTTGCTTTGCACCCTCCCTTCCTCTCTTGTCTGTAAGTGAGTTTATGGAGTTAAAACCTCCCCTTTAAGATGTAATACAATTTTTTCCTCTTGGCTATTGTACTGCACTGTATCAAATTTGTGGAGTGATAATATATGTATGTGGATGATTTTCAACCCTCTCTTGTGTTCATTACTTTCATCTGATCTCTGATTGCAATTTTGGTTATCTATGTATGGTTGTATTACATTTTAATGTTTTGTGTTTAATGAAAAGCAAGTTGTTCAGTATTCCTTTGGTGCATCACCTTTGTTAGTTTAGGTTTATTTTATTGCATCTTCTTAACCCTATCTCCTTGGAAAGTTAGAGTAGGTTTTAGAGTAGATCCTCTACAGTGTGGATGTGTGCATTAGAACAGAGGAATAGGAACTGACCTTCACCCGAAGAGTTTTCCCGATCGCAAAGCTCCACACTTTGGGAAAGCTCCATGTTATGCAATCACACTGATATTTTCAACCCATCGAGTTGCAAAAATTCAAGGGTGATGTGATTACACATCAATAGTGTCCTCATAGACATGATAAGAAAGGGAATGATGATTATTAAAGTGATCATGAGAAGAAAAATCAGAAGTTTGGTAAAGGGATGAAAGAGTTCAAGAAGGATGATTTCAAGAAGAAGGGTAAGAATAGTTTCTATACTAAGGAAGAGGCCTATTCCTCTAAAGAATGTAGTAAAGTTGACGCATCTAATTCTGAGTTTGAATCTGATCACAAATATGTAGGTGATGAATTCATTTTCATGACAACGGAAGCTATGAGATCCTCTAGTCCACGAAGGTTATACTTTTGGATTTATCTTACACCTGATTCTTGCAAAGTGAATGAATAAGCTGATGATGTATTAAGGATTGAGTTGACATGTATCCAATCAGAACTAGAGCATGCTGAAAATAAAAATTAGAAATTAACTTTTCAAGTCAAGGAATATGAGGCAAAAAATAAAGAATGTGAAGGGAAAAATTATACTATTACTAATAATCTTCATGAAACTATGAGAAAGCTAGAAATGCAAATGTGTAACATGAATCTTATCTTGAAATCTAAGGAAGAAGAATTAATCACTCTTAAGAAGGATTTATTAGATGCAACAAGTAAGGTAATGTAATACCAAAAATTTGAAGGAAGTTGCAAGGCTCTTGGTGATCTCTTGAGGAATCATAAACATGTAGGTGACAAAGTTAGATTAGGCTTCAAATTTGAGGTCAAGGAAAAGGAAATGAAGCAAGAGGACCTAGTTTTAAGAAAAGAAGTAGGTAAATCAAGCTCAAAAGAAGGAAAGAAGGAGACATACATCAAGGAAAATGAGAAGACTAAGACTATTAGGAAACATAGTGCCTCAAGGTATGACATATCTTTTAATGGTTATTGTTATACATGTGGTGGATTTTTTCATAGGGATAAGGAGTGTAGAAGGTATTCTAGAGATAATAATTCATGGAGATATCATATGAGTGAGCTTGCTAAATATGTTGTATGCTATAAGTGTAATGAGGTAGGCCATGTTGCTAGTGTTTGCTTGAATGGTTCTTCTAGTCGTGTTGATGGTTACAAGAGGAAGAATTTTGTGATATGATACAACTGTAATGGAATTGTGCATGTTGCAAGAAATTTATATGATGGTTTCTCAAGAAAAAATTAGAGTGTTTAAGGTCCTAGATTGCAAGGAGGTAGCTTTCAAAGGGTAATAATGCATAATAACAGTCAAGGAAGGAATTGGGAGCTTAAGAGAGATCATGATGTCTCATCAAATTATGAAGTTGATGAAAGGAAAGGTATAAATCAGAGTTTTGATTAGAAGAGAGAAGAAGATGGATTTCTATAGGTGTCTAAGAGGGCTTGGGACCTCTTCAAGACCCTATTTTAGGTATTCATTGTGTTCATATACCTCTAATATGATTTTAAAAGGTATATCAGTCCACATGAAGCATTGGAGTGAGGGGGATTTGTCTATGTCAAAGTCTATATCCTCCATGATTTCAAGGTATGTCTTCTCAAATCATTTTGAAATTTATTTTGGCTCTAAGTGATTGATCATATTGTGACAGTCAGGTTTTAATTTTTACTATCTTCATGAGTACATGTTTATATTCTTGAAGTCTGAGTCTACATTATCATGGTATATTGTAAGTATAAGATGAATCAGTGTGTGTAAGAGTCATGTTGTTTTCTCGAAATATCCAGGCCTATAATGTCAATTTATGAGGAGAGTCCTTCATTGTACTCTCCCGCCCTGTGTACATATCAGGTCAATGTTGAATTGTATAGTGATAAATGGTCTCCCCACAGTGGAACCATCACCTATAACCTTCGGCTCCTCTGACTCTAGGTTCGCCTGATGCACTCCAAGCCAACAAAGTATATGTGTCAATCTTTACCATGAGTGTCCCTTTATTGTGATGTTACGAAAGTCTCTAAGAAGCTAGTGGAATGTGATCAAGGGTCATAGTGGATTCATTTCTTCTCCATAGCTCTATTGTAGCCCATCAACTCAGTTGAACCATTATAAGGATAAATGTATGCCAATTCTGTGTGTTAGTGTGGCCTGAGTCATGAGGAAATAGGGTGAACTAAGGATTCACAATGTGAAATTATACCCTTTGGGTCCTCCTGAATGATGACTTGATCAACCCATAATGGTATAGAAATGTAGTTTGTGGCTGTGGTGTAGTCCAATCAGGTTTTTTGCACAAGGTGGCTTTAGGTAAGCTATTTTTGGATCTTCATGAATCTGGTGAGTTATGGGAAAGAGTAGAAGACATGTCCCATATGTTACTACATTGGTAATTGTCAGGTTTGAGACCATATTTATCCAAAATTTGTGCATTCAAGTAGTTGAACTTCTGAAGCCTAGAGGAAAGTCTTAATAAATGCATAAAAATGATTCCAAGTTCGGTAAAAAGAGAAATATCCATTTTCCCACCATTTCTTCATTGAGGATTTCAAATTCCAAAAGTTTTACTAATCTTTTAAACATTTTGGACCTCAAGATTCATCTGGCTTCAGACCCTAAAGTTGTTTAGATTCTTTAGAATCTCTGGATGATGTATTGTAACATGTAACAGTGAGAATTCTTCAGACCTTACCAAAAAGGTATAGTATGTGAAAAATGGTGATGATTGGACCCCACTCAAGTGCATGATATCAGTTTTATGGAGACATTAAGTATCAGGAAAAGGTTGTCAAAAATTGGTATGGTTCTTATGAACTAAATGACCATTATATGATTTATAGATGAGTTTTTCGGTGATGTCAAGGGCATGATGGGAGTATATATATATGATTGATGACAATTTTTAAGGTTTATTTCCATGATATTATTAGGTCATGTTCATGCTAATAAATGGTCAAGTACGCTTCCTAAGAATGTCAACTCTTTAAAGTGTTAGTTTTGGTGCAGTTAGAAGGTCAATCTTTAGTATGAAGTTGACATTATGAGGAACTACATGAGGAGTTAAGAGGTGATACTTGTCTAGGTACATGCTTGTACTTCTCTATTTTGTATCTCCTGAGGTAATTCAAGGCTTATGTATGGGTTTAATGATCTTAAGGGTCAATGTTCTGGAGTAATAATATTATTTGGCTTTGTAGGACATCAACTTATGCTAAGTGAAAATTGAGTTGGTTGGAGCATGAAGTATGGATTGGGTGATGTTTGAATATCAAGGAAATGTGATAGAGAGATGTCATTTTTCATCCAATGAATCTACAAGTATGTTGGTATGTATTTGAATGTCATTAGATTAATCTGAGTATCAAATACCAGCTGCCATAAAGTTGTAAAACTACTTTTTAGGCAACTTAGATTTAGCAAAGAGGACAATATCAGGTATTGATATCGTACATTTTTTGCTTCACAAGTAAAAATGGGTCTCTACATGAGACATAACTTATGTGTACAAGAGTCAGTTATACATGGTACTTTCATAAGAAATTTAGTGTATTCAGAAGCTTTCATTCTATCTTGAGGATGTATAAAATTTGATGATCATTGAGGCTCAGAAGGTGAATCTATAATGGTGTCTAGTTGACATGTGTTTGGTGAAGGTGTTTGAGCCACTGGGCCCATTCAAAGACAATGAGTATAAAGGTAGTATCCTAATTGAGACCATATAATGATGTTTAAATTTCACGGGTGAACATGTGTGTGTCAAGCCCATTTTTGACATCTTGAGACTGCATTCAAAGTGGTCTATTTGTGTATAGAGGACATTTTCTTATCTCCAAGTGTACATGTGTGACTAAGTGGACTTTTTGATGTATGGAAGAATGGTCTTTCTTGCTAGGTTACAACCTAGGCTTGTATGCGTCACTTTTGATGTCTTAGTGATAAATTTTATGGGATTGAAGTGAAGTTGTAATGATCGTGCTATAAAGGATGTACAACCAACATCATTTTGAATTTGAATGAAGGAAAGTTTATTAAAAACATGTTTTGAGTGTAAATTGTGAGCTAGTGGCGTGTGTGCAAGAAGTGTGACCTAGGTGTTAGAGTTTTATAGGTGTGTGAGCATGATTTTATATATGATTAAATGTTTACATGACATGTTGATGATTGATAAAAATCTAGTGTGCAAGGGATTGATGATTTGAGAAGTGAAGAAAGTGCTAGTTTGTCAGAGATTGAAGACCTAGGGTTTGAATAAGGGTTTGAAAGTGTTGTGAGGTGAAATTATGATCTCTATTAGCTATGGCATAATAAATACATCAGATATATTCTTCATAAGGTGGTTAATTGATTGCTTTATCATTTTGGGGGGTGGTAGCCTCCTTGTGGTTTTGGAGCTTCACAAAAATAGGGGTTAGTGCTCCTAGTAGGGTTGTAGCTCTACTAAACTAGGGGTTGGTGCCTCACTAAATTTGAAACATATCAATATAGAGATTGTGTTTCAATGGTTTTTATTCCCCTTGAGGGTTTTCCATTTACATCTTATGCTTTTGTGTTGATTATCTTGTTCATGGTTTATAGCATATATGGTATTTGATGTTGTGCACACATTAATCATTAGATAAGTGAATTTGTGGTTTGGTTAAGTAATCTGAAATATGATTTATAATTTTTTAGGACTTATTCACCCCCCTCTCAATCCATTGTGATTTTAATAATAAATAATGATGACATGAATAGGTTTGATCCCATTTGTGTCATATAAAGCTAAGCCCTTGAATTCATATACACAAGAGATCTAGATAAAATTACTTTGAAGAATGTTAAGGATGCTTTAATTATGGTATTTGAAAGTAGTAAGTATGTTGGAAAATATATTCAATTCCTCAATGACATTAAGAAACAATAAGGAGAATAAGTGTTAATTTGTTTGGTTTGTGGATGGGCTATGCAGTTTAAGGAGGTGAGAGGATAATTGGGGAAATTAAAGAAGAAAATAGACATCTCCTAAGAATATGTTGCATAGAATATGGGTAGGAATGGCATCAAATACATGAGTATGCAAAAAGCCTTGGAAACAAACTAACTATCCCCATAGACATGAAGGTGGAATACTGTGAAATTTGAAGAGTATACAAACATCTTACGAAAAAATTAATATGATAAAATACTATTTTCACCAACCTCGTATCATATTTTGTAGTTGTTATTGTTCTACCATGTAAAAACCCAAAGATTGTTAATATTTAATGGACTTGAGGGATGAAGTAAATATAAGTTTCTTTATTATATATTCTCAAGCGTAATCAAATACATAAACTTAATCAGATATACAATATGTAGAGATGACACCCACAAGTGGACCATCTCTACAAAACATGATGGGTTATGTGGCTCTTTCACCCCAAAACTAAACACAATAGACTACACCACCACCACAAGGGTCATATGAGGGGTATAAAAGTCATCCCATTCGATGGGGTGCCCCATAAAGATAAGCTCCACATAATGCATAAGGAGGATACAAAGGTGTCTATTAGAAAAGGAGGACACAAATTCAAAATTAAAGACAACCAAGATTTTGTTACCTTTGTTAATAACCCAATCACATTGCATGGAACTTCCTATAAAATGCAAAATGGGAAATGTATTATTCTTATTACATGGTAACTATGTAACATCATACAAGTATTGACCCATATTAGAGAAAAATAGTAAGGAGAAATAACTACACTATGTTAAAAGGGTCAATGCACTGCCCAAGGTAGCTTAAAATATCCTTATCGTAATGATGTTACAGAGCAAGGACAAAGGAATATGGTTGTTAAAAATACCAATTGAACAAAAAACAAGGAGAGGATAAGAAAATAAGTACCCTAATCCTAGAATGGAAAAGAAATTGTTGGAAAATGATACTACACTATTAAAATCAATCAAAAATAAGGACTTAAGAGCCTTTGGATGCAGTAGAAACAAAATTTCAAGTATATCGCCACATTGTGTACATATTAAAAAATATGGACTTTTGGCTACTCTACACGACTTTCTTAAAATGGTAAATATGTTGTGTATTGGAGAAATTTCATAGAATGTGGTCAGTTTACATAAAACACTGTTAGAGAGCGTAAATAAGGGGATTTTGGACACCACAAAAACTTGGACAATATGTTAAAACCAAGAAAACATTGGATGTGCATACTCAATTGAACATAATACTTTTAGGATATGAGATAAGGAATGCATTCTTTAACATTGGGAACACAATGAAAATGATGCCTCAATTGAATTGGGAAGCAACGAGTACTCTTGTTTTAGCATACAACCTTGCAACTTTTATTCTAATAGATAGGGGATGGATAGATCCAATTGATAACCTAGAAGATGTTAACATTAGGGTAGGAGGCCTCAACTTGAAAGGATACTTTGAAATAATTGGTATAAAGACAAATGAAATGTACTATCCCACGTTGATTAAGAAAAATTGGATAATGATGGGAAGATTTCCACAACACAATCACCAACAAAATGTAGACTCATAAAGATTATTCAATTATTGTTAAACCCATGAACTATACTAAGTAGAGTCCATATATTATCCCATTAGAGTCAGTTTCACCATATGTATATGATCCTAAGAGTTGGTTCAAGGTGGCTTATCCAACTACAAAATTCCACCCTGTAACCTACAGTTCGAGTTAGGGAAAAGATAGCTAGCTTTAGAGGAAAACATGACTATTGTGATTCTTTGGTAAAACATATTTTTTTATGGCATTAATACATGCATGTGCATCAATTTTAGAGAATTTAAGTTGTACACAATGAAAGATGTCAAGTTTTAAATCCTCTTAGGCTTGTATACGGTCCCATGTAGGGTTTGGGAAGAAATTGAGTGACAAAACCCTTTAACTATGAAATTCCACCCTGAAAATTGGTAGGGTATATCTTGATTAGATACTAAAAGAGAATCAAGAAGAAATTTGAGAGTTTAAAGATTGAATTTAGAGAACTTTCTTACCAATCCTAACTGTGACTGTGTGCACAATGACAAGTATTACATAATGATTCATTTTACAAAGGAAGTGCTAGAATCCTTGAGAGTTAAACAATGAAACTTTGTACATGTCTTAAACACCTTAATGGGAGTTCAAAGTGGTATTTATTTCTTATGGATGCCTTATAGAATAACTACAGTTCATGACAGTGTTTTATTATAGGCATAGTCAAGGGTTTCAAGCACCAAAACCCAAAAGGAAAGTATAGAGAGCTCTTGGCCAAGTCAGGATGGCCAAGTTAGAACCTGGAGAGCATATTGACCTACTTGAAGGTGATATAATGATGCTATCACATTTTTATGGGAACCATTAAAAGTCAAAGTACATGGGTCTTCCAAGAACATGGTCTTACAAGGTTCTAGAGGGCAGTCTTACTAAAAAGGTGAAAGAGAGTGTTTTGAAAGCTTGAGATACATTTGAATGAATGTTTTAACATTGTTGAGCATGTTATAGTAGGATTCAAGCTACAAGAGACCTAAGGAAAATCTAAAATCTCAAGAACTCATGAAGATCCAAGTGCATGGAAGGTAGGCGTTAAAGAGAAAAGTGGAAAATCTTATCATTTGAATGATGGTAAGCTATTGTATGATTATAATAGACATTACTGGAGGTGTGTAGGCAAGAGCAAGTTAAAAATTCATAGTAAGTCTGTCATAAGCCTAAAAAGTACTTATTTGCAATCAAGAACTATAGGTATAACAATGAAGGGCAGTCTGAAGTAAGGCCTATGAATGAAATGTTTCTTTGATTGTGGATCAAAACATAGAGGAAAATGTAGACTTTGGAAAGCTAAACAAAGTAAATTGAACAAAGTTTTCGTTCTTAAGTCAATCTAGTCTATGAATAAGAACTCCATTTTTGTAAATTTTAGAGTGAAGCAAGGTGTTTATTGTTGTGAATGGCTGATATAATAATGAATTGTGAATGGCTGAGCTAATATGACATCATATACATTCTACAATATGTATTATTTGAAAATATGCTTATACAAGAGGTTTGTGTAATCATAAAAATTATATCCATGTTGGATTTCTAAGTCATTTTACACTCCAACACAATAAAATAAGTTTTTATCACTTCTTGTTATGATGTGCCTAAGATATTTCTCTGGTGAGATCTAACTCTAAAATTGTGGACTGCATCATTTAAGACATCCATTCATCGAGACTCCTTATTGTGATTGCATTAACCAGTCAGCATAGTAATAGTGCATTCATATTCCACGTATTCATATTTCATTTATGTCCGCAACCAAGGGCTCCAAAACATGTTTCACTATCCTTAAAACTCGTCACTCTTGTAATAATAATATGCCATTATTATTGTATTGGGAATCTTACAATTAGAAAATCTATGGGATATAAAATAATAGATGGGATATGAATGCCCAATGCTGCATTTTAGTTTCTTTTTTGCCAATCATTGAACCCCTTTTATTTCAATATTATCTTCACTTGTATATACTAAATCTAACATACAACAAATTAAATACTATGTAATGTTTTTTAAAATTGAAAACACAACATATTTTGTATTTCAAAAAATAATCTCGAGTATAAGACATTTATGCACATCAATGTTATTTTAACTAATCATAAAACTTTAAATTCTAATTTTTTCAAAATAAAATATTAAAAATAATTTATATATAGGTAAGGAACCAACCCTTATAGGAAGGGGCTCTTAATATTTTCTTAGTAAGTACTATAAAGTAATTTTAGGAGTATTTTTTTTAGATAGTTAAACACTTTTGACCGAAACTATGAATCGAAGGATTGGTGGGACCTCACCCTACATTATGCAAAATATGTCAGCATTAGGTAACATCTAAAATTACAGACCCCAAAGACAAGGGTTGAAAACATACGCAGGCCAAACGAGAACAAGGGCATTAAAAAACCACTAAGCAAAAAGGATCAAGAGCATAGTATAGATATCAGTAAGAGATTTCGAGAATATCCATCTCATATTTCACTTGGACAGAATCTAAGAATTTGTGACTACGAAATTGATTTGCAAAGACGAGCGTTGCCACTTTTTTAAGGAAGGAAAAGGCCTAACCTACCAAAGCATTCAGAATCACCACTCTCTCAAGTGGAGGCATGACATCGGCAACAAAATCAGACATGTTTAGAGAAGGAACCCTAGAAATGAAGGCTCTATGAGAGTGGAAAATACGGTGAACATATTTCATGAATCGAAGAAGAACATGATTCTTATTCTCCAACTCCTCACAAACCCTTCTATCTACCCCAAAGAGGGGATGGAGAGGGGCTTATAGCATAAAACATAAAAGGAAGACAAATATTTTCCACCTCTTCAACCAAACCCATGTGGTAGCGAGGAAAAATGAAATAGTTCACCGCCGCCACCGCTAAATCTTTGTTAGCACATAACAAGAGGGAATTGGACATGAAGACATCAACTAACTTCGAATTAACTCGTGCCCTCCCCAAGCTCGGCAAATACTCAAAGCCCCCATAACTTTCTTGACTGTGTCTTGAACCACAACGGAGCCAATGCAAAAGACATGTCACATACGAGTAGAGGACACCGCTATGAAAAAATCCATTTTAGACATCTCCCCTTGCAAAGGAATGATATGGAAAGAAGGGAACACCATTGACAAAGAGATAGGAGGCAGAAGAAAGGAAGGGGTGAAAGACACGAATGAGATTTCCTGAAAATCCTTCTAACATTAAAATCCCCTCAACACATATGAGGAGAGTCCTTCGAAATCATGACGAAGGGTGACATCAATACAAGACTCTCCCAGGTCTCATCTTTATTATGAATAATGGCCTCATCGTTTTGATTAACCCCATAGTTATCCATGGTAGCCGTGTAGACACTAAATCACGCACTTTGGATATCTATCTAGTCCTTAATCACATACTACTATTCATATGATTCCTAAGAAAGAAAAGTACTAATTGACCCATGTTTATGGCCTTTTTTCTTGCTTTTAGTTTTCCTTTTTGGTCTCACACACCTTGTTTCCCGATCTCACCTTCGAACCTTCAATTTCTCTGAGTGTGTACACCAGTGCCCAGCCAGGACACCAGCACTAAGCACCCCCATCCCCTCTTGGCGCCCCTCACCTCTTTTTACTTTGTTCGCATCTTCTAGGTCCTTTCTAGTCGTTTGGGCATCTTATCTTTTTGGTAGTCAACCTTTTCGGGGTTAATTACGAAATTCAAGCAAGGGAATCATATAAATATAAAGTTATGTGACCATGATAAAGGACCAAGCACTAAGAATTAGCTATCACCGCCTAAAGTTGCATCCAAGAATTCTAAGAGTATTCAAGCATCCATCTAGCTCCACACAAGGGAAAAGGGACTGTTATTTTTTCATACACGCATAGGAGGGGAAGTTCATTTTTTCATGCACACATCTATTTACATCTTTTACATCTAGTTACTTGTTTTCTATCAAGTTTGACATGCACAAGAGCCACATAGGGAATGATTTTGACACACACACACACACATGCATAGAACTACATTGGGTCTGAGATGTAGTGCAATGCTCAGTCGTAAGTTCACTTGTATGACAGTCAAGGATAGTCTGACCCCTCATTTGCATTATTTTCTTTTTGGTATTTAATGCTCTTTTGAGGGGTTTGTAGGTCATTTATTTATCACAGGTTATTTGTCACATCGGCGATCACTATGTGATATAGTAGAGACAAGAAGAAAAGGACACCAAAGACCTTGCGGCCATTCAAAGATCATTTTATAAGGTTTTTGGCAGTCAAATGTGCCTAGAACTGGTCTGTAGCACCCGCAATTGCCCTTGACCCAATCCAGGTGCCCCAGTCCAGCATATTACTCCATCTTTACATTTTTGGGTTTTATTGCAACACTCTGCACTTCAAATTTTCCAGTTCGTCACTTCAGCACAACCCAAGATTTATTACGAAACAACTAAGTCATTTTATCTCATCATTTGCACTTAGGGTTTTAAATCATAATTGCTTATTTGCTTGGGTTAGATTTACTCTTATTTGCATACATATTTATCTAAGGTGTAACATAATTAGATTAGGCACACTTTTATTCGTTTTTTAATAATTTTGGTTAGTCAATTTGGTGAACCCTTTGCTCGAATCCATCTTCTTTCTAGGGATTTAATCAACATTGGATGTATATAGCTGACTTGTGGCTATCATAACTTCTTATCATGATGTATCTCTTTCATATATGTTATATTATCATTAGTGGGTCGGCCTTGGTGATGGCCATAGCATAGGAATAGTATATATAGGGGTTAGTAGGTAGTAGTTGATCATCATATTGAGCATTTGAGTCTTATTGTATGGTTTGGAGGTTGCCCCCTCGAAGTGGCTAAGCTATTATACTTGCATATTGAGATCATTTATCTGCAATATTGTGTTCTTTGGTGTTCTATTGCTGCTAATAATCAGATTTATACAAGTAATTTACATTACAAGTGGTATCAGAGCTCAATCTTGGTCAGCTTTGCGTCAAACCCTAATTGTGAAGGTTCAGCTATATCTCAAAATTGGTAGTGAATTTTTCTGTAATTTTTTTTAGTGGTGTGGTGAAATCAGTCAAGTAAAATCTTCTCCAAACTTCAAGAATTTTTGACTTTTTTTGCAAAATTTATAGTAGTTTTATGTTTTTTCATAATTCGGCTACCTAGGGTGCAATTTGTGGAATTTTTCCAAATTCTTTGTAACATTTCCAAAAAGAGGATAAAAATTTAGTTTGAGTTTGTTCTTTGAGTTTTATAAAATTTTGCCAAATTCATATTGAAATCCCAAACCCTAAATTTTGACCTTGATCCTTAAATCCTATAGTTTTGGGGCATCATGGTAGGGCCTTCCATAAGAGGCAAGAAGAATCACATCACTCTAGGTAAAACCACAAACAACGATGAGATAATACTTGAGGATTTAGAGTCAGAAGGGGTAACTACAGAGTCCTCAGGGTTAGGGTTTACTTCAACTGACCATAAGGTAAGCCATCTTGAGTTAGAGTTGCGAAACCTCGAGGGTAGAGTGGCCAGCAAAGAAGATGTAGAAAAGATTGGAAACGATTGGAGGATTTCATTCACCAATTTAGTTACAATATCATGGGTCATCATATCCTTCCTAATCAGCCACAAATCAATCATACTCATATCAACCAGGGTGGATCTTTAGGTCAAAGTAATAGACAAACTAGCCAGGGTGGATCTTCAAACATGACCAATCCAAATACAAACACTCTGCAAGCCCGTAACATGATTCCAAAAGTGGAAATGCGTAAGTTTGATGGAAAGGATCCACTCAATTGGATTAACCAGATGGAGAATTTCTTTGATCTTCATCATATTCCATCGGGACAAAAGGTTACCATGGCATCCTTGTATCTCGAACCTGACCAATTCATTTGGTATCGATGGTTATGTGCTCAAAGGAAAAAGAGTGGTCTCAATGTTACATGGACAGTATTCACTGAAGAGTTGCAATTTCACTATAGTTCTAGTGTGTCAGAGAATTATTTCAGTCAATTAGCAAAGCTAAGACAAATAGGAATAGTCAATGATTACATTCATCAATTCTAAAACCTTTCCTTATGGGTGAAAAATATTCCTGAAGAGAATTTGAATGACTTATTTCTTGGGGGTCTTAAAGAACACATTGAGACTGAGGTGCGTATGTTTAATCCTCATAAGGTTTCAGATTCTATTATCATGGCACGTAGGGTAGAGGAAAAATTTCTTTCCAGTAGGAAACAAACTGTCAGTAATATCAGAGATCGTAGCACCTTTCCACCATCATTCCCTCGGCCAGTTAGACTGACACCTCAACAAATTGAAGAAAAGAGAGCCAAAGGGTTATGTTTTAATTGTGACAACAAATTTGGACTAGGACATAAGTGTGCTGAAAAGAAGTTGTTCTACATTGAGGGACCTACTGAAGAAGAAGAAAATGAAGAAGATGAAGAGGTAGAGCCAGAGGAGGAATTAGGAGATCCCCAGCCAACAATATCATGTCATGCAATTTCAAGTATTAGCACTCCCCAAACTCTCAAAGTAGTTGGATTCTTAAAAAAATAGAGGGTAACAGTGTTGATTGATTCAGGAAGTACTCACAATTTCATCAATCATAAGTTGGCGGTATGCTTGAACTGCTTTGTTTATCCAGCTCCAGAATGTCAAGTCATGATCACTGATGGGAAAACTGTTAGTTGTTCAGGAAAATGCCATAACATTAATCTCACCATGGGAGATTACTTGCTAACTAGCAATATGTATGTCATTGCCATGGGAGGAGCAGACATTGTGTTAGGAGTTTCAGTGGCTTACCACCTTGGGAACCATTGAAATGAATTTCCAAGAGTTGTTCATGTAATTTTAGTCAGAAGGGAGGACTTTTAAACTAAAAGGACTAAGAGAAAAGTCCCCACAATGGTGAGTTCTCATCAGATGCAAAAATTGCTTAGAAAAGGTGCAGAAGGGTTTGTGGCACAACTATTTTCATTGGAAGCACATCATTCCAATACATTTATACCCTCAGATATGCAAACAGTTATAGATGGAGCACTCAGTGGTGTTTGGAGAAATGCTCAAGGGTTTACCTCCGAAAAGAGACCATGACCATGCCATCCAGCTAGTACCAGGGAGTTAACCACCCAACATCAGACCTTATAGGTACCCCTATATGCAAAAGAGTGAGATTGAGAAGATAGTACAAGAGATGTTAGAAGCGGGACTTATTCATCATAGTCAGAGTGCTTACTCTTCTCCTGTAGTGATGGTACAGAAAAAAGATGACAATTGGAGCTTGTGTCTAGATTACAGGGAACTCAATAAGTACACAGTTAAAGATAAGTTTCCTATTCCTATAATTGATGATTTGCTAGATGAGTTACATGGTGTTGTTTACTTTACAAAACTTGATCTTCATTCTGGATATCATCAAATTAGAATCAAGGATGAAGATATTCATAAAACAGTCTTCAAGACACATGAAGGACACTATGAGTTCTTAGTAATGCCTTTTGGACTAACAAATGCACCCTCTACATTTCAAAGCTTGATGAATTCCATCTTTAAGCCATTTCTTCGAAATTTTATTTTAGTGTTCTTTGATGATATATTAATCTATAGTAAAACATGGGAGGAACACCTGCATCATGTAAATAACGTGATTGGAAACATCTTGAACTAACATCAACTTTGATGCTACAAGCCTTGTGAAGTGTTTTTTTGGACGAAATGGAGGTTGAAGATTTACCTTCATTTGAGTCCTATGAATTGTTTTCCAAATCCTTTGTCCTAACAAGATAAGAGCCATCACCAAATCCCTAAGGTTTTTCCAAAATTCTAAAAAATCTACGGGATTTTTGTTTTTTTTCCCTGTTATTATCATAGATTTGTAAGTTGAATTACTTGTAAAGCCATAGTAGCTCCACTCACAAAACTTGGAATCATGAATCACTCTTTTCATTTCAATTTTTTCCTCCTTAGCATTTGAAAAATTGAAGGAGGCATGACTGCAAATTTCTGTGTTTTTGAAGTTTGACTAGATCTTTTACCTGTCAAATTCTTCATTGTTGATATACGTGACTTCTTATGGGTATTGTATGAGGCGCAGTGGGTCATGCAAGAATCGACCCTTTTTCTTTTTGGCTACTTTGGCAAAATGTTTGAACTCGCCCCGTGGCCTCGCCAGGCTCTGTTTAAAGTAAAATTTAAGTGGCTGGGAAAATTTCTTATTTTTGCCTCGAAGGTGTATACGTGTTCATTTTTATTTGGTTGCAGACCAGCGGGAATTTTTGGTGAAATTTGCCACTTTGGTCACGTTTGTAAAAATACCAAATTGGCCTCGCAGCCCTGATAGTCTTACTTTGACCCTGAAGATGGACACGTGGCCGTTTTTAAAGTTAAAGCGGGGAGGCGGGTCGGTAAAACATTTTGAATTTTGCATGTCCTATTTGGTGAAAAAGGAGCAAAGATATGAAATAACATTGTGACTCCACTTCTGGCCAACATCTTTTATTTATTTCAAGTGTTTTTTTCCGGTTTTCGCATAGAAATTGTGTGAAATTCCCCTAGGTCAATTCCTTGCCAGTATAGTCTGTATAATTTCTTGAAGCAAATGGAGATCATCCGCTGACACAACACCAGGAGGCTAAACCTCAAAGGTGGAGCTTCTGGAAAATTTGGAAATTGAAGTCTTCTGCAAAAAAAGCATCTCCCAGAATCGAGCCGCGTTTCCTTTGGGACCCACATTGGGACACGTGTCAAGCTCATTTTCAAAGGGCAGGGGAGCAGAGAAAAATGTGAAAATTTTACATTTTTCCAAAAGTTATAAAATGTCAAAACGTGCTCCTAGGCCCGTTTTCAATAAAAATTTGCCGCATGGCCGGCTTTAATTAAAAGTTGTAAAAGGTTGCCTTTAGGTACTTTTTCCCATGAATCAAAGTCACTTACTCCATGGGAAACTTAGAGTTAAAAGGAAGGTCAAAATCTTAACGGAAGCTATGCAGTTTCATTATAAAAGAAAATCCACCATTAAAGCTCCAGGATTTCTGGAGATGCAATTGCAGGGTACATATTCCCTTTATCAAATCCTTTTGGCAAGATTCATGTTTTTTGGTCCTGCAAAGATCAATGGAAATTCCATTTGACTGACTATCTTATTTGTAGATCAAATCTGAGGTACTTTTGCCAAAAAGTGGACCCACTGCTCGGTGAATCATGCAAAAATATTGAAATCCTAGATCACCCAAGTTGTTGAGGCCATAAATTAAAAGGGAAAGTCAGATGACATGATGAAGGGAAAGGAGAAGTCAAGGATGTGCTAAGGATGAAAAACGTAAATCTGACCATTAAAAGCAATGATGGAAGATATTTGCATGATTCACCTTTTGAAACACTTCAGCAAGTTTTGGAATGTTTTATGTTAAACGTCCCTTTCTGCAAATCATGAAGGAATTATGTAACAAATTGAATGCTTGAGCATATTCTTTTCTTGGGGGAAGGCATGGATGTAAAAGCAATTAATTTATAATGCAAATGTTTTAGACTTTAAAGTTTTGGTCCAGGAAAAGGAGCTTTTTTTCACGAGTGTTTTTTTTTCAGAAAATCTCATGTTCTGAGAAACCTAGGGTTGGAAACTTATTCTTCTATGTTAGATTTTGATTCATGTTGGTTGGCTACAAGTGTATAGCCATCAACAAGCTCTGAGATTGTTTAAAAAACTCTCAAATCTTCTGATGAATCTGATAAATTTTGAGATTAATTTGTGTTAAATCTCAAATATTCATGCCATGTTTATTTCATCTTTTAGAAGTAAATTGCAAGTAGTTTTTCTTGTTCTTATTGCAATCTTGTATCAAAATATCTTGAAGGTGTTCTCAATCACACAGATCTCAATCCTTATTGATAGTTTAGTGGCATATTCAATTTCATAATTAAGAAGATCTTTCATCTGGCTTGAAATGTTCCATGATTTAAAATCATTTTTCTTTCATTTGTTGACAGAGATTATTTGTAAGCCTCTGGGTGTACCTTAGGCGTGATTGATCTCATAGATTTTGATGTTTTATTGGGTCCTTCTAACTCAATCACCAATTTGTATTGAGAATCTCAAAGATTGTGTGAAAAAGTGCAAATCTTGGGCCTCCATTGATGCAACACCTTCTGGTTGAAGGAATGTTTTAACTATTTTGAAGCATTTTGTTATCTTGAGTTCTCCATCATTGTTGTAAGTTTCTCACCCAAGATTTGGAAAATTCCAAAATTATCTTGTTCATCTCCCATAAAAAAAATATGTCTGAAATAACAACAATCCTACCCCTTGAACTACCCCTTTTTTTCACCTTATATCCACAAAAGATCAAAATCCATTTGCTAAAGTATGCAGAACAGATCATGATTCAAAATGTCTTCAGTATCCTTAGCCTTGCATTGAAAATATCTCCTTATTCTGGAAGTGACAACTCATGAGAGTCAGATTTGGAGTTTTGATCATATTTTCCCAAGGTGTTCCTTTCATACTATTTCCAAAAAAGTGAAGGATATCTTCATTCTCCTTCACCATGATTGAGGGTTACAAAATGGGTCTCTCACCTTGGTTGAAAGGCACAACCTAAAATAGTTCAGGACAAGATCAAATCCTATTTGAAGGTTCTATCCATTTCTTTTGAGTGATAAAGATGCCATGTTAGACCATCCCAGCTACAAAATGACATACATGATGATTTATCTGTCTTTAGGCTTCTTGTGAAATTTGTGATGCTACTCAGCTTGCAAAGGAGAATCAATTTGGATACCAACAGGAGGAACATCTACATCATGTAATTAAGGTGTTGGAAACTCTTGAACAACATCAACTTTATGCAAAGTCTTATAAGTGTTATTTTGGTGTCAAGGATGTTGAATATCTGGGTCATATTGTCTCTTATGAAGGTGTTAAAGTGGATCCTAACAAGATAAAACCATGCTTGAATGGAAGGTTCCCAAAACCCTAAAAAATCTCCTGAGGATTTTTGGGGCTTACAGGTTATTATTAGATTTGTAAGGAATTATGGTAAGCATACAGCACCACTCACAAATTTATTGAATAAGGACTCTTTCCATTGGAAAGGAAGCTACTACAACATTTGAGAAGTTGAAGGAGGCCATGTGCACCACTCCAGTTCTAGCCATTAAGATTTTTCCAAAACATTCATTGTTGAATGTGATGCTTCAGGGTATGGTATGGGGTAGTACTCATGCAAGAAGGGTGACCAAACCCTTTCCTTTGAGAGCCACCAATTCAAAGGTAAGAATATTATCAAAACCAGCTTATGAGAAAGAAATGTTAGCCATACTTCATGTAGTGAAGCAATGGAGACCATATCTAATGGGTAGACATTTCAAAGTAAAGACAAATCATGATAGTTTGAAATACTTCTTAGAGAAACGTTTATCATCTGAAGAACAACATAAATGGGTCTAAAAAATGTTGGGGTATGATTTTGAGATAATATACAAGAAAGGGAAAGAGAATGTAGTTGTTGATGCTCTATCTCGGAAGGATGAATCTTCGTTGAGGCATTGTTGTGTGCCATATCTGTATTACAGGAGGATTGGATAGAGGATGCAAGGTCTGAATGGAAAAATGACCCAGGTACACAAAATCTCATTTAAAATCTCATTTGTATGGAAAGGAGATGTTTTATGGTATAAAGATAGATTATATCTATGTAAGAATTCAACCCTTAAAAATAGGGTTTATATCTGAGCTCCATGCTTCTCCAGTAGGGGGTCATTCTGGCTTCTTGAAGACTTATCATTGAATCAAGCATGATTTTTTTTTAAGAAGGGCTAAAAGGGGATGTCCAAAATTTTGTGGCAGAATGCATGGTTTGTCAGCAAAATAAGGGTGAAACAATTAAGTCCCCAAGTATTTTACAACCTCTATCTATTCCTAGCCAGAGGTGGGAAGAGGTGTCCATGGACTTCATCACAGGATTGCCTAAATCAGAAGGGAAAAATGTAATCATGGTGGTGGTGGACAGACTCACCAAATATGCCCATTTTTGTGCCTTATCACATCCATTTGTTGCAAGTACAGTAGCAACAGCCTTCATGGATACAATTCAGAAGCTACATGGGACACCAAAGATTATAGTAAGTGATCGAGACCCTATCTTTACTAGTAATTTTTGGACTGACTTGTTCTCATGCTTGGGCACACAACTAGCTCGTAGTTCCTCTTATCATCCCTAGTCTGATGGGAAAATAGAGGTGGTAAACAAGTGCTTGGAGGGATATCTTTGTTGTTTTACATCAGATAAGCAAGTGAGATGGGTCCAATGGTTACCACTTGGCAGAATGGTGGTATAACACCTCCTTTCATACTTCATCTAAAATGTCTCCTTTCTTGGCATTATATGGGTACCATCCACCATCTATCACTTCATCTTTGAGAGTCCAGCCAAAGGTTCGAGTAGTTGAAGAACATATTCAACACCAACAAGAGGTGTTTTCTAGTCTCAGGGAGAATTTGGCCATGTCACAAAACTGCATGAAGCAGCAGGTAGACCAACATCGTAGTGAAAGACATTTTGAAGTTGGTGATTGGGTTTTTGTGCATTTACAACCATATAAGAAAATGTCCTTAAAACAACAAAAAGGGATAACAAGCTTTCACCTAAGTATTATGGCCCTTATCAAGTGTTACAGAAGATTGGAAATGTAGCATACAAACTGGAACTTCCTCCGACTACTCAAATTCATCCAGTCTTCCATGTATCTTGCCTAAAGAAGGTAATTGGATAGACAGTATCAACCCAGATAGTGTTACCTGAGCTTGATGAAGGAGGGATAGAATCATCCTGGAACCAGAATGCATCCTTCAGACATGCACTAAGCGATTGAGGACAAGGGTCATCACTGAGTATTTGATCAAGTGGAAAAATCTAGACAATGAAGACGCAACTTGGGAGGATGCAAATTTCCTGCAGCAACATCCAGAGCTTCTCAACATTGGGGACAATGTTGCTTCGAAGGGGAGGGGCATGCTACGCCCTTAATCATATATCTTATATTGGATGTATATAGCCGACTTGTGGCTATCATAACTTCTTATCATGATGTATCTCTTTCATATATGTTATATTTATCATTAGTGGGTTGGCCTTGGTGATGGCCATAACATAAGAATAGTTTATATCATGGTTAGTAGGTAGTAGTTGAGCATCTTATTAAGCATTTGAGTCTCATTGTATGGTTTGGAGGTTTCCCCCTCAAAGTGGCTAAGCTATTCTACTTGCATATTGAGATCATTTATCTGAAATTTTGTGTTCATTGGTGTTATATTTCTACTCATAATCAGATTTATACAAGTAATTTCATTACAAGTTCTACTTGGTGTTATATGCTTCTTTGCTTGTAAATTACTTCTCCATACATCATTTCTACACCCGTCAATTTCAAATTTGCATTTGGGCACCCAAAATTTTATAGTTGCCACAGCTTCATATCAATGAGGCCCATGGTGACTCCGCAACAACAGAGTCTCCCCTTTTAATGTGGCATACTGATATTTTTTGGATTCTTTATTCTCTTAGAAATACCCTCTTCCTCGCAGTCATACATGATTAAAATGTGAATGCCTTTTGAGATGTACTATTACTTATCACTTAGGTAATCATATTTACATTCTAACCAATGATTTTCTGTCTCATTCCTCATGAGAACATATTGGCCCCAAATCTCAAATTGTTCATTCCTCTTCTACAACTTCAAGACAAGGATCTAACGAACATCTAGAAGATTATGTCTTACCATGTACAAAAACAACCTAACAAGATGCCAAATTCAAAATTGATAAAAATTGAAGATTTATTTCACAAAGTTGAATACCACCTCTCACCAGTGTTACATGTGACCTCTCCATAAATTGATATTTTGTACACTTTAAACTAATGAAATGTCAAGAGTTATCTTCAACAAATATTAGGACCTAGCTTAATAATCCTCGAAGACAAACTAAAATTAGACTTTCAACAGGGATAAAAAACCTATCATATCTAAAGTAATTGTCAACATTGTATCTTCTAAAGAGATTCAATGTGCATATCCACATAAGAGGAATCATATACAAGAAAAGACTATCTCTTGGTGATCCTCAGTAATGAATCATACTTATCAGAGAAATCTTCTAATCTCCTTATATAGGTCAAATTTGACCCTTCATCAGGACTAAAGGTAATTGTTAAAACTAAAAATATCCATATGGTTGTTCTTCCATAAATTTAAAATCGATGTTTTACTGAACCTATCTTTGTTACCATTTTGATCAAGCTAATAATTACACTTCATCTTCTAATTTCACTTGAACCTAAGACTCTTCACTCCTAGAATGAGAATTATCATAGCTCAAGAATATTCTACCAATAACTTTAAACATATCAAACAATTGGAGACTCTCCCAAAATGATTCCTCATAATCCAAGGGTAATTCCTCCTCCTGCATAGGGCCCTTATTTTAGAAGTTGCTCATGCTGAATTCACTCCTTTAATCACTACGTTTGGTGCATTAACTTACCCAAGCTACATTTCTGATCAGGGAACATTAGTTTCAAAATTGGATAATTCTATCAATAAACTATAATTGTATTCATGGTTATGTATTATGTTATAGATACTTCTGATTGCTATCAGTTGATGACTCTTGCAATTTCATATACAATTTTATACCCTCATAGGAATCCATTTCAAGTCTCCCTAGCATTACATTCGATCCTCTTACCATTGACCTCTAGTATCCTTAACCACTTATTCACCATATAGTCGAAGGGTTTCAACATCTCTTAGCAACAAGACTTCCTATGTAACATTTTAGGATCATCTCCATGATAGATCCATTATTCCTAAAGTTCATAATATCAACATGGTGATGTTGTCAATTTTTCCACAAGAACAAACATGGGATGCAATCTAATGTGAAGTTGGCCAATGCACTTTAATAGGCATCATAGGTACCCATAATCTCTTGACATTTTAGCATAATCTCACTCATAGTAATCATCATTTATTCAGTATTGAGATTCTGCATGATGCTCATAAGTGTTAATAGTTTTTCAAACAGTTTGGTTCATCTATTCTTGGAGAAATGGTTACTTTGGATATACATCATAAAATCGTTGCTACTTGTCAAATTTTCTTATCATTTTCTAAGTCTATCAACACATAAGGACAAGGTGTTGATAAGGTATCTCCGCATTTTAATATTTTATAAGGTGTTATAACCTCTGGAAGTTAACTACACATTTTTTATCACAATATGTATCTATAACCTCTAGTTGCATATATGTTAGGCTTCAGATAACATGGTTGATCGTATTTATGGTCATGCACCAGGTCAGATCTTAGAGCATGGTAATGCCTTCATCTCATTGTAGCATTAACTGGGTGAGACCTTCACCTTAGAAATCTGATCATTTGGATAACCACCTCATTGATCCTACACTTGGGGTACAATTTTACCTATTCATGCGGTATCTATACCTTATAATTCTCATACAATCAATCATTTTATATTCTAATCCAGTCTTTCACATGGAATTAACATATACTTAGGCTTTGGAATCCTCATTTATGACACATTCTTAGAATATCACCTTAAATATCTTGAACTTTGACATCAATACTACATCATTGTGAATTGGTCCTAAATATGTTGTTCATTTACACAATCTATATATTGCATCAAAGAGAGAATATTCTATTAGGTTCATATCAACATTATGCCTTTTTTCACTGTCTGACATTGAACTATATGTTTCAAAATCTAGTTCATACATGTTCTTGTTTAAGATGATGACATTTATCTCTAGTTCCGTAAGTGAAAAATATTCGACTGCTAATATTCTATCCTAGAAAATTAACCTTCCTATACTATGCTTATTCTAGTTAAGATGCTTCATTGAATATTTTATCTTCAAGCACACGTCTCAGTCCATCTTCTCAGATGATGCACTCTTTAACTATAAGTCATACTTGACATTAGTTGACATCCAAAATCATCGACTTATGATTCATTCCTAAAAATACATTTTACATAGACTATAATGCCCATGTTAACACTTCTACTCGAAATGGTTTCCCATATTGCAACCAATTACATGTGCATTACCAATCACCACATATTCCTTAGGAAAAATCCAAGTAACTTATCTTGATGTAAGATAACATCTATGTTCAGGGACTTTATTCATTGATATGAATGAGTAATTAACACATACCAAATTGCTACTGGATTTGTTTGTACAACCTATTGACTAAGAGTCTCGGAGACAGTGGGTGTGGAGGGATATCCATCTTCCTGGTAAACCCTTCAACTAAGGCAAGTTATAAATAAAATTTTTCTAAAAAGCTATGAACATATACCTTCCCAATATATAAAATCCTTCAGGTAATGATCCTATCAACTACTATCATTACAATTCATTAACTAAATGAGTCAACAACAAGCTATTAATCATAATTTCTTCCATGTATTTGAACCTTTGTTAACTGAATTGTAAAACTTAATCAAATCAATTTCCACCTTACATTTCCTCAATCACACCTTTGTATTCTTTTCATGTATCTTCCTGAAACCATAGCCAATAAGGTACTCCAACCTATTAGAAGGAACCTTTGGTCCCTATAAGAACCATCTTTTTGTAGGTCTCACCTTCTCGTACTTATATTGGTTCTTGGTCATATCCATATTCATCTTAAGTCTTCTTGGATAAGCCTTTATCATGGTTAATTACAAAATAATTCAAAGGAATCAGGTTATAAAAATAAAGTAATGTGACCATAGTAAAGGACCAAATCACTAAACAGTAGATATCACCATTATTGAACCTAAGGATTATTCAATCCTCAAAGCATTAAGAGATCATACATTGCATCCATAACTAGCACCATGGCAAGGAATAAGGTTGGAATGCATACTACCCAAGGAGGGAAATTTTATTCGATTCCATGTACAAAACTAATTATACTTTTACATCTATTACTTTTCAATCAAGTGTGAAATGCAATGAGGCCTTATAACCCACCTTCATGCCCATAGTTACATCTTTGGTTCTCTTATCACTTTGGAGGATGATCATTGAGTGGGCTAATTGAGGTAAAATATTGCCTTATCTACACATTTTCGAGAAACCTTAATCCTATCAAATTAAATGTTTTCTTAGGCATTAGATTTATCTACATGTTCTAGTGAGACATCAAAATTGTAATGCGACATAATGACAGAGTCATAAATACTCATAATCCAATGCAACAACTTCCCATTAAACCATTCATACATTGGTTCATAACTCTCCATTTTCCAGTTAGAGGCAATTGTAGACCCTTACTCCCAATGATTATCATCATCCTCTTTCCATGGATGAGTTACAAAAGTGTTTCGCTAGGTAATATAAAAAATTTATGGATACCTTATTGCCCCAATCCCCCATAGTATGATGAGAATCTCTTTTCTCGGTGGCACAACCAATTGGGATCATATATAAGAAATTTGCAAACTAAGTCATGATTTATTCCTCATTTTCTTATTATGGTGCCAAATCATCATGATGGTATGCTCTATAGGAGACATGATTTATTTTTGTATGTGTGACCATGATCAATAGGATGACTATCATAATATGTTAATCAAGCTCAATGAACATAAAATTTTGCATTGTTCCATTTCCTAAATCATTTTAATGTTGAGGAAATCAGATAGATAAAACTATGAAAACCCTAGGCGCAAGAGCACAGAATCCCGAGACTTAGCTAACTTGAAGCACAAAGGTAAGTTGTCCTTAGAGTTGCTAGAAATACTTTTAACATGAAGGACATATAATATCTAACTGATAACATAAATGTAAACATTCCACAGTGCATAAACCAGATCTAGATTAGAGTCAGGGGTAGCCTAAACAGTGACCTATAATAAGATTTGACCATTCAAAAATAATATTTTTCATGTCTAACAAGATGTTATCCAACTTCAATCTTTGATTTCTTGTATTTCAATAATATAAAAAATAGAAGCTTCACTTGTAACCTACAAAGTATCGAATGAGTCATGTAAAAACCCCAAAACACATCAAATAAAAAAATGTAAATGGAGAGTCATACTGACCCCGACTCTCTAACTTGACTGAGTGAACTTATGATACAGGATACTACACTACATCTCAAACTCCATGTAGTTTTGTGTGTGTGTGTGTAGAATCATGCCCTAGGTAGCTCTTGTTCTAGACACACTTGAATAACAAGTGAATAGCTAGATGTATAAATGTAAGTAAAATGTGTGGATGCTGAAATGAAATTACCCTCCTTTGAAGTGTATATAGAAGAATGTAATCCCTTGTCCCTTGAATGTGAGTGCTAGATGGATGCCTTTGATACTCTTGTAATGCCTTTGGATGCAACCTTAGGTGGTGATAGTAGATGCTTAGAGTCTTGGTCCTTTATTATGGTCACATAGATTTATATTTATATGATTCCTTATTTGAATTTCGTAAGTAACCACTAAAAGCTTGAAACATAAGAAAAGAAGATGTCCAACGACTTGAAAATACCTAAAAGAGGAAAGCAAGATACAAATAGGTTGGGGGCACCCAGAATAACGCGGGCACTTAAGCGCTGGTGTCCAAACATAGAAAAGTTGAAGTACCAAAAGTTAAATTGGGAAATAGGTTGTGTAAGGAAAGGAAGGAAAACAAAAAGAAAGAAAAGAGGCCAATTGGTCAATTAGTACTTTTCTCATTTAGGAATCATATGAATAGTAGTAAATGACTAAGACCTATAAATGTACCCAAAGTGTGTGATGTAGTGTCTACATTTTCCCCACTTTATGTTGTTGAGCGAATGCTCGATAACATTAAGTAGATAAGACATGCATACCTGATAACTATATAGATTGATGGTGAAAAATGTAATGAGGGGACAATAAAAAGCATGGAGTGATAAAAATGAAGTGTGGAAGATAGAGAAGAGGAATCTACCATATGGGTGAAAGTGTATGTGTTGTTTCATGTTAAATTTGTTTTTGATGTCGATTAATGCTTGATGATGATGTGATAAATTGCTTCTCATCAGGAGATACCTACAAAATAGAAGAGAAAACGAGTAGTCAAAGTTGTGTATGTGGTAAATTTGATCCAAATATGTAAAAAGTGTGTAAAATCTAAAAAGGAACATGTGCACCTGATCCATGATGAGTGAAATGTGTAGAAAGGATAATGAAAATGTTGTAGAAGGGAGAATTTTTTGGGTGATCTCATGCCAAGAAATTTTTTTTTGGGCAATCTCATGCAAAGTGTAAGTTATTCAAGTGATCTCATGCTACCTAAGAAGAATTGTAAGGAGAAAGGTTTAGTGTTATATCTCCAACCTTTGGTTCCTTCCCAAAGAGGTAAACACCAAAACAGATGGTGCGTGATCAAATCTTAATCCATTTCGATCAAGTCTAGATATAACGCGAAAGTATTAAAGATGGTGATAAATTGCATGCACTGTCAGTGCTGAAGGACTATGCATATTCGGTAAAAAATGTTGTGTAAACTACTTAAAGTTGTTCCACTCTAAGAAAAACTGTGTGTAGCTTCCCCCTTGTTTCGCAGTGCACCCAAGAAGTGTTCAAGGGCACTGCATACACTTACTATCTGTGTCTGAGTTCATTGGTGACTGGTGTTTGTGCAAAACTGAAGACCCAAAGTCATATTCTTGGTGCCGTTACTGTAGACTAAAGAATGTATTATACATGTACTATGAACTGTGTCAAACTATGACTATAACCATTGTTGAATGGGGTGATTGATTCACCTAGTGATGCCCCCCTCATTTGGGGTGCATGTGATGTCACAAGGAGGATGTGGCCTAAAACGAGAACTCAGATGTACATGCTGAAACTAATTCCCTGCATAGGGGGGAGGGAGTGTGCTTGGTAGAAACCAAGGTATACACAAATAAAGTGGTTGGAAACAAATTTTAGTGCAAACAAGATTATCACGCATATAGAAAACAAAATGTAAGCTAACAAGCAAGAAGACAATGTAGACCGCGAAAAGTGGGTTACAAACATGGGACATCACTCACGATGTCGCAAGATAATAAAGGCCCAAGTGGCCAAAGGTATACAATGTGCACACAAGACAAAGGGAATAGCCCACAAACAATGGCATACAATGGTAAAAAATGACAAATAGTGACAAACAAAGTAGTAACAAACAACCATGGTAAAGATTTCTTGCAAAGAAAATGCTACACAAGAAGCACCTGTTAGCATGTTAAAAAGATAGAAAGTATTTCATAACATGTATGATCCGAGATGATGTAGTGTGCTAATATGAGTAGGAAGTAGTATAAATAGAAATAGTAGCACCTGTGATGTGTACAAAAGTAGATGCCCTCATGAGCCATTGTGGGACTCGGTAAGTAGGTACAGTGCCAAACATACATGTTGCTACATGTAATGATATGTAGTAAAGTTTGTGATTCACAACTAGAATGGAAAGCGACTACACATGTGTGTATGATAAAGACAATGACATACAATGTATCTATCTAACATGGTAAACAAAGTGTACATGTGAGGATAAGTAATCAAGAACAATGTGCAACCAAGATATGTAGTATGTTGTGAGTGTGAATGGAATGGGATGTAAATTGAGTGTGATAGGAACAACGTTCCCCTGAGCGAGTGTGAATGAGTATGCATGAAATGAGGTTCATTAATAAATGCCCCCTCAGCTGTCAAGAATGAACCTTAGAACAATAATGTGCCATCGGGAAATGGTTTGAATAATGTGCTAGAAAGATATGATCAATAAAGTGTAGATCATAGAGAGTGAGTTAGTGTTGTGATTCTCATTTCAAATTTAGACCCTCGACAGTCGAGTATGAACCGCGGAACTAGAGTGCATCATTAGGAAGTGTGTGTTGTGATCAATGTGTGTTAGAAGGATATGTCATGAAAGTGTTGAGTGCAAAATGTGTAGTGTGATGTGACGTGAGCTTCATGAATGTAATAAGCCCTCAACAGTCAAGTGTGAACCGTAGCACAAGAGTGCGTCATTGGGTAATGATGATACAAGTGTATCAAGATGTGCATGATGCAAGGTGAGGGACGTAGATGCGAAGTACGAAGTGATATAGTAGAATTTTTTAAGACATTTGACGAATATTAGAAGGGGGGTGGAATTAAGCATGATGCCCCCCCAAGTGTATGAATGATAAGTGTGATCAAGGAATATTGTCTACGAGGTCATCATTGTCATGGTCAAATACCAAATGGTGATGCATTTGAGACTTGGTAAGCTATAGTATGTAGTTGATCAAGTAGAGAGCCATTGCTGACGTAGAGTTGTACATGCCCCATTACATATTCCTCGTCAGTGAAAGGTGTGGATGGACATCCATGTGCATACCACCAAGTGAGATTATGCGAATATCCAAGAAACGAGTCATTGCAAATAGAAATACTATCGAAGGGCATATGATAGGTGATATCAATATGATCAGGATCTAGAGTTCCCCTAATGTAGTCAAGCCAAGACTACCCAAGAGTAAGCAAGGAGGTGTGAGAAGTGAGCGCAACAAAGACTCATAGAGTAAAGACAAAAATACCATAAACAATAGTAAAAAGAATATATCCATGATCTAGAGATGAAGTGAATGAGTTGGAGGTAGAATATCATCGAGTGTGAATCCAAGCTAAGCAAGCCATCATATGTGTAAACCTAACTCAACCTCAGTATGGCGGGGTTTCTTGGATACCTGCGATGTGTATTGTGTGGTATTGTGCACCGTTAAAGAAAGTGAATCAAGGCTTATTTTCCTACAAATAAGCCTCCAAATAAATGCACTTAAAAAATAACGTTAGTAACATAAATGGGCAGGTTTCTAGGAAGATCCACTCCCTAGAAGCCCAAAGACTTTCTTTGAAGGATATCAACCTTCTCAAGAAACAATTAAGTATTTTATTGATAATATGATTGTGATACAATGTGATAAAGTGAAAATATGACTATTTGGTGTCACTTATTTAGATGGACATATACATAACAAGGATAATGGAAATCCTAGAACCAAAGATTGGATTCTTGATCTGTGTACAAATTTTTAGAGAAGTTGGACCCTACAGAATCAACTAGGCCTTCCTCCTGAGTAAAATCAGACTCAGGTACATAAATGAAGTCTTCTGCAAAGAAATCAGACACTTCCTCCCGAGTGTCATAGAGATGGGAAAGTATGGTGTCAGTATCAGGGATGTTAATGTGACTATCAGTATCAAATTCAGATGTAGTATGGTAGTCTTTATAATATGTCTAAACCAACCTCATAATTGTACTCAGATTGTGCAAGGTCTTCTTGTAGTCTTTGAGCCTCGTAATACGCATCCCAAAATGCTTCAGTTTCTTATCAAATATGCTAAGTTGATGCAAAAATAGCTTCAAGATGATCAAAGGGTGAAGACTGAATTGCACAAAGTTCTAAATCATGAAGCATCTCGTACTGCTCCCAGTAAAGAGGATGACAGATAACAGGAAAAAAATTAACAACATGGTAATTGTTACCTCCTAAAGCCATCTGAAATCACCATGTTGGGAAACAAGTTAGAAAACAAAAAAAAACAAACAAGAGAAGTTATGAAAATTATGAGAAATATGCAAAAGAAAAATATTAGACAAGAATCACCGACGATTGGACCAATCACTGACGATTGCTGCAGATTTTAATAGTCTACAAAAATAGAGACAAAAACTTCATTAAACTATGATTTAAAGAAATTCTCATAGCATATATGACCTAATGATAATAAGTAATATGAACAAAATTACCTGTAATTAGTGACAAAAACAAACAAAATGAAATGATTACCTTGTGTGAGTGATCAAATGGATGGCAGATGAACAAAGATGATTTGGTGATGAAAACGAATGATACAAAATTGATTGATAATTCTGGAGAGCAGCATAATGATGATGGATATTGATTGAGAATGATTGGACACTGGAATTCCTGTAAGATAAAATTTTACCTCCAAAACATGAAAAATCACCCCCCAAAAGAGGTCTATAAACAATTTTATATAGAATGCTAGTGATTGGGAAAATTGCCGATGATTGCGGGAAATCTTAGTTAGGTGTCCAAAAGGAGTGATTTTACTTCTATTTCAATTTTGGAGGATTTCGAAGTCATTAAGAGAAGAGATGGGAGAGACTCAAACTTGGGTCAAGCTAGTTAGGATGAGGATGTGAGTGATTTTAGAAAGTTGTTTTAGTTATGGTTAGTTAAGTGAGGAGAGGTGGTTAGGGATAAGTTAGGGGTGGTCTAGTGATATTTTTGGAAGGTTAGTAAACTAGTTAGTTAGTTGTAACTAGTGAGGGTGTCGAGTTAGCATGGTGAGGTGTGAGGGTGAGGTGTGAGGTTACTTATTATTTAATTTAATTAATTAATTAATTAATTAGACTTAGGGATGTGGAGTGTTTATTAAATTAATATAATTAAAAGAGACTAATGGGTGTTTTAATGTTGTGGAGTGTCATAAATGGGTCATTTTTTATCGTAAATGAGCTTGAGATAGGGAGTGTAGAATTTTGGTGTCTACATTTTCCCCTTTTTGTTTGGAAATTTTTGGAAAATCGTTAGACAAAAAAGATGAAAAATGTTGTGTTGGTATGGTTGAGTCTATTGTAGCGTAATACAACGAACACCAGTGTGTTTTGTTTCAAAAGGTTTCCCCATTCAAAAGGGGTACAATGTTGGGTACTTGGAGAATCAATTGATAGGTGGCCAAAGGGCTCAATGCCTGTGGACGTATGACTCTTACCAGGTAAAATTGTTGAGTGGGAAAACCAAGTGATGGGGGCCAAAGGGCTCGTCTCCCATAGACGAATGGTAAATCCTAATGTTTGACTATGTTAGTTTGGTCAAAGGTTTTGAAGGCTAAGACCTTTTGAAAACATGACACACTTGTGCAAAGAGTGAAAATAATATGGTTTCAGGAAATGTAGATGGAAAGGCCCAAAACAGACCAATCGTGGGCGATTGTAGCAAATTGTCGACGATTAGGGAAATCGTTGATGATTGCATCATGTAAAAAAGGGGTTAAATAACCCAAAGTTATTTTGTTTTTACCATATTGCATTGACTGTATCTTGATAGCGACTTGTTAGAGCACAAGAAAATGTGTTTTTGAGGCAAAAGGAGTGTGGAAAAATGGCATCTCAAGTCAAAAGCGGAAAGCCCGTGTTAGCTGAGGTAGTTTTTACTCCTTTTTGTTTTCATTTTTGTGATTTTTTTTTGTGTTTTTGATGATTCGATGCCATATTAGGGCATGCAGATGCCCTAGTTTTGTTTTAGTAGGGATCGCTGATGATTCATCCAATCGCTAATGATTGAGGTGAATCATCGATGATTCACCCTGACAAAACTAGTTTGTATTTTTGAAGGGAAAGTTTAAATTTTGATGAAAGTTTTTGATTAAGGATTTGTTTTTGAATGCATGGTGTATGTTTAAATGTTAATGTTGATGTTTATAAGATTGATTTTGTTGTTTTGACCTCTTATTTTTCAACTTAAACATTGTGATAGGTATTAATGTTAGTTTTGTGTGTTTGTATTTTGCATGTGGATGCAAAGTTGACTATCGAGATTGTATACCTCTGATGTTAGATGAGGCCCAGGAGGACCTATTCTGATGATGACTGGGAGTACTTGGAGGTAGTGGGGTTTAGTGACATGAGGTTTTATAGGCAAATCCATAGATGTTGTAGTTTGATACTAATGTTGTTAGAGAGGTGGAACCCTTCCACTAATACTTTCTGGCTTCCTACAGGGGAGATCACTATTACCCTGGAGGATGTTCATCAGATTATGAGACTTCCAGTTAGGGGGCATGCTATCTATTGTATCTCAGAGGTGGAGAGGGGTGACACTATGCAGAGGTTGTATGGAGGAGATGCCTGGGATGTGAGATATTCATCAGGAGCATTTGATTACCATGAACTATATGAGGCTGAGAGAGATGGTTGTCCATGGATGACCATGATGATGTTGGGTATTTCATGTTTTGCATTGGTAGATTTAGGAGGTGGTCGGTTCCCATGGATGATGATAGGTGTAGTTGTAGAGATGATGGAGCACCATATAATTTTTGAGTGGGCTTCTACTTTGTTGGCTTAGAAATTTAGAGGTTTGTGGTCTTGGACTTCCCACAAGTGTTATGGGATTGATGTTGGATTTTTACTACAGTGTTGGGCACATGAGCACATTGCTATTGCTCATCCATTGGGGTTTCCTAGTGTTATTGATGTGAGGCACCCAGGTTTCATGAGGTGGAGTCAGAGTCTTGGTCGGGCTAGGAAGGCCAAGGGGCATACTTATTATAGGGACTTGATATCAGGGCTTCAGGTGGGTGATGTGATCTGGAGGCCATATGTGGATTTTCATGATTGGCCTGAGTTCCCTCAGGACTTATTGTGTTTACAGTAGGATATCTGGATTTAGGGTCACAGGACTAGGGAGGATGAGTTATTTTGTTTTATTCAGGTTAGGAGACAGTTTGGTCTTGTTCAAAGTATACCTACAGATCTAGTTTTTTTATAAATGAGAGGATGGGGACACCAAGACCCCACAAGCTGTTGTAGTGAGGCCTGTAGTCATTGATGAGTAGTTGGGTGCCATGGGTCTGGATGAGGATGGAAAGATGGTTTTGATTGATGATGTGGGGGTGACCCCAGATTTTTTGCATGGTGGGCTTGATCATTGAGGATTTTTGAGAGGGAGGGAAACAGAGAGGGTGCTACATAGTAGTCAGATGAGTGCATGCTTGGGGGATAGGAGGAGCACAGGAGAGGTAGAGGAGGTGAGGGTGATGATGATGTTGTAGCTGCAACTGTTGCAGTAGTGATGAATGAGAAGGCCATAGTTGAGAGAGGAGAGGGATACCACTCAGAGAGAGTGAGATGATCTAGTAGGAGTTTAGGGATAGCCTTATTGTAGAGAGGGATGGTTGATGATAGTTGAGCATGATACCATGATATGAGATAGTCTCTAGGAGTAACTTGTACATGTCTCTTCTGATAGAGACAAGTATAAGGGATAGAGGGATACATTGAGGAAGGCCTTGGGGATCACAGGTGCTTCCATTTCTGGAGTGGAGTTATCAGTGATGGCTCGATAGGGTAGATAGAGGGGAGCATCCTGCAACACCTCCTCCTGGCATGGTTTCAACAGTGCATTATGATATTGTGTGGGTGGAGAGAGACTATTATATTGAGATGGTCATCAAGAACTACCCTGATGTAGTTTTGTATGTGGACCACTTGGCTGCCAAAGGGTTAGCTCCAGTAGGGGTGAGACCTAGCATGAGCACAACGAGCATGGGGTAGCCACCTCAGAGGCTGGAGGGTGGTGATGGAGGAGCTATAGGCACACCTGCTCCTAGAGAAGAGGGTGGTGGTAGTACGATACTAGGAGGTGTTGATTTTACCACATGATTGTATATGATGTCATAGGCTCATTGAATCCCATTTTGATATTTTGATCATTCAGACATTTATGATGTATACCAAACCTTGATATACTTATATATATATATATTGATGATGGGCCATGGCTTGTATTTGTGGTTTCTTTCATGATGCATGTTATATGTTATATGTTTATATGTGTTGATATCACAAATGGATTTTGATGAATATGATATATGTTAGGATGTTTGGTTGGATATGTCTCAAGATGTGGGTCCTTTAGTATTTGACTGATTTTAGATGATTTTCAAGAAAAGTGATCCAATTAATTATGCCAAATCAACAAAGTAACTAAATAGAATAGAGTAAAAATGGAAAGACGACCCCACTATGAAATTGGTATATGTATATAATGGGTTTAAGATAACACTTGCACTTGTAGCCTTTCAGATGTTAAATAATATCAGGATTAGGTAATTATGTAATTTATGATAGGAATGTGGGTTTGGGTAAGAGTGAAAAAAGAGGGTTTTGTGTGTATAGGACAATGTGGGAGAAAGGGTTCTCCTTTTTAATATATTCATAAGAAGTTGATGCCCCAACTTTTATATATTTTGAAGCAAATTGATCGATGTGGGAAGTTTGCTATGATGGGAGAGCTGATCAATATGAGAAGCTTCCCTAGATGCTCATTATTTTGAAGGTTGATTAATATGGGAAGACTTTTAAATGAGTAGCCATCCTTCGAGGGTATGGACTACATTTTGATTTTTGATTGAGTGGTCGTCCTTCAAGGGATTGGTCTAGGATTTTGATGGGTAGTTGTCCTTCAAGGGAGTAGTCTAATTTTTTGGTATTTTGAATAATGACTTATGCACTGCGAATAGTTGTCCTTCAAGGGATCAGTCTATTATGATATGATATTTGATAAGATAAGCATCCAAATAATTTTTTTGCACATATAGCTGAGCTAAGAGAAACAACCCTAATAGGTTGTCTTGAGGAGGGGATAAATGTGTTTGTGTTCTATACACACATGCCCCATGTCGTGGTGTTGGTAGATGGGTGGAGTGATCTTATGTAAAGGAAGGAGTTATGGTATGATAAGATTTGATTAAGACTGACGCTATGATAATAAAATCATTTAACAGTAGAAAGGCCTCAAGTGTAAAGAATTCAAGGGTTCTACCTCAGGTTCCCCATCAAGAGAAGTGAGGTGATATGCTCCTGACCCATATTTGTGTGTGATAACATAGGGACCAATCCAGTTAGGGGAAAACTTTCCACGTTTACTTCATTCTAATGTAGTAACATTTTGATTTTCTTTAAGTAAAAGATCACCAATTTTAAAATCACACTCTTTGACATGCTTATTATATGCTCTGCTAATACGTTGTTGATAAACTTGATGATGTTCAAGGGCTGCTAGACATTTCTCATCTAACAATTCTAGTTGTGTTAAGCGGTCTTGGTGATATTCGTCATCTGGGATAAAATATTTGAGAGATACGTGAAGTGATGGAATTTTAATTTCAAGAGGCACAATGGATTTAGATCCATAGACAAGTGAGTAGGGCATAGCTCCCATAGGTGTGTAGATGCTGTTTGATAAGCCCAGAGAGCAAATGGGATCTGGAGATGTCAGTTCCTACCTGCATCGTCTATTGTTTTCATGAGAATTTTGTTAAGTGTTTTGTTAGAGGCCTCAGCCTGTCCATTTTCTTGAGGATAGTATGGTGATGAAAAACTAAGTTTGATGTTAAATGTGTCACAGAGTTGTTTAACTTCCTTGTTTTTAAAGGATTTCCCATTATCTGTGACAAGCTTGTGCGGGATGCCAAAATGACATATGATATTTTGATATATGAAGTTGATGATAGGTCTGGATTTTTTCGAGGTCAAAGGAATAGCTTCAACCCACTTAGTGAAGTATTCAGTTGCTGTGATTATGGAATGATGTTGTTGAGATGATTTTGGATTGATTGCACCAATGAGGTCCAACCCCCATTGAGAGAAAGGCCATAAGTCCTGGGTAGGTTGTAATGCTTGACTAGGGACGTGAATAAGATCTGAATGGAGTTGACATTTGACACACTTTTTTACGTATGCACAACAATATTTAGCGATAGTAGGCCAGTAATACCCTAGCCATATGATGCATTTAGTGATGACATTACCACTGAAGTGACCACCACAAATTCCATCGTGGACCTCTTTGATTTCTTTACTTAATTCATGTGATCTGAGACAACACAATAATATACCGTCGAAACTGTGTTTGTAAAGTATACCTCCTATGATAAAAAAGTGGGTAGCATGTTGAAGAAATGATCACTTAGCAGATTGTGATAGATCTGATGGGATTTTACATTCAGAGAGATATTCATATATCTATGTGTACCATAGGTCCGGTGGATTTTTGTTAATGGTATTGATGGAAGGAAGCTCATTTTGATGTGAAGGATGATCTAAGCATTGAATTACTACAGACATTTTAGTGTTATCTTTCAATTTTTCTATTTCAAAAGGGACAAGGGACCCGAGGGATGCCATGGTGTCTAAAAATCTATTGGAAGATCATGGGATGGCTTGGATGGTGTAATGATCGAATGTGCCAAGGAGAAAGTTGACGAAGTTTTATATTTTTGAAGGATTTCATTTTTACATTGATATTCTCCCTTGACTTGACTGATGACAAGTTGTGAATCTCCATAGATTTCTAGGATGTGGACACCTAAGAGAATGGTGGTATTCAAGACCCATGATTAATGCTTCGTATTCTATCATGTTATTAGTGCACTCGAAGTTAAGTTTAAATGATAGTGGAAGTGGAATGTTCCTGGGTGGTATAATGACAACTTAGGCTCCACCTCCTTCTTAACACTTAGCACCACCAAAGAAGAGGGTCATTTTAACAGGGATGAAATAAAATTCACCATTATTGGACTCATTGATGATGTTGATGGATTCATTATGAAAATGTTCCTGAGGTTTTTTATTATCTAGGAGGGGTACGTCAGCAAGATGATCTGCAATGGCCTGACCTTTGATAGATTTCTGAGATATGATTTCGAGATCAAATTCAGTCATGAGCATAATCCATTGAGTTATGTGATCATTGTGATAAGGTTTAGTGTGCATGGATTTGAGTGGATTAAAAATGGTGACAATGTATGTCTTATGATTAAGGAGGTAGTGTCAAAGTTTAGAGGTGGAAAAATATAATGCACAACATAGCTTTTCTTCTTCAGTGTAGCATGTTTCATATTCATGGAGTGTACGAATAATGTAATATACAACTTGTTCACAACCTTGATTATCATGGTGGGTAATCATTTCTCCTAGAGCATGCTCAGAAGTGGATATGTAAAGAAAAAATGGCTCCCCTTCACAAGGTGGAGTAAGCACAGGTGGTGATAATAGGTATTGTTTGATTTCATCAAAGGATTTCTGGAAATCAAAATCCCAATAAAATTCTATATCTTTGTGAAGAATATGGTGAAATGGTTGGAAATGATTAGAGAGTTGTGATATGAAATGTTGAATGGACTACAATTTACCCTGAAGGCTGCGTAGTTGCTTAAGATTGAATGGAGGAGGCATTTCAAGAATTTCTCTAACTTTCACTGGATCAACCTCGATACCTCAGATGGATATGATGAACCCCAAAATATTTCTAGTGAGGACACAAAAAACACATTTCATGGGATTAAGATGAAGACAAAACTAGATGAGATGAGAGAAGATTGATTCAAGGACATCAAGGTGGTCTTTTTCATGATTTGGATTTTCCTAGGAGGTCATCAACGTAGTCTTCAATGATTTTGTGGATGAGATCATGGAAAATGTATGTCATGGCTCATTGGTAAGTGGCCCCCACATTCTTAAGACTGAATGGCATGACACGGTAACAAAAGGTTCCCCAAGGGGTGATAAATGTAGTCTTATGTTGATCCTTGGTAGCGATGAGAATTTGGTTATAACTAGAAAATCCATCCATGAGGGAAAGCATTTCGTGGCTGGCTGTTAGGTTGACAAGCTGATCTATGTTTGGAAGAGGGAAGTCATCCTTTGAACAAGAAATATTGAGATCTTTGAATTCTATGCAAATGCATATTTTTCTTGAGGCTTTGGTAATGGGGAAGATGTTGGAAACCCATTGTGGATAATCAATGGGTATGATAAAGTTAGCAGATAAAAGGTGTTGCAACTCTTCCTTAACAAGGAGAGCTATATGAGGATGCATTTTGTGAATTTTTTGTTTAACTGGCTTAGCATTGGGGTATGTGACTATGTTGTGTATGAAAATGTTAGGGTCAATCCCGGGCATATCACTATATGACCAGGTGAAAGCTTGATGATATTTTGTTAAGAATGTTGTGAAATCATTCAATTCTTGTGAACTCAAAGACTGGATGACCTTAACAACATGGGGATCCTGTGGGGTTCCTAAGTTAACATCGATGGTTGATTTGTTGAGAAGAGTTGGTGTATCAGAGGGTAGGGATTTATAAAGAAAATGATCCTCAGCTCCCATATGAGAAAGAATATCCTGGTCATCCTGACACTGAAGGATATCTATAGTGGGTGAATCTTCATCAACCATCTCTAGCCAAACAAGTGGTAGTGATTTGGTGGAGTGACCAGATTGATAAGTGAGTGGTCCTAAAGATATGGTATTGATTAAAAAAAAGTTAGGTGGGATGGGTACAATGTCATATGTGTCCATGGGATCTTCAGGGTTCATTGATGGTAATAGTTTTGGTTCGGAAATAGTTAGGGATGTAGCAAGTTTGGATGTAGTGGCTTTGCACATGTCGGTGGTGAGTCTTTTATAGCCTAGTCGACTCCTCTCATGAGCTTTAAGGGAACGTAGAATGGGTTGATCATGGGTTCCTTGTTCGTAGCATCTGAGGCCAAAACCTCTCCACACAATGATGAAGATACATGTGGGTGAAATTTGGATTATTGAGAGATTCAAATTTTGATGTGAATGGCATAGCATGGTGTGTATTTATGATGTGGGATGGAGGATTATCAAATCCCCCATAAATGAGACTTTTTTTGAGATAAGTGGGACCATAGGAAATCACATCTCCTACATTTGGGTCATACATGGGTTACTTTCTAGAGGTGACCATATGTTTTGGTGAAGGGATAGAATTGAGCATGAGGAGATGATATTCCCTGAGCATAAGACACTTTACAGCCTCACCAAGAGAAGAATCTTTTGGTAATCTAGAATAGGGGATAGATGTACTGGGAGATGCTTGGTCAGATGAATTGGGTGTAGATTTTGGCACAACGATGTCCTTTAGATGATATATCATATAACAGTCAGCAAATGGATTTTTAACACTCCAATTTATAGGAAGAATGCAGAAGAGGTTGAGTGAAGGAGAAGATGGAATTCTTGAAATGTTGATCCTTAAAAGATTGTAAGAGGCAAGAAAGTACTGATATGATCTGATAGGTGTGAAAGATTGTAAATCTTCATTGTATCTCTGCTGTCAAATCTTTGGATAATAGATTGACCTTGTTTCTTGGTGGACATAGCCCACACTAGGTGAACCACGTTAAATCTGGTGTTGATTTATGGAAAATCTCTTGTTTTATATATTTCTTCTGGTAGAATATCTACTTTTATTTGCATGTATGCTTAAATCCTGATATATTATTCCAACAACCAATTTTGTGCTAACCCCAACAACTGGTATCAAAGCTTTGTTTGAGGGTTTTGTGTGTTGACATATTTACTCACAGAGGGTTTTCTATCATTGAGTGGAAGCTACAACAATGGCAAGAAGAGCCAAATACAAGGTAGAGAAATTTGACGGCCGAAATTATCAATTATGGAAGATGCATATTGAGGATTATCTGTATCAAAGAGATTTATATTTACCATTGGATGAGAAGTCTAGACCTACAAATATGACTTGATGAAGAATGAAAGATTCTTGACAGAAAGGCTTTGGGATCTATAAGATTGAGCCTAACACATCCATGGCTTTTATAATATTACATAAGCGGATTTTGCGGTACACATTAATGAAATGACCTTGCATAATTTATATGAAAAACCTAGTGCTTCAAATAAAGTTTATTTGATGAAGAAACTATTTAGTTCTAAGATGCAATGAAGGTGGATTTGCATCTAGTCATTTGAATGATTTCATGATCTATTGTAAATCAGTTAAAATTGGTTGACTATACCATTTGATGATGAAGTGAAATGCACTTTTATTCTTATGTTCTTTTCCTGATAGTTGGGATAACTTGGTAATGGCTGTTAGTAATACAACATTTGCTAATAATATTTTGAAGTTTGATGATGTGGTTAGTATAATCTTGAATGAAGAAATTCGCAGGAAGAGTACAGAGGAATCATCATCTGAAAATGATTTTAGTAGATCTCAGAATGGGATGAAACAGATAGCCTTCAAGAGCTAAGATAATGGACAATAAAGTTGGTTCAAGGGATAACGATCAAATGACTTCTTAAGGGAATCAGCTAACTCGTTGGAATTGGAAAGAAAGGACATGCAAGGAAGGATTGTTGGTCAAAGGAACAAAGGAGCCACCAAAAGCAGATTAAATGGTATATGACAATGGACAAATCTAGCGTTGCTAGATTGAAGGTGATACTCCCAAGAATCTGTCAATTCTATTTAAAACAATTCAATGTTAATATAATAGAATCCTATGTAGTTTTAGATTTAGGATCTCCTTACAATATGAAAATTCGTTCCCAACAGGATAAGCTATGATTTCTAAAGGGCAAGGTGTTTACACAACTTACTAAATAGGGTAAAATTTGTGCACTGAACATTGCAATATTACTGGTAAAGGGGAAGTTAGGCTCTAAAGTTCTTCCTGTCTGCACAAACTGGAAATACATGCCAGAATGAAAGATCGCACCTGTGTAACAGATGACCCAGGATGGAATTGATGACGTTCATACCCAAAAAAGGTAATCTCACAGTCGGGTGACAAAAACTTATTCTGGTCTTGTTGTGCAAGTCCCAGATCTGAGTGCTAAATGTAATTCACTGCAAGAGGGCAATGAAAATGACTGCCTCCAGAAATAGCTGAGTTTAGGTATTTATCTCAGAGGTTCTTTCCACCTTTCAGATTATGGATAGCCTCAATTTGTATAAACCCTCATGGGTGAAGGAATACGATCAAGCTTGCATGAAGGTAAATGAATGGGATAATGGGAATGCAATTTGTAAACTGATAACTTACAGACAGAGTCAACAACAATCTCCTGCTCTGATACATGAAAGTAGATGCAATGAAGAATTTAACAACATACTGTATCTCAGATGATAATAGCTTGACCACATGGCTTAGCAATTTGATTATAGGAAGAGTTTGGAGCTAAAATACGCATCCCAGGATGCTCCATGAATGCATAATGGCTTTCAATAAACACATTCATAATGCTGGTTGAATGCCTTGAATGCGTATTCAATAATGAACTGGTTATGTTTACATGCAACTATGGTCTCATCTTTTTTCTCTTAGGGAAATGTAAACTACTCAATAATCAGTAAGGGAATAAATTAGCCGACTAATTGATACTGCAGTTAAGTTAACTCCAAAACACTAGGGTGAACCGCCAACTGGTTAGGGGAGGATTAACTAAGGTTTATTAAAATGGGCAGATCCACTTGATTACCTTGGATCTTGCAATTTTTTTCGCGGATTAGAACGTGAAGCTAACACAAATGTAACGAATTATCCTAATGTGGTTATAGGGAATGTGGCTTTGACCATTTTAGGGTTTTACACTAGCATCTTAGTTCTTATGGAAACATATTAAGCCTGTATAGGGTGAGGTGGCTAGGTGAATGGTGGTGTGATAATTACTTAATTATCTAATAAATAATTGCTTTAAGTTTGAGATCATGGTTAATTTAATAAACTTAAATTGATATTAATGTGGGAAAAGGGCCATGGTTAGGTGACATTTCAAGGGCGATTGCTTTGAATGTAGGGAAAGGTAGATGTGAGGCAAACCTTTGGTGTTTACATCTAGGAATCTGGATAATGCTTTGAAGTGTAGAAAGTCAGGGGTATGGAAAGATGAGAAATCCAAGAGGTAAGGAGTAATGAGAAATCCTGTCAAGGGATAAAATCTGAATTCAGAAGTAAGGGAATTACTTGTTGGAAATGTGAAAATGAAAGGACATGCAAAGAATTATTGTTGGTCAAAGGATAAAGAGAACTAACACCCAGATAAAGGTAAAGAAGAAAATCTTGACTGCATCAGCATAGGTAATGCAAGATGCTCTTATTCTTTCTTTAGATAATAGAATTGAATCATGGGTTTTAGATTCATGAGCTTCTTTCCATGCAACCCCTAATAAGATTTATTTCAGAAATTATGTCCAGCGGCAATTTTGGGCATGTTTATTTGGGTGATGATGAACCTTACAGTATTACTGGTAAAGGGGAAGTTCATCTAAAATTGTAGAATGGAAATACATGGGTATTGAAAAATGTGAGCATGTGCCAAGCCTCGGGAGGAATTTTATTTCTGTAGGGCAACTAGGTGAATCTAGTTACATGGTTACTTTTCATAGAGACTCTTAGAAAGTCACCAAGGGTCTTTTGTTGTGGAAATAGGTGGCAAGATAAGAAGGTAGGAACGTTATATTTATCTACCTATGTTACTAATTCCTTTTCTGCATTATCTACTTTAGATTCAGATGCATGCATGTGGCATAATCGGTTGGGCCATATGAGTCAAAAAGGAATGTAGATCTTAAAGGCTAAGGGTAAGTTATCAGATTTGAAAGATTTAGATCTTGATTTTTGTGAGCATTGTATCTTTGGAAAGTAAAAGAGAGTGAGATTTCTCAAAGTTGGGGCAACTAAGAAGTAGCAAAAATTGGAGCTTGTACACTCAAATGTGTGGAGACCAGCTTAGGTAGCTTCTCATGGAGGATCTCAGTATTATGTTACTTTCATTGATGATGCTACAAGAAAGGTATGGGTTTATTGTATTAAACATAAATATGATGTTTTTGAGACTTTTAAAAGATGGAAAGCCCTTGTTGAGAATGAATCAAATTCAAAGTTAAAGTGCCTTAGATCTGACAATGGTGGTGAATACTGTAGCAAGGATTTCAATGATTATTGTTTAGTGAATGGGATACGTAGAGAAAGAATGGTTCCAAGAACACCACAGGAGAATGGTGTTGTAGAAATAATGAACAGGACAATCATGGAATGTGCTAGAAGTATGAGGATACATTCTGGAATTGCCCTTAGCAGTTTTGGGTAGAAGTAGTTGATACAATCAAGATTTATTTGAAACCATGGGCCTTCAATTTCATTAGATGGAGGAATACCAGAGAAAGCTTGGACCCAAAAAGAGGTAGATCTTTCTTTTCTTAAAATTTTTGGTTCAGAAGCTTTTGTGCATGTTGATAGGGAAAATAAGGAAAAAGTTGGATGTAAAATCCAAGAGATGCACTTTCATTGGTTATGGATATGGTGATTTCAGATTCTATTTTTGGGATTTAGAGAATTCTAAAATTATTAGGAGTCGTGATATTGAATGGAATGAAAAGAGAATGTACATGGATCAAATTTTGGTACCCAAGGATGAACCAGTTGAGAAATTTGTGAATGAAAATGAACTCTCGACATTTAAAAGTAATACCGACAGGGTTACATAGTAACCAGTGTCGAGTTGACCCCTGACCGACATCGGTCAGACGAACCGGTATCGGTTACAGAAGGTGCATCGATTATGCAGAACTGACCAGTGTCAGTCAATGTCAAATTTGGATACAAATGTCCAGGAGGTCCAGATTGAGCCTCCAATACCCCAAACTCCTGTGAGAAGGTCACAAAGGGTAAGTAAACCTCCAAAAATATTTACACCTTCTCTATTTTATTTATTATTGACTGATAATGGTGAACCAGAAAATTTTTGAAGAAGGAATGCATGATAAGACCCACATCCAGTGAGGAGCATGGCATGGATGAGGAGATGGACTCCTTTGAACAGAACCAGACTTGAGATTTGGTTAAGTTATAGCAGGTAAGAGAACATTGCAGAACAAGTGGGTTTACAAGATCAAGGAAGAAGAGGGTGGACAGAAAAGATACAAGGCAAGGCTTGTAGTAAAGGGATTTGCACAGAGAAAGTAGGTATTGACTTTGGTGAAATATTTTCTCCTGTTGTTAAGATGACTTCTATTCGTACTGTATTAAGTTTAGTTGCAGTAGAAGATTTGCATTTAAAGAAACTAGATGTGAAGACGACTTTTCTTCATAGTGATTTGGATGAAGAGATTTATATGCAGTAGCCGCTTGGGTATGAAGTCAAGGGTAAGGAGATATTAGTGTGTAGGTTGAAAAAGAGCCTATATGAGCTCAAGAAAGCTCCAAGGAAATGGTACATGAGGTTTGATAGTTTTATGCATGAACATGGTTACTTGAGATGTGAATCTGATCATTGTATTTATTTTAAGAAGCTATAAAATGGGAGCTATATTATTTTGTTATTGTATCTGGATGATATGATTATTGCAGGATCTAGTATGCAGGACATTGGTGAGCTTAAGGGAAAGCTAGCTCACACATTTTCTATGAAGGATTTAGGAGATGCAAAAAGAATCCTTGGCATGCAAATACATAGAGATAGGAAGAAAAAAGAAATTGTATTTGTCTCAGGAGGATTATATCTACAAGGTGTTAGAAAGGTTCAACATGCAAAATTCAAAACCTGTTAGTACACCTATGGTTGGACACTTCAAATTAAGCAAAGATCAGTGTCCTTCATCACATGAGGAGGTCAAATACATGACACGAGTGCCATATGCTTCATCAATTGGGAGTCTCATGTATGCTATGGTTTGTACCAGACCAAACATTACACAGGTAGTGGGAGTTGTGAGTAGATATATGGCCAATCCAGGTAAAGAGCATTGGAAAGTAGTCCAATGGATACTCAGGTATTTGAAAGGGACATCTAGCATGTAGTTATGCTATGGAGGTTCAAATATTTCATTATGTGGCTATGTTGATTTGGATATGGCTAGAGATCTAGATGGTAGAAGGAGCACTACTGGATATATTTTCACAGTAGGTGGGATGACAGTTAGCTAGATTTCAAGATTGCAGAAGGTTGTGGCTTTGTCTACTATAGAGGCAGAGTATGTTACAGCTACAGAGGCTAGCAAGGAGATGATATGGATGAGTAGGTTCATGGAAGAGTTGGGAAAGGAGAAAGATGATTGCAAATTTTTCAGTGAAAGTCAGAGTGTAATTCATTTGGCAAAGAACTCAGTGTTTCATTCGAGAAAGAAACACATTCAGTTGAGGTATCACTTCATATGGCAGGTATTGGAGGATGGACAGTTGAATCTGGAAAAGATTCATATGAGCAAGAACCCTGCGGATATGCTAACGAAGCCATTAGCAAAGGAGAAGTTGGAGCTACACTCCACTTCTGTTGGTATTCAAGTTTGAGACTTAAAGTGGAAGAAACAAAGCTAAGGAGGTATGGTGGATCCCAAAGGAATTGATGAGTTGTATCAATTATAGATTGCATGCAAGTGAAAATTAATATCCTTGCATCAGTCAAGTAAGGAAGAACCGACATCAGTTAAGGCTAACCTACATCGGTTACCTGTGCGCGGATGTTTTAATTAACTCTTGGGAATTAGATTTATTTTTAGCATTAAAGTATATCTATTTATTATAATTGCATGGCTAAGTGCCCTAAGTCTATAAATGACTATATAAGCATCAAAGCTAGGGTTTAGAAGTGAGCATTAACAAGAATTAAGAATAACTTGCAAAAGTTGGTGAGTGAGATAATTCTTGGTTATGAAGCAAAAGCTTGAGAGAAAGAAAGTACTGTACATCTGAGAGGTGTGGAAGATTGTAAATCTTATTTGTAAAATTTTTTATAGCTTTGGATAATAGATTGGCTTGTTTCTTGGTGAACTTAGCCCAAACTGGGTTGACCACGTTAAATCTGGTGTTGATTTATGTCTCTTATTTTATATATTTCTTCTGGTAGAATATCTACTTTTATTTGCATGTATGCTTAGATATGATATATTATCTATACAACCGGTGTGTTAAACTCAACATCCTTGAAGTTTGTATTTGAAACATCGGTGGAAGGAGGAAGGAACAAAATGTAAGGTACATATCCAGGGGCATCCTAACAACATATTTTATTGGAATTCTCCTTTGATAACTTAGAAGAGTTATAGTAAGGTTTTGACTCCTACTTTTAGTGGGAGTATAACACTGTACCTAGTGTGGGTGCAATAGTGTCGTTAAAGGATTAAAAAAATCGAATTTTGTGTGACAACAGTGTTGGGGAAATTTATTTGGTTAAAAGCGAGGGATGATATGATATTTATGGTGGTGCCACTATCAATCATGATCCTCTTAATGCAGATGTCATTGATCTGAGTGGTGATGAAGAGGGGTAAGTTGTGGTATTTTGGTTTGAGAGAAGGAACTTCATATGGTTCAAAATATATGGAGGTGGATGCTTTAAAGGCCTGTACAAAATTTATGAAGGGAATTAGATCATTTGAAGTTACGGTTATGGATTAGAGGGCTTCCTTCATAGCTTGTTTATGAAGAGGTGATGTTTAAACTATTTCATATAACGACATCTTGACAGGGGATTGGTGTAATTGTTTGATAACAAATTTTTATATGGTGGTGGAAGGGGGTGTTGCTACTTATATGGAAATTTCATCCTTTTATGGAGATGTTTTATTAGATGATTTGGGAGCCAAGGAAATGGATAGTTTAGGCTTACTAGATGGAGTTAATAGTTCAAGAGGTGGAGGTACAATGATGGAATTCTTACCCAACTTAGACCCAAGTGATTCCTTGTCGTAATCCTGGGAGCAGATGGTGATATGCACTGCATCGATTAGAATGGTAGATATTTTAGGAAGGGATGATTCAGTTTTTGTTGATGATGATGATGTTGATGCTAGCATTATGTTTTATTGAGAAGGAAGAGAAAACTACCAAGTTCCTATATTTTCAAATGAAAGGCTCTATAATTTTCTATGGAGTTTCCACGTGTCCTATGGTAATAAAAAATATTGAAATCATACAAAATAGGTTTCCATATATGATGATTTGATGGCTTAGGAGGTGGCATCGTATTAAGTGATTATCGAATTATGTCATCTAATAGGGTGTGTTATGCCCTTTAGGCCTAGACGTAGATGGAAAAGAGATTAACCCTTCATTATTCCTAGGAGGAGGCGAGACAATTTGTTTAGTAATAGGTTGTTGGTTTTTTAGTCACGGAGGATTTCTATCTGTTACAATAGAAGATGGAGAATGAGGATAGTACATGGGTGATGGCTGCAGAGAATAGCAAGATTGTGTAGAAGATGGAAGGTGAGGGTCTAGTGTAGAAGCCCTTTGTGGAATAATAAGGTGATTAACTAGTATGAGAGAATGAGGAACGTGTGGGGAATTTTTATCTAAAGCGACATAATAAGGACCCTCAAATTCTCTAATAGTTTCTTTTTTGGAAGGTCTCATAGGTCTCGGTCTTGGCATGACAAGAGGGTCTCCAAAATTGGGAATTCTCCTCATAGGAGGAGGTGAAAACAAAGGTGGAGGGCCGTGGAAAAGATATGTTTCATCACAATATGGAAATTTAAAGACTTGAATAATACCTTATTTTTTAGGCCCCTTGAGGTTTTGGATGAACTAGGCATATTTATTAAAGTTAATGCTAATGAAGGAAGAATAGTTTGGATAATATGATTAATGTAGTCTAAATGATATGTAGGTTTCAGATTGTTTATTTTTGTGGATTGGGGACAACTATAGCCTATGGTTGGATTAAGCATAGGTGGTTGTGCTAAGAACATTTCAAAAGGTATCATAACTATATTTGTAAAGCTAGATGCAAGTGTGGGTGGAGTTGTACTAGAGGATGTGGGTATAGGTTCGATAGTGGTGTGTGATGAGAGCATAGGAATTGTTTTAATAACAAGCGATGGTGCCACGAATTTGAGTTTGTTGGATTTTGGTGTGGATTTTGTGGGTGTTGATTTGTTAAGTGGAAAGGATGTAAGAAGGGTTGAAGCAATGGTTTAAACAAAAGGAGGCTTTGTACTCATAATTTTAGGCTTGTTGGTTATTCGTTTTAATTTTGTGGATTTTTTTTCGTTAAGTGCAAGGGTGGACTGAGGAATAGGTTCAATTTTTGTTATTGCATTACTGATATGGAAAAAATTCATTTATGGTTGGTTGGAAGATGAAGGATGGTTTAGGAAAGGTTGCTTAAACATGTCAAGGTTTTGATTCGGAGGTGTATTTGTATTGTCCAAATGAAGGTCACCTTTGTCGATTAAATATTGGAGCACGTTGTGGAATGTATGACATCCTTCGATTTCATGACCATTGAACCTATGGTAATTACAATAGTCATCATCCCGGTACCAAATGGGCTTGGATATTGATATGTCGATAGGTCAAATGGGAGGTAGAGATATCATGTTGGAAGCAAGAATTTTGTCAAAAATTGGGCTATAAGTTTCTCCTAGAGTTATGTAGTTACATTGTTGACGAGGATGCTCGACGATAGGTTTTTCCTTGGGAGAAAATATGAATATAATGGCGTTGGCAGATGTTTTCAACTTTTCATTGTTGGATAGTGATTTAGGTGGGAAATCAGCTTTTGGTTTCTTGGGACAAAGCTTTACCTGTCCATCTTATAGAGCTCGCAATTCCAGTTTACGAGCTATAGTAAATGCTTCATCAAAAGTTTGAAATGACTGGATTTGTAATGTGGATGAGATGTGTTTAGCACATCCACGACAAAATACCTTGATTAAATCTATTTTTGGTAATGTAAACGATAGTTGATTGGTGACTGCCCTCCAATGAGTGACAAATTTAGTGATGGACTCATCTTAAAATTGTATTATTACATTGATGGTGACTTTACGGGCTATGTTGATAGAAAAATGTTATAAGAAAAGTTGTATAAGCTATGTGAAGTAAAATAGGGAGTGCTACAAAATATTATTTTACTATTCTAAGGCGGGACAAGCGAGGGACATGGGAAAGATCCTCAACATTAGATCTTGATCATGAGCTGTTAAATAACAAGCATGATGGAAAAGACAGATGTGTTGTTGGGGATATTATTTGCTGTAAAACTTGATAAGTTTAGGAAGTTACTAATGAGGTGGTTACGGTTTATATGGTACTTATGGGTGAATGGGCTTGTTGAAAATTTGATCATAAGAGAGCGTATTCTTAAATGAGGTTGAAGCAACTTCAAGACTGGATATGCAACTTAAAATGGCTTGGAGGGAATCTAATTATGTTTATTACTATGAGGATGAGCTAGTTTGGAAATAGGACGAGTGTGCTTGGTATTGTTGAGGGATGTTTTTTTGGTGGAGAGTGTTTTGTTGATACAAAGCATTGTGTTGATAAGATTTGTTTTGTTGAGGAATATGGTATTGTGGAATGTTTTTTTGAGGTGTGTTTTGTTGAGGGACTCCATATTGAGGAATTTTTTCCTGTGATACATTATGTTGATCAAGAATGTTTTGTTGAGGGATATTATGATGATAATGGATGTTTAGATAGGATGGGAAGCTTTTTTGTGAATCTATAGGTTGTGAAGTTTGAATATACTGATATTGCAATGGCATCTTCATATATGTGAGTGGATGTGGATATATAAGTGTTTGCTGGGAGTACATAGAAGAGGCGGTAGTGGATGGTGCCTGTTGTGGAATGATTTATTATGGGATACCATATTGTGGAATGATTTGTTGATGTGTGGATTGTGGCTTGGAAACCAATGGTTCTGAAGGTTGTGGTATGTATTGTGAAACAAGATGTGTACTAGCAATGGGACTAGTATTTACCAATGGAGTGGTTATCCGAATTGACATAGTGATCTTTTGAATGGGACTAGTAAGTTGTTGGGAAGATACAACAGTAGTAAAGGCCATTGAACTCAATGGAGATTTTTGTGTCTATGAGGAAATGAGAGGAGTTGACGAGTTAGTAGTGGTACTACTTAGAGGAGATGTGGATTCTTTAGAAGGGCTTGGTGGAGATGTGGATTTTTAAGTAGATGGATTTTATAACGAAATCATGTGAAGATCATAAACGGGTGTCGTAGAGACCTTGGAAGGTTCAAGTTGACTGGTGAGGATATTTTCATTTGATGTTTCAAAGGGGTTAGTAGAGATGGTAGTGCTTTGGGGTTGACTATTGTTTGGTGTTTTGGGTTGCTTTGAAGTGTATAGATATAATTGTTAGACAACATGGTCCTGTTTCGATCAATGAATTGTGTTTAATGGCAGACAAAGGGCTTGTAAGTGTGTGGAAAAGATTGGGGCGTGAATGGCTGCATTTGGACATTTCTTGCTGCCAAATAAGGATTGAGAGAAATGGGATTTGAGTCTAGCATTTCTTCCAAGACAGGGTCTCCTTTATTATAGAAAGGAGGTTTGGATGTTGTGGGAGAAAGTGAATGTTATGATTTTGGTGTATAAGGAAAATTTATGTGATATTGGTGTGGGTAATGAAAGGATTGTTTCCCTATTTTGTTATTACGATTGATCCCCGATTCATTCCAATTTTTTTGGGTGTCAGAAAAGGGATTAGATGTGTTCGTTTGATAATAGGGGATTTTTTGTTGTATTGGTGTTGAAAGTGATTTGGTGTAAAATGGGGCATGTTGTTGGAATGTACAGGGTGGAGTATACATGTCTTTAGAAGGTTTATTACGTGTTTGTTATCTAGTAAGTACCATGATAAGAAAAAACACACAAAACACCTAGAAAATGGAAATCAACTAGATGGGTTGATTTACAAACAACAAGAAAAAAATAAGAAAAGTGTTATTTTGTATTTATCTTGATTAATTATGAATGTATAAAACGGCTAACAGGTGTCCTAGGAAATGGTAAGCTATGGATAGTTTCAGGTATGTTAAGGGTGAAGTCCTTGATATACCTGAAGGTACATGATTCCCAAATTTGTACTGCTGCCAGTATGGGCGTGTATATTGGGGCCTACCCCCTCACTTCACGGTCCCACTATGATAAGGGAGTCGGGTTTTGAGCCAATATATATTGATAGACAGGAGATTATACTTGGCTAGAACACTGAGTCGGCTTCCCTGTTGGGTGATGAAATACCAATCAGTTTCACCTGGGTGGGGATTGTTTGAACGCGTTTTTGATTTTGGAGTGATTTGGTTTTGTGTGGGGGAGAATAAGTCAATGCAATGATTTCACCTCCCTAATTAAAAATAGATGATCAAGAAGTATGCAATGGTTCGTTTTTAAGACCCAAAATTAAATGTTAATTTTGATGAGGATAAAACAAACAAGAATGAAAATCAGAAAGCTAAGAAGATGGTTTTTAGAACTAACTGTAATCCTATATATATATTAGCAATTTTCCCAAAGCGCCTGGTTAGTAAAGCCAGAAGACACAACTTCCAACAGAAATACCCTGCAATTAGATTAGTAGAAGATAGAAACAAAAAAAAAGAAACATCAAACTTGTTAAGAAATTAAAATAAAAAATGCATAGATGAATTACGAAGGATTGGGAAAATCACAGGTGATTAGCCTAATCACGGAAAATTACCAGACAATGAAAATAGTTAATATTCTAATGATAAAATATAGTAAAGGAAAAAGGGATAAGGGGCTCCCACCGGGCGTGCTAGAATGTCGAGCACGGTTTTTACCTTTGGATTTCTTGATGTCTCAAGGGGTAGCTACCTAACTCAACCTTAGTATGGTAGGGTTTCTAGGATTCCCACGATGTGGATTGTGTGATATTGCGCATTGTGAAAGAAAGTGAATCAAGGCTTATTTTCCTGTAATTAAGCCTACAAATTAATGCACTTACACAAAATAATGTTAGTAACAAAAATGGGCAGGTTGTCTAGCAAGAGCCAGTCCCCTGAAGCCCAAAGACTTCCTTTGAAGGATATCAACCTGCACAAGAAATAAGTAAGTATTTTATTGATAATATGATTGTGATACAATGTGATAAAGGGAAAATATGACTATTTGGTGTCACTTATTTAGATGGAAATACAAATACAAGGATAATGGAAAGCCTAGAACCAAAGATTGGATTATTGATCTGTGCATAAATTTTCAAAGATGTTGGACCCTACAGAATCAACTAGGCCCCCTCCTCAGTAAAATTAGACTTCGGGTTCACAAAAGTGAAGTCTTTTGCAAGGAAATCCGACACTTCCTCCTGAGTATCATAGACATGTGGAAAGCGTGGTGTCAATGTTAGGGATGTTAATGTGAATATAAGTATCAAACTCGGATGCAGTGTGGTAGTATTATAATATGTCTAAACCAACCTCATAATTGTACTTATATTGTGCAAGGTCTTCTTGAAGTTTTTGAGCCTCATAATATGCGTCCCAAAATACTTCAGTTGCCTCACAGATATGTTGGGTTGATGCAAACATAGTTTCAAGAAAATCAAATGGTGCGAAATGAATTGTGAAAAGTTCTAAATCATGAAGAATCTCGTACTACTCCTAATAAAGAGGTTGCAAAAATGACAGGAAAAGAATTAAGAACAAGGTAATTGTTACCTCCTAAATGGCCATCTGAAATCACCATGTTGGGAAACATGTTAGAAAAGAACAGAAAAAAAAGGAAAAGTTAGGAAATTATGAGAAATATGTAAATAAAAAATATTAGAGAGGAATTGCCGGCGATTAGGCGATCATTCAAAAGATTATTTTAATTTTAGTCAGACCCAGAAATAGGGACAAAAAACTCAATTAAACTATGATTTAAGGAAAATTTCAGAGCAATAATGACTTGACAATAATAAGGTATGAACAATGTTACCTGTTGTTAGTGACTAAAACAAACAAAAAAAAAATGATTACCTTGCATGAGCTAGTTTATTTGGATGGCAGATGAATGAGGATGATTTGGGGATGAAAATGGACGATCATGTTGATTGACTTGATAGCATACGTAACATGATGGAGCTTGATTGCAGATGATTGGACTCTAGAATGGCTAAAAGGGAAAAGTTTACCTGTAAAACATGAAAAATCCCGCCTAAAAGAGGTCTAGAAACAAGTTGATATAGATCATAGGGGATCAAGAAAATCTCCAGAGATTACAGGAAATCTTAGTTAGGTGTCCAAAAGGAGTGATTTTCCTTCTATTTCAAACCGGATCTTGAAGGATTTAAAAGTCGTTAGGATAAGAGATGGGAGAGACTCAAGCTAAACTAATTTAGTTAGGATGAGTGTGTGCGATATTTTAGAAAGTTGTTTTAGTTATGGTTAGTTAAGTGAGGAGAGATGATTAGGAATAAGTTAGGTGTGGTCTAGTGATATTTTTTGCAGGTTAGTAAGTTAGTTAGTTTATTGTAACTAGTGGGGGTGTCTGATTTGTCATGGTGAGGTGTGAGGATATTTATTTATTTAATTTAATTAATTAATTAATTAGACTTTAGGGATGTGGCAGAGTTTTTATTAAATTAAGCTAATTAAAAGGGACCAATTTAATGTTGCGGAGTGTCGTAAACGAGTTATTTTCGATCATAAATGAGCTTGAGACATGGAGTGTAGAATTTTTTGTCTACACATTAGTTGAAGGAGGGGGTTCTTGAATTAATATTCACCAAAACCAACAACAACAAAATTCTCATTGAAATATGACTCATCAATATCAATAGGAGTGAAGTTAATATTGTGTAATGTGTCATCATCAAGCTCTACAACATCGACATCATCATCAGAATCATCAATGTTGAGATCTTTGATTAAGATAGTATCATCATGGAAATCAGTAGGAATGGTGCTAGACATAGGAGAGAGAGAATCCTTGGTAGGTGGAATGGAGGTACTAACTGGGGAAGACATGCTGGGTGAAATAATATCAGTAGTATGAATGGGAATGGATGGTACACTTGTAGAAGTGGAAGAGAGATGTGAATTGCTAGATTTCCTAATATCATATGTGCCGAGATTTCTATATGGAATACATTGTGATGGAGGAATGGGAATAACATTGATAGGGTCTACGCAAAAAAAAATTGAATGGATCGAGGTCTTCTATGATAGTATGTTCATAGCCATCATGCAAGAATTTAACACACTAATGAACATTATATGGAATAAAATGCATTATGTGAATCTAGGGTCTACCAAGAAGGAGATTAAATTGAAATGATGCATCGATAATGAAGAATGCCATAGGAACAATATTAGGCCTAACTTGTATAGGTAACGTGATAGTACCAAAGCATGTGTGAGTAGTGGAGTCATATCCACAAACGATATTTGAATTTTTAGTAATGATATTGTCAGTAATGCCAATTGTCTTTAAAAGAGAATAAAAACATAGATTAATTGTAGATCCATTGTCTATGAGCACACGTTTGATACAAGAATTGCCGATGATAACAGTGATAAAAAAGGTGCACATGAGTTATCGACCACAGATGGTTGTATTACCTCATCACTAAATGATATAACATGTGGTAGATTTTTAAGAGACTGAATAAGGTGAGCAAAGACCACCAAAGAATTATCACTTTTAATGTGAATAGAATGAAGGGAAGCCTGTAATGTTTGATGAAAATCAGGTGCACTATGCAATAAATCATAAAGGGAGATCTTGTCCAGTGTATTCTTAAGATTCTATATGATATCATAACCCTTAGTAGTAGCAGGAGTCATGGAAGTGATAGGTAAAAGAATACAAACCAGTTAAGCCTTAAGAGGATGAGTGCGACGAGTGGTTACTACATTGATAGTGGGATCAACACTAGGCATAATAAAGCAAGGAGGATGTTGAGTACGAACATGAGTAAAATTAGCAGTATTAGTAATCATGTAATAAACCTTGGTCGAGGTGAAGGAATGATAAGAATATTGATCCATGAATTCTAAAGAAGAAGAAGAGAAAATTTTTTACATGTTTATAAGGTAGGGTTTGAATAGAAGGGTTCACCAAATGATTTAACAAAAATTAATAACACCAAACCCTAATTATAGAGTCACAATGAAATAAATATGTAATACAATACACATTTAACCTAAGCAATAAGCTAGATAAAATTGAAACCCCAGGGGAAAGAGAGAGGAAAGGAGACTTAGCTGATTCAAGATAATCCCAGAAGTGTATAAAGCTAGAAAAAAGATTAAACAATAAGACAAATTATCACAACCATGCCTAGAAAAATGTAGGGTTATCGGAACAAGATGTATTAGGGCGCGTGAATTAGGTCAAGGGAATATGGGGCACTGTAGACCTCTGTTGGATGCCCTTGACTGCTCATAATGTCAGAAAGTGATTTTTACAATGTCGTTTCAAAGTCACTAGAATTCTCTCTTTGTTTCTATTATGTCATTGTATGATCACCAAGCTCTCTTGAAACCTACAAAGAGTAAGAGAACCTGTAAAACACCAAAACACATTAAATCCTAATAATAAAAGATGAAAATGGGGAGTCAGACTGACCACGAAGGTCACCTGGCTGAGTGAACTTACGATCTAGGTGTTGAACTACATTTCAGACTCCATGTACTTTTTCATGTGTATGTGTGTGTGTAGAATCTTGCCATAGGTAGTTCTTTTGTCAAAAACACTTGAATAATAAGTGAATAGCTAAATGTAGAAATGTAAGTAGAATGTGTGGATGCCAAAATGAACTTCCCATCCTGTGAAGTGCATGCATAAGAATTTAGTCCATTTTTCCTTGAATGGATGCTAAATGGATGCCTTTATGCTCTAGTAATGGCCTTTGGATGTAACCCTAGGTGGTGATAGTTAATTCTAAGATCTTAGTACTTTATTATGGTCACATAGCTTTATATTTATATGATTCCCTTGTTTGAATTTTGTATTTAAATACTAAAAGATTTATGCATAAGCAAGCAAGATGCCTAACGGCTAGAAGAAACCAAAAAGAGGCGAGCAAGATACAAAGATGTCAGGGTGCCTAGCAGGATGGGTGCGCTTGGGCACTAGCGTCCTGGCTGGGCACTGGTGTCTAGACTCAAAAAATAAGAAGTATCAAAATTTAGATTGAGAAATAGGGTGTGTAAGGTCAAGAAGGAAACCAGAAAGAAAGAAAAGAGGCTAAAGATAGTGGTCAATTAGTAATTTTCTCACTTATGAATCATATGAATAGTAGTACGTGACTAGGACCTATAAATGTACCCAAAGTGCATGATTTAGTGTCTACAAAAATATATTATAAAATAATAAAACACTTAAAAGGAAATTTTGAGGCGTAAACAAAAATAATCAAACTTAATTTTTTTACAAGTGAGTGGTCTCTTGCTAGAAAGTAGGGCTATGACTTTTATCAACAAAGACCAAATCCATAAGATTTTCTATTCACCTCTGAAAAATTACCTTAAAATTTTAGTCCACAATGTAAAACATTAATTGTCTAGACCCACTATGAAGACCCTTGGTCTAAGAATATCTAAGACCAATAATTAAAAGACAATTGAAAAAAATCTAATGAATACACACCATGAAATAGGTCCAACCTCATGTACTAAAGATAGTAATACCACCTGACGTGTTTTTACTTCAACTATAATAATAAAAACAACAATGAAATTTGTTCTAATTAGGAAAACAAGTAGTGTATTAAAAATAAATTAAAAAACACTATTGAAAGTTATCAAAATATTTGAAAGAGTTGAGGATCCCAATAACAATAAATTATTAACATTCTCTGGTAGACCCCCACAGAAAGAAAAAGACTGTTGAAAATTTAAAAAAAAAATGAAGAATTTTGGAAAATTAATACAAGGGTTTCACCTAATGAAAACATTTTTTTAAAAAGAAGAATTTATTTTCAAAACTGTGAATCACATCCTAGAAATTTTTAAGATATGACACAAACAAAATTTAATAATAATTTTAGAGAAACTTATCTCATAATAAAAATTAGTTAAATCCATTTTAAATTGGATTTTTTATATGTTAAAATAAATCACTTGCAAACTAATTATTGTTGTGGGGTCCATATTCAATTTTCTATGCATTATGATAATTTATGGCATATATGATAAGCATCCCACCTAAATCAGTAAGTGATTACATATCAAGTGTTTTTTGTACAAGAGAAGGGCAATTTTGTATAAGAAACCATTTTTGGATGAAAATTGTGATAGTTGTGATGGTTTGTAAAGTTTACAAAATTGTATACACATGCAATTGAAAATGAAATAGTTAGTTTTGGGATATATAAGTCTATGGAATACAATTCAAAATATGGTAAAGAGGCCAAGAGGTTTGAATTAGTGAGTAAATAAATAACTGCGTTAGATTTTATGACAATACTTTGAGAGAAGATAATGTATGAGTATGCAAGGAATAAACATAAACCTTGATGGTTAGATGAGAAATTAAAGTTATTCAAAGACACATTTCCTCTTGCTACCATTGTTTCATTTGTTGATTTTTTAGAGAACTATATGCTACAACCACATAATCATGTCCTATCATAGTACTACAACTCTATTTACGTTTCCATATTTATGCATATAACATTCACTTATGCTCCTAAAAACAAAGAAGAAGACAATAATATCTTGAGGGAGTATCATTTATATATTAGTGATGATCATACACATTCTATAATGTTTATTTAAGGTTTATTTGATATCTTCTATGGTAGTTTGACTAATAGGAGTTGTTATGGTGAAATCACAACACCCCTGATTGCTCACAAGTGAATGGTTGAGGTAGTCAGTGTGATTCATCAAACATGGATTTATCCCAAAGTGTAGGACTTTGAAAATGGGATAAATCTCTGGAGAAGGTCAACTTCCTATCCTAACCTGGTGCCAACTACTCCAAAGTGCAGAGAGTTGTAGATCTAACCATAATCTAATTTTCAGGGAGACAGAGATAGAGAAAATGCATGAAAATTAAAACCTACTCTAAGGGAAGGTGATGCACCAAGAAGGATGTTGAAGAACCTGCATAATAAACATAGGACTACCAAAACCTTGTAATGAAAACAACAACAATACATAGTAACCTTGCATGCAATGAAAGATCATAAAGTTGCAATATAAAACAGAAGAGTGTTTGAAGCATTCACATATCTAATTTTATTTCTCTCAAAGATGATATAATACATCATATTTAGGGCCAACGACGTAGATTTTTCATTACAATATCCAGTAGGGAGGTTTGAAGTCTCCACAAATATTTTACAGATAATATACAAGGGATGGGCATATACAAGGTGTCCAACCTTTAAAAATTAGCCCCTCCTTACAATATATAGGAAGAATAAGAGAAAGGGAGAGAGAAGGAAATCAAAATCTTGCTTCAACCACCCAAAAATGAATTAAAATCACCTACAACAATGATGGGTGTCACTGCAAAACCCATACTTCCATGTACTTTTCCTTATTGGGGAAGAAAGGAAGCCCATACCTTCATCATTTGGGTAGGTGAAAAATTTGGAACATTCCTCTAAAATGGTGGACTGTATTTCCTTATTTTGAAATACTTGGTCCTACTAAAATTAAGAAAACCAATCATTTTTGTGTAGAGGACACTAAGATCTTTCCAGAAAGTCCTATTTTGTGTAAATTTGATCTCTGAGTCAAAATCTATGGCCATCTGAAGATGAGGATTCCATACCGCAATAAATGCCAGTGGTTAATCTGCCTTTTCGGACTCCGAACCTACATTGCACCCTTTGAAATCCAAAATTTCAGACTTTCCAAATTCAGAGCTTCGGCATTTTGACTTCGGAGGTCACTGTCACTATTCACCTTTCTGATCTTATGAAACCTCCTAAATGCCAAAACTCCGAATTCCAAAATTCATACTTCGGGTTTTGGACTTCAAGTCGTGGTTTGCGTGCACTGGGGTTTCAACATTTTGAAATGCTGAAACCCCAAAGTTTAAAATTCAGACTTCGGTTTTCAAACCTTTGTCTTTTTTTGTGTTTCAAGTTTCAGGGTTTCGGGGGTTCAGGTTTTCGGGGCTTCAGGTGTTCAGGTTTTTGTGGGTTTAGGTTTTCAGGTTTCAGGGTTTTCTCCTCCATCCGGTCTTTATACATCTTCGAAATCCCGAAGTCTAAATTTTGGAATTCGGGTTTCAAACCTTTTTCCTCCTCACATGGCACTATTCATCTGGTGATCTAGAAACCTTTGAAATGTCGAAACCACCAATTTTGACATTCAGACTTCGAGTTTAGGGCTTCAACCTCCTTTTTTCACTATTCCTTCACAGAAGTCCAGTATGCTAGAATCGTTAGCTTCTTTGAGTGCTACCGCCTCATCCCACTTGGTGGAATAGTTTGTTGCTATCAGAATCCACTTCTGACCTTGAATCAAATTTAGATTGATGACCCTAATGAAGTCCAATCCCCATTGCATGAATTGTTGGCCAACTGGAATTGGGTGTAATGGAAGTGTTAATATTTCCTTGCTTGTGAAGAATACATTTTTTTAATAATTCTTAATCCAAGTATAGTAGTCATTGAATTTTGTGGGCCTAGAGCACCCCACCTTAATTATTTTGAGAGATTTTACCTGTGAAGTGAAATGACCTCTAGCCTCTCCATTACGAAACTTCTGCAACACCTTCTCAATTTGACCTTTTCCAATGCATCTCAATAGAACACCATTGATGTCTCTCTTGAACAAAACACCATCAACAAGCACATATGGAATTTCTTGTAATCTAAAATACCTCCTCTTTTATTTTCTCAAATCTTAAGGGCATAGTCCTATTTGTAGGAAGTGTATCATGTCTTGAGTCCAACAAGGAATATGTACATTATCATTTGCTTGCTCTTGACTATCCTGTAGTACCAAGAAATCTTATTTTCCATCACCCACTTCATCCTATTGACTTAAGGCTAGTTTTTCACATAATCCTTTTCCATGGAACATCTTAGTGACTTTAATTTCAATGTCATATTCCATGACACGAGTGATTTATCCTGCATGTTTCTCATTTAAATCCTTTTTAGAAGCAAGTCCTTGATTCCTGCATGTGATACCATCAACTGAATCATGTTGTTTTTTACTAGGCGCTTGAATTTATTTAAGCTCCTTATCACTACAAGAACGTGCTTCTCGATGAAGGTTTACCTAACCTCATAGTCCTCCAAACCTTGAATGAAGAAGGCAACCAGCTGTTTGGACCCCTCTTTGTTTTCAGGTAATAGGATTGTAGAAATCATGTTCGAACCTACGAAGGCATAGAGCATGAAGTCCTAAGAAAATATTGGATTAACGAGAATTGGGACTTGAGATATAGCCTCTTTGATAGCCTCAAAATTTTCTTTACCCACAACTATCCACTTAAATTCCATGCTCTTCTTTAACATCAACACTATTGGGTTTACAAGAGCAGCAAAAGTTTGATAAAAATCTGTGGACAAAATTGATCCTTCCTAAAAAGCTTTGAAGAGCCTTCTTATGAATTGGAAATGGAAATGCTCGAATTTCTTCAACTCTTTTTGGATCAATTATTAGTCCCTCCTTAGACACTACATGACCTAAGAGCTTACCTTCGTGAGCATGAAATATGCATTTTTTGGGATTCAATGATATCCTAAATCTCCTACACCTATGAAAGACCTGTCTCAGATAAAAGAGGTGATCTTCTGCATTTTTAGAGAACATAGTGATACCGTCAAGATACACTAGCACTATTTTGTTGATCAACCCCTTGAATTCCATATCCATTTCCCTTTGGAAAGTGTGTCTAGAATTTGACATTCCAAATGGCATTTTCCTGTAGGTATATGTTCCCCACTTGGTGGTGAAAGCTACCTTGAAGTGATCATCTTCTTTCACCATTATCTGATTGTATCCTGAATATTTGTCTAGGAGGGAAAATATTTCCGAACTAGCTACCACCTACAGGATTTACTCCATTAAAGGGAGTGGGTAGTGGTCTTTAAGGGATGCCCTGTTAGGTCCCAAAAATCCACGCACAACCTGATTTATCCATTTTTCTTCCTTACTGGAACCAAGTTTGCAACCCAACTTGAGTGCTTGATTATAAATATAATGCTTACCTCTATCATCTTGTTTATCTCTTTCTTCATGAGAGGTTCAATGTGTGGGTTAACTCGTCTTTGATTTTTCCTGATGTGCTTAGTATCTGGGTCCAGTTCAATTGTATATTGTGTCAAATTTGGATTGAATTATCTCATCTCTTCATAGTTCCAGGAAAAGACATCCATAAACTCTTGGAAAAGTTGTATGAACTCATATCTTTCCTATTTAGTAGCCACTTTTCCAATTTGGAGTGTTTTATCTTCTCCTACCGAAATCAATTTTGAATCCTCCCCTTTGACCTGCATGTTGTCTTTCTCCTTACAAAATTGATCACTGGGGTTGAAGATGGACTCCATGTAACCAAGCCCTTGGGAATCTTGTTAGTTCCCAGGTACACTACTTGATCCATGTATTGCTTCTCTAGTCTCTTATGGTTCCTAGCCAAGAACTCCACTTCCTCATGTAAGAAATTGATGATCTGTTGCCCATTCTCAAACACCTGTCAACTCTTGTTGTTATCTGAAACTACTAGTCTTACAATCACATGGATGTGTGGTTATGTTTTGTCTCTTTTGACACTATCCACCACATCGATTGTTTCTCTAACTGTTGTGAGCATGTCTACAGCTTCATTTTTCTTCCTAGGTATGGACTCGATGCTGAAAGCTTAAAATTCCTCTATGATATCCCATACCCTGTTTTTGTAGCTCTTGAGTATGTCATTTTTTATGGAATGTTATCCTTTGACCTGATTCACAATTAGTTCGCTATCTCCAAACACCTGCAAATTCTTTATGGATTTTTTCCTGGCCTAATGAAGTCATGAATCAAAGTCTCATATTCGGTTGTGTTGTTTGAACTGGAAATCTGGAAAAAAAAAAATGAATAATACTTTATGTTATTTGGTGAAACCAATATTGCAACCCCTCCAGCACCTTTTTTTCTTCTTAAACCGTTAAAAAATATTTATATATTAGTGATGATAATACACATTCTACAATGTTCATATAAGGTTGATTCAATATCTTCTATGGTATTCTCACTAATAGGAGTTCTTATGGCAAAATCACAACACCCTTGAATGATCGCAAGTGAATGGTTGAGGCAGTCAATTTGATTTTTCAAACATGGATTTATCCTAAAGTGTGGGACTTTGCAAATGGGATAACCCTCAAGAGAAGTTCGGATTCCTATCCTAACCTAGTGCCAACTACTCCAAAGTGCATAAAGTTGAATATTTAACCCTAATCTAGTATTTCCAAGGTGACAGAGATAGAGAAAATGCATGGAAATTAAATCTTACGCTAAGGGAAGGTGATTCACCGAGAAGGATGTTGAAGAAGTTGCATAATAAACACAACATTACTAGAACCTTGTAATGAAAAAAACAACAATACAAAATAACCTTGCATTCAATGAAAGATCAGAAAGTTGCAATATAACATAGAGGAGGGTTTGAAGCATCCACATATATGATTTTATTTCTCTCAAAGTTGATACAATACATCATATGTAGGGCCAAAGGAGCATATTTTGCATTAAAATGTCTAGTAGGGATGTTTGAAGTCTCCAAAAATATCTTACAGATAAGATAGAAGGGAGGGGCGTATACAAGGTGTCTAACCTTTAAAAATGAGCCCCTCCTTACAATATATAAGAAGAATAAGAGAAAGGGAGAGAGAAGGAATTCAAAATCTTGCTTCAACCACCCAAAAATGTATTAAAATCACATGTAACAATGATGGGTGCCACTTTAAAACCCATAATTCTATGTACTTTTCCTTGTTGGGGAATAAAGGAAACCCATACCTTCATCATTTGGGTATGTAAGAAATCTAGAAAATTCCTCTAAAATGGCGGACTGTATTTCCTTATTTTGAAATACTTAGTCTTACTAAAATTAATAAAACCATTTTTTTTTGTGTAGAGGACACTAAGAGATTTCCAGAAAGTCCTATTTTGTGAAAATTCAAGCTTCGAGTCAAAATTTATGACCATCTGAAGATGAGGGTGCCATACTACAATAGATGTCAGTGGTTAATCTGCCTTTTCTAACTCCGAACTTACATTGCACCCTTCGAAATCTGAAATTTAGACTTTTAGCATTCAAATCTTCAGGCATTTTGACATTGGAAGTTACTATCACTATTCACCTTTCTGAGGTCATGAAACCTCCAAAATGCTGAAACCCCGAAGTCTAAAATTTGGACTTTGGGTTTTGGACTTCAAGTTGTGATTTGCATGCACTAGGGCTTCAACATTTCGAAATGCCAAAACCCCAAAGTCTGAAATTCAGTCTTCGGGTTTCAGACCTTTGTATTTTCAGGGGTTTCAAATTTCAGGGGTTCTGGTTTCGGGGGTTTGGGTTGTCGGGTGTTTGAGTTTCGGGGTTTCAAATTTTCAGGTTTTGGGGTTTTCTCCTCCATGCGGTCGTCGCACATCTCCAAAATCCTGAAATCCTGAAGTTTGAATTTCAGACTTTAGGTTTCAAACCTTTTTCCTCCCCACATGGCACTATTCATCTAGTGAGCTAGAAACCTCCAAAATTCTGAAACCCCAAAGTCTGAAATTAAGATTTCAGGTTTTGGGCTTCAAGCTCCTTTTTTTGCGCTTCTTTCCGTCGAGTCCCCAAATTCACTTCAGCCTACCTTCGAATGACCCCACCTCTAAAGTCTGAATTTTGGACTTTAGAGCTCCTTCATTCCCCAAACCAACTTGAACTCCCAAACTCTTTTGGAATGCACTCGGCCCACTTAAATTTACTCAGCTCAAGCCCAAAGTGTGAGCTCCCATAGTCGAATCGATCCTCCTATTTTCTCTGTGCAAGGTCATGTTTGTCAAATTTCACTTAAGGGGAAAAATTGGATAACAAGAGCATCATATTTGGGAAAAACATCATATGGTCATATAATTATAAATCACAATTCAAGAAATTGTGAATATTCTACTAGTTGAGAAATATGCATAGAACGAGTTATGTTCAACATAGTTGAAATATCCATGAGGATAGGCATGGAAAATGGGAACATGATGGTGTAGGAATATGTGTTAAAATTTTCCTACAAAGAAAAGAGTCAATGTACAAAGATCGTGCAAATTTGACCAATGCAACATCCATCATGGAATGACTCAACAATGGGTTTAGGTAGTGAGGGTAAGTCTACACTTCATATATTTTTTAGTTAGTAGAAGAAGCTAACTTTTGCAAAATATGAAAACTATTTTTACACTAATAGGATCTAGTGAGTTGCACTCTTTTAGATGTTCAATTGCATGTCCATGGACTATTCATACGAGACAAATGACATGCTTTATTTCTTCATGTGTAGCCAATATTTTTGGGATGAATGTTATTTGAAAGAGTTTTTTGATGAATGGTAACATGTATACCTTTACATCCACTTGATACGTATCAACCTCCACAAGCTCTATAACTCATGATGATCAAATCATTAGTTGAGTTTGAACATATATCACATCTAATGCAACCAGTTATTATAGATGCATTGTTTAGTTGAAATTAATATTTTCTCTCATTATGTAACTTATTTACGAATTGTTTGTTAAAATAATTTATGTTGTACCATGTGATGTAGATCATTGTTATGTAGTTTTTGCAAACAAAAATAATAAAGAAGGAAAAAATATTATTTATCTTGTTGCATTTAGGAAAAAAAAAAAATTCATAGCCTTGATCATGGATGAGAAGGCCTAGCATATCCAATATGGTCAATGGTTGTTATTGGAACATGGATTAAAATATATTCATTGAATACATCTAATGTGTGGTTGTTCGAGGACTTCGACACTCATAAAAAGATTGTTCATTCTTCTAACCTTGTTGTTGCATCTAATGTTCAATTGATCAAATATGAGGGTAGAGGATCCAAAAGATATTCATGGTTTATTTGTTTCCTAATATTCTAAAAAATGGTTGTATATGGAATATCTCATTGAGATATTTCTTATTCCTTTTGAATGGAGTAAAATAGATAATGTATGCATGATTAATAGTCCCCTGCATTTTCTCCATAATTGGAAAAATTTAATGAGATAGGTCGTATAGAGATGATGTGGCATGGTGTGAGTATGACAAGTGCATAAATGTATTGGTGACAAGTGGCAAATTTTTCTAGAGAAAAAAATTGTTTTTAGCCTCTGATATTTGATGGTCAATGCAGGGCCCACATGATGTGCTGGTTGGGAGCCCAATAGTCGTTGAGGTCTATTATAGTTTTGGGAGGGAGACCATGCTGCTTATTATCATATTGCATTGTATGTGGTTTAGATTATAATCCTATTTTAAGACCATATTTGTATGCATGTGGGATAACTCCCATGGTATTGCTAAAAATCTACACACAACTTAGACAAGTTACCAAGTCATCTTAGTGAGATGGAAAATTCCATCTCAGTTCCACGTCTTTGCATTCCAATTCACGTTCTTATCCTTTCAATATATGAGGTGAACTTGAGAACAAATTCAGCCAAATCACCATGGAGGTCAATGCTAAACTGTGCCCTAAGATGAGCTAGGCACTGAGTTTGATGAGATCAACAACCAAGTACCAAGTCAATTCCCAAGGACCGGACTAATTGTCAAGCTGGGAGGTGATCCCACTATAGAGAACAACCTAAACTAATCACCTAAGCACCATATGTGGGATAAAAATCTTGACTCAAACACTTTTTATGTAGGTAAAAAGGAGTTTATGGTAGGTAGGGGTCAAACCATTGACCACATCTACCTATCCTAAGCCCCTAACCATTGGACCACTGCCCAACACGGTTAAGGAGATAAGAAATATTTATTATAAACTTTTTTTTTGGAGATAACCCAAGAAGAACAATGTGAAAGATTGGGAGAAGATTTGACCCAAGGTCAATGGTGGCAAAAAGATATGCTCTGTCTGCTAGCCCATATGACTAAGAAATAATATAAAAAGACATCACTTGTATTTGAGGTTGTAAATTGATTATTGCATGCTCTTTTCGAGAGCAAATTGGAGAGTGAGTTAGAGAGACAAGTAGGTAGAGTTCATTCATTTATAGGTTGAAGCCATTAAAGAATTCTTAGAGACTGAGACTGAAGTATTTACAGGTCCTAATGCTCATTTTGGAGAATTTGATGTAAGAAAGTTATTCTTTTACGTCATTTTAATAGGATTGGTTCGTATCATTAGCGAACTAAGAAATATAGTCCCTCATGAAAAAAATACGTTATCAAGTTGGGAGTTATTTGTCTTTTATTTAATTCCTATTGCTTTTTAAATCAATTTATGATCCAATTTTAAAGTTTTTAAAACTAATTTAATTGTTTATAGGAAATGGAAATTACTTGGTATAGTATTGAAAATTGATAAAATGGTTAAGTGGTTCATATGGAATATTTTCCATGATCAATTTGAACTGCAAAATTCAGATATAACATTTATTTTCATCAACGTAAGCCAATTTTACATATTTGAAAGTAACTAAGGAAAAATGAGAAATAATGGATATGTGTTCGGAATTGATGGAATAGAATAGTGATGCATAGCTATATATTTCATACTAGTTATAATGCCAAATTCTAACATAGTACATGGATTTGAGATTGACTTATAAGTATCCATAAAAATGGAGAACCAAGTTAGTTGTTTTTATCCTATTTTTAGATCACCTTTGGTTTCAGAGTAGGATTTCTAAATATTTTCTAACAGTTTTCTGCTTTAGATTCTTGCATTAGTTTAGTATGCAGTTAAATATATAGGTTATAAATGGATAACCATGGGCAAGGATTTGAAAAGGGAAATAATTAAGGACCTAGAAGCCATAAACTACCAGACTTAGGCTGAAAACTATGAACTAAGAAGTATTAGGATTTATTAATGGCACTCACATGGTTTATTGTTATATGGGTTCAGTTGTTTATACATTTAATAGAATTAGATGAGAAAATATACGGATTATCAGTAATAGTTTTCCGAGGTTGAATCCTATTATATGGGAGAACACTGTGTACAAATATATCTCTATTATACGAATAAATTAATAGAGAAGCGTACTATCATGTTTAATCTCTGCAATTTGATCCAAATATTTTAGTTGATATCAGAGCATGGACGACTTGTACATGTGATGGAGTGAATATTTTGATGAAGGGGCAATGTGTAATTTTATTGTCCTATTAATGCAACGCGGCTACACATTTACTCCATATAGATTACTTCATCTCTATACAAATGTGTTAGAAACTAATCAGGTTTTGAGAAAGGTTTGTAACATCTCTAGAATCATCTTAAGGAAATGGATGTTTCATTGGTTTTGTGCATAGTGGTTTTATATTCAACAATACAAAGAGGCAATCTTTCAAAAGTGTCCAATGCATAAGCTGGTATTCATTTAAAATGTTCTTGTATCCACTAGATCCACATCATGGGGTTTTAGTTGTGATTAAAACATAGAAATGGTAGTGGGAGTAAGTTTATTCTTTTGGAAAATCTACAGATGTTCACTACGCCTCTTGAATACCAACATGAAGATCAAATATTGGAAGCGCCTAAGCAAGTGTAAGGGAAAATCCATTACAAAGGTCTGATTATGTAGAGATATGTTTACAATTTAATTCATGTTATCTAATGCTTGTTGTCTACACTCCAAATGCGTATACTGATGTTTTTCAGGAGATAATGTGTAGGCTCATGCTTTACATAAATATTTTGTAAACATCCTTAAAGAAGAATACTTTACTTAAAGATTATTCTGCTCATGAAGAAGTTCCTGGTCACCTGGTTATCCTAGATACATGTATACAGATTTAGAAACTCAAGATGTGTGTGTTTTCTTTGTGTCAATCATCTTATCAGTTTCCAGCTCTAAGTGTTTTTATATGACTGTGGAATTGATTTCTTCACTGACTTTTGAATCATCCGAGATTGTCTCCCACTTTACCATATTGCAACAGATCTGGCAACTCTATCCTTGCACATTCTGTTGTTCCATGCCTCGAGCTCTCAATTCAATTATAGGTTTTGATTTAGTTATGGACTGGTCGAGTGAATATTTTATTTTGTCCATTCTGTTTATCAATCAATGTGTTAAGTCTTGTTTCATGATTCTTATAATAGTTTGAGTCGATCCACTTTAAAGGGTATTTTGTCTAAAAGTTATGTATTTTACTATTTTTGTATAGTCATTTAATGTCAAAGTTAACTTTGTAGTAGACATTTGTTGTGTTTGAGTCTATTGTAAATATAATAAATGTCTATAGTTAGTCTTAGTTATTGTTGTGAAAATAGATTCAATCATTCGATTTATTTGGGTAATCAAAAGTCTTATTGTCAAAAGTGTCATTTTTCATTTTTTATGTATGTGTTTAATATTTGTTTTTGGTTTCATAACCAAAGAAAAAATTTGTGGAGAAGATGCATTGATAAAAAAAAGTGTAAATTTAAGCTTCATATTTCATCTTACTGAGTAGTTATATACTAGAAAATGGAGGCAAATGAGGTTGGAGGTCAAACAATGACCTCTCGTCAGTCACCAATGATGGGGCTGCATGAAACTGTGGTGGTAGTTGTGTGTTTTACTTTATGATGTGGTGTATTATAATTTAAGAGTTCTTATTTCAAGTTGTGTTTGGTGTGATTCAGCTCATTGTTCCATTTTAGTTAGAATAAATGGAAATTTCACATTGTGGGGGGAATGTAACATCAATATTCCATTTCCATTTTACACCAAAATGGATAAAGTCAAGGGAAGCTTCTATAGCAGTGGTAATTTCCAGTGACTACAATTAAGAATATTTTGTTCGTATGGATGTAATGTGAATACTTTTCATTTTTTTATGTGAGTGGATTCATATGTAACCTCCCTACATAAAAATATTGTGGAGAACAAATAAAACTATAAGACAGTTCACGGATCTTGAAAAAGTTTGTGGTAGATCTAGAAAACCACCACAAGGTGAACAGTCGATGGATTCCTATTCACGTCAAGGTTTGTGGTAAAACTATTTAATACCATAGAAGGTTGAGCATTGCTCCTTTCATTTTTAACAAGGTCATGAGCCACAAAGATGGGCATGCCACAAGGGTGAGCATATTGGAGTTGAGAGTGTGAATATTTTTCTACCATGTCTGCACTAAGGGGAGAATGTTAGGGATTATTAATAACACTCACATGGTTTATTTTTATGTGTGTTAGATTGTTTGTAACAACTCACTTTTAATAGAAACAAGAGAGAAAATATAGGGATTATGAGTAATAGTTTTTTTAGGTTCACTCCTATTATATATGAGAATGTTGTGTATAAAAATATTGTTAGGAAAATTCATATTTGTGCTTCATTATATTATGTGGGTAGAATATTATGCTTGTATTTAGTGTATTTGTTACAAGTTGTTTGAACAACTCATCTATAAGAAATATGTAGTTGAACAAAACAATCTCACTTAATTAGCCCTGTGAGATAATTGTGGGGAGGATTGTTATGGCTAACTCTGAGTTTATAGGGGTTTGATAGCCTATTTATTTGTATCCCGAATATATTATAATTCTAATATTATTATTCAATGTTATTACTAGTTTAATCTCTTCCATACCTTATCAGTGGTATTAGAGCAGGAAGGTTCAATTTTGCTCATAATGGAATATTAGATTGCTTGTTCACAGGGATCTAGCCGTGAGTGTCTATCTGTATGCTATCATTGGAGAAAGTTATAAAAAGTTTGAGTTTCCTTGTGAACTACTATTATATTCTTCCTGTCAAAATGCATCAAATTCGGTAATGTTGTTATGCTTTTGCTTTGCAAAGAATTGACATTGGAGATCTGCACTCTGGAAATATCTATGGCCCATATACGTTGAAGTCTGCTCTATCATCCATATGATATTCAATCAGCCATACGAGATCTTTTCACTATACGGTTTAGATTTGGCATGTGCATTGCTTTCTTCATGTTTTTTTTGTTATCTATCTAATTTTGGGCCCGCAGTATCTTCCGTTGAGGCAGATCTAATAGGATATGCATGAAATCCCGAGTTCATGGTCACTAGTGAATAAATAAATAAAATAGAGGCTTACCTGACGCATTTACAATAATAGAAGAGAGGGAAAATATCTGGATGTAGTGTATAATCAAATGTAGGAGTGGCTTCTGCGATCATTTCATCCACTGTGCTAGACAGAGACATACTCTTTCATATAACGCTCATACAATCTCTGCACCAGGATAATCTGATCATGTTCATCAGAATTTGTAGTGTTTGGATCAAGATTTAGAGCTTTTGGATACGTATTAAAAGAACATGGAAGATTAAAGATGCAAATCTCCACTTGCATGCCAAAGATTTGGAGAACTCTTGCCTTCTGCTGCAATCTCCATGCACGTATGCTTCTGAATAGATTTTGTGAACATTGGAGCTTCCTTCGTGAGAATCGATCAGGCATATATTGACTAACACCAATTGAATTTCTGCAACGTATCCATGTTTTTTGGTAATGAGTTGGTAATGAGTTATATTTCTCTATTCTTGTTATAAATTTGGTTAGTCATCTATTATTATTTTTAAATTCAATATATATTGAGTCATTTTTCGTTCTAAAGTAATATTTAATTACTTTTGTAAGAATTTATCAGCGTTTTGTATTACAACAGTGTCAAAAGAGTGAAAAATTATTATTTTGAAACAAATGCCTTACGAACGCATTTTCGGTGGAACCCGACGTTCGACTTGTAAAAGGCATGTACAAGAGCCTCAAATTCATATATGCTAACTAAGTAGCGACAACTGGAGGATGAAGGCACAAGAGGATGGAGGAAAATCAATGTCCTCTCGTCACTTGCCAACGACGAGGCCACTTCTACTATGGTGATATGTGTGAGTGTGTGTTTATTTCAGTATGATTTTTTCATAATAATGTGTTATGAAACTTCACATTGTGAGGGGAAAATGGCACAATGTTTCTGTTTGAGTTGATTGATATGTATGGATTCCAAAGTAATCTCCTGAAGGTGAAGATATGATGAGAGCTGAAGTAGTACTGGACATCATGATATGGTTTGGGGCAAACCATTTGAAAACCTCTTTTGTCTCAGTTTTTTGTCAACCGATATAAAAGCATATCTCTATCTTGGTTTTTGATAATCCAATAGAAAATCACACAACTCTCAGTTTCTAGTTATCCAATAGAAAATCATCTTTGTCTTGGTTTGTGATCAATCAATGGAAAATCACACAATCACGAAATTAGGTGCAGTGAAAAATGGACGTTTTTTCCCATGTTCGCACTAAGGGGGAGGAATGTTAGGAAAATTCATATTAGTGCTTCATTATATTATGTGGGTAGAATATTATGTTAGTATTTAGTGTATTTTTTACGAGTTGTTTGAACAAATCGTATATAACAAATATGTGGTTGAACAAAACAATCTCACATAATTAGCCCTGTGAGATAACTACGAGGAGGGTTGTTATAGCTAACTCCGAGTTTATAGGAGTTTGATAGCCTATTTATTTGTATCCTAAATTATAGAATTATAATATTATTATTCGATGTTATTACTGGTTTAATCTCTTCCATACCTTATCAAATATTTGTATTATATGAATAAATTAATAAAGAACTTCACTACTATTTAAAATTTTTGTAGTCTTATCCAAAAATTTCAAAAAAGATATTTAAATACTTGTAGGATGAAAATCAGGAGCTCCAAGAGAGAATCAAAATCTAGGGAGAATTTAACATAGATTTCATTGAATCATTGCAACTTGTGTTGCAAGCTAAGAATGATATCTCGACAAAGTATCAAACTGGTGAAGAAGTGAAGGAGATAGACAAGTCTATAAGAAAAAGACGACATAGGTCTATCACACAAGTAGAAACAATTGATGTATACAATGTAAGTGAATCACCATGTATTCTCTCCTCTAATAAATAATCAAATGATTTTGGAAATTTTTAGAAAAATACTAAAGGTATTGGATCCAAGTTACTAAATAAGACGGGTTTTGATGGAAGGGGCCTAGGTATGAATGGCCAAGGTATTACTAATCCCAATACAAGTACCAAGGAAATATATTTCTATATAGGATCAGGATATGTTAGTGGTAAGAGAGAGGATGGAGAATTCTCTAAAATAAGTAAATCAAGGCATGCTTCAAGAGAAGATCCTATTCCACTAAATTTCCAAAAAAAAAACTATTTAAGGTAAAGATAAGTTTTTTGTCAATCCTACTAGTGAGGATATTGTTGCTCTAAAACCTAGGCATGCCTCACAAATTTATTGTGGGAGTGAGTGCAAGACATCTCCGAAATAAGGTGAAAACTCCAAATGAGGATATAAAACATTGTTCCCTTATCATTCTTGTAAATACCCAATACCCAATTAAAGGAGAAATTTAGTCATGTAAACACAGACCTATAGAGTTATGTTTATCATTCCAGGAGTAGGAGCTTGAGGCTGTAAAACTTAAGCAGAAAGTGCCATCCTATTGTTGCTAGTTATTTTTTCATGTCCAGGTCTTAAAAGGCATGAGGGTTGCTGAAACATGTTTTTATGTCCTAAATCTAGTGAAGCAGTCAATCCATTATTAATTTTACTAAAATGAGATAGTACACTATAATTACTTGTGGCAGTCGGAGGAGAGGAATTATCTACTGGAAATCCATTGGCTACAGAGTTCCCTGACATGTTGTTGTTGATCCCAGTCTCCCCATTAATGTCTTCTCAATGTTTCAAGCTCATAGGATTGCATTGAAGATTACTACCATTGGGTGTCATCATGGACCGCTACAAATATTTTTCATAATTTTCAAGGCATTGTTTCATAAAAAACTTAAAGATGTGACTATCATTTGCCTATTTAGGCCACTGTGCTCTTTCTTGAAATGATTTCATCCATTGATTTTAATCTTGTTTAAAACCCACATGAGGCCTTTCATAGAAGATTTGAATGCAACAACAAAATTTTGATAGATACTTGACTATGCCTATGAGCTCAATGTTCTTTCCTCTTTAGTTTTAGGTCCATCCAAACTCCTTTCTCAATCAGATGCCTCCTCTAATATCCTCAAGTGTTTCAAAAATCCTCCTATGAGCAGTGGGTTGATAATTTTTTCCACATCATATCTATTGATATAAAAAAAAATAGAATCCATTTTTGCATTTATATTTTATTGTAGAAATGCCATAGCCCTCTGCTACCTCTTCCTATTGTCCTGTGAAGCTCAATTTCCAAACAGTTAAATATCAAATATTGGTCATGCCTTTATGATGAATTCCAATCCTCAATCAGTATATATTTATATATATATAATATATGCATATATATATAACATGCAAGTCAAAAAGGATGTGATTACCATATGTTCCTAGGTATAGATCTTTGTTCCTAGCAACTCTTCCAATTCGAGCATGCCACCTTCCATTATGATGGTGTCAAGAATAAAATTTGGAGTTTTACTGCGAGATTAGTTCTTTATGTTTTTACATTTGTTCTTACAGAAAGTGCTTTATGATTTTAAAATAATTAATGGAAAACCTTGTTACTCCATGGTATGCTGAAGCACCCCTGGAAAAACCACTACTCCTCCTGAAACATAAAACACCCGTTATTAAAAATTATGATATTTTATATGTACAAATTCCTCAAGAGATCCTAGTTTTGATCCAATGAAACTCTTTAATTGTGATTACTTACTCATATTGTAATAAGCTATTTAAGATCAGAGATACATAGATCTATTAAGGGTGCAAATGCCTATCATAGTTACCAAATATGATAAAATCTCAAATATTTTCTGTGTTTTTCGTATTTTCCATTTTACCTATTAAAATACAGGATTTCAAAATTTAATATTATTATTTTATATCATAAATGTTTAAATTATGAACATCTCCAAGATTTAATAGTTAGCAGCTAAAATGATTTTCATTTTTCAGTATTGTTTAGAAGGTTTTTAACACTTTAATGAAACCATATTTATTGTATTTTATTGATTGACCGTCTTATTTCAATATTTTAATGCTATCACTTAATAATCTCCGTACCAAAGTTGCTACCTTACCTATATCTATGTACCTTCGTAGTATATTAAAATAAAAAAATAAAAAAATTGTGTTGTGTTTTTTTTATTATTGGCAAATAGTTTTTTGAAAGGGACTATACCCTTGTGTACAATAGAGGTCCTAGGAGCCAGAATAGGAATGAAAACCAAAAAAAAAGGATCAGAATCCAAGTGTGACAATGAAGCCCAAAGTAACCAAGAAACAACTACCCAATCAAGACAAAACAACAAAAACACTGCAAAAAAGTAGCAAAAAGACCGCAAAAAAGCAGCAAAAAAACAATCAAGAGCAGCTAAAGCACCTACAACTACTTCTTGGCAGCTTTGTCGATGCTGGTTTTGATGTTCTTCCAGGATTTGAACAGTCCCAAAGTTGTCATGTGGGAAGCGTCAGTCTTATCCAGTTGATCAATGGTCCTTTTTCTTTCCTTATCATTGCCTCAAAGTGTTTCCGGAACTCCGCTGAGATTGGAGACACTTCTGACATGCTGCTTAATGAATTCCTCAATCACACTAAAAATGGCCATATTGTAATCATGACGAGTTTTTCCTTCCCTAAACGGGAGTCTAAGGAGTTCAGCTTCTTGTAGATATATTCAATCTGGTTGTTATCAATACCCACCTCCTCCTCCTTCTTCCTCTTTCCTTTCTGTTTTGCCAAGTTCTTAACCTCATCCTTCAGCAGCTTCATATCAGCTTCTAAGGCTTCCAGCCTTTTTGTAGAGCTCTCCATATTCACATCCCGGGGACTAGCACTGCTAATATTCAGGAGGTCATGTGCTATTTCAATTTCATGATGACCCTTCCCCACAACAAGAGAATCGAGGTTAAGCCTTCTAGATGACCTGGTGCCCGGTCTGGCCGAGGTGGAAGCGAAGTGGGGGGCGGGAGCAGTAGTAGGAGGATAACTACCTATATACCCCACACATATACCAATTGATGTGATATGTAGCAGTAAAAAATTGTAGATAATTTGGAATACCATTGAAAACACTTTCTTGTTTTGAACCATAATCTAGTGGTGAATGCAACCAAGCTTCTACATTTAGATCTACAGGTCCACAAGTTATATTTAGAATTTTAGATAGATTTGGAAAACTAAGTACATCCTCAGAATTGTCACATATTCTTGTTTTCTCTTATGTTTCATCTCCTCTAAATCTTTCCTATAATTTGTAACCTACATTCAGCATAACCAAACTAAATGTTTAAATATGAGCTCTATAAAACAACCATCTATGATACAGACCCCCAAAAAGAAAAATATATTGTGTTGGATCTGCAAATAATTCAATCAAACCTAGTGACTGGTCATACCAAAAAATTGATTGTGGCAGAAGATCCCCAGTACTTCAGTGATGCCAAATCATAGGTTGTGGCTATTTTTTCCTTGGTATCATATCCACCTGCAATTAAATCAATCATCTCTTTGTAGTGCCCACTTCCCTTTGACACCTTTTGGTTATTGATTATGATACTATCGACTATACTTATGGATATTATTGTAGCTTTTGATTTGGCATGATATTAGATGTTAGATATCATGGACTGTTGTAATTTTGATTCATATATGATGCTTTGGACCATTAGAGACATTTTATATTGATGTTGATATGTTGTGGACATGGTTTATATATATATATATATATATATATATATATATATATATATTTCTGACATGTGATATCTTTCACCACACTGCGTAGGCCTTGATAATTGAACTAATGTTGTGATCATTTTGACATGGATGAAATGTAGAATAGAGATGAATGTTAGAAATTTTAGATGATATCGATTGCCTAGATGATTTGAATGTTTTGATTCATATATAGATGATTGTAGATTTAAATTTCATGTTTTATTTTGGATGTTTTGATACGGCCACGAGGCCGAAGGAGGTATTTGTGTTTTACAGGTATATATATATTCACAACAAATACCGGGGGATTGGAGACCAACCACATTGGAATTCTAGATGAATTCAACAAGGGTCACCATGGCAACATGTAATTGTCTGTGATAGAATTATTTGGTTAGGGGGAAATTGTGACCAAGGGGTCATGTGTTGTCTTTTATTTTAGTTTCCTTTATTAATGTTAGTATGTGTTTCTTTTAGTGATGCATTTTACTTGTTTTAATTATTTAGATTTTGATGTATGTTTTTCCCTTTTATCTTAATGGGTCTAAGTGTCTTATTAGAGTTAAATTAATCTTGTCCTAAGCTAATTAAAGATGTGACCAAAAATAAGTTCATTTATTAGACTTGATTTTCTCTTGGATTTTGTGTTGTGTGTTGAATGCTTGAGATCTTGAGTGTTGTACACTCTACCCTCCATGTAAAACTCGAATTTGACCTTAAGGGCCAATTTTGAAGGCTTGTGGGACAAGTTAAACTTGTCCCACACCTCTTAAATTGCTATACTAACCCTACCTATGGGTTGGGGGGTCAAAATTAGACCCCATTAGGTGTTTTGGAAGATAAAAAGGTGAAATGTTTATTGCACTTTCTTTCAAGTAATTAATTTTGTCCTTAGGGGGTGTGGGCTTAGTTTGTGTGTGTAAGTAACTTGTCATTCCTCTCACCCACCAATTTATGGTGCATTGGGGTTGAGGTTTGACTTGTGAGGTGGAGTTGAGGATGAGTGATGTGGCATCCTACATGGAGCCACCTCATCCTCCTCTCTCCCTTTTCTATTTATTGAAGTTCTTTTGCTTGTTTGGGGGTTACTTCATTATTTTGTGCTCTTGCATTTTGGAGAGTTAGAGGATTTTTGGGAGTGCTTGTGGATTTTTGGAGCTTGTGGATGCTTGCTTGGTTTTGAGGAGCTTGGAGATTTACTCTTGGAACAAGCTCTACTATGGAAAGGTAGGAGCTTTACCTTTGCTTATGTTATGCTTTTATTTTGTGTTTATGTGCTTGTGTTGAGTGTTTGTTTTCTTTGGAATGCTTGTTGGGTGTGGGTAGATTGCCTAAGTTTGGAGTAGGAGGAGACTATGGGGAGATTTCATGTAGGGAGGCATAAGAGTTTACTTTCTCATTGGAGGGATTTTTGGCTGGGTGCCCCACCTTGGATAAGGAACGCTTGCATTTATTACTTGTTTCTTGTTATGAGGGAGGCATAAGAGATTGAGGGAGGCATAATAGTATGTGGGAGGTATAAGGGGTACTTGAGGGAGGCATAAGAGTATGTAGGGGATTTGAGATATGCATTGGAGGCTTTAAGGTGGGCACCCATTCCCATTGGGAGGCATAAGTGGCCTCCCCATAGGTCTTACTCCTTTGGCTTTCATTTAAGCCTTGTTATTTGTGTTTTGTTGTTCTTTTTTCTTGTATTGTTGTTGTTTTGAATGTGGTTGGAATGGTTGTGAAACTATTTTTGTTAGTTTTGTGGAAGCTTTTTGTTGCCATGTGTTGGAATCATCTCCCATTGTAATGTGGTTGGGGCTCGGGGCCAATGAAGAGGATGGCTTCTCCTCTTCATTGGATATCTTGGTTGGGTGGAGAGAATTGCCTCTCCCCCCATTTTGTTGTGAATCAAAAAAATATTGGAGGAGCTATCTTATTGGAGTTGTGAAGCTTGGAAATTTTTGGAGTCCTTGAAGAAATCCCTTCTTGAGAGAAGCCTTTTGTTTTCCACTCAAAGTGGAAGATTGTAATTGTTTTATGTTTTAAAGGAAATGTTCCCAAATGGACAAGTTGTATTAATATTTGAAGAAAAGTTCATTGTATAATTTTAAAAATTTCCTTCTCATTAGAAAGTTTAGTGGATGAGAAAGAATATGGAAATTGTGTAAAAGTTTGTTGAAAGTTTACATTGTGAAAAAGAAAGTTACTTTCATTGTGAAGTTGTATTATTGTAAAAGAGAAATGAAGGAAATATGGAAGTTGTGAAGAATGTTGAACTTGAATGCATAGATAAAACTTGAAGGTAAAATAAAGTTATTGTAGTATTTTGAATCTATAATATTGTATTGAATTGAAAGAAGAGAAAAATTGAATTATATTGTTATTTGGTTGAATGTTGATTTTGTAGTAAGAAATAACAATGTAAAAAAATAGATTTAGATCCCTTTTGCTCTTTAAATGGAAAGAAGAAAATTTAGTTGAACATAATGGAATGACCTTGTAAAGTAGATGTGCTTTTATTGGATTAGATAATGCTTTAAAATGAGTAGTTTTAACTAAGAAATGAACAATTGGAATGAAATCCCAAAACTGGAAACTCTAGATGTACAAAATTAAGCTCAGAATGCATTTTAGCACATTTTAGTAACTTTTAGATTTTGAGAAAATTTCGGTTTTTAGGTTCTATTTTTCAGAAACAGGACCATCGCCCTATGCAGAGTGGTGGTCTCGTAACCGCCACTCAGGAAAAGGCAGCGATCTCAAAACTACCGCTCAGTAGGGTGGTGGTCCCAGGACCATTGGTTTACTCTGGGTGGCAGTTTCGTCCCTTACGACAGAACTCCTTGGATCCGCGCCTGTGCAAAATTTTAACTGGTTTTTAAAAATTTTAAGGTTGTAAAATTTAACTAGTAACTACTAGCATGAAAAGAATGAGTAAATCCCTTGGATCATGCAATAAAAACCTTCAATGGTGGATTAAAAACAACCTTTTTCATTTATAACAATGGGGGTAGGGTTTGTCCCGAATTTGAAACCCAAATACACAAATAACTTGAAATAAAACCAGATTGGTGAGGGAAATCCCTCCCAATCCTTGAATGAAAATGATAACAACAATAAACCTACAATATAAACCATCTAAGCTTGATCTCCTTGTAGAATCCTCCATGGTTTCTCCTCTCTTGCTCCCATGGCTTCTCCTCTCCAACCTGCATTTTTCACAAAGGAAAATAGACCAAATGAGGAGAATAGAATAAAGGAGAAGTTTAATAAGAATGCTTATGGAATTTTAGGGCTTGTTTGTAACCCTAGGATCTTGTGGTTGAAATTTATTTGATCTAAGGGTGGAGGATCAACCCTACTTTTGTTAGGTGAGAATGAATTTTATAAATGTTGTTTTAAAAACCTTATTAGTATGTGTAATTGGGGAATGGGGCCATTTATTTGCCTTAGAGTGCTAAACCTTTGTTAGTCCTTAACAAACTTTAGGTAGTAATAGAAAAGAATCTAAGTTAATAAGATAATGAATTTAAATTATTTAAACAAGAGGTTAACCATATTAGGATTTAACATTATTAAGGAGAAGAAAACACTTAATTAAGTAAATTAATTTTATGGCACCTTCCTAGTTGAAATTTGTTTAATGGACCCTAGAGGGAATTAGAAAATATGTTAACCTTCCAACTAGACCTAGTTCTTTAATCACAAAGTTGAGTTTAGTGGTGTAAGTTAATTATTGTACCCTAGGGGATTAACACCCTTGTAACCTATTCTATCCTTTTACCTTTTTCTTGTAACAAAAAAAAATTGTCATGATTTTCGAGGTAAGTGTTAGGTGTTAGTGTGTTCTTAGAACATCTATTTGATGGGCGTTACATTTGGTATCAGAGCCATGGGTTCAAATATTGGACCCTTGGGCACACTAGAAGACACGAGACATGAACTTTTTAACCTAGTGCAAAATTGTTCTTTTAAATCTAGAAAACCACACTATCTGATATTTGTATAATTTTAGAAAACTTAGAAAAATGAAACAAAATCAAAATGATGAACTAACTCTTGCCTTGGTCTGTGCAGGAGGTGTGGACCAGATGAGGAGTCTTTTCACATAGACCTAGGTATACCACTGCTAGATCAGGTTGTTGTGGCCATCCTTCCTCAGATTCTACAGACGCTTCAGGACATCAATGCCACTATACATGGAGGGTCCCTAGGAGGACGACCTACTAGATAGGATATGGAGTCATCAGAGAGGCTCAGGCATCTCCTCGGCACAATGGGGAGAATGAGGTAGAAAAATTCTACGTGGATTCAGATAGGGAAAATTCGCCACAAAGAGGGCATGGAGACAATGATTTCAGGACATAGGGACATATCTCGAAGCCCTAGACAGAGGGAGGAGCATGTAGAGAGACCTAGGGGTCTTGCCAATCATTGCTACAGACCATATCAAGGAGATCCTGAAGCTACTGCCATCACACTATTCTAGATGATACAGGAGGTTTTCAGGCAGAGGCCTGGTTAGTGAGCTTGAGTGGATGCTTCAAGCTCTGCCCTTGTACTAGCAACACAAAAGCTCATGTTGCGATCCATCTTTTAAGGGATGGAGTAGGAGTCTGGTGGAGGACTGAGGAGTAGAAGCTCCATGTTGACTCAGAGACAATTACTTGGGATATTTTTGAGGAGCATTTCAGGAGCAGGTATTTACCTAGGAGGTTTATTCAACAACGGATAGATGAGTTTCATGACCTTTGCCAGGCATCTATGACCATAGCCAAGTATGAGAGTCAATTTCTGGATCTACTCCAGTATGTCGACTATATGCAGGATGAGCAGGTACAAATTCACAAGTTCATTTGGGGCCTGAATTTAGATTTGGGTGGTGCGGTGTGCATTCACTACCCACAGACATTAGCAGAGGCCGTGGAGAAGGCCTATATTGCAAAGGAGACATGCGGGAAGATGCAGCAAGCTAGAGATAGAGTTCGGAGCCGCATCCAATAGATGTAGGATAACAGATTGAGGGGGTTAGTTCCTCTTCCTCATGGTGGAAAGAGTATGGGACAATCTTCCTTTAAGCCACCTCATGAGCCACCTCATCAATAGTAAACCTGCCCACCTTATAGACCTCCTCAGAGATTCGATGCACAGAGGGGCGGAGTATGGGGCCTCCTCCTAGGGGTCCCATCAAGACACAGGGTGTACAAAGAGCTCAGTTAGTAGGAGCTCATCAGCAGAGACCTCAGCAATCCATATCTAGGTCATCAAGATCCACAACACAGACATCTAGAGTACCCGCTGGAGTTGCATCCCACTAGAGAGGACTGGTCAGCTGTTATGGTTGTGGCATCACCAGACATCATTGGAGAGAGTGCCCACAAAACCCTACCAACAAGGGTAAGACGTGGATCTCAAATTTGACTGTTGGAGATATGGGACGGAGCCCTCAGATATATGTTGTGGTCGAGAACCGCCAGGCTGAGCACCAGAGTACCGTGATAGAGATGATAGGTAGTATTGGTGGTGTTTCCACCTCTATATTGTTTGATTCTGGCTCTTCTGATTCTTTTATTGCACCATCCTTAGTAGAGTGTTGTAGGCTAGTGGCAGTTAGGCAGGGTCGTAGTTGGGACATTGAGATGGCTTCTGGAGCCAAAATTTCTATAGACTCCTTAGTTAAGGAGTGTGTAGTGGATTTGGGACCCTTCACCACTACCTCAGATCTTTGAATCCTTCTATAGGGTTCATATGGTGTCATCTTGGGCATGGACTAGTTATCTGCACACAGAGCTAGAGTGGATTGTTACCATAAGACTATTGCTTGTACAGATGATCTAGGAGTGGAGTCAGTGATAGCAGGGGTTAGGAGGCCTGTTTCTATTCGCACCATCTCCACTATGCAGCTTAAGTAGTGTGTGTGATGAGGTTGTCAGAAGTATGTTTTTACGACTAGTGACAGATATAAGGATGAGTCTAGTAGACCATCCCTTGATGACCATCCCATCTTGAGAGAGTTTGCTAATTTTTTTCTAGGGGAGCTACTGGGGTTACCTCCCCCACGTGAGATATATTTTCATATAGATCTTGTTCCAGGTGCTGAGCCTATCTCACGAGAACCTTATCAGATGACTACCCTTGAGCTTTGTGAGCTCAAGTTGTAGCTTGAGGGCCTTTTGGAGAAAGGCCTAATCCATCCTAGTGTATCCCCTTGGGGTACACTGGTGATTTTTGTGAAGAAGAAGGACGGATCTCTGTGGTTGTGTATTGATTACTGCCAGCTGAACAAAGTAACGATCAAGAATTATTACCCCCTTCCACGCATTGATGATTTATTTGATCAGATGAAGGGGGGCACAGTTTTCTCCAAGATAGATCTTAATTCAGGGTATCATCAGCTGAGGATTACGGAGGTAGATATTCATAAGACCACCTTCCGTATGAGATATGGCCACTACGAGTTCACAGTGGTACCTTTTGGTCTAACGAATGCCCCCGCAGTGTTCATGAGCTTGATGAATGGGGTGTTCAGGAATTTTCTAGATTTCTTCATGCTCATCTTCCTTGATGACATTCTGATTTACTCACGTACACATGAGGAACACAAGGAGCACCTTCGCCAACTTCTTCAGTGTCTTCGTGATCATCATCTTTACGAAAACCTGGAGAAGTGTGCGTTCTTTCAAAGAGAGGTGCAATATTTGGGCCACATCATTTCTGGGGAAGGTATTGCAGTCGATCCTTCCAAGATTCGATATATCATGGATTGGCCAGCACCCACCAGTGTGACTGAGGTGCGTAGCTTCATGGGTTTGGTAGGATATTATAGGAGATTTGTTTAGGACTTTTCTCAGATTGTGCACCCCATCACTTCCCTTCAATGGAAAGGGAAGAAGTTTGTGTTATCCATATTTCACCCCCGGGCTAAATATTGGATCGAATCACGACCCTGCTAGAAGGAACCCAAGAAAACTCATCCAGATCATGCAAATTGATTATAAAAAGATTCAGCAATGAAGTGGCAGAGGCTAAAAAGATCAAAGGATCATGTATAGAAACAAAACGACTCTTTCAGGTCGTTTTAACATCTAAATCCATTCTCCAAGACACAGGCAGATAGAACTATAAAATAGGAAGGTCAGACAATAAGGATCAATTCTACAGAGGAGCCAAAAGAAATAAGAAGGAAGAATAGAGAAGATTCAAAGTCCTCGGGCTTGAAATGGTTCAAGAAAGGGAAAAGAATGACTAAGTATGGAGGAAGAAGCAGAAGGAGCCACGTGTCCCAATGGTGCTCCTCCAAGAGTAAATCCAAAAGGAGGAACTCAAACTCACGCCAGCCCTCCACGTAGCAAGTGGTCAAAAGAGTCAAGGGGCGGGTAGAAAAGGGCCTTAAAAATTTGGCTAAGTATAGAATGTGCAAGCAGAGAGTGCCAAGTGTCAGTGTGGCGCATCCCCAAGAGTTGGTCCCAAGGTAGAGACCCAATTGAGCGCGAGCTCACCACATAGCCCAAAGTCTAAAAGGTAGAAGGACTATTGAAAAGTCCACAAAGCAATGGAGGCCGACAAGTGTCAACCCGAAACTCCTCCAAAGGAAAGCTTTGGGTCGGATTTGCAAACATGCATGGTGCCTCCATGTGTCCTCAAAGGGGGCAGAGTTAGTCAAATTTTCAAAGCATTAACATTTCGGTAGCAGAGGTTGCCTAAATGTCCTAAGTACGTTGTTTCAAGGGGGAAAATGGAAAAGTGATTCCCAAGAAAGTGCTAGAGTGACATGTGTCCCAGAGGGAAAGTGGGGCAGTTGGGGAAAAGGTTGATTTATCGCCCTTTTCCTCAAAAGGGAGTAAAAGTTGCTAAAATGCCCCACAACTCCACCCAAGGGGAAAAAGTCACCATCTAGACCCAAGTAAAAGCCAACGCAGGGCAGTTGGGGAGAAAAGGTGAATATTTGCCTTTTCACTTCAAAAGGCATAAATGTAAGAATAGCAACGCATTTTCCATCCAGTCAAAAGGGGCCACATCTCTGTGTGGAGACTTTCGGGGCTGTAGAGGAACTTTTTAAGTTTTTTACATTTTTTGTCCAAAAGGATATAAGGTAAATTACAGATCTGTGGGCCCGAATTTTTGTTCCAATCTAGCTACCACATGTCCCAATCCAAAAGGGGGAGCCATTTTTCAAATTGTTTTCCCACCCATTAGTACAAAATTGATTCAAAACTTCAAAGGGGCATATCTTTCGACCCAGGGCTCAAAATATTGCAAATTTGACACCATTGGAAAGATATCGATCTCTTCTACACCATGGGAGTCTGAAACTTTAATTTTAGGGAAGTTAGGTGGAGGTAAAATTGAGAAAATGTCTTCGATCTTTGAATGCAGTATCATCAATCTCAACAACCAGATCGGATTCTATCTATTTTTCTGTTTCCTCTTCCTTCAAGGCACTGAACCAAGGATCGATGCAATAAATATGGATTTAGGGAAGATTTTAACAGTAGAAAACATTAGCAGTGGTGGTTGAGCCTCAAACCTACATTTTCCTGCTTCCCTCTCTCTCTCTTTCTCTCTCTCTCTCTCTCTCTTCTCTCAGGATGAATCTATAAAGACATATGGGGGGCAGGGTTCATTGTAAAGGGTTAGATATTATTAGTTTTCTAGGCTCCCTTCTCCTTCTAGCGAAAGGATTTGTGGGGTTTAATCCTTCCTTTAAAACTGTATTACATGTCTCTACCATTTGGTTGTTTTGTAATGAATTGTATCAATCGTATTAGAGAAATAAAATGCGTTTGTGATCGATCTCAGATCCTTCTTGTCTTCTTTTTCTTCTTTTTAGTCTCTCATTACACATTTGGCTATCTATGCTTGTTTACTATATACATTTTATTAGTTTGTGTCGAAGGTAAGCTAAGTATTCATCATTCCTTTGGTGCATCACCGGGTAGTTTAGTTATTTTTCATTTCTGTACTCTTTTATCCCTATCTCCTTAGAAAGCTTTATACTAGGTATAGATATAGATACTCTACAAATCCTTATGTATGCACGTGAATAGAAGGATAAGGAACCAGCCTTTAAATCTGAAGAGCTTTTCCAATTTGTAAGGTCCCACCCGTTAGAAAAATTTCCATGTTATGCAATCACACCAGATGATTCTGCCTTAGAAAAGTAGATCTGTATAACTCATTTGGGGGTGCTGTGATTTTACACTAACAGTTTTGGCATGCCGGGTGGGACAGGTCTGAAGCACCTTACCACTTCACTTCATCAGGTTCGATGTGCTCTTGGTGAAGATTTCAGCCTTTGGAGGCACTTTCAAGCACATCTGGCGACTCCATCTAGTCAAAAACCCATTCTCTAAGTTATAGACCTTTTCCATCCATTTCCACTCATTTCATCCATTTTCTTCTTCATCTCTTTCATTTTCTCCCATTCCATGAGGTTGTGCAATCATGACTTCATTCCCTTCATGGAACTCACACTTACAACAATACAGTCCACCTCCAATGTATTTCCCAACTCCTCCAGATCGAGCATTATGATTAGATCCAGAACCATTATGCTTACCCATATGAGCAGTGTCAAAATCAGTTTGGCTATGGAGCTTATCAAGGAAAAGGGGACGCATATAATGGTGATAGTTATGTAGATGATGTTGGTCTACTAGAGAAGATTCAAAAAATAGAGGGTAGCATGGTTCAATCAAGGGAAACAACTCAAATGAAGGCATTTTAGATTGGTTTCAAGGCACCTTGTCCATGGGAAGGCCCTTTTCCAAGACACTACAGCCCTCAGGAGAAGCTTGGACTTCATGATTGAATGCTGCCCCAACTTGCACAATGGGCTGAGGAGATAGAGGCCTATGAGACTTGGTGCCAAGACAACCTTGTCAATGGGTAAATCCTACACCATTATCTGGTAATTTTCTCTTACTCCTCAAGCAGCACCATCTCATTTGCAGAGGCAAATTTCTAAGCTTCCCATTGAATGTTGCCCCAAGTGTGATTCCATTTCTCCATCCCCTAGTCTTCCACCTCATCTCAGTTCTTCTATCCTTTTCCCTTCCAAACAGTCATCCCCTCCAAACAAACAAGAAGTTCCACCTCCCTTCCCACCACAAACAATTGCAAAGATGGTTGAACCCCAACCTACCACTCCTCTTGCTTTCCCAAGTCCATGTTGGGAAGATACTCAAGAATCTTGTCAAGGAAAATGAGAAGAGGAGTCCAACAGAAAAGAAATAACTAGACAATCTGAAGAGTTGGGCTGCCAAATTTGGGTTTACAAAGATCCCCTTGATGGTAGAAGGCCAAGGTTTAAGACTCAAAGGAGGTTAGAGATTGAAGAAACAATGGTAGTTTGAGGCCTGAGTTTGCAGCAGAAGAAGAGAAATTCTAATCCAATTCAAGAACAAGAGGAGGAATAATCAGTCCCAAGCCCCATTGAAGAGGAGCAACTGGGAGAGATCAAATCAGTGTTGAGGCCACTCAATGAAGAAGGCATCATTGAATTTTTTTTTCTTTCATTTCAAGGGCCTGATTTGATTGATGAACCCATGATGGAGGAGGACCATACAGTTTCAGAGGCTCCAAGTGTGGAGCAGGCTACAAGAGAACCTTCAGTTCTTCCTCCCACTTCATCCCCTTCAAGCTCTGATGTTGAAGAAGAGTTTGATCTTTCAAACTTCATGTTTGAGAGTGAAGGGAGCCATAGTGATCAAGTTACAGATCAAGAATGCACCATGGAGGAGGTAGAGCACTTGCAGCAGGAACAACAAGGAGGTAGATTATCTGTCAGACTTGAGAGATTGCTTTGATGAAGAGGAGCCCATGGAGATTACATCATTTCCTCCTCCATCATCCATCTTCCATGCACATGAGCCTACTGTCATGGAGGAGAATATTCAAGTGCACAACATCCTACACTTCATAATGGCCCTCTGGAACCAAGATTGGAAGATCTTGATCTTCCATGTTCTTCACAATAGAAGGAAGAGAAAAGGAAGGAGGATGTCATCATCTCTCTCACACCATCCATCCAAGAAGGTCCACAAGAAGACTTCATTTTTGGAGTTGAATTTCAGAGAAATGGGCACATCCAAAGGATCAAACCATGCCCAATCAAGTACTTGGCTTCATTAGAGCCAAGGAAGAAACCAAAACCAGTCATGCCTACTTCTAGGGCATAAGGATGAGTATCAAAGTACAAAGGTTCATCATCAACACCTTCAGAAGTCCGATACAAGTCAACTTGAGGAGGTATTTTCCATTAATGTTGATACCTTGATGATTTGGGTGGAGGACCATCTTATTTTCAGTTTTTCACTCATACAACCAGCCATGTTCAGTGCCAAATCAGTTGCATGGCTGCCATTTTTGAGGAAGGGAAGCTATTTCTCCCTACATAGTTACAGGTTTTGTTTGAGCATCCCTTTCTCTCTTGGTTAGAGTAGAGTAGGTAGGTTTGTTTTCAGCAGAAGAAGTGTTTTGCACACTCTGCATGTCTCCCATTTGGGGCATGTATGATTTTCAGTTTGTACATAGTTTTTGGTGCCTGCTCTTGTTTTGCTCTTGCTTGTAACAGTGCATCTAGAAAGAAAAAAAATGTAGAATTTGGCATTTTAGGGGTGAATTTTCAACTCTCAGAAATTTTCAACAGGTTTCCAAGTGGCTCAGAGATCAGAGCTCATTCAAAAGTTTAGATCAGTTTCATTTATATCAGTTCTCAGACTCCATGCCCAATGGATGCTTACAAGGCCACTGGTCTCTTCATCTAGCAGGTAGATGTCCCTGTGAGTCACCAAATTGTTATCCATATTTCACCCCTGGGCTAAATATTGGATCGAAACACAACCTTGTGCATAGAGAGAAACCTAAGAAAACTCACTCAATCACGTGTAAATTGGTCTGAAATCTATTTGAACCATGGAGTCAGGTAAAAAGAGTAAAGGATCCTGTACAAAAAAATTCAACTCTGTTGGGCCATTTCTAGTCTTAAATCCATTCTCCAAGTCATAGGAAAGACAAAAAAGGAAATTATAGGGTCAGACAAGAAGGGATGCCAGAGGAGCCAAATAAGAAGGGGAAAGAACAACAAAGATTCAAAGTCCTCAGGCTTGAAATGGTTCAAAAGGGACAAAAATTGACTAAGTATGAACCCACAAGTGGAAGGGCCACGTGTCCCAACGACACTTCTCGAAAAGTGAATCCAAAAGGAGAACTCAAAACTTGTGCCAGCCCTCCTGAATCATAGAATCTCGCCAAGTGGTCAAATTCTTCAAGGGGTTTCAATGTAGGATCAGGCCTCAAAATCATGGCTAAGTATGAAGTGTTGGAAAGAGTGCTCAAGTGCCATGTGGTGCATCTCCAAGAGTTGGTCCCAAAGGTTGGATACCCAAATGAGTACAAGCTCACCATGTAGCCCAAAGTCTGCCTTGAAAAATCCATAGATTCAGTGGAGGCCGACAAGTGTCCACTCGGCACTGCTCCTCCAAAGCTAAACTTTGGGTCAGGTTTACAAACAAATGAGGTTCCTCCATGTGTTCTACTAAGGAGGGCAAAGTCAGTTGAATAGTCAATGCACAAACAAGCTAGGGGAGGCTACCAAGTGTCTCAATGATGTTGATTCAAGGGTCAAATAGAGAAAAAGTTTCCAAACAAGTTCCAGAGTGACATGTGTCCCAGGGAAAAGTGGGGCATCAGGGAAAAGGTTGATTTTTTTCCCTTGTTATCTCAAAAGGGGTAAAAGTTCTAAAATTGCCCGCAACTTTGCCCAGGGGAAAAAGTCAGCATTTGACCCGAGTCAAAGCCAAGGCAGGGACTCAGGGAAAAAGTGAAAATTTTCCTTTTGATGGTCAAAAGGCATAAAGGTAAAAATGGAAGTGCATTTCCCATCACCACCAAAAGGAGCCACGTTCTAGAGGAGCTTCGGGGCTGTGAGGAGCTTTTTTGAGTTTTGTGTTTTTTGTACCCAAAAGGGATAAAAGGTAAATTGCAGGCACTTGGCTAGAATTTTTGTTCCAATCTGGCTGCCAGTGTCCCAATACCTAAAAGGGGGACCCATTTTTCAAATTTTTTTTCCCCCATTTGAGACTATAGACTCTAATGATACAAACTTCAAAGGGGCATATCTTTAGACTCAGGGCTCGAAATATTAAAAATTTGACACCGTTGGAAAGATCTTGGCCTCACCCTATGCCATGGAGAGTCTGAAACTTTAATTTTTGAGGAGGTTAGGTGGAAGAAAAATGGAGGAAAACATCTTCAGGCTTTCAATGTAGGATCCATCATGTCTCAACAACCAGATTGGATTCGATCTGTTTCCATCATTTCCTCTTCCTTCAAGGTGCCAAACCAAGGATTGATGCCAGTAAAGATGGATTTGGGGAATATTTTAACAGAAGCATTAATAACAGTGGTTGAGCTTCAACCTACTTTTCCTTGCTCTCTCTCTCTCTTTCTTCTCTCTAGGATGAATCTATAAATACGGGGGCAGGATTCATTATAAAGGGTTGGATATTCTTAGTTTTGTATGCTCCCTTCTCCTTCTAGCAAAGGGATTTGTGGGGTTCAACCTTCCATTAAAATCTGTAAAATGTTTTTTTTTCCTTTTGTCTATTTTGTAATGAACTGTATCAATCCATTAGAGCAATAAAATACATTTGTGATTGATCTCAGATCCTTCTTGTTTCTTCTTGCTTCTCATCTGGTCTCCCATTACATGTTTCATCTGGATATATCTGTGTTTGTTTATGTGTATGCATTTTTTGGTTGTTGTCATATTGTTCAAAATGGCCATTTTAAGTGTTCATCATTCCTTTGGTGCATCACCTGGTAGTTTAGTTATTTCTTTTCTTACTCTCTTTATCCCTGTCTCCTTGGCAATCTTAGATTAGGTATAGATATAGATCCTCTGCAAATCCTTACGTATGCACCTAGGAAGAGGAATAAGGAACCAACCTTTAATCTTGAGAGCCATTTTCTAATTTTGCAAGGTCCCACACCTTAGGAAAGTTCCATGTTATGCAATCACACCAAATGATTCTGCCTTAGAAAAGTAGAACTTCTAGAACTCATTTGGGGGTGTTGTGATTCTGCACTGGAAAGGGAAGAAGTAATGTTAGGAAATCACTGAGAAGGATGTCCAGCAAGCATGAATACACCACATGCATGAGGTAAAAAAAGGGTCATGCGTGGCTAAAGGACTCGGCCCAGTAAACCACTTGTGTAATTTGAGGTGTAACTGTCAAACCCACATGCTTCATGTGTGTCCTAATGGATCTGCAGGACTCCATTCACACATTAAACATACATGTTGCGATATAATAAATCAGAGAAATAAAAAAACTGTATCAATAGACCAAATCAATCATGGATATTGAGCTTCTAGCACTATACAAAAATTTTGTGAAAATGGATAAGACTATATTCTTTTAACAACGTGCATCCATAGTAAATCAAGATATAATATATATCTAGCTCATTCCATGCTCACATTAAATTTAGACTAATCTTAAACAAATGATCCATCAAAGTATAGCATATGGATTAACTCCTTGTGAGTATGATATGGAGATAGAGCATGTGAAGGGGAAGGAGAATGTGGTTGTCAATACCACTTTGAGTAGATGCAAGACACTTGGCTATGGCTACTTTAGTGGGTACTAGATTTGTGGAGTAGGGTTTTGCAGTAGCTTCCTCATGACATGTTTCTACCTTGCAGCCATAATGAAACCACAGATTGAGTCCAAATAGATAAACCCTTGAGGGGAATCTGATGGATATTAAATTAGAGCAAATTCAGATGTCTTCTTAGACACAGAGGTCGGAATTTATGCCCCTCTCCTAAGATGGATTCCTTGAGATAGGAAATTTCGAAGAGCTCATCGATCACCATATTCATCCCATCCTATGGGGTGAAGATGATGCATGCGACTTTGAGATAGTTGTACCATTAGAGAGGACTTTAGAGAGACGTGTACTCTAAGTTTGTGTAAGTTGTTTAGAGTGTCAGAGGGTGAAGGCTCCTAGCATCAACATCCAGCTGGCCTTCTTTGTCCTCCATGATATACTGGAGTGGAACATGGGACACCATTTCCATGGATCTTCATTAAACTGGGTTACCAATGTCAAGATACCACCATGATGGCATGGGCTATGGTCACGCAGGGATAAATTGATGAAAGTGACCCATTTTTCTCCAAGATCTTAAAGACCACGTACATAGCTAGTGCAGTGGAAAGCTTATAACCCTTTGATAAGATTGGGATCTTAGATTCACAGGATGCTCTCAAGAAGATCATTTCACCAACCGCAAGTGACCTTTGTACACTTCTTTTCTGCACCACCTTGTAGCGTTCTCTTGGGATCAAGATCAATTTGTACACGACATATCAAAATACGACTTGATGCTCCAAGTCTGGAGCGGGTGAATCAAATCCTAGAGGACATGCTTACCATGTACGTCTAATGGATCACCAATCTAAATGGGAGGAGTATCTATACAAGGCCTGAGTTTTCCATACCAAAAAAAATTTACCAGAGTCAATGAATAGACATGGTCTCACTTTTAGGCATTCGTATTTTGGTAAAGAGTACATGACTACAATCTTAGTTGGGACATGTTAGAGGAGCTGAAGGGTTTCTCTTGGGCACAAAATACCTTAATACAATGAGATGGAGAAATGGGATTTAATTTTGATTAGAAAAATATTTTTGGAGGTATTGTATAGGACATTAAAGTATGCGGACTAACATAGGATATATCATAGTTATGAGGTGGTTTCCACGAAGGTGTTTATTCTTCTCAAAAGTTACATAAGAGACCTATCCTTTATGGAATCTTTTTTTCTAAGACGATAGATCCTAAGGACATTCTTGGTGGAATCTTCTTTAAGATCTTAGAGAAAATCGGTCCCTGGGCCTATCATCTAGCATTTGCCACCTATCTTGTCTCGAGTCCATGATGTGTTTAATATTTCTGTGATTGGAGAAAAAACGATAAATCCTTCTCACGTGCTAGATTGGAAAAATTACAGGTGCAGGAATTTACTAGGGTAGGTGATGGTGAGATCTATTTTCCACATTATAGATTTTTTTGTCAGGCCTTCGTGGAAATTTTAATTCAGAGAGATTGACTAGGTTTGGGTGTAGTGGGATAGATTTTGATGAGATGATAGCTACATGGGAGGATGCCACTATTGCTATGAGTTAAGTTCCCACACCTGTTCTAGTGACTTCCATGAGGAAGCATGAGTCTAAGGGAAGGGGGATGTAGTGCCCAATTCCACTATAATGCAAACCTTTTTTCTTATAATTTTGTGATTATTGATGACACTTAGTAACGTCAATTTTTGCTCCATCACAATTTTAACTAATGCTAGCATGATACTAGATGTTATATCAAATTGGGCATGTCGTTTAATAACATCTCGATTCATTATTCATGATGTTATGTGGATTTCAATACAATTAGAGACATTTGAATATTGATGCATAATATGCAATGTGGACATGGGTAAAACCAGATACAGGTATATTATCTGAAAAATGATCATACGTGTTTTTCAAAGAATCACTATGTAACCATAATTTTCTTGATTAGATGTCTAGTTCAAATCCATTCATTAGCATCTTTGTTGATAATTGGCGCAAATTGGAGACTACTTTATCCAAGTCCATATCCAACTTGCAAAAATGAGAATTGGTTATAAAAATAGGAATCTCCAGAGAATGCTGGTTCCTATTCTTAAACTACCTGGCACAAGCTATTCCAGTGCAGGCAAGCTAATTTATCATCCTAATCTCACCTTTCAAATACTTTCCTCAGTGAGAGAGAGAGAAAAGGGAAACGGATAGAGCTCTATACTAAAATGGTGATAATTCCCCATCCAAGGAATATGATTGAATAAACTTTATGCAAAACAATCTCAATGGAAGAAGGAGAGGTACAAGCAATATGAAGGATAGGACAGATTCACATCACAGGCCCAAGGATATCTTTCACAATATGGTTAGGTTAATTGTTCCAAATTCCATTTTATACAGCTCCAAACCTGTAATTCACTATTAAAGTGTGCACAGAATACTTTCAATTAAACAGAAAGCAATGATGTTATAAGTAAAAGCAAAGAATGAGCAAGGATGGACATTTTCATCCCCAAACAAGTTTCAGACTCCTGCTTCCAACCAGAAGTTTACACAGAACATCATTTTAATGGGGTAAAAAGCAAAAATGCCATTACAGAGCAGGGGAGGAGGTTTGAAATCCATTAAAACAATACTCAACCCTGGAGAAGAAAAGAAGGAAGGGCAGAGCTGAAAAGATGAACAACCCTTGAAAAATGAGCCAAATTGGCTTTTTACAATGCATGGGTTGAGCCCAGGAGAGAGAAAACGTGAAAAAACATGGGAGTCATTCCTCATTGAATGCAGATGCATTAAAACAGCATGGATGTTGAGATTACCTACACCCATTTCATTTCCCATTTCATTTATTCGTGACAATAACAAGAATAAATACAATTTTAATGTAGCTTTAACACTGGTTCAAAAAATTATTGAACTTCTGGCCATTATCTACGCGCCAGAGATGTTTATAGTGATTTTATCTCTCCATTAATGAACCAATTTGCAAGATGTGGCTGGGGAATGATGTAGAGCATCTCACTAGCGTTATGTCAATTGATACTAAATAAGGCAAAAATCATGAGCTCTGGATCGGAATGGTACATTGGCGATATGATAGATTTAGGGCAAAAACATGTTGCTCAAAACGGATTGGCGATGCTTAGGATATTTGCATTTTGTATAGAGTATAGCTCTACCACTTGGATGACACGTGTCGGGCTCTGATTTTTCTGCAACCATGTTTGGCTCATCCTTTGAAAATTTCTTTCAGGCCATTCCTTAATTTCTTGCCACTTGGAAACGTGGCACTATTTTATTGGCTCAGACCTAAGGGGCGCACTTTGTCCTTCGAAAATTTGGTATTTTTCACTTTGGGAAAATTTTCCCATTTCTCCCCCGTTTGAATGCAAAATAGAAGTACCACATTGTAGACGATTACACTGGACGCGGGCCCTTCCTGACCAGAATCCCTGGTAAGGTTTTTGCCTTTGAAAAAAACTTATCAAAATTCTTCCCGCTGTGCCGATGAGGTGAAGACAAATGGCGAGATAATTGATTCGTTGGCGGCTATTTATGGCTTTTCAAATCTATCGCGTCCCTCGCGTACTTTTGGCCCGGTTATCCCAAACAAACAATAGGAGAAATGAGATTCTAACACCGCCTGAGGGATGCTTTCTTGGTCATTGTTTGACTGTGACCAGACACTTGCATTTGGTCAATATTTTCTACTTCGCTACTCGGGAGCTCTTATCAACATGGCACATTGATAACGCATAATTAATTAGAGAACTATACTGTCACTGGATAAAAAGAAGTAATGTTTAAAACGAATTGGGTTCGTATTGGTTCGCGTCCTCCACAAGTTAATAATATTTTAGATAGTATTTTTCAGTATGACGGATGTCCCAAAATGTCTAGGACAAATATCTCCGAACCGCCTGAAATGGACTTCCTTGTTCCAAACCAGTCGTTCCGCATCCCGCACATACTCATGTCCCAACTGTCCCAGTTATTATGATGTGAGCGTTAGGACAAGCCACTTTGGAAGAAATTCTTCTACATCTTTAATTCCGATTCGGATTTTTGGGTCCTTAAAATTTGGCACATTTTTTAACAATCCCAACTATCCTTTGTTTATTACGCCTATGAAAACCATTTATTACTGTAAAATCAATCATGAATTTCATTGGACCAGTTTGGATAGCCATTGAGTCATTTAAGGTACGATCGAACCATTGAGTACCTATAGTTCCCACTTCCATTCAGACCTGAACTGCTTTAACACAGTCTTGCAATTTCTTGATACTATCGCACTATTCTTATGGATTTTATTCAATATTGTTGGGACTTAGCCTGATCTTATATGGGAGAGTTAGATAAAGGACCGAGGGGGACCCCGATTCTTAGTATAATGTATGGGCCTTGAATCATTATTTGCCTTGAATCAATCTACTAATGGGAATGAATAATATGATATGTTTGCTGACATGGGGGGTGATATATTTGGATACTCGCAATACTTTCGTTGCCATTTTGAGTAGGCCTTGATACAATTGAACTAATGTTGTGATCATTTTTGACATGGATGAAATGTAGAATAGAGATGTTGTTAGAAATTTGTAAATGATATCGTAAATTTCCTAGATGATGTTTGGTTTCATATATAGATGATTATAGATTTATATTATATATTTTATTTTGGATGTTTTGATGCAGCCATGAGGCCGAAGGAGGTATTATGTGTTTTGCAGGTATAAACATATTCACAACTAACAATCGGGGGGATTGGAGACCAACCACATTGGAATTATTAATGAATTCAAGAAGGGTCACCATGGCAACATGTAATTGTGTGTGTGTGTGAATTATTTGGTTAGGGGAAAATAGTGACCAAGGGGTCATGTGTTGGGGGATTTTAGTTTCCCTTTTTATTAATGTTGGTTATGTGTTATCTTTAGTTATGTAATTTACTTGTATTTTAGTATTATTTAGAAAATGATGTATTCTTCTCCGTTTTGTCTTAGTGGATCTAAGTGTCTTATTACAGTAAATTAATCTTTCCTAAATTAATTGTAAGATGTGACCAAAAGGATTTCATTTATTAGACTTTATTTTCTCTTGGATTTTATGTTGTGTGTTGAATGCTTGAGATCTTGAGTGTTGTACACTCTACCCTTCATGGGAAACTCGAATTTGACCTTAAGGGCAAATTTTGAAGGCTTGTGGGACAAGTTAAACTTGTCCCACACCTCTTAAATTTCTATACCAACCCTACCTATGGGTTGGGGGGTTAGCATTAGACCCCATTAGGTGTTTTGGGAAGAGAAAAAGGTGAAATATTTATTGCATTTTCCTTCTTGTAATTAATTTTATCCTTATGGGGTGTGGGTTTAGTTTGTGTGTGTAACTTTTAATTCCTCTCACCCACCAATTTATGGTGCATTGGGGTTGAGTTTTGACTTGGGAGGTGGAGTTGAGGATGAGTGATGTGGCATCCTACATGGAGCCACCTCATCCTCCTCTCTCCCTTTTCTATTTATTCAAGTTCTTTTTCTTGTTTGGGGGTTACTTCATCATTTTTGGACTCTTGAATTTTTGGGAGTTAGAGGATTTTTGGGAGTGGATTTTGTGGATTGTTGGAGCTTGTGGTTGATTGCTTGGTTTAAAGGAGCTTGGATGTGGGACTCTTGGATCAAGCTATATTATGGAAAAGTAGGAGCTTTACCTTGCTTTAGTTATATTTTCTTTTTTGTGTTTATGTGTTGTGTTGAGTATTTTTTTCCCTTTTGGAATGTTTTTTGGGTGTGGGTAGATTGCCTAAGTTTGGAGTAGGAGGGGAGTTATGGGGATATTTCATGTAGGGAGGCATAAGAGTTACTTTATTGTTTTAGAGGGAGTTTGGGTTGGGTGCCCCACCTTGTATGAGGAATGCTTGCATTTATTCTTGTTTATTGTTTTGAGGGAGGCATAAGAGATTGAGGGATGCATAAGAGGATATGGAGCTATAAGGGGTAATTGAGGGAGGCATAAGAGTTTGTAGGGGATTTGAGACATGCATTGAAGGCTTAAAGGTGGACACACATTCCCATTGGGAGGCATAAGTGGCCTCCACATAGGTCTTTCTCTTTTGGCTTTCTTGATAAGCCTTGTATTATTATTGTTTTGTTTTTCCTTTTTGTTGTATTGTTGTTGTGTTTTAATGTGAATGAAATGGATGTGAAACTATTTTGTTAAGTGTTTTGGAAGCTTGTTGTTGCTATGTGTTGAAATCATCTCCCATTGTGATGTGGTTGGGGCTCAGGGGTGAATGATAGGGATGATTCTCCTCTTCATTGGATGTCTTGGTTGGGTGAAGAGTGGTTCCTCTCTCCCCATTTTTTTGTGAATCAAAAAAATCTTAAAGGAGCTATTTTGTGGAGTTTTGGAACATGAAGTTTTGTTGGGGACCTTGTAAAATGTGTGACATTGTATTCTATCATTTTCTATATTCTTGTATTATTTCCCACCTTGAGTGGAAGACTTTGTTATAATTTCTTAAGGAAATATTGCATTCAAATATTTGTATATTGTGCAAGAGAAAAGAATCAAAATTACTACATTGTGTAAAAGTTTATTTGGAAGTTGCATTGTGATAAAGAGAGTTACTTTCATTATGAAGTTGTAAAGTTGTAAATGAGAAAGAAAGAAAAATAGAAGTTATAAGAAGTTGAAGTTGTATGCATAATATTCTTATATGGAAAAATAAATTTTTGTAGCCATTTGAATATGTTTGCATTATAGTGAAATGAAAAAGAGAACAAATTTGAACATATTGTTATTTAGAAATGTTTATTTTTTTATGGCAAGAAAATAATAATGTATAAGTAGACTTAGATTTATTTTTCTCATGGAAATGGAAGGAAAAATTTAGTTGCACAAATGGGAATTATTCCTGTAAGTAGATGAGTTTTATTAGAGTTGACAATACTTTAAAATGAGTAGATATAATTAAGAAATGAATAAAAGAGCAATAAATCTCAAATCTGGAACTCTAAATGAACTAAAAAAACTTAGAATGCATTTTTCAACTTTTTGGTAACCTTTAAACTTTTGGAATTTCTCATGTTAAGGTTTTGTTTTTCCAAAAATAGGACCACCACCTTGTGCAGAGCATTTGTCCCATAACCACCGCTCAAGCTAAGGTGGCGGTCCTTAAAACTGTCGCTCAGTAGGGCGGTGGTCCATGGTTTTTCACCTAGGCATGGTGGTGGTCCAAGGATCTCTGGTCTGTTCTAGGCAGTGGTTCTATCACTTACGACAGAACTCCACGAATCCACATTTTGCAAAAATTTTAGCCAGTCTTTACAAAACTCAAAATTGTAAAATTTAATCTATGACTTCCAACATGTAAGCAAGGTGTAAAACCCTTAGATTGGACAATAAAACAGACAAATGGTAGGTATAAAAACTATTTTGTTCCATTTATAACAATGGGGTAGGGTTGCCCCAAGTTTAAAGACCCAAATACAAATGATTTGTGATAAAACTAGATTGGGGGAATAAAACCCTCCCAATCCTTGAATGAAAATGAAAACAACATTTAAACCTACAATCTAAACCTCCTAAAGCTTGGTCCTTGTAGAGTCCTCCATTATTTCTTCCTCCTTGCTCTCATGGCCTTCTCGTCTGTAACCTACATTTTTCACAAAGGAAAAATAGACCAAATGAGGGGAAATGAATAAAGAAAAGGATTTAATAAAACTCATAAAGAAATTTAGGGCTTGTTTGCAACCCTAGGATCTTTTGGTTGAATTTGATTTGATCCAAGGGTGGAGGTTTCACCCTACCTTTGTAAGGTGAAAATGGATTTTTTGAATGTTTCCTTTAAAACCTTAGGGGTATGTGTAATTTGGGAATGGGACCATTTTGTTTCCCTAGAGTGTTAAACCTTTGACGTGCTCCTTATCAAGTTTTAGATAGTAATAGAAAAGACTCTAAGTTATTAATATAATGATTTTATATTATTTGTGTAAGAGGTTAACCTTATTAGGAATTAACATTATTAAAGAGAAGAAAAGATTTAATTAAGAAAATGAATCCTTGGTACCTTCTTATTTCATAATTGATTAATGGACTCTAGAGATAATTATCGAGAATATGCTAACCTTGTAACCAGACTTGATTCTTAAGCCATAGGGTTGAGTTTAGTGGTGTAAGTTAATTGTTGTACCCTAGGGGATTAACACCCTTGTAACCTCTTCTATCCTTTTACCTTTTTATTATAACAAAAAAAAATTGTCATGATTTTTGAGGTAAGTGTTAGGTGTTAGCGTGTTCCTAGAACGTCATTTTTTATGGGTGTTACAGTGTTACTGCATTCATAGCCTATCCATGAATTATATTTCCAAATGCTTAATTTTAGGGTTTAAAATATATATGTGACCAATATAAATGTAAACCCTAAATTTTAGTGTTTCAAATAAGTATAAATATGACCACTATAAACCTAATTAGTTACAAAGATATGAGCTCACAAAAATATACTGAGGTAGAATATTTTCAGCAGTTTCACCAAAACAAACAAACACAAAAATGATCAATAAACTAAATAAAAGTAGGCTAAATAGCCAAAAATTTCATGGGGCATAACATTTTAAAATATAGAAATAATGGAAATGGTTCTCCTTGTCGACCCTTACAGGATTGACCATCTCTTTTCTTGGTGTTGTCCTAAAGATGGGCTACATATCTTACAGTCCACATGTGCCTGCAATTTATTTAAAGTTAATCTTTTCCAAAAGCATATCTCTTAATTTGCTTTGTCATTCAAGGGATCTCTTTTTTTAATAAACATTCAAAAGAGCTAGAGATGATCCAAAAGATTATTATTCATGATTGTACTTTCTTGGTTACTCCATGGAACATTGAGGTTTGATTCAAAGACCCAGCAGATGATTTTCTTGATTGGTCTATTTGCACTGCAATAATTGGCTGGTCTAAACTATGCTCCTTGATGTTTTCTGAAACTGGGCCATCGCCATAGGTACTGTGATTTTGAACCGACGAATCAGGTGGGGTTTCTCTTGAAGCCAAACAATCTTTTGGTGTTGTTGTGATGGCCGGTTGATTGGCTATGGCACCGACATTAGCACTACCTATAACACTATTATTCTCCAGATATTCTGCAAAATCTTGACAAATCTCCAAGTCAAGAGTAGAAAAAATATTATTATTGAGTACCTCCTCATTTCCTAGATGTTTCTTATTGTAGATGGCCTCTAGTATGTTGTACTTGAAAGATGAAAAGATGGTCTCTCCAGGTTGATGTTCAAAGGGCCTAGAACTTGATGTTTCTTTCCCTGTATCATCATCCAAGATGTTAGTCTGCTTTGTGTTCTCTACAGATCTAGAACTAGCTCCAACTAGTGCCACACACAGAAAAAATCAATATTAGTCCTTTTATGAGTGACAAGTAAAGCTCCTCTGATGCAAGAAAGAAAAAATGTGAGGCACCAATAAGATATCATTCCATGAATATAGTAGGACCAAACAACATAGATATCTCTATCAGCAGGAAAGTACATATGAACAAATATCAATCTTCTTTTCTTGTGAATTCCATTCTCTCCTTCACTCCAATATAGACAAATGAATAGGAGGAGACTTATATATAAGACTGACGTGGGGATCATATAACCTCCATCAAAGGCTGATTGTGAATGGTGAAAAAACATATCTGGGATGCATGAAGCCATATTGTCTCTGCTCCTTCTGGCCCCGGTAGATCCAAACATGCCTTACAGGTATTGTTCATCGGTTATATCTTGAGATGTTGCTGCTAAAATCTCCAACCAGTTAGTTATGGACTCCATCTTTGGATAGTAGTTCAGAAAATCTCAATGAAAAACAGCTACTTGCTGTCGGATTGAAATAGCAACACCAAAACACTGAATCAAAGGAAAAAAATTTGAATTGCTTCGAGATTGAGACTAGCGAAGCAGAAGCATAATACTTGCTGGGATGGCCCTTCAATATATAGAAGATGGTGAATAATTCACGTCACATTAATAACCATCGTATAATTCGAAGGGTGTAATTCAACATTATTATCACACTCCTAGAGACTCGAGAAGGAAGGACTTTGACCGTGGTTAGGTGACCAAGGAACAAAAGAAGAATCTTATAAAAATAAGTATGGTTGTGTTCCAAATGGGTGCCTTAGATTCTAATTTTAACTCTTTAAATAAATGTATTAATCATTACACAATAGGTCTTAACAAAATAACATTAAATTTAATAAAATTAGTAGTAGAGTTATTTGGATGTTTGGATGCAATATATTTTAAATTATAAGATAAGACAGAATTAATGATATAAATGTTTTATAGCAATAATTAAAATTTTACTTTGAGTTTGAAGGATTTTATGAAATAATATATGTGAAATGAAAGATAGTTTTGTATGATCAAAATGTTATTATGGTTATAAAATGATTTTATTAAAAATATGAAGGGTTTTCTAAATTAATTTATATTAGCTAAAAGTTATATGATAAGAATATAATGATAGTGATTGGATATATTAGGGTTGCTCAGTTATTATAAATGAAGGTTAATTAGAATTCAATTTTTTTGAAAAATTATATTATTATTGACTAACCCTGTAAAAATATTCTTTGAATTTGATTTGAGAAGAATATAATCTTAAACTTTTGAGAAGAATATAATCTTAAACTCTAGCAAATCAAACTTTTGTTATAAGTAAGTGGACTCTTCTTAAAAAGTAGGGTGATGACTTTTATAACTAGAACCAACGCCATAAAATTTAATATTCACCTCATGAAAATTACCTTCAAATTTGAGTCAAGAAAAAACTTTTCTTCAAAATATTCAAATACACAAAGGTGTAATATAAAATAATAAACCATTTAAAAGAGATATTCATATTTTATAAGAAATAAAAATCTAACTTTTGTTGAATGTGGTTGTAAAATTAATTTATATTAGCTAGAAGTTATTTGATAAGAATATAATGATAGTGATTTATATCAGGGTTGCTAAGTTATTATAAATGAAGGTTAATTAGAATTCAATTTTTTTAGAAAACTATATTTTTATTGACTAAGCATGTAATTTATGGAATTATGTTGAATTTCACAAGTATTGGGGAAATCGCCCCTTTTAGAGACTCGGGCCATGACTTATACCTAGAGAGGTTAAGTCCATAAGATTTTTCACCACACCGCATAAAAATATTCTTTCAATTTGATTTGAGAAAAATATATTCTTAAACTCTAGCAAAAATAGCCAGCTTTCAGTTATCAATTTGGAAATGTTCATAGGAATTCGAAGACATTGAATTCTCATACCTTATTGAAAATAATCAAAATTTTGTTATAAGTAAGTGGACTCTTCTTAAAAAGTAAGGTGATGAATTTTATCAACTAGAACCAACTCCATAAAATGTAATATTCACCTCATGAAAATTACCTTCAAATTTGAGTCAAGAAGAAACTTTTCTTGAAAATATTCAAATACACAAAGGTGTAATATAAAATAATAAACCATTTAGAAGAGATTTTCATATCTTATAAGAAATAAAAATCCAACTTTTGTGAAATGTGGTTGTAAAATTTTAAAGTTAGCCAATGAAAATATATTGATTATTCTCAAATTGACTTCATTTAGTACGTACAAAAATTCTTAAAATATTATGAAAAGACCCAAAATAAGGTCACTCTTTATGCCAACAATTAACAAGTATCAATTTCATGAGATTTATTAATTTAAGTGTATACTTTAAAAGTTTATAAATGAATTTATATTTTTTATATAAAATAATAAATTATTAAAACGAGATTCTCATACCTTTAAATTAATAATAAATAAATATTTGTTTTTTCTAAAAATTAGAAATTAATAAATAAATAGAAAAATTAAAATTTACCTAATGAGAATATATTAATAATTCTTATAATATATTATATTAACAATATTTTAATAGGAATAAAATCGGAGAAGCAATTGATGGGGAGAGAGATCAACGGGGAGATATCCACCTGTGCCTGCAATGTTTTTCAAGTTAATCTTTTCCAAAAGTAGATCTCTTAATTGCTTGGCCATTCTAGGGTTCTCTCCTTTTAATTAACACTCATAAGAGCCAGAGATGATCCACAAGAATATTATTCATGATTCTACTTACTTGGTTACTCCATGGAATATTGAGGTTTGGATCACAGACCCAGTAGATGATTTTCTTGATGGGTCTGTGTAATGCCCCAAATAATTTATAGCACTAAAATTTTGTTTTATTTTAAAACACTTTAAATTTCAGTGAATTTTTTTTTTTAAAAGTGTTATAAGACTTACACGAGATTTGTTTTTCAATGTAACCCTTACCTTTCCAATGAATGATATTCCGAGTTTTATACCTACCAGCCTTTACTCACCATGACATTTAATCTTTTTTATAGGAAGGCTCATGCGGCATAGCCCACATGATCTATCACTCCATACTTCATTTGGTTCAGAGGCAACCTCTTATTTCTCATAGTTATACAACAACTAATATAACCCCTGCAACCGCCTGACATATACTCATATTCTTGTAGCTACACGAGAGATATGGTAAAAACACTTTGGCCCAATTTAACATTCACTATGAAGTTGAGCTTTGGAATTGAAAACTAGTTGTGTTGGGGTTATTGTTGAACAATGAGAGGCGGCCATTTCACTAATTTATGTTACACTCATTGCAGTGATATTTTATTTCAAGGAGATCTACAAATTTCCAACTACGTAACAATGGTGACATACCTTTATGATCGTGGCACTGATGAGATTACAACCACGGTTGAAAACCGACTAAAATAATGATTAATGTGTATGAGTTATGGTACGAGTGTCTAATCTACAAATGCACCATAAGACCATACGATCCCTTACAACATAGGGTGACACTCCCTTTCCCATTATCAAAGAATCGATTAGTATGTGACGTATCCCAACTCACTTAACATAATCATGTACATATGTTATTTCCCAAACCCCCTTCTGTATCCATCTTCTTACGATAAATTCACTTAGGCGATACCATGAACCATAACGTATGTATATATGCATGTGAATGAATGAATGAGGAATTTAGAGTTCATAAGCAATTCTAAGACCTACATTGAAAAGGCGAATATCCAACTGGCAAAAGCTATTCTCCGTTCGATAGAATGCACCGTCTAATAATCATGCCATCATATACCATGACCGCATGCACCAGAGGTAGCCAGAGAGCTGACATGGCGCACATATCATTGAAAGGAGAGCCCAGGTTTTGAAGTTATAATGTCGCATCTTGAAAAAAATAATGTCCTGTTTGAAAAAATAATGCTGCTCACTTAAAATTCATGATTCTCCCTCGCATTGGACGCATATAACAAGGGCGATTACGATTCTGTTCCATGGCAAAAAAATTTACGTTGTACCTTAAGCCTCAGAACAGGCACAACTACATGCTTGGAAGGCTAAGGGACTGCATTGGGGATTGCACACTGTTTAGCACAGGTTCTCCTTGAGGGGCTAATAACTATCTTGGCGATCTCACTATAGAGTTGTTTCCGATCGGTAAGTTGGTCCTTATGAGTTTGACTTTCGCCATTTTCATTATCCAGTCCTTTTGTGCATGTTATCCCATCAGTAAGGTTTATGGGAGTATGAGTTTGACTTTCGTGCACACTTCATTATCTCAGCCCTTTTGTGACCTACTGCTAAAAACCTTTCTATTCCTTAACATTTTAAGTTGTTATACTAATGCATACAAAAAATGAGCTCATCCCACTTCTTAACATATGTTTCCCCAGATATATTCCTTTCATATAATGAGCTATAACTTACACAGATCATGGATTCGACCCAGGTGTTAAAACCATAAATGCGAAGCATAGGGATACCAAGCATAGGAGCATCATTGTAGTATTTGAACTGAATTGTAGGGCCTTAATCCAATAACAAGGGAACAACTACCCCACCTGGTCAAAGTATTAAATTTTAGAGATTTCATAAGAATGTTTTGAATCTTAGGTCAAAAAAAGGAAAATAAGCTAATTATATTGATGTTTTTTAAATGATCAAGGTAGGTAAATGCTCAATTTTTCTACCCTTAGATACTCAATGGTGTTCTACTAAATCTTTGGGTTCCATGATAATATCTGGTGAAAGATACTCAACAACTTAGCTCCTTCACTATGATAAGCATTCTTTCATGGGGGTACGTTACTCTCTTTTACCCCCTATTTCCTCCTTGCAAGCTAAATTTATTTGAAAGTTTTAATTTTATTGCACTCCCATTAACCTCATATGGATACCTGTGGACAATTTATATAAATTCTTGTTTTTCCCTCCAGTACTAGGGTGGAAAAAAAGATTTTCATTACATAACACAAAAGTATAACTAACCTGACTGAGGTTAAAAAACACAAAACACAAAAATACCCATAGTTTAGAACTAGATTATTAACTTTTGTGGGATTTTCAGTCTTTGGTTGTTTTAAACATCCATTACTGACCTTCACTGAGTAGTCAGTATCTCTAATGTTCCCTTTTTCCTAGTGTTTTTTAATATGTAAAACAATATTCAAAACCACCCAAGATAAAGAAATTAAACCAGAAAAGAGAGAAAACTGGATTCCCTCATATCTTTGACCCATTAAATATTTTCTTGAAATTATGGCAAAAACTACAGAAACTCCTAAACCATTCGATATTTCTCCCCAAATTTGACTTTCATTTTCATTATCTTAGCCTCTTTTGTGCTTGTAAAAACCTTTAATATCCCTTAACATTTTTGTTCCTTTACACTCCTACTACAAAAAATGAGCCATATTCCTGTAAGATTTCCCCAATTATATTATTATTCATTTATAATGAGCTATAACTCACACAGATCATGGCTATTTGACCCAGGTGATTAAAACCTTGTGATACAAGACATTTAGGGATTACCAAGCTAGGAACATATTCCAGTATTTGAACTGATTAGGACCTTTCTAATCCCATGGGGAACAAGGGAGCAATACCCATCTAATCAAAAATTAAAGAAGCAAAGGATGTTTTGAATAGGTCAAAAAAAGGAAAATATAGTAATTATATTGATGTTCTTAACCCCATTGATAAAGATAGGTAAACTGCTCAAAATTACACCCTTACGAACTCAATGTTCCTACTCAACAGTCATGAGCCATCGGGGTGAAAGATATCAACTTAGTTTGTCCTTCACTATGATAATTCCATTTTTCATGGGGGTACTTTATGGGATTTACCCCCTTTTCCTTTTGCAAGCCTTTCTTACAAACATAATTCTACTTGCAGTCCCATTAACCTCATATGGTTACCAGTGGACAAATTTTAAATTCATGCTTTGTTAAAATTCCCAAATAGAACTCACTGTGTAGTCCCCCATGGGTTAAAAAGATCCTTAGAAACAGAAAAGTGACTATAACTGAGTTTAGAAAAAACAAAACACAAAAAATAATAAAAGTCTAGAACTAGATTATTAATCTTTGTGGGATTTTAGTCTTGTGGGTTTTAAACATCTCAAAGTGACCTCCATGATAAGTAGTTAGTATCCGAATGTCAGTTTTTCCTACTTTGTGTATTTTAAATGAACCCTTTCCTACGCCAAAGGCCTAAGGGCCAATTCGAGTCCAAGCCTTGGTCATACCCAAGGGGCTTTGGACGCTGGGAGCTATTGGGTACAAATATCTAGTCCATTTTGTTATAATTCTTCATTGACATATGCAAAAAGGTGTTTTGGAAGGACTAGATGTTACGTTTTGTCGTTAGGAAGGGGACACATGGTTCTAATGTTCTAATTTTATGTTGGGGGGTCACTTTTGGACCATGACGACTTAAAAAGGGAAAAGTAACTTAAGTTACTTTTATTTTATTGGCCCTTCCAAGGGAAAAATGTGACTAGGGTTTATTGGGGCTCTTTTGCCTTGGAGAAGTTATATAAGGAGTTGGGGGAGAAAGGAAAGGCATTCTTGCATACCTAATTATCTCCTTTCATGTGCAACTGTTGTTTGCAAATCTATAGCTTGTGGAGTGAAATCCCGCAGGAACCCTAGCTTCGGTGGTGAGAGATCCATCCCTAGCTAGCAGGGCATTCTTCGGTAGTGAAAGATCTACCCTAGCTTGTCATTTTGGAGCTGTTTTCAGGGCTGATTTACAGAGATATTTTCAGAGGTTTTAGAGATAGGGTTTTGAGGGTTTTTGAGATAATTTGTGAAGATAATCAGTGGGTTTTCATATCAGACTTACGACAGCAATAAAGAAAGGGTTTGGCATCATTTCCTGAGGATTTCAAAGGGGTTTTGACCATCTACCAAAAAGGGTGACTTGTTTTGGAGATTGCAGCCTTTATTTGGAGGGTTTCCAGTTGGCCATTTTCAGATCCGAGGGTTGGAATATCATCTTCTATATTTGTAAATGTTATTTCCAAAGTTTCATAGTTTTTGCACTTGTATTCGGGAAGATATGAATTTTAGAAGTTTTCCAGCTGTTTAGGGCACGCTGTAATTTTCTGGCAGCGTTATATTGTCTGAAAAATTCCAAAAATAGTTTTCTTATGTTCTTTATAATATTAGCAAGCTCTCTTTAAATTTTCAAGTGATTTGAGTGGATATTTTGGGAGTTATTAATTTTCTTCAGTTCGCTGCCCTAACTGGTAAAAATCTACAAAAATCAGTATTTTATTTGGCTGCAAATTTTCAATATTTTGTGTTATTTAAGTGGTATCCCACAAGGGATATTTCAGTGGTATCAGAGCAGTTGTTTCTCCAGCCTGTTGGGATTGAAAGATGGGAGACAGAGACAGTGAGGATATAGGTGTAGATCTGATGAAACAATTGTTCACCAACATGGTAAAACAACAGGAGACTACCAATCTCTATTTGAGCCAGCTCACTGAGAGATTAGCACAGGACATGATTGATGCTCATACGGAAAGAGGAGAAAATAGCAATATGGGACAACATGGTCAAAGAGGTGAGGGTGGACATTCAGGGCAGCGGTCTCCCCATTCTTCTACCAGGCCTTTGGGGTTTCACGAACCTTCTTTCTTGAAGGATCCAGAAGTTTCACAGGTACGACAGCCAGTGGATATTGTAGATGAGGAGTCTTGTTGGGAAAAGTACCAGACCTTGAGTGATGGCTTTCGTGACAACATGCCATTCCAGGAATATTGCAAAATGAAGATTGGCAGCAGGCCTAGGAGAGATCATCAGGTACAGGTACCAGAGTTGCAAAGGAGATTGGGACAGATTTCTATTCCACACTTCGATGGTTCTAAGAAGTGTACTGCTCAGTCTTGGGTTCAGAAGTTGAAGACATATTTCGACTTGAATCCTATGCGTGAGGAAGATGCAATTAAGTTTGCAATCTTACATCTTGAGGGAGACGCTCATGATTGGTGGCATCATGGGTTGATTACACAGGGACACATATACATCATGACTTATGCAGAGTTCACACAGAGGCTAGTGAGCAGATTTGATAGGAGGGACCCCGACAGGTATTTTAGAGAGTTGACTCATTTGAGGCAGACCGGTTCCTTGGATCAGTATATCACAGATTTTCAGAGACTATCGGTCATGGTACCTGATGTTACAGAGATGAGGTTGATTTCCCTATTCACAACAGGTTTGACAGATGCTCTCGCTGGATTTGTGAAGGCATTTGAGCCTTCTTCTTTGCATGAGGCTATTAGGAGAGCTCGTGACTTGGAGTTATTCACTCCTAAGTCGAGGTTTCCACCTCGAGTGCAGCCTAAGGGTTTCCCTTCTAGATCCGATGGTTCGCAGCCGAAGGTACCTCCACCTAGGCAAGATACAGCCAGGAGACCATTCGTATCTAGAGAGGACAGAGATGAATTGAGGTGAAAGAAACTATGTTTCGATTGCCGCACACCTTGGGTTCTAGGACATGATTGCAAGGGTAGAGGGAAGGCCCAATTCATAGAGGTCTTTGAGGAGAGTGATGGTGATGAGGAGTTGGACACACAGGGATTAGAGGATGATGATGATGAGGCATTAGATAGTGTGGGTGTTGAGCAGGATAGCGAGACTTTTCCCCAGGAGACTATCGCCACTTTGTCTAGTACCCCGAGGTACAAGGCATTCAGAGTTAGGGGAGTTTTGTAGGGACAATGAGTAGTGGTACTCATTGATAGTGGGGCAACCCACAACTTTATTGATGCCTCATTGGTTGAGAGGTGAGGGTTACAGACAGAGGAGTTTGAGGGCTTCAACGTGGTTGTAGCCAATGGAGATTCTATGAGATGCACACGATGGGTTCCCCAATTGAGCATCACGATGGGTAACTATACAGTTACTGATGATTTCTATATTGTTGGTATTGGAGAGACCAACATAGTGCTTGGAGTACAGTGGCTCCATTCCCTTGGTGAGTTTCGGACTAACTTCCAGATGATGGAGCTGAAGTTTAAGTCTGAAGGGAGGAATGTGATCTTGAGGGGCTTATCTTCAGAGGCACCCCGAGTTGTTACAGCCAAGAGGATCGAGAGGATTTATAGGCACAATGGGGTGGATTGGGCAGTACATTGTTTGGTTTGACCAAGAAATCAGAGGATGGACAACAGGAGTATCATGTGGATTTACAGGGCTTATTGGACAGACATAGTGCAGTTTTTGGTGACATACCTCCAGGCATACCTCCAGATAGGGGATTTGAGCATGTGATTGAGCTCGAGGATGCTAGACCAGTGGTTACTTCTCCTTACCGTCACCCCAAATGGTTTAAGGATGAGATCGAGAAGACTATACATGAGCTCATTGATATGGGGCATATTAGACCGAGTTCCAGCCCTTTTGCTTCTTCGGTGGTATTGGTGAAGAAGAAGGATGGGACCATGCGGATGTGTATAGACTACCGTGCCTTGAATAAGAAGACAATAAAGAACAAGTATCCCGTACCACGCATTGATGAGTTGCTTGACGAGCTACATGGTGCAATCTATTTTTTGAAAATAGATTTGCGATCTGGATATCATCAGATCAAAGTCAGGGAGCAGGATGTGCATAAGACAACTTTCAGATGCCATTACGGTCACTTTGAGTTCTTGGTGATGCCCTTCGGATTGTCTAATGCTCCAGCTACATTCCAGTCTTGCATGAATCATGTGTTCAACCGCCACCTGCGGAAGTTTGTATTGGTTTTCTTTGATGATATTTTAGTCTACAACAGGACTTGGGAGGACCATATCAGGCACCTTGGTGAGATATTGGGGATATTAGAAGCTAATTCGCTATATGTGAAAGCTTCTAAGTGTGAGTTTGGCATGACCGAACTTCTATACTTGGGATATGTGATTGGTGGGGGTGCAGTGAAGGTGGATAGAGAGAAGATACGGGCAATTCTGGATTGGCCGCCACCTAGGACATTGACACATTTGAGAGGATTCGTGGGGTTGTGCACATACTACAGGAGGTTCGTGAAGAATTTCTCTCGGTTGACTGCTCCATTGACTGATTTGACCAAGAAGGGGGCTTTTGCTTGGTCAGAGGCAACACAACAGGTTTTTGATCACCTCAAGGAGGTGATGAGTTCGTGTCCCATTCTCGCATTACCAGATTTCTCCCGCCCATTCATTCTAGAGTGTGATGCATCAGGAGAGGGTGTTGGGGCAGTTCTCATGCAGGATAGGCATCCCATTGCCTATGAGAGTCAGAAATTGAAACCCGTGGAGAGAGGGTATTCAATTTATGACAAGGAGATGTTGGCCATTATGCATGCTTTGGCCAAATTCAGACAGTACCTTGTGGGCAGCAAATTCATGGTTCGTACGGATCACAACAGTTTGAGGTTCTTCTTGGGACAGAAGGAGCTCAACGATCACCAACAAAGATGGGTGAACAAGGTACAAACATATGACTTCGACATAGAGTACACTAGAGGTAAGAATAATATTGTTGCTGACGCTTTATCTAGGAGGCCTTACCTCACTTCTATGCTTAGTTCTATGTCTGAGATTTCAGTGGATTGGAAGGCTCATATACTTGTTGAGTATTCCAAAAATCAGTTTGCATGTGAGATCATGGATGGTATTATACAGGATGACTGATACAGAGTAGTGGATGATCTCATTTTCTACAAGGATAGGATTTTCCTTGTACCAGGATCCAAAATGAAGGAGAAGATCCTTCGAGCAGTACATGATACACCACTAGCTGGGCATCCTGGGTATTTCAAAACATACAGGTTTATCAGGGAGAGATTTGCATGGAAGGGGATGAAGGACGATGTCCTTAATCATGTCAGAGAGTGTATGGTTTGCCAGCAAACCAAATCTGAGCAGTCTTTTCCAGCAGGATTACTTCAGCCTCTCCCCATTCCCGAATAGAAATGGGAAAGCATATCTATGGACTTTATCACAGGGCTTCCCTTGGTGCATGGGCATAGCTGCATTTATGTTGTAGTTGATCGGTTAACTAAGTATGCTCATTTCTTTTCCCTACCCAAGGGGCATGAGGCAGTGGATGTGGCCCGGATCTTCTATACAGGTATTTTTAGGCTACATGGGTTGCCTAAAAATATTGTCAGTGACAGGGACAAGATCTTCATGAGCACCTTTTGGCAGGAGATCTTCAGACTAGCAGGTACGGAGTTGACTCCTAGCACTAGCTACCACCCACAGACAGATGGGCAGACGAAGATAGTCAATAAGTGGATAGAGGGCTACTTGCGGAGTTATGTGTCAGGACATCACATGGGCATGGATTAGATGGTTACACATGGGTGAGTATTGCTACAATACCACCTATCAGATGAGCATAGGTATGACTCCTTTCCGAGCCTTGTATGGGTATGACGCTATGACATTTGTGGATTTGGTATTACCAGATAGCTGAGCTCCCAAAGCTTGAGATTGGTTACAGGAGAACCAGGATATTCTGAAGGCTCTCAGAGAGAACCTTCAGAAGGCACAAAATCAACAGAAGGTATATGCAGATCGACACAAGATAGAGAGGTCTTTTGAGGTTGGGGATCTAGTATTCCTACGTTTGCAGCCATATAGGCAGTCCTCACTGAAGCAGAAGGGTGCAGAGAAATTGAAACCATGGTTTTATGGTCTGTACCGGGTAGTTCGTCGAGTTGGGGCAGTTGCATATGAGCTAGAGCTACCGGAGCACAGTAAGATACATAATGTCTTCCATGTTTCATGCCTTAAGAAGGCACTCAGACAACATATTGTACCATCTACAGAGTTGCCGCCACTAGATGAGGAGGGGAAGTTGGTGTTAGAACCAGAATCCATTATTGAAGAGAGACAGAGGGGGCTTAGGAGCAGAGTGATCACCGAGTATTTGGTGTGATGGAAGGGATTGCCACTTGAGGATGCTACTTGGGAGGGAGAGCAGATTTTGCAGCATCCTAATTTGCATTTGCTTGAGGACAAGCAAAATTTGGGAAGGGAGGACTGTAATGTCCCCTTTCCTACGCCAAAGGCCTAAGGGCCAATTCGAGTCCAAGCCTTGGTCATACCCAAGGGGCTTTGGACGCTGGGAGCTATTGGGTATGAATATCTAGTCCATTTTGTTATAATTCTTCATTGACATATGCAAAAAGGTGTTTTGGAAGGACTAGATGTTACGTTTTGTCGTTAGGAAGGGGCCACATGGTACTAATGTTCTAATTTTGCATTGGGGGGTCACTTTTGGACCATGGCGACTTAAAAAGGGAAAAGTAACTTAAGTTACTTTTATTTTATTGGCCCTTCCAAGGGAAAAATGTGACTAGGGTTTATTGGGGCTCTTTTGCCTTGGAGAAGTTATATAAGGAGTTGGGGGAGAAAGGAAAGGCATTCTTGCATACCTAATTATCTCCTTTCATGTGCAACTGTTGTTTGCAAATCTATAGCTTGTGGAGTGAAATCCCGTAGGAACCCTAGCTTCGGTGGTGAGAGATCCATCCCTAGCTAGCAGGGCATTCTTCGGTAGTGAAAGATCTACCCTAGCTTGTCATTTTGGAGCTGTTTTCAGGGCTGATTTACAGAGATATTTTCAGAGGTTTTAGAGATAGGGTTTTGAGGGTTTTTGAGATAATTTGTGAAGATAATCAGTGGGTTTTCAGATCAGACTTACGGCAGCAATAAAGAAAGGGTTTGGCATCATTTCCTGAGGATTTCAAAGGGGTTTTGACCATCTACCAAAAAGGGTGACTTGTTTTGGAGATTGCAGCCTTTATTTGGAGGGTTTCCAGTTGGCCATTTTCAGATCTGAGGGTTGGAATATCATCTTCTATATTTGTAAATGTTATTTCCAAAGTTTCATAGTTTTTGCACTTGTATTCGGGAAGATATGAATTTTAGAAGTTTTCCAGCTGTTTAGGGCACGCTGTAATTTTCTGGCAGCGTTATATTGTCTGAAAAATTCCAAAAATAGTTTTCTTATGTTCTTTATAATATTAGCAAGCTCTCTTTAAATTTTCAAGTGATTTGAGTGGATATTTTGGGAGTTATTAATTTTCTTCAGTTCGCTGCCCTAACTGGTAAAAATCTGCAAAAATCAGTATTTTATTTGGCTGCAAATTTTCAATATTTTGTGTTATTTAAGTGGTATCCCACAAGGGATATTTCGTGTAAAAATTTGTAAAAATGGGTGGGTGGGTGGGTGTGTTGTGATGTTCCCACAAGGGATTTTCTGGAAGCTTGTGATCGTCAAGAGAGAAAATAGGTTACCACCATAGATTGTGCTCATTAAAACAGAGACCTATTCGAAATCCATCACCAACCCACCACATGAAGGGTTTGACCATCTCAAATGATTTCTAGATGCTTTTGACCACAAAGGTTCCAATTATTTTAACTGGAACTTTAGTAATTAGTAGAGTATGAAATCCTATGTTTTTCCATCATTTTTTACCATATGGTGCTCCTGAAGAGATACAATGCTGTAACAAAACTTTTCAAGCTTTGTTTCCCTCGATACAATGAATAACCCACTTAGCACATATAGAGATACTCTTCTTATAAACATCAACAACACCCATACCACTATCATCCCTTGGAAGAGTTCAAACCTCCCAGTAAACATGATGAAAATCGCCATGCTTAGAGTTAGACCAAAGAAAATCCCACAAGAGCTTAACCAACGTTTCAAAGGAGGCATAAGAGGGACACCAACAAGATGCATAATAGACCTCAGTGGTAGTAAGAATTTTAGTGCAAACCTAGAACTTCTTGGCCAAAGATAACGGATGAGAGATCCATTTCTCCACTTTTTTCTCAACCCGATCAACCACAAATTGCCACAAGGTGGAAGAATCACTGTCAAAGGAAAAAGGAATTCCTAGAAAGCAGAATCACTCTCCTTGTTGAATCTTGTGTTAGGGATAGGCCACTAACTAGTTAGGCATAGGCCAAGGACTTTGGTAGAAACCCAATGATTTGACCAACTAAACATTAGAGCCAGATGCTTTAAAAAAATATCCAAGGAAGGAAGTGCCTCCTGCACATTTTGTTCCAATTCAACTAGAGTGAGAAAATAGTCATCTGCAAAGTGGCCATTAATGAGTTGGGATTGATGATCAGGGAGATATATGCATCTTAATATCCCTTGAGAAGTTTTGTTGGATAGAAAGTAACCAAAAGCATCCACTGCCAGGACAAAAAGAGTTGGAGCCAAAGGGAAACCTTGTGTATCGATCGAAATAACCCAACGGAAGAATACTGATGTCGATTGATGGTGAGACAAGATGAGGCATCAGCGAAGAGAGTGCTAAGTACATTGAGGAATAAATCACCATACCCCAAGGCTTTAAGCAAGGAAAGAATTAAAGGCCATTTTCCATAATTTTCAAAATCAATGAAGAAAACCACCTTCTAAACAGAAGTGCGAGCCCATTCCAGCCCTTCCCAAAAAACAATAAGATTATCTAAAATGAAACGGCCTTTGACAAAAACAGATTGTTCAAGTCAAACAATTTTGGGTAGCAAAGAAGCCACCTGAACAACAAGAGCCTTCGCCAAAAATTTATAGGAAACATTAAGAAGTGTTATGGGCCACCCGTTGGTAATGAGCTCTGGATTACCAACCTTGGGGATGAATTTGATATTACCTTTATTAATATAGTTCCCAAAGGATCGTGATTGCATGGATTCTTGATGAACCTGTAAGAGATCTGGCCCAACAATGTGCCATGCTACCTTGTAAAATTTAAGCACGTAATTTTATATGAATGTCAAAACTTTCTTTAATAAAACTCAACACCTTCACAATATATTAGCATCTATACCTACGTCCCACCCCCAAATGGATAACCCATTGTTTATATTAAAATAAAGTATCCTTAGATGCTCACTAGGTAAGTGGAAGAGTTAGGCTTACATATAAACCCTTGGTTTAATTCCATATCCTCCGTCGGATCACAAAAAAACTTAACTTTTTATAAGAATGTTAAATTATTTCCACATATTTTCTCTTATCATATTTCTCCAAATTACTTTATTATTTGTATATTTTATTTTCCTTGATATTGGTATACGGGGCTGCTTTTATTCTTCATTTCTATTTGTTTGCAGGATAACGAATACCCTTTTACATGGAGGCGTCAAGCTTCAGGTGTTTGTTTCTAGATCTCTCTCTCTCTCTCTCTCTCTCTCTCTCACACACACACACACACACACACACACACATATTTCCTTTCATTAAAATTTTCAAAATAAATGTTTAAAACCTCGGAAGTATTCTACCCAAATACTTTTATTTCGACTTTATTGACAATACAGGGGACAACAATTAACCTAAGGTGGCTAGGAGAATCCATTCAGCTTATGCACAAGGGTTTGCATCAAAGGCGGGTTGTAAAGTTAGGAGGCGGCGGTGGTTAGGTGGAGGGGAGGTGTGTGGGGGTGTGGTGTGGAACCAGTTTCCCCACTGTGTGGGCGGCATGTTAGTGGGGAGGGTGTAGGTCACGGCTAGGTCGCAACTTTCCCCTTAATTATTTGATTTGTTTATATATATATATATATATATCCACGTTTGTAAATACAGAAGTTCAATGGGTCTCGGGTTTGAGTACCAAAAAATTCTATTATTCTCTTTTTTTTAAATCGATTATATATATAAAAAGGTAGATGTGTATAAATATATAGATATATGTGGGTGGGTGTGTGAAGGTTTTACAATACAGTCATATGTACTTTTTGGTTGTCCTATTATTTATCACAGTTGAGTAAACCGATAGGTTAAGGGATGAAGGATATATGTAAATGTATGATATTCCTAAATCTTGAAAATAACAATTGTATGGATTATTTCTGTTTGGTAATATTTTAGAAAATAATGAGAAATGAAATACCATTTATGAAATAAGGAGTGGAACAACTTCAGGAGATATAGAAAATTGGTAATATAAAAAAATAGTTCTAAAAGGGATGCTTATGGTGTAAAGTTTTTTTTAAGACTGCCATCAATGACGTATAAAGGAGAAACCTCAAGAACACAATTAACTAAAATCAGTTTCACTTACGGGACTCAAAAATAGGATTTAGGCTAAGAGACAATTTTAGTTGTACCATATTTAATATTTTATGTCACTACATTTATGAGAAAACAAAAGAAAGGATGGAGGCATAAGCTATATTTACGGTGTATTCATATTATCGCCATTTTCAAAGTTTGTCCATGATGAGAACAATTGTGGTGTCATACAATCTTGTAATACCAAAAAATTTCAACAATATTTCTACACATGAGGAAATCATCTACAACCAACTCATTTATTTGAAAAATATCACACAACCTTCTCCAAAATAAGCTTTCAATCTTTCTACAAAATGAAGGAATAACAATCTTTCAAAAGATTCAATATCAAGATTTCTAGTCTATCCCAAAATGAAAAACATCAAGCTTCACAAACAAATAGATCTCTTCTTAAAGAGATGATCAACTAAACATAAAAATCCCCTATTAAGAAAGGGCATAGTCTACAAGTCAATGTAACACCCACAAATTTCTACGCTAGAACCACACCAAAGTTTAATTATTTAATGAGAAAAAAAAATGCGGATTTTTTTTAAAAAAAAGGGTTGCAAGGGTAAACATTCTTCACCAAATTAATTTCTTGATTAAATATTCTACACAACCTTGTGGTGTTCAGAAATAAATTAATATTTAATTACAATTAATTTATTTCCCCAAAATAACTTAAGGTTTAAAAGCCTCTCATTATATTTGTTTACTTAATTAGAGCATTTCTGCAATATTTAATAAGCATGCCCCATTAGGTTTAAAACTATATCCTTACCAATATTTATTTAACTTTCACTTTTAGTACATTGTTTAGTCACCGTGCACAAGTTAAATTTTATTTCCTACCACCAAAGGGTCACAACTTGATTAGCTACTAAGTGGCCCCATTCACCCCATTACCCATGCATTTTAATTAAGTTTACATTCCCATAAAAATACCTTCCACTTAAGTGATGTAGGATCTAATCTGAGTCATTACATTAAATCTATTATGGCCATTGGATTTAGGTTGCCCTAACTTTCCTTATAAGTTACTTTTATTTCCATTTACCCTAATTTCTCATTCATTTACTCATTCTTATTTTGCAGGTTTGGAGGAGGAGAAAGAGGAGAAGCCATGGAGGCCATTAGAGAGGGTTTGCAAGCTCCATTTTTGTTGTAGTTTTGTGCTAAAATCATAGATCTACCCATTTTCCTTTGTGGGTATTATTTACCCTTCTTTATTTGTGTTTATTTGGTATTTTTCTTACAAGTTGGGTGTATATATAATATGTATATACCCATTTTGGGTGAATGAATATAAAACCTTAAATGTATGTATGTGTGTATATATATATATATATATATATATATATATATATATATATATATACCTACACACAAGCACATGTATGTATATACATATGTTTATATGCCTCATGTATATGTGATTGTTTAATTTCATTTTAAAAGAACTCGATTTTGCAATATATATATATATATATATATATATATATATATATATACTTATTATTATCAATATAATAATATATATAAATATAATTTTTTTTATTATTTTACACTGGTAAAAGTATGGCTGAACCGATAAATATACAATGCTTAAGAGTTAATTGCCATGGCTGTGTTAAGAATATTGCGGCCTGAGTTTCATGGTGGTATCTCGACGTTGGTAGCCCTACTATGAAATCCATGGAAATGGTGTCCCATTTCCACTTTGGTATGGCATGTGGGTAAAGAAGGCCTAGCTAGATGGTGATGCTCGACCTTCACCCTTTGAACTCCAAAAAATGAGACACAAAATGAGCTACATCTCTCAAAGTCCTCTCCAATGGTACAACTATTTCAAAGTGGCGTGCATATTTCTTCACCCCTGGATGGGCTAAATAAGGTACATGATGAGCCTCTGGCCAATATATCATGTCTAAAACCTCCATCTCTAGGTACATAGATCCAGCCTCTGTGTCTGAGAAGTCATCTAACTCCAATGTGAATCCATCAAACTTCCCCTCAAGGGGTCTGTGAGACTCAATCTTTGCTCTAGCTGAAAGGTAGAAACTATCATGTGGAAGTTGTCACAAGATCCTGCTCAGTAGGTTTGTACCCACTAAAGTAGCCATAACCAAATGTCTTCGTTGACTCAAAGCATCTATAACCACATTCTCTTTCCCCTTGACATGCTCTATCTCCATGTTTTACTCACATAGCAACTCCATCCAATGCCATTGACGAGCATTGAGATTGGGTTACGTGAAGAGGTGACATGTAAGCTCAAATGGTTTGTCCTGGAGAATGAACCTCCTTGCCTAAAAGGAAATGATTCCAACGCACCAAAGCATGCACCACTGCTGCAAGCTCAAGATCATGAGTAATATAATTGATCTCATAATCCTTGAGTTTGTGAGACTCAAAGGCTACTACATGGCCATCCTACATCAAAACACCTCCTAATCCTGCCAAAGAAGCATCTGTACACACGAAGAAATCCCTATGAGGATATGGCACTGCTAGAATAGGTGTTATCGTAAGGACATTCCTTTAGTGTATTGAAAGCCTCCTCACATCTATCTGACCAAAAAAACTTCTTCCCTTTTCACTGTAGGGAAGTGATGGGATGCATAATACGAGAGAAGTCCTTGAATAAATATCCTATAATAACCTGCCAATCCCATGAAACTACGCACCTCAATCACATTGGTTAGCACTAACCAATCCATAATAGCTCTAATCTTGGAAGGATCGACTATGATACCTTCCCCAGAAATAATGTGACCTAAATATTGAACCTCTGATTGGAAAAATGCACACTTCTCTAGGTTCCGTATAGCTACTACTCTCAAAGACACTGTAGAACCTATGAAGAAGTGATCCTTGTTCTCCTCACGTGTATGTGAGTATATAAAAATTTCATCAAGAAATGCTATCACAAAGTGATCCAAAAAACATCCTGAACACCCCATTCATCAAACTCATAAATACTGCATGGGCATTCGTCATACCAAATGCCTCTACTATGAACTTAGTGCCATATATCCTATGGAAAGCTGTCTTGTGGATATTTGCCTCCACAATCCTTAGATGATGGTAACTTGACTTAAGATCTATCTTAAAAAATACAGTTCCCCCCTTCATCTAATAAAATAAATCATCTATCTGTGGAAGGGGGTAATGATTCTTTATTGTTACTTTATTCAGTTGTCTGTAGTCCATACACAAACATAAATATCTATCCATATTCTTCACAAAAATCACTGGTGCACCCTAAGGAGATACAATAGGATAGATTAGGCCTTTCTCAAGAAGGCCCTCAAACTGAAACTTGAGCTCACATAGCTCAGGGGTGGTCATCCTATATGAGCATGTGAGATAGGCTCCACTCTCGGAACCAAATCAATATGAAAGTCTATCTCACGTGGGGGAGGTAACCCTAGAAAATCACTAGGAAAAACATCTGAAAACTCCTACAAAATGGGGTGGTCATCAAGTGATGGTCCATGAGTCTCATCCTTTGATTGGTCACTAACTATGATGGCATAAAACTGACAACCCCATCATGCACACCGCTTCAGCTGCATAGCAAATATGGTGTGAATAGAGATGGGTCTCCTAACTCCAACTATCACTAACTCAACTCCCAAATCATCTACACAAGATATAACCTTGCTTGTAACAATCAACTCTAGCTCTATGTGTAAGATAACCAATCCATGTCCAAAGATAACTCCATACAAACCCAAATGAAGGATACAAAGATCTAAAGTCATGGTGAAGGGTCCTAGGTCCAGTACACACTCCTTAACTAAGGATTCCACTAAGATTTTGGCTTTAGAAGCCATCTCAACATCCTAACTAAGGCCTTGCCTAACTACCACTAGCCTGCATCACTCTACTAATGATGGAGAAATGAAAGAATCTAAAGATCCTGAATCAAATAAGATAGGGGTAGAAATACCACCAATACTACTTGTGGTCTCAATCACCATGCCCTGGTGCTCTACCTGGTGGTTCTTGACCACTGCATAAATCCTGTGGCTCCTAGCTATGTCACCAACTGTAGGCTCAGAAATAGGTGCCTTACCCTGATTAACAGGGTTTTGTGGACACTCTCTCTAATGATGTCCATGTACACTGCACCCATAACAACTACCAGGTCCCCTCCATTGGGAAGAAACCCCTCCAAGTCCCCTAAATGTCCATGAGGTCAATCCTGATGATCCTTTTATAGATATTGTTTGGGTGATGTGGTGGACATACTCTAACTAACTGTGCTCAAGGTGGAGCCTATGTCCTATTGGTCCCCTAGTTGGAGGTCCCATATCATGCCCTCTTTGAGCATCATGGTAGTGTTGAGGTTGAAAGGGTGGTCAAGCTTGCTGTTGCTGCTGAGGAGGCCTGAAAGAAGACTGTGTTGAAGTGTGTCCACCAAGAGGAGGGGGAGTTGATACCCTCGACCTACTATCCTGCATCTGTTGTATATGGCTCCTCACTCTATCTCTAGCCTATGCTGAGTCTTCCCCTGGTTTTCTCTCTACTATGTAGGCCTTCTCCACAACCTCTGATAGTGTCTGTGGGAAATGAATGTGCACTGCCCCTCCCAAGTCTAATTTTAGGCCCCTGATGAACCTGTGAACCCTAACCTGCTCATCCTACATGTAGTCTACATACTGAAGTAGATCTAAAAACTGACCCTCATACTCTACTACCATCATGGATGCCTATCACAGATCATGAAACTCATCGATTTGTTGCTGGATGAATCTCCTGGATATGTATCTACTCCTGAAACACTCCTCAAAGAGCTCCCAAGTAACTGTCTCTGAATCCACATGGAGCTTCTTCTCCTCAGTCCTCCACCAAACTCCAGCTCCATCTCTCAGAAGGTGGATGAAAAAACATGCTTTCATGTTGTTGGTACAAGGACATAGCTTGAAGCATCCACTCAAGCTAACCATCCATGCCTTGGCCTAAAATCCTCCTATGTCTCCAGTAAAATGAGGTGGGTGTAACTTTAGTATCTCTCTAATGTGATCTTCCACTATCGACTGTCGGCCCCTAGGTCTCTCTACATGATCATCCCTCGGCCTAGGGCTCCTAGACCTATCTCTATGTCCTGTAGCTCTATCTTTGTGCTCTCTAGGTGGTGACTCATGTCTAACTGAATCCACGTGGGATTTCTCTGCCCTATCCTTAGCACTGTGACATGAAGGTGCACGAGCCTCCACTGATGGATCTCTTTCATGTTTGCTAGGTTTCCCTCCTAAATATCCTCCACGTATTGCAGCATTAACATCATGTAGTGTCTATAGTATCTGAGGCAATATAGTTGTTACAGCCTAATCTGGGGGTGGTAGGTCTAGGTCCATGTGTAGAACCCCTCGTCTAGTCTGTGCCTCCTGCATAGACCAAAGATGAGAGTTAGTTTATCATCATCTAGGTTATTTCAGTTTTCTAAGTTTTTCTACGTTTTAAAATATCATGCAATGTTTTGTGTTCTAGGTTTGTAGTTTGTGCTAGGTTTACATGTTTATGTTTTGTGTTTCCAAGTGTGCCCAGGGTCCAAGCGTTGAACCCATGACTCTGATACCAAGTGTAATGTGCCCAAATTTCAACTCTCAAATAAAATAAAACCTATTAATTTAATAGGAAAAAATTTGGTAGTTTTTTTTTTTTTTAAAAGTAAATTCAAGGGTAAAATTATTCACAATTTAATTAATTTCTTGGTTAAATATTTCTACACAATCTTGTGGAAGTTGGAATTAAATTAATATTTAGGTTTATTATTAATTTATTTCCTCAATTAATTTACGGTTTTAAAGTTCCCATTAAATTTATTTACTTAATTAAATCATTTTCCCATATTTAATAAATGTCCCATTAGTTTAAAATTTAAGTTGTCCAATATTTATTAAAATGAGTTTCTTTTATTCCAATCATTTAAATACCATGCTTTATTTTTAAAATTTATTTCCTACCACCAAATGAAATCTACACTTGTCTAGCCACTAAGTGGCCCCATTCACCCCATTACCCATGCCCTTTTAATTTAATTTTCATTCCCATAAAATGCCACCCACTTAAGTGATGTAGGGTTTAATCTGAACCATTAGATTAAATCTATCATGGTCATTGTATCTAGGTTTCTCTAATTCTACTTATGAGTTACTTTTATTTCCATTTTACCCTAATTTCCCTTCATTTCTCATTCTTATTTTGTAGGTTTGGAGGAGGAGAAAGAGGAGAAGCCATGGAGGCCATTGAGAGGGTTTGAATCCATCTTTTTTGTAGTTTTGTTAAATTCATAGATCTACCATTTTCTTTGTGGGTATTATTTACCCTTATTTATATTTGTGTTTATTTGGTATTTTTATTTGGGTTGATGTATATATACAATATGTATATACCTATTTTCAGTGATAATATAATTAAAACCCTACATGTATATTTATATATGTAAACATATGTATATATATATATGTATTTATATATGTATATGTTATTGGAATAAAATATTTTAAAACACACACACACACACATTTATAAATATATTATATATATATTATATGTTATATCATGGCTTGTTTATAATTATGGCTGAACCCAAATGAATATCACTACTTATATATTAAGGTATGCATTTAATAATGATTGGGCACCACCTATTCCCGAATGGGTTATGGGGAGGTGCCCATAATAACTCACAATAATAATTGGGGGGGGGTCAGAGACCCCACCCCACCCCACCACTATTTTATTAAAAAGTGGGTGGGTTGTGGGGTCCGCACCAATCCCCATATTTTGTTGCCTCCTAAATCCATGTAACCAATAACAATGCCGCAAATTTGACCCAACCCAACATATTATTTTTTATTGTTTAAACATGTTTTCCCATTCATTATAGATTGCAAATGCGGCCTTAAATATTAACATTTTTTCATTTAAATTATTACTTTATTATAATATTGATAAATTTATATATATAATATATAAAATTATATATATATATATATTTATATACAACTAAATGGTATAGAAATTTGATAAATATTTAATAAAATATGGGTATTTAACATAATTGCAACCAATAAAATTGGATATAAAATATACTCAATATTTATTAATACATAATCAAATTAATATATAGAGAATATAAACACACAAATGAACTTTATTTTTACATTTAAACAAACTTTCCGATATGCAAAAAGAATTATACATTCACTTTTGTTAAATTTTACAACAAGTGAAATTGGGAGATAAAAATTAGTTTTAGATTTTCTCCAAATATACAATACAAATACAAGAAAACTAAGGAGATATTTTGTTTCATTTATTACAATTAATTGTCCTTTCCACAAAATACTAAAGTTTATTTTTCTCCCTTTTATAAATAAAATTTGTATTATCAATTACAAATTTTATTTTACACAATTAATAGCAAACTTTCAACATAGAGGATAAAATAAAATACAACTTAAGTCACTCCCAATTTAGCTTTAGAAGATTTTCAATCAAAACTTTAAACAATAAGGTGGATATGACACTCTCCGCCCAACCTTGAATTCAATTTCATTCCAACTATTACCCTCGAGTCCCAAAAGGAACAATGAAATCATGTAACATCTTTACAACTTTCAATACAACTTTAATTTCCAAAACACTCATATCATATTGCAATTTGAAAAACATACATTCTTTTCCAAGCAAGACAAGCAAGAGAATTTTCAACATAACATAAAACTTAACTTATTTTAATCAAAATTCAAACTACAATCATTTACAAAATTTGGACAAAATGAAATATACAATGAATTTCTTTTAAACATACGGGAAAGTTACAATCTTCCACTCTAAGTGGGAACAATAATGCAAATTTTACAACATGGAGGTTGTTGTAACAAACTCTCTCAAAACACAAATCTTCTTTCAAGTCTTCCTCCCAACTCCTTCATAGCTTTCATTTTGTCACTTCTTCAACTCTTCAAAAACTTGAATCACCATCAAAGAAGGAAGGGGGAGTAGGCAATGCTCTCTGCCAAAGCCTTAAATCCTCCTGAGGAGAAACATGTTTATTGCCCTTGAGCCCCAACCAAGGCCCCAATAGGGGTATTAGTGAGCAAGTATTTGACAACTTGGCGAAAATAGGATTCCACAAACTCATTCAACATTTAAATATTCATAAAAAAATTCCAAATTCTTTTCTAACAAGACAGACAAGAGAAAGTTTGCAAATTTTCAAATTTTTCAAAAAAATAAACATTACAAATTTAATCAAAACCAAAGGATTGATAGAAAGCCCAAATGGAGACAACAACATGGAGTTCTCTCCTTATGCCTCCCATGTGGAAAGAGGGTCCACCCTAAGGTCCTCCAAGTGCACACTATCATCAAAACACACACACATTATCTCTCCCTTTTTCCTATAAAAAAAAGAAACACATAAATCCTTTTATCTCCCATAGGTGGAGCACCTCTTCACTCTCCCTCCACATTTCCTCACAATCTCCCTTTTCCCTCCACAAAGAATCTCCATTTCTTTCTCCTACACCAACTCTAAGGAAATCTACCCAATCCCACCATCACAAAACAAACATGATCTCTCTTCACACACACACACACACACACACACACACACACACACACACACATAATAATAAAATAAAATACATGGGTGAAGATCATACCTTGCCATTCAATAATTTGATCCAAATTCACAACCAAAGATCCTTCACACCAAGTTCAATCCACAAATCCAAGAAGCTCCAAGACTCCAACCAAAGCAAACTCAAAACTCTTAACTCCCAAAATACAAGTGCACAACAAAATGATGTAACCCCATAACCAACAAATTAACTTGCATATATAGAAAAAGAGAAGAGGAGGGTGATGTGGCTCATTGTAGGATCCACATCACTTCTACTTGGCTCCACATCACCAAGTCAACCATCGAACCCAAGGCTAATAAATTGTTATTTAAGAGAATGACAAGCCTCTTACACACACTAACCCTCACTCCACTCCTCTAAAGGACAAAATTAAAAAATGTGTAAGAAAGTGTAATAATTTTACCTTTTATTATCCCAAAAAACATAAATAAGCATAAAATAAACTCCCCATACCATAGGTATGGTTGTTGGGTGAATTTAAGAGGCATGGGACAAGCTTAGCTTGTCCCACAAGCCTCTAAAAACCCTCCCAAGTCAAAATTCGAATTTTAAAGTTGGGAAAGAGTACACAACACAAAACCTAACAAAAATCTAATTTTCATCCACAGGATTTCAAGGACCATCTACCATATTAATTACCCAAATGTTCACATCTTTCTTTTTTTACAAGTTAAGTTAAATTAGTTAATTAAACACATTAACAATAGCTAATAAAGTAACAATTTTCCCCAATTAATTAAATGCAAGCACAACAAATTAAAAAAAAATTAAAAGAAATGCAACACATTACACCCTTGATCACATAAATGAGGTCAACCCCCCTATGGGAACCTCCTAACAAAGCATGCAAAAACACAACATAACATTATACACAAGTTGTCAAATTTGGCCATGTTGCACAACACCCGATATCCTTCTGTGGTTGGTCCCCTATCACCTTTCAATGTATATGATATAATTTCCCTACAACACAAAAAAAATACCTCTCTGGCCTTACGACCGCATCAACAACATCGAGAATAATATACATATAGAAATCAATAATCATCATCCAAAATTAGTAATTCTATCATCTATCATCATATCAATTAATTCGATTCTAACATTCATAAAATTATAATTCTACTCAAAACATCCAACATAGGCAATGCATCCAAAATATGACATGTTAGTATAAAATCAGAATACTACAAATCAACATATATAACTATCCATCAGTGTCATCTAGTGCATCATAATCAAAATGTAAATCACAACATGTCAATAGTCCAAATATCTGCATAGTCTATCATCTATTGATCAAGATATAATAATCAAAATGTCTAAGTATCAATCCAATAGTAATAACATCATAATGAAATAGTGTTTTTGGAAGCTTATGTAATCAGGATTATTGTTACATGTGCAACATCATTCTTTGTTTGTATTGGTTGTCCTAATATCTATAATATTGTAGCCTACACCATTGTAATGTTGATTTGATTGAATATCAATAAAATAATGAGGCTTCTGTCCCTCTTCTATAATTTACGTTTGGTACCAGAGCAGGTTGAATCTCCTGAAAGAGAAGGTTGGAGAGAGGTTGCAGAGGAAAGAAAGTTTTTAGAGAAGAATACTTCATCACTCCAGGAGAGCCAATGTTGCCTCCAAACTCCCAGAATCCCTGCATCCCCACAACCTCCTGTTCATTCCAGGTGTTTGGAAAAGAAATTTTTTTTTGCCTTGGTGCCCTTACACCAGGAAAATTTTTTCTTCCTATTTTTTGTTATATAGAAAATAGAAAAAAATAATTAAAATTCATTTTTCCCCATTAGGGGTTTTGTCTCTAATTTAGAGGGCAATATAGTCCCATTACTATCCAAATAGTACACTAACTAGCTCTTAGTTTGGAGGTCTCTCTGCACTAAAAGGTTGAAGACTGAGCCCAGTGGGACTGTGAGCTCTAAGAGCAAACCATTCCAAGCTAATGTGAGCTATTTGGCATTGAACTAGACCAAGCATTTGAGTGATTAAAGTGAGTCTACATTGATCAAGAGAGCCTTGCACTTTGTTTTTAGGAACATCGAGCATTGTTTCATTGATCCAAATTGAATTCTGTGATTTTACATTGAGTTCTACCGAGTTTTATTGAGGTCAAAAAAGTATCAAATTTGAACTATCAATGAGATCAACCAGTTTGCCAAATTTGTATTGACACAAGCTTGAAAAGGCATCCTACAAACATTGCAAATGTACATGGCAAACAATGAGCTCCCTTGCCAACAAGCTACAATCCATCACCTACATCAACCATGTCAGAACTTTGATTGGATGATTTACTCCTCCCTCCAAGTTCCATCCCTCTGCCCTTCATACTGAAGCCCGAGCTACCTTGTCAAGAAAAGATAAAATGATCGAACTCGGTTATGCCAAAATATGACCTCCGTTGGCGAACTTTACAATCCACTGTGTTGATCCTGCATGAATGGCATCAATCCCAATGAAAACCCTGCAAAAAACAACAACAACAAATATAAAATTCCCAAGCGGCGGACTGATCAAAACTTAACAAAAAATAAAGAAAAGTGGAGGCAATAATGCAAAAAAAATACATATTGAAAACTTTACAAAGAAAGATCTAGATTTCACAGAAAAAACCTAAATCTACCCTCCAGTAAAACCACGTGGACTCCAAGCTTCTGTGCCACCAGTTGTTGTTTACAAAGGTTAGTCCATTTTTCATTGACATTTAAATATCAAATTACCTTCATTTCATACATCAAGCGCTTAGTGCTTAGTTGGATAGTTCAAATCCTTTAGGGAAGTGGGAGGTTTGGGGTTCGACCCCCACCCCCAACAATGTTTTTTTTAAAACATTGAGCATTTAGCCAAATTTGGAAAAAATACCATAGTTAGAGGCAAAAATAGTTGGCTAAAAAACTAAAACTTAGTTATAACTAAACCCACTAAATTTAGTGAGAAAAACCCTAATTAGGGTCTAAAAAAATTCTCCTAATTGGCTTATTTTTTATTCTGAGCAATTTTTTTCCAAAGGGGGGTGATTAAAAACTTCATTTTGAGCTATATTTTTTACGGTTTTTCATCAAAGAGCCATATTGAGCTCCGGAGGCCACCAAGGGCTTTAAAAAAATTTTGCCTGCCATTCAATTTTTCAAAAATTTGAATGTAATTGTATATTTCAGTGTATTAGTACTAATTTGTAGGTTGCCATAGTCAACCACAAACATTGTAACTGCTCAAAAACTGATAGAGAATTGTAATCACAAATAGTGAAATTTGGTTCTAAAACACTCATGAGATCCTAGATCTCATTAGCAGTGTTTGGTATAAACAGTGCCTCTGGGAAGCACTTACGGGTAAAGTCATCGTGATTACTACTACACTTAATGCCTAATATAGCTATAATAACATCATCTGGGCATCAACCCTTTAAATCGATGGGGAGTAATAAGGACACAATGCACACACTTTGAGCCCTCCCATCCATCTGTGAACAATTGCATGATGTAAATCCAGACTGAGAAATTATCTGAGTATATAGTGAAGTTACGTGCACGTATGAGGATATTTCTTTGAGCCAGTGTCAATAATCACACAAACCCCTTTCAATATTGTCTTGGTACCATGTATCAAATTATTTCATGTACGTTAATGCCTCTTTCATGTACCGATGAGTATATAAAAAGGGTGAGCTTCTTCCATGTACCGATGGGTATATCAGAAGGGCGTGTATATAGAAAGGTTTGGTATATCAGACTGACGGTATATAGATTGGGAGACCATATACCTGGAGTGATAAGAGCCTTACCATTTGTCAGTTGATTATGTAAAATGGGCACCAATGCCCCCAAATTATTTCTTCCAGATTCACAACTACTCAGAGGAAATAAATATGTATCATGGAAGACAAATCAAGACACAACTTGAGTTTAAAGAGATTTGGACTGTTGTGAATGGTACTCTAACCAGATAAACAACTGATACAACTCAAAAATGATAGTTTGATAGATCTAATCAAAAGGCCAAGATGATAATCTTGTTTGGAGTGTCAGATGATGTGCAACCCCACATTCAAGATGCCAAAACAAAAGAAGCATGGGATAAGTTGAACACAGTATATGAGGAAAAAAACAAGAATGTCACACTGAATTTGTAGATTCAGTTACATACACTGAAGTTTAAACAAAATGAGAAAATAGAAGCTTTCCTACTGAGTTGAGAGCTTCACTTCTAGCCCTAGGAGAGGAGGTCACTAATGACACTCTCGTTCCCATTGTTCTGAGAGAACTCCCTCCTTCATACCACATTTTTGTGACAACACTAAACTTGTCAGATAGACAGTGAGTTTTGACAAGTTGGTAAACCTACTGCAACAAGAGGAAGAAATGTATAATAAAGATGATGAAGAGGAGTAAAATTTCTTCTCATCAAAAATGGAAAGGAAAAGGAAAAGGAAAACCTAATTCCTATCAAAAGTCCCAAAATCAGAATCAACATCAGCAAGGGGAAAACAACAAAAGAAGAAATGTCCAATCTACAAAAGAGGACATGAGTTGAAAGATTGTTGGTATAATACTTATAAGAAAGGTTCATCAAGTAATTCTGGACCTCAACACCAACAATCTCACAAGGGACATTCTAACTACAATCAAGGGTAGAAAAAGGGGAACTGGAAAAGAAAACCCCATCAACAAGGAAATATTGTTGAGCAAGAAGAACATTTAGATACTGAAGACTACTTGTACACTGCTCGATCAAGTGAACCCTCCACATCATCTAGTGATGTCTGGTATGTTGATTTGGGAGCCACTCGACACATGACCAGCCACAGAGATACTGGTTTACTTCAATGAGGGACACACCTTCGAAAAACCATGTTTTGTTAGGTGATGATTCTTCATACACAGTTCAAGGAATTGAGAACATTACTCTACCTCTTGGTTCACAAAATTGTAGATTATCAAATGTACTATATGTCCCTGGGTTGACTAAAAATCTACTATCATTCAGTAAAATCCTTGATCATAACTTAGAAATTGACTTTGATATACATTCTGACAAGGAAATGTGTTTAATTCGAGACAAATCACGAGGCTTGAAAAAATTGCAAAAGCCTCCAATGTGAGATGCATGTTCCATCTTGATTTTTTCCACAGAGATGATCACAAAATTTTGGCTAAGAACTCTACCTCTGCACAATTGTGGCATCAGAGACTTGGTCACATCAGTTTCAAGTATCTTGAAACACTTCACTGACACAATATGGTAAAAGGATTACCATCTCTCCAAAAGGATACAAATAAGTGTCCTCACTACCTAGCAGGAAAATAACACAGAGCTTCATTCCAAAAGAGTACTTATCAAGCTCATGGTAAGCTTGATCTGGTTCATACCAATCTTTGCGGTCTGATGCAACCAAGTCATTCTAGATTTCAGTACTTCATGCTTTGTGTTGATGACTATTTGAGAAAAATGTGGATTTATTGTCTTCGTAAGAAAATTGAATCTTTTAAAACCTTCAAGAAGTTCAAAGTAGCTATTGAGAATGAAAATGGTCGTCACATCAAAACTCTTCACTCAGATCAAGGAGGGAATTGACCAGTGATGAGTTCAAAGACTACCTACAAGCTCACAGATTCATCGAAAATTCCTCCTCCACACACACCACAGTAGAATGGTGTTGTTGAGAGAAGAAATTGTACTATCATGGAAATGGTGTGATGCATGATCGATGATTCTAGACTAGCGAGGACATTTTGGGTAGAAGCAACAAAGAAAACAATGTATTTATTGAACAGAGTGCCCACAGTTGCTCTTGACGGAGTAATGCCACATGAAGCATGGTAAAAAAGGAAACCATCTGTTGCACACCTTAGAGTATTCGGGTGTAAAGAAAGTATGCATATACCCAAGCAGAATAGAAAGAAATTGGATATGAAATCACAAAAACTCATCTTCATTGGCTACAGTGAAGAGACTCTTGGGTATAGATTGATGGATCCAAAGACCAGGAAAGTCTACACCAGTAGAGATGTTGAGTTTTTTGAGAAGAAGGAAGCAGAGACTCCTCCTCCAGACTCACCTGATGTAGATTTTTCACCAGTTGTAAAAATAGAAGCTGATGTTCCCGTTGAATGATGAAAGTGATGATGGATGATGGTGATGATAGAACCACGACCCATGGGAATAGTTCAGCATATGCCCAAGTGGTATACTAGCACATGATACGAGATGAAAGAATGGATGCTCCACCTAGATACATCCACCACTGGACCACAAACTCATAGTAAAGCACGAGAAGAATTAAAATTTTCTTTGATGAGTAGAATTATTGAATTTGATGAGCCCTCTATAGTCCAGGAAGCCCTATAAGCAAAAGCTTGGAAAGATGCATGGATGTTGAATACAACTCAGTGATGAAAAACAACACTTGGCAGCTTGTTGATCTTCCACCAGGGAAGAAACCCATTGGATGCAGATGGATATTCAAAACAAAGTACAAAGAAGATGGGACCATAGACAAGTATAAAGCAAGACTAGTAGTAAAGGGGTATATATAAAAAGAAGGCATTGACTATGAGGAGACATTTTCTCCCACAGCTAAGATCAAAATGATCAGGATGATCTTTGCTCTAGCTGCACAGTTTGGTTGGAAATTCCATCAGATGGACATAAAAAGTGCCTTCCTGAATGGAGATTTACAAGAAGAAGTCTACATGACTCAACCTGAGGGATATGTTGTACCTAGTCAAGAAGAAAAGGTAGATCCTAATCTTTACCTCAAAAATAAAGGGGGGAGATTTTGATTTTCATTGTCTATGTCGACAATCTAGTCATCACTGGAAGTTTAATGAGAATGATCAATGCAACAAAGAAAGATCTTAATCGATCGTTCAACATGAAAGATCTCAAGCTAATGAATTATTGTCTTGGAGAACACCAAATACATCCTCAACAAGGGGAAGAGTGGATGAGACATCCAAAATTTCCATAGTGTGTGGTCCAACCATAGGATGCACACTTACAAAATCTTCAAAATCCTTGTTATCCCTCCATAACAATCACCCCTCCTTATTACTCCTCCTATTCGAATAAATTCGTCCTTGGGAGGATTTTCAAACCCCAAAGGGGTTTCCTCTACCAAGAATGGGGAAGGAGATTCAAATGCCAAATGAATCAACTTCCCCATCTCAAACCATATGAGGGGATAAAAGAGAAACCAACATGGTTTTCCCATCAAGCCATGAGGTTTAAGAGGGGAAAATCGTACCCTCTTCCCCAAACAAAACTCCTAAATCCATGAAGCCATATGATGGATGGAGAAAAAAAAAAACACCACCAAAAAAGCATGCCCCACATACAAAACAAGACCATACTTTGAACAATATGCAATCTATAATTTAACATACAAAATAACACAAAAAGGATCAAAGATCCTACCTCCAAAAATATTTCTAATCTATAAGCTTCTCCAAATCCTTGTCCAAGCAAGAGCTCTAACTCCAAAATCACTCCAAGCACAAAAATGACAAACCAAAATTCTCTCTCTCCCACACGAGGGAGTATTTGAAGAAAACAAAGAAATCTTACTCACAAATGAGGGGGTGACATGTGTCACCCCTCTCTTCCCTCCAAGCCAAGATTCCATAAACAAAAGGAAGAAGAGATAAAGCTTCATTTAAGCATTACTCCCCCCAAATTACCCAAAAAGAAAATAAAACAAACCCATTCAACTTTTCAAAGAACACAACCCCCAACCATTCATACATGAATGGTGATAAGAGAGAGGTAAAATGGGAGGAAAACTCCCATTTGGTCTTGAAATTAAGCTAATAGGTAGGGTCCAAGGGCTCATTTTTATGCTAAGAGAACCCCCAAAAACCAAAAGGGGTCTCTAAAAATGTCAAAAATAAACTAATTTTGGGTTTGACATTATTGAACACATTAGTTGAGGATGTGGGACCCACTCAAGGGTGCTTATGTGACCCCAATCCTCATTAATCAAGCAAACACTAAAACAAACACATTCTTAATACAAGTGGGGACTATTAGGTCCCCTAACTTAGTTCCTAAAAATAATAAACAATCTAAGTACAATTAAATTTTACAAAATATACAACATTATAATCTAAGGGTCACTCATGGTGCCCAAATAATACATGCAACCAATTTAAGGCCTTATACAACAATCATGGTTAGGACTTGGCCCAATCGGCCACTTGTGCACACTCGAGTAGCTACCCTAAAACCCACATTCTCCTGTGCCCCTCATAGTTCATATTTTAGGAGTGTTTGTTCTATTTTATTCCTTTATTATCTCTTACTTGGTGTATTCCATTATTCTCTCACCTTCATCCAAATCTTCCTCCTTCAGTTTAGGGGAATATAGTTGATTATTTCTCCTATATAATGTATGTGCTTCTTCATAATAAAATCAATGTGTTGAGAGTATTTCACTCCACATTCTTCTCTCCTATCTACTTCCTACATTTTGGTATCAGAGCAGAAAATATCTCTGACCTATGTGTAAATGAAGAGAGAAATAATTTTTTTCTGTAATTGCAGCTGAAAAAGGTGCAAGAGAGAGAAGTCTTTTTGCTGATCATGCTACAGGAGAACCTGCGTGAAGAGAAGAGCAGCCTTCTGATGGAAATAACTAACCTGCTCAACTTGTGCTAAAAAAATGTGGAAGAATTTGTATTATCTTCTGCGTGGAAAGAAAACCAAAAAGCCTCTGCATGGTGGAGTGTTCAGATTTTTGAGATAATGTGCAAAGTCTGCTATGTGTGGAAATTTAGCGGCCTGACATTGTTTCTGCAAACAAGAGAAAAAGAAGCACCTGTAATTTCAAAATGTGGCTTAGAATATTTCCATGCTTGTGTGGAAATATTCATTTCATCTTGTCTTTGGCTAATTCCTGCATGAAGCTGCGTGAAAAGACAAGAAAAAAACGTGAAAATCAATTTCTGCATGATTGACAAGGAAGTCTCTTGTGTGTTGGAAGGACTGCATGGAGGAGGATAGAACGTGTACTCTTTCTATCTTGTCTTTTTGCACAAGAATCTACTGCTGTTTTTTTTCACAAGATCTCAGTTGTAAAAAAGAAGGTCTTATTTTGTGTGAATTTCAACAAAACCTGCGTGGAAAGTTCATAGTGCTCTCTGCGTTGAAGATATTTTATTGCCTTTTTGGAATTTCCAACTACCTGTTGAGCAGCAAAGATGTGTCTGCTTGACTGATGTGTGGAAGAGGAGAGTCTTCATGCATGGTGGAATACTGTTGTAGAAGATTTCAGCCTGCGTGGAAGTTGAACTGCTGCATGTAATGTGTAGAATACCATGTGAAGAGTGAGAAGTGGCATTGAGAAGCATAGAACAATTTATTTCTTGTTGCATGAAGGTCATAATTGCATTCTTTCAGAAAAGAGTGCCATTAGTGTCTAAAAAAAGAAGAGATACTCCACCAAGACAACGAAGGATAAGAAGCAGATCCTACAACACTTCACTGAATGTCGAGTGTAGATAACTCAATTGAGAGCGTCAATAACATGGTCGCCACAGCTGAAAGCTGGAACATCAACTCGCCAGTCAGAGAACACCGTGAAGAAGCTCCTGAGAGCTCCGGGTTCTACTTTGCTTTGCTGAACGAGCTTCGGAATACCGGCAATCTAGCCTTCGACAAGCTAGTTTGAGAAGGACTTCTTGAATACTTCCTTTTCGACGTCAGCTACCAAGCAAAGTGAGTACAGAAGAATTAGAAGCCGGGTATGATGCCGACTATGATGACGAAGAAGAACACCCTACAAAGTGTCACCATCTCATAGCACATGAATATCACGAGCATCTACGAGCCAGTAATTCTCATCAGTGAGTCAAAGTTGTAATAACTCTTGAAATAAATAAATAAATATTTTTTTACGATGTCTTTTCTGAAGTTACTTCTTTCCGATGCTCAGTTGCTCAAAGGGTCCAATTTTGTGGCCTGGAAGACAAAAATGAAGACAATCCTTCAGTTTGAAGGATTATGGGGCATTGTCACAGGGTCTGTGCCTGCTCCCACAGCCCCTGATGAATTAATAAAGTATGAGATGGCTAGTGCAAAAGCCTTGATGCTGATAATGCTCAGTATCAGTGACGATGTGCAACCACATGTTCGGAATGTGGAGAAACCAAAGGAGGCCTGGGACAAGTTGGCAACCATTTATGAAGCCAAAAATCAGATGAAGATTCTTCATCTTCAGTCAAAGCTGCACACCCTCTCTATGGGGTCAGATGAGAAAGTGGAGGAGTTCTTACGTCGCGTGGCTGAGCTGAGATCAGAGTTATTAGTGCTTGGTGAAATGGTGGACGATAAAATTCTCAGTGTAATCACCTTGAGAGCACTCCCTTCTCAATTCTGAGTGTTCGTTATGACACTGAATGTGTCTAAACAAACAGTGACATTTGAAGAGCTTGTGAATTTTCTGCAACAGGAAGAGGCCATCACTTCATCCCATGAGGAGTCTCAGGATAAAGCCCTATTCTCAAAGCCTTACCGTGGCCAGAAGAATCAGAAGGGTCCCCCAGAGAAGCCAAATCAAGCGCAACCAAAACAACAACAGAAAGATCAAAATTCAAAGAGATGGTGTCACATTTGTAGAACCAATACTCATGACACTGATCACTACTGGCATAATAGCTTGAAACAGGGGTCTTCAAGTCATACAAGCACATCCAGGTGTGAAGATTTTCAAAATTCCAAATGACGTCCCCACTGGAGAAAGTAGAAGGGACATCTCACAGCCCAAGAAGATGATGAATCTGATGAGGAGACATCAGAAGGAGCCCATTGTGGTAAGAACCTTGTACTCGTCTCTCAAACTTCTCAGCCCACGAAGAAAGTCTGGTTGATAGACTCTGGTGCAAGCAAGCATATGTCAGGTGACAAGAAGTTGTTTGATTCACTACATGAAGAACCAACTGGAGATCGGGTTCGGATAGCAAATGACAAAGAGTATGTTGCAGAAGGAATAGGAAATGTCACCATTCCTCTGGGACCATGAAAATGTACACTTACAAAGGTACTATATGTTCCTGGCTTGACTAGCAACCTCTTGTCAGTTACTCAGCTCTTGAATCATCACCTTAAGGTAGAATTTCTTGTTCAAAATGGCATTAAATCATGCTTAATCTCCCGACAAGGTACGGTTCTTGCTAAAGCATTTGTAAAAGATAAGTTATTTGCTTTAGATACTGTTTCATCTTCTGCAGTAGCTTTATCTGCTTCTACAATAGAATCAACTGCCCTATGGCATTTTAGATATGGACACTTGTCAGTTAGTTCATTGCACCAGATGAGTTCAAAAGAAATGGTCCATGGACTACCCAAATTGTCCAGTTCCTTGCCTATTTTCCCTGGCTGTCTTGTAGGAAAACAACACAGAGATCCATTTCAAGTGAGCACCTTCCATGCCAAGAAGTGTCTGGAGGTAGTTCATACCGATCTGAATGGCCCATTGCCTGCTTCATTTTCAGGATACAAGTACTTCCAACTGTTCGTGGATGACCACTCTCGCAAGATGTGGGTATATTTCCTAAAGAAGAAAAGTGAGGCTCTTCAACATTTCCAGAACTTCTATCATCGTGTTGTGAAAGAGACTAGACAACCACTTCTTCTACTTCACTCAGATCGAGGGGGGAATTTACATCAAAGAAGTTCTTGGCCTTCCTGAACCAACAAGGCATTAAGCAAGCACCTGACTGCTCCCTACATGCCCCAGCAGAATGGCATTGTTGAGCGTCGCAATCACACAGTGATGGAGATGGCTCGCTGCATGCTATCAACTACAAAGCTAGAAGAACACTATTGGGCTGAAGCAGTACAAATGGCTGTATATCTTCTCAACAGGGCACCGAAAAATATTCTATAGAACAAAACGCCAGAAGAGGTATGGAGTGGTAGAAAGCCGTCAATTTCTCATTTGTGAGTATTTGGTTGCACAACATACATGCATGTCCCAGCTCAGAAGAGAAAGAAGGTAGAGCCAAAAACACTCCCGTGTATCCTTCTTGGCTACAACACTACCTCGAAGGCATATCATCTCATGGATCCTGAGACAAAGAAAATATACGAGAGTCGTGATGTGGTTTGTGATGAGTCATCCTTTGACTCAATAGTATCAACAGAAGATCCACTTCCAACCACCTCTCACCGACTAGTCTCTGAATCAGATGATGAGCCAGAGGAGACTACTCAGAGAAAAGAAATGCTGCCAGGAGAGCTATTTGTTGACCTTGGAGAACTGGAGAATGTGACTCCACATCAATCCACATGGCAATGACACAGTTCTTCTCAAAAGCAGCCAAGTTCTCGTCCGAAGTGGGTACAAAGCACCATCAAGGACTCACATTTGCAACAACTCCCAGATACATCATCCGGAGTCAAAACAAGGAGTCAAACAAGAAATGAGGTAAACTTTGCACTCATGAGTTCACTGATTAATAGCTCTCGAGCCTAATAATGTTCGTGAAGCACTCAGTCAACCTCAGTGGAAGGAAGCCATGGATATAGAAATTGACTCACTCAAGAAAAATCAGACATGGGAACTTGTCGATCTGCCTACAGGAAAGAAACCCATAGGCTACAAATGGGTTTTCAAGACAAAATATAAGGCAGATGGATCCATCGACAAACATAAAGCATGACTTGTAGCAAAAGGATATGCTCAGAAAGAGGGCATCGACTATGAAGAAACCTTTGCACCCACTGCGAAGATGAAGACCATCAGAGTAGTTTGCGCACTTGCAGCACAGAAAGGATGGAGACTTCAGCAGATGGATGTCAAGAGTGCTTTCCTAAATGGTGATCTGAAAGAAGAAGTATACATGACCCAACCTGAAGGATTTTTTGATGAAGAGCATCCTAAAAAGGTATGTCGTCTCATCAAATCACTGTATGGACTGAAACAAGCTCCAAGGGCATGGTATATCAAGATCAATGATCACCTTTTGCAGCATGGGTTCACTCATAGCCCCTCAGATTCCAATTTGTATATAAAGAAGGTAGGAAAAGAAATTGTCATTCTTGTTGTATATGTAGATGATCTTGTGATCACTGGCAGTTCAGAAGATCAGGTTGATATTGTAAAGAATGATCTCAAAAGAACCTTCGACATGACAGATTTGGGGCTACTACATTACTGTCTTGGCTTGGAGATATGGCAAAAGGAGCATCACATTTTTGTCTCCCAGACAAAGTATGCCAAGACACTCCTGGAAAAGTATAGAATGTCTGACTGTAAACCTATATCCACTCCCATGGAAAAAGGCTTGCAACTTTCAAGATTCCAGGACTCACCTCAAGTAGATGCTACTCTCTACAGGAAATTTGTTGGAGGGCTCATCTATTTGACATATACCAGACCAGATCTCTGCTATGCTGTCAGCTATCTTTCCAGGTTCATGCAGGAGCCGAAGAAATGTCACTGGAATGCAGCAAAGCATGTTTTGAGATATGTCTGAGGAACAACTGATTATGGTCTGGAATATAAGAAGAATGATCAATTCTTCTTACAGGGATACGTCGACTCGGACCACGCTGGATCTGTTGATGACAAGAAGTCAACTACAGGATACATATTTCATCTCGGATCTGGACCTATCTCGTGGATAAGCAAGAAGCAGAATGTTGTTTCTATCTCATCCACAGAGGTAGAATATTGTGCCACACGAGGAGCTGTGTGTGAAGTGATATGGTTACGTCACATTTTGGATGACCTGGGAATTCCTGAAAAAAAGTCACCTATTCTCTATTGCGACAATCAGAGTGTGTTGAAGCTCGTGTAGAATCCAGTCTTTCATGAACGAACAAAGCATATTGAAATTGACTGCCATTTCATTCGAGAGCATGTCTTGAACCATCAAATTCAGCTCCAGTACTGTCCTACAGAAGCACAAGTTGCTGACATTCTCACTAAATCTCTTGGAAAAGTGAAATTTGAACTTTTCAGGGGTCACATTTGCAAGAATAATGTAATAAGGGGGGAATGTTAGCATACGTTGCATAGTTCATATTTTAGGAGTGTTTGTTCTATTTTATCCCTTTATTATCTCTTCCTTGGTGTATTCCATTATTCTCTCACCTTCATCCAAATCTTCCTCCTTCAGTTTAGGGGAATATAGTTAATTATTTCTCCTATATAATGTATGTGCTTCTTCATAATAAAAGGATTTTGATCCAAGGAATTAGATGGTGTTTCTCTCAAAGACAAACAATGTTTTGGTGTTGTTGAGATGGGTTGAAGGGCACTGGAACCAACATTGGAATTGCTTATAACACTATTACTCTCCAAATCTTGAGAGATCTCCAAGTATGGAGTAAAAAATATATTATTGAGTACCTCCGAATTGCCTGGATGTTTCTTGCTCTACATGGCCTCGCTAGGTTGATGTTCAAAGTGCCTAGAGCTTGATGTTTCTTTCCATTTATCATTATCCAAGATGTTGGTCTGCTTTGTGTTCTCTATAGATCTAGAACTAACTCCCACTAGTACTGCACATAGAAAAAATCAATTTTAGTCCTTTTATGAGTGGAGGCACCAAACAAATTGCATTCCATGAATACCAAACCAAATAACATAGATTTTTGTTTCACTAGGAAATTACATATGAACAAATATCAATCTTCCTTTCCATGGAATGGCATTCTCTCCACAAAAATATGCCGAAATTTAGTTTGGTATGTATGTCTTGTATTGGAACAAATTAGGTCATTCAACTTCGTAAACTATAAAAAAATATTCTTCTTTTCTTTTCCTATCACATGCAACTATATCTAAAGATCATAAAAAATGAAATATAGCCAAATGAATACGAGGAGACTTCTATATAATACCAATCATGTGCGGATCATATAACCTCCATTAAAGTATGGTTGCAAATGGTGAAAAAACATATCTAGTGGGGTGCATGAAGCCATGTTTGTGCTCCTTCTGACCCCGACAGATACAAACATGGATGTTGCTGAAAAATCCAACCAGTTAGATATGGACATTATTTTAGAAAACGTCAATGAAAAATAGCTACTTCCAGTCGGATTGAAATAACAACAACAAAACACTCAACCAGTGAAAAAAGTTTGAATTTCTTTGAGTACAAGAGGAGCGAAACAGAAGCATAATACTTGTTGGGATGGCCCTTCAATATATAGAAGTTGGTGAATAATGCAATTATGCACGTCACATTAATAACCAGTGTATAATTCGGAGGGCCTAATTCAACATTATCATAACACTTGTAGAGACTCGAGAAGGAAGGACTTTGACCATGGTTAGGTGACCAAGGGACAAAAGAATAAAATTTAAAAAATAAGTATGGTTGTGCCAGCTGGTTGTGTTCTAAATGGGTGCCTTTATGGAATTTAGACCTAACCTTAACTCTTTAAATAAATATATATAGATCTTAACAAAATAACATTAAATTTAATCAAATTAGTACTAGAGATGTTTTGATGTTTGGCACAATATATCTTAAATTCTAAAATAAGATAGAATTAATGATATAAATTTTATAGCAATAACTAAAATTTTAATTAGGGTTTGAAGGATTAAATAATATTTGTGAAATGAAAACTAGTTTAGTATGATCAAAATGTTATTAGGATTGTAAAATGATTTTTAGAAAAATATGAAGGGTTTTATAAATTAATTTATATTAGCTGAAATTTATTTAATAAGAATATAATGATAGTGAATGGATATATTAGGATTGTTAAGTTATTATAAATGAAGGTCAATTAGAATTTAAACTTTTTGGAAAATTATATAATTATTGACTAAGATTGTAATTTATGGAATTATGTTGAATTTCACAAGTATTGGGGAAATGGTCCCTTCTTAGAGACTCGCACCATGACTTCTACCAACAAAGGTTAACTTCGTAAGATTTACCACCATACCAAATAACAATTTTCTTCGAATTTGATTTGAGAAGAATATAATCTTTAACTCTGGCAAAAGTAATGGAAGTTCTTCCATAAGGATTCAAAGACATCTTATAAAATAATAAAACACTTCAAAAGGAGATTCTCATGCTTTATTTAAAATAATCATACATTTGTTACAAGCAAGCAGCCTCTCCTTAGAAAGTAGGGTTATGAATTTTATCAACCAAAACCAACTTGTAAGATTTATTACTCACCTCATGAAAATTACCTCCAAATTTTAATTTAAATTTGACGGTTTGACGACCGTCTTGACGTTTGTGCTTTTCCTCCCTATTTTAGTTTTTTTCTATTATTTTTAATAATTTTGTTTCTAATAATTAACAATTTTGCTTTTTTTAATAATTAACAATTTTAGCTTTTATTTTTTAATTAATTAACAATTTTAGCTTTTATTTTTAATTAACAATTTTAGCTTTTGTTTTTAATTAAGCTGAAAATAGAAATCTCAATTTTAATAATTTTGTTTCTAATAATTAACAATTTTAGCTTTTGTTTTTAATTAACAACAATTTTAGCTTTTATTTTTAATAATTTTGTTTCTAATAATTAACAATTTTAGCTTTTGTTTTTAATTAGGTTGAGCTGAAAATAGAAATCTCTACTATTTTTAATAATTTTGTTTCTAATAATTAACAATTTTAGCTTTTGTTTTTAATTAACAACAATTTTAACTTTGATTTTTAATAATTTTGTTTCTAATAATTAACAATTTTAGCTTTACACAGTTCCTTTAAGAATTTGTGGATGATATCTTTACTTAGGGTTTAATCTTTGTTGTTTAAAATAATTTAGCTTTTTTTTTAATTAGGCTGAGCTGAAAATACTGAAAAAGGGAGATCAATAATTTAATTGCAAACGCTAGAAAATTAAATTTTAGCTTTTGTTTTTAATTAGGCTGAGCTGACATAGAAATTTAGAGTGTATTATCAAATTGGGAGATCAATAATAGATAGAAAATCTGAGCTGTATTATCAGATCAAACACTGGTTGGTAAATGCTAGAAGTTAGAATTTCTTCCATTGAGAAAGTATACGCACATTAGAAAAGATCAAAATACACCACAATGGTTGGAGATTCAAAAGGAGATGAAGGAATTTAGAGTGACACAGAGAATATACAGACACGAGAAATAAAAGAAAACAACAGTGGAAGCACGAGAAGTCAGATTGATGTTTCAGACACTTCTTCTGGATTGGTAAGTTATGCTCCAGACGCCTTTACACAGTTCCTTTAAGAATTTGTGGATGATACTGTTAGGGTTTAATCTTTGTTGTTTAAAATAATTTGTTTTTTGTATGCACTGGTCTGGCGCCATACTGTATCTGTAGCGTATTCATTTAATTGACAGACATGAATCTGAGTTGTATTATCAACATTGCGAGATCATGTAATTGACAGACATGAATCTGAGTTGTATTATCAACATTGCGAGATCATGTAATTGACAGACATGAATCTGAGTTGTATTATCAACATTGCGAGAGCATGTTTCGCCAAGCACTGGTTGGCAACTTGGTGTTTCATATGTAAAGTTGCTTTTGAATTTTGCATGAGATAGTCAGCCACATATCTGATCAACGATACTCTCTCTTGTGATCTGAATGATTGCCTATAAGCAAAGTTGTGTTTCCGTCCCAAATATCCCTGGTTTAAAATTAAATAAGTAAATGAAAATTACGATAATCAACTCATAAACAAACAAATGGTTGATTTGCGGGCCTGATACAGTTGATGAAATTGGTTATACAACAAATATGGACGTGAATTAGTTTATCTCAATTATTTCTATTTTATAGGGAATAATTAGCTTATCTTATTATTTCTATTTACTAGGTGCTCTCAGGCGTTTAATAGTGCTCAATCTAAAAAATAACTTGCTTTCTGGACAAATTCCCAATTCTCTGAATAACTGCACAAAATTGCATCACTTGTCGTTGTCTAATAATACGCTTGAGGGACCAATTCCATCTGAGATATTAACAACATTGACCAGATTAGAACATCTGCTTCTAAATTCCAACAAACTCAATGGTAGTATCCCGGAAGAGATTGGTCAATTATGGAAACTGAGAAGCTCAAGTTGAAGAACAATATCCTTACAGGTTCATTCCCAAGGACTAGGAAACTGTTCTTTCATGGAGGAGTTAAATATATCTTCTAATTCCTGGCTATATTCCACAAGAACTGGGTTACTTTCCCAACTAAGAATTGCTGGATAACTGCACAAAATTGCATCACTTGTCGTTGTCTAATAATACGCTTGAGGGACCAATTCCATCTGAGATATTAACAACATTGACCAGATTAGAACATCTGCTTCTAAATTCCAACAAACTCAATGGTAGTATCCCAGAAGAGATTGGTCAATTATGGAAACTGAGAGAGCTCAAGTTGAAGAACAATATCCTTACAGGTGTCATTCCCAAGGCGCTAGGAAATTGTTCTTTCATGGAGGAGTTAAATATATCTTCTAATTCCTTGTATGGCTATATTCCACAAGAATTGGGTTCACTTTCCCAACTACGAGAACTGTCGCTGGATAATAACAACCTAGGAGGGTCCATTCTATATTCTCTCATGAACTGTACAGAATTGAAAAAGTTGAACCTATATCACAACAAGTTTGTGGGGACAATTCCAGAGGATGTAGGCCATAAGCTAGCCAAATTGCGACTGGTGGACCTGTCCATCAATCAGCTAAATGACAGCATCCCAAAATCCATAGGAAATATTTCGGCGCTTAATTTTCTTCAAATAGAAGACAACCAATTAAGCAGAATGGTACCCCAGGAATTGGGAATGTTGGGCTGCCTACAACAACTGACGTTTGGCAATAACAATCTGAAGGGAGATGTTTTTTCCATTCTCTTGAACTGTACAAAGTTGCAAACCATTGGGTTGGAATTCAACCAGTTTTTGGGCTCTGTTCCGGCAGAAATTGGCTTCAAGCTCACCAAGCTACAAGAACTTGCTACAATACGTAATCGATTCAGTGGGAGGACCCCACATTTCAGATACTGCACTTGTCCTCCCTAAGGTCCATTCTCAACACTGGTGCCCAACATCGTGTTGACTTCATTCTCAACTAATTTCTTGATGTCTTTGCCTCTACCTTTTAGTTTCTTTATAGCCACATCTTTATCTTTCAAATTACCCTGATACACTCTTCCAAAGCTTCCTTGCCCAATTTCGTAACACTGGTTGCAAATCTATGGGTTGACGCAGGCCTCGTGAATGGTGCCACAGGAACAATCACCGACATTGTCTACGACGCATCAATGCAACCACCAACATTACCTTTATTTGTTGTTGTCAAATTTGATAGATACAACGGCCCATGTTGGGATCCCTCCAACCCGTTACATATTCCCATACCCCCTATTTCAAGAGGGAATCGAAGACAATTGCCGATTAAAATGGCCTGGGGATTAACTATCCACAAGTGGCAGGGACTTACTTTGCATAGAGCAACCGTCGACATTGGAACCACTGAAAGGCAGGGTCTGACATTCACAGCTTTCTCCAGAGTTCCCTCGCTTGCAAATCTGCGTATTTCACCTACTTTTTCATTCGAGAGATACTCAAAAATGGTGTACGTAACAACACTTGGAGCAAGAAGAAAGGAGGAGTCAAGACTACTATCACTCAGCCTGTCGTAAAAGCTACCCTCTGCTTTGATAGCACCTCCACCACTACTATACTCAACACTTCTTCTATCCAAAGCGGCACTGTTGTTCAAGGGGTATCAAATGTAATCATGTTTATTGAAACTAAAATTGCCCACTAAAGGCTACCATTCATGATATAAATACTGCAAATGTATACATGTCTCATTATGTGCACGCAGATCTACATTTATTTGATGTTTTGAAATATGATATGCAACTTTAATTGTACGAATCTGTAACAGAATTAAATGTACACATACAACATTTCAATGTAATGTTTCAACTAAATTCCTACACTACAACTATCAATCACACACATTATCAACTGTACAATAAATGTTTTTCCAACAAAACACCAACCGAACAACCGATGCACAACTAATAAACACGAATTAAATACATACAACATCAACTATAAAATAAATTAACTATCGAAAATGGTATCAAATGTATTCATGTACGAATTTTTAACAAGTTTGAAATGTAGAAAAAACCTTCAAATTAAGTGGCCCATCTATATTTCTACACTTACAAAATCAATCACACCCCTAAGCAACGTCAACTACAAAAGTAATAGTTATACCTCTAAAACAAATAACATATACTATTAAAATTCTTCAAATATTATGTAAAGGATCCCTTCTTAAAAATAAGGTTGTGCCTTATGCTAACAACTAACAAGCATCAATTCCATGAGATTTATTAATTTAGGTCTATACTTCAATATTTTTTTAGAGATCATTTATTTCATTTAAAGGAGATTCTCATACCTTTAAATTTATAATAAATAAATATGTATTTTTTCTAAAAATTAAAAATTAAGAAATAAATATGAAAATTATAAGTTACCTAATAAGAATATATTAATATTCTTATAATATATTAAATTAACAATATTGATTGATATATATATATATATATATATATATATATATATATAATATAAAAAATATTTATTTGATATTATATCAATGTTTAGCTTTAGGCATATTCAATTTATATAATACTTTTTTATATAAAAAAGATTTAAATTTATTTAATTCTTAATTAACTATTTTTCATAAAAATATGAATGAATTATTATTTCCTATACAAAAAAACAACTATAAAATATGAAGTCTACATAAGGTCATAAAATTCCATAAGGATTTAAAGACTCACTAGGTATCAACCTATGAATGTGGAAGATGAAATTCAACTCACAAGGAGAATGAAAAGATAATAACAACTATATATTGATTTAACCAAATTCTATGAATTTGTAGGTTAAGAATATGCCTTTATTAATATTAGTTTACAATTTAAGGTTGTGCTTCTTGTCATTTCACTATTCCAAGAATAAAATAGTGATATCTATAGTGTTTATAGGGTTTTGTAAAAAAAATCTTATTCTATGTGGTTCACATTGATTGCAGTGGAAACTTATATGAATCATTTTTTATTAGAGGTATTTTTTTATTGATTGGTTCATATAATGGGAGGTATATTTTCTATAAAGAAGAAATTTCAACAATTTGAATGGTTATGGCACTTCCGAAATTCAATGTTCTTGCAATTTAGAGGTTGAAGCTACCACTACCTCACTTTATGGATTTGAGTGGACAGTGAACCCTAAGGTTTTAAGAGTAATATCCTTGGGATACCTGACATTATTAGAATATTTTTCTTGACCCCATTTGATGGGTATTTCAATCAAGATTGGATTGTGTTATAATGAAGGGGTTGACATTTTTTGGTTGTGTACCTTTGTCAAAACTCACTTGAATAGAATATTAAATTATGAATAAGATAATTTGGTGCTTCTCAACCTCACTACACCTAAGGGAAACATTATGAGGTGAAATTGACTATAACATGGTCTACTTCTCTAAATCACCCATTACAAACATTTCTATTCTTTTAAGAATGGGTGATATGTTGACCACTTCATTAATGAATATTATAAAAGACTATTGTTTTGGTAGGGATGATTTGAGAAATGTAATGCAATGTATGCTTATACTAAGAAAACTCATACCATGTGATAAAGTATTTTATAAATAAATTCATAGTGAAGAGTAATAGTTCAGAAATTGTTAGCATTGAGAAAGGGTATTTTTAATGAAAATGGAATTCGTTCTTCACTAATTTGGAAAGTTTGTAATACATCAACATTGGATTTCATTGTGAAACCCATGTATATCTTATCTTGCAAAAAAATTTCCTTATAGAATCAAATAAAATATTCTCTACTTTGGTTTATGTGGTATTCAAATCTTGCAAAACCTTATACATTTATGGGTTGTTATGATTGATTATCTAAATATTCATTATAGAATGAATATTTTGATTGGAATTGACATATAAAATTATGATGGATATCAAGGGAGGTGGATAAAATGTCATGTATTGTGTTACAATCAAGGACATTGAGAAGGATTTTTACTTTGTAAGGATTATGAGGATAAATCCAGGACATTATCATGATTGAATTTTAGGATTTTGAAGGTATGGAAATAACATGATACCTACGAAGATGACCTTGGTCCAAGTGGGGAAGCTTGAGTTTGTGTAATAGGCAAAAGAAATCACAAAGTACAAAACAAGTAAATTAGTCTAATGTTGCTCATACATGAGAGTAATATGAATTTATACATAAAATTATTTATGTGGTATATTGAGATAACCATGAGGTTATTTCTCCTATATGTACATACTAGATGAATATGGTCTATGACTTAAATATGATATAGAAATTAGGGACCCCCTTCAGTAAGTTGTAATGTGCAACACGATTAATGAGATAGAAGTGGTGGAAATGTCATATGGCAGGTATATCATATTTAGTTTTATTACCAAATGCCAAACAAAAATAGGATGAAATGAATGGATATGTGGGTATGCAACATAGGTTTTGAGGCTCATAGATGAATACATTTATGAGATGTGAGGCACAATTATTTTTCCATGTGGAACAATTCTAGGATCCAAGAGGAATTATTGATCAGTGTATAAGATATATGAAGATAACATGAATATTGTTAACATAAGGTTATAATATTATGTCATGTGGCACAATCCCAAATACCTTTTTATTTAAAAGAAAATTTTGAGGCCACATGTGATTAAAAATCCCCCCATGTCGAATTGAATTCTCCAAGATTAAGAAATATGGCTCAATCACGAATGCTTGGTGACTTTGAATTCTATAGAGCGATCTTGAAACGTATATGACACAAAGTGATTATTGGTGGGATATCAAGGCATAAAATGCTAACTTTTATATATATTGTAAATTGTAAAGGCATTGTGCTACACATGAAATTGCATACATATATATTATAAAATTAAAAATTAAAAATATCAAAATATCTTAGAGCTTAGGCAGAATAAGATGAAAGAATTGGAAGGATTATAGTTTGGTAAAAATATACTGATAATATACGTAACTATGCACAAAAGGTTAGCTATGAAGAATAGTAGAATTTGAAGTGATAGACTAAGTATTTTTTGAATTGCCTCTTTTCTCTAGCTTGAATGATTGCATTTTTGAGTAATCCCATTATATAACATATTGTCCAAATTTTAAATTGTGATAGTGTTGGTGAAATATTTTGTTAATGATAAAATATTTGTTTTGGAAACGCTCATGGGATTGAAACCCTCCACTTTAAGATGGTGTGGCTCCAATTTATTTAAATCCGGATTATTTACATTATTTCTAACTCTTGCAGGGTTTTCAAAGACCAACGAAAGAGTAAAAATGCCCTTGTTGTAATATTAAATACATGAGAGAGATGGAGAAATGTATGATGTGGAGGAGAGAACCATGAGAGAAATAGTAGGAAAATATGGAGAGGGAGTTATGTTAATGGTAGTGATGTAGATTCCATCAATTGATAACTCATAGTATGTCTAGTTCAATTAGAAGACACATGAAAATATACACAAAATTATGCAAGTTTCATGCATAAATAACCACAATTAAGAAAAAGTTCAATTACAATGCAACAGATTGTAGTACATTTTGGTAAGTATGAATTTGAGAAAATGGAGGAAATTACAATGCAAGGGAATGGTAGAATAAAACTTGCTAGAGAGGATAAAAAATTAAATCCCTTTGGAATGGAGAGAGCATTACAATTTATAGCCAAATCTAGTGGACCTTCACATTTCTAAGTGACTTTTCAATTTAAAGTGCAAACCAACGAATAAATAGAAACTTTAAGGGACTTAAGTAATTTTTTATAAAATTTTCTCCTTAACAGAGAAATAAAATTCTAGAATGAGAAGGAGAAATAAAGAGAGAGAATATATATGTTGTAGTATGGATTCCCACTCTTCCTTCGTTGTATAGATGAATGTTGCAACTAGATAGGATCTTCCTTGATTGCTTCTCTGATCAAGGAATAAATTTTATAGAACTGATAAATGACGCTCCACACCTTATCTTGACAAATAATTGTTTGTCATTATTGGAAACTATGTTTTGAATCTTCATCTCTGCGAGAAATGGTAGGATGCAAAAATCAAATATTTGTCACGAAATCGATATCCTGTCTCTTCACATGAATAAACACTCATCCTACGATTATCATGAAGATTTCATTCATGAATATGAATTAGTAACCATGATCCCTCTTAGATTCAACCATGTAAAATACCTTTTAGAATTATCAATGGAAACATTGCAATCCTTTTAATGGAGACACTTTATCTTTGTGAGATAGAATTGAACATTGACTGAATGAAAAAATTCCTTCTTGAAGTATGTGATAACTCCCTATCATGCCTATTAAATGAAGATAGAGAATTTACCACAACCATGGTTTCCATAAATAAAATCTTTAAATGATTCAACTAGATTTTTCATAATCAGTAATGTTGACTCATGTCCGCAAAAGAGTTTTTTCTTCTTCCATCCTTTATTTCAGATGATTGAAATCTACATGCTCCCCTAGAACTAAAACAGGATCGTATTTATATTTTGGGATATTCATTATCTATTTTTATGATCTCCTTATCCTTATAAACTAGAAAGGATGCTATGGTGCAAGTGAAAAGGGATTTTGGAACCATTTTTGAAAATCCACAAATTTTATTGTATTTAAGTGTTACGAGTAGTTGATTTGGTATTTCAGGAAAAGTGACAGAAAATAAAATCCAAATTTCATGTTACGTGATTCATTGGAAATCCATTCGCAATATGATATATATGCTCCAAATTTGGAGATATTCTCTCATCGTAATCAACAATAATTTCAAAAACAAGTTCTGTTGTTGGAAAATCTTGAAACTTGGTGTTAATGGGAAAGAGGGATTTTTTTATTAGAGGTAAATGAGGGTTCAAGGGGCCCTACTCCATACAAAAGTGGAGACAAATATATATCAATGAGGATCAAATGAGACAACATCTACTAGCAACACAGTGAAATGAAAAAACAACACATCCAAACCAACAACCCTTACCAAATAACAACACAAAATAACAAACCTCATCCCTTAGAACCCTTGCCATTGGAACACAAGTGCATCTTTATGGGAGTATTATACTTATTATTATTTCTATTCATAACTTTCTAATCATTTTCTGTATTTGGATTTTCATTTTCAATATCATGGATTGGAATCAGAACTTCTATATGCTTCTTGGAACCTGATGAAGCAAGAGGAAGGGGATCCGTTACTTTTTCCAAATCCACCACATCTGTAGAACACTGAAGAAATTTTTGCATTGGATCCTTTTGTATAAGAGGAAGCTCTTATTCATTCTCAGAATCCTCATCAACATCTTTCTTAGACTCGATATCTGAGTCACTATCTGATGGGTCATTTACAACCAAGTGGATGGGATTAGAATTCTTCCACCAAGAACTTTCAATTTTAACATGTTTTCTTCCCTTATGATAGTTAGAAGCTACATGACAAACAAAATAGAAGGTTTGACACCTGAAGGAAAACCTTTCATAGTCCAGATTTTGTGTCCAAATGTTACCCTCAACTTTAAGTTCAATAGTGGCTGGAAAATCTATAGAAGTATCCATATCAACAAATATTTTGGCATATGTAGTGTGCTCATAATATTCAGTCTTAGGATCAATAGCCAAACATTTTCCTAAAGTGTTACCTATAGTGGTTAAACAACTCACCATCAAAAATTGGAGGGTGAAATAAGGCAGAGGAATCCACAGTGGTTTCACATGAAAAGTATCATTCATTGGGTTAAACAAAGGGAACCATGATTTCATAAATAACAAATGGGATTAGAGATTCGAAACTCTTTCAAATATTAAATATCTATAAGAGGTTTAAGAAAAAACCACTATGAAAAACCCACAAGAAAAAGGGTAAATATCCAACTTACCTTCCATAATGGGGCTCCAGTGGCTTGTCATTCATTCATGAAGAGTGGGCAGACCCAGAAACAAATTGTTGAATCTGCAAATCATGCCATTTTTCATGAAAAAGGATTCAAATTGCACAACCTATACTCCAAAACTAACAGAGGGGTGGAATTAGCAAAATCCATAGGCTTAGAATTGGTTTTCTTGACTACATCCCGAAATATTTTCTTCGGAATAGATCCTAAAGCCCTAGGTTCAGTAGAGGCAACAATAATGTATCCATCTAATTTGCAAGCAGATGCACCAATGCCACAGTCATTATTTATCTTCACGGGTTTGGATCCAACATTCCCATAATCCATAGGTTGTAAAAATGGATAAAAAATTATCGTCACTAGCGGAGAGCCACAAATATGGGTTTGGGAGCCATATCCTTGGACAGGTGAACCACGAAAAGGAGAAACAATCATCACTGCCAAAGAGTCGTGGATAGGAGCTTGGGAACCTGAGCCGTGGAAAATTTTCAATCGATCACATTGGGGAAAATTATTATCCATTTAGGATGATCTTGGGCTTGTTTTAAATATATTTTAGAGAGGAATGGATGCTCCAATTTTGAAATGATTCTCTCGTGACCATTTTTCAAAATATTCTTTAAAAAAACTTCCATGTTTTTGGGCAATCCAAGGAGTATGTTGGATGGAAAAAAAAATCATGAATATTTTTGAAGAGGTTATAACATGGAACAAGTCTTATATCATTATGAATTCAAGAGGAGGGTGTGGTCAAAATTTGGAGGAAAATAGAGCTTGGAATCAAAATTTATGGTTGAAAACAAGATTTGTAACTCTATGGCACAAATGGTGGCTGGTTATTTGAGTCTCAAATACGTTTGGATGAATTTTACCATGGACTAGCTCTAAGATGATCTATTTAATGTGCTATCATGAGGATCCTTTTGTCCAACTTGATTTGGCAAACATGTATTGGGATGAGGAGATATGGAAAACAAGGTTTGGTGTTTTTAGGGCACAAGTGGAAGTTTTGGAAGTTTGAATGGAATGAACCAGATCCAAGCTGATATTTAATGGCTTCCTCCTCTTTTTGAGCTTGTTTTTTAACTTTGAGATAGAAAAAATGTTTAATTCTCTTATAAGGTGGAGATGGAAGTGGAAGAGTACACATGGAGTGGGTGAAGAAATGGATAAGTAGAGAAGTAGAGAAATGGAGGCCATTTGCACCTAGGTAAAATTTTGAGGTGAAATTTCACCTCATAAATGTGCTTTATGTGCAATGGAGGTGATCAAAACTTCACTTGGAGGTGAAAATCGGAGTGTGGAATGCACACACACTTGCACCCATGATTTGTTTTGTTATGTTTTGACCTTACCTTTCCTTCCCCCATGCTAAAACCCCCAACATTCAGGAGAGAGCACACTTATGGGGTAAAATTGAACCTCATAACTATTCTTGGGTGTAATAGAGGTCCAAACATCCACTTAGGGAGGAAAAATTGGGTCCCACCATCAAGTCAAACTATGCCATCACATGCACTTTTTGCCAGTATTATGTTTGAAAGTGCTTTGGAAAATTTCCATCCAATTAGATGAGGGTGAATCTTATGAGTTCTTGAAATTTCACCTCATACCTTACTTTCTACCTAGGGAAAAATTACATGAAAAGTGAGAAAAATCGCCAAAGTGGAGGTTAGAGCATTGTTTACATCTCCTTTTTACACCTCTGAGTACTGTCATCACCCCGAAGTCCATCCTCGATAAATTTTGGCCATATAATATATTAAATTACATGAAAATTGACCAATTAAATCAATGAGACCATTTAGGAATATTTAAAATAATTTTTTTAATAATTAAATTACCTATACATTCCTTTTTACCTAGGCTCCATAATAATTCCAATTAGCTGAGTTGTAAGAAATCTAAAAAACATGAGCCAAACCAACTTATGAAGTCATGAATCTTCAATTGAATATACACTATCACTTCTCAAAATGATTTTTTTAAGACATCCAAGTCTATTTCCAAGGTGCCCAGAAAAATTTCATGTAAAATTCATGTAGAAAAAAGGGCACCTTGCGCCAGTGTTAGAAGGTTTTTGTACTTTCTATGCTCCCAAAAATAATTCTTATCCTTATTCCACCATGAATTAGGCTCCATAATAATTTCCAATTCCTAGGATATGATCTCCAAAAACCATGAGGTTCCTGAAACCTTTGGTTGAGGTGAGTCTTCAATGAAGCATGCACACTCCTTATTCCCAAAACATGTATAGGAAGAAATCTTTCCCAAGACCATGCAGAAGCTCCCAGAATGCTTTATACGTAATACCATTATATAGAAATATATTATACCTTTATGTTTACTATAACCAGGTATTGTGAAATTATTTTAGGCTCCCGAAACCCTTCCCAGAAGTTAAACTTTGAAATGAGCAATTTTGGCAATTTTGGATGTATTTTGACCAATTTGACCAAAAAGGGGAAAACTTTTCAATAGGGATTCATATAAAATGAAATGACATTTTATATGCCAATAATTAGTTCATGCTTCAAAACTTGAATTTGTTTTACATGAAATTAAAATGAGACAAGAAGGAACTCCCTAATCTCAATTTAGGATTTAGTAAACAACACATTATCCATTGGGTTATAGAGTCTCAGTAATGATGCATAATGAAAAGGAAAAAACACACATGAAACATGAAAGGAAACACACCACACAACAAGAAAGGGAAAACAAATAACAAATAAAGGAAAAAAACCTAAATCACCTATGTTACATGTGGGGGAAAAATTGCTTTCATTACTTGTATTTCTCTAGATGTTACCCATACACGAGTAGCACAAAATGATGTTTCTCTACAAACCCATTCATTGGTTCAATGAAGTAATAACCCTTCCTTCAATTTACTTAGAAAATTCAACTATTGAAAGATATCTCCATATGCCTGAGAAGGATAAAGTGACATGTTTCTTCTTGAGAAAGTTTGTATGGCTCTTCTAGCTGTAAGTGAAAATCCATCTAGATAGCCCATTATATTTATTTTTCCAAATTTACATTTCAGTTTTCTAGTCCATTTTTAGATTCATTTTTTCTTTTGATTTCCCATTTTTCACTTTAGTAAGTACTACCAGATTGATTCTTGATCATGCCTAGATCACCATGTCCACAACTAGTCTTGTGCTCTCTAATGGGAATTTTCTCTTTTCTTGTCATGCTCTGCATGACCATTGTTTCCATGAATTGGTTCTTGGTAGATCCTTCAATGTTTCCAACACCATTGTAGGCTTCTTGATGTTGTATGTTTACATGTTGTTGTAAATAGTCCTCCTTCACACACACTAGTTCATTCTTGACCTGTTGCTCACTATAGTGCGACACACACAGTGCTTCATCCTCTTGAAAGGATAACGTGCACAAATTTGGGGATGAAATATAAAAACCATCACTTTCTTAATCATGATCTATAATTTTCATCACCATGATCCATAGATATGTTCTTCTTGAGTGAAATCATCCTTGAGAGATTGGAGTACCTTTTCACATATCCATTCCTCATTGGGAAGGTCCTCTCCAAATGGAAAAGAAAAGGATTCATATTTACAATCATGCTCATGAGGTAAGTTCTCATGTTTGATGGTGAAAATATGATTATAAACACGGGGCTCATATGCCAATAATTCATTTGGCATTACTTTCTCTTCATGATATGTATTGTTTATCATCTCAGGCTTGATATGTGATAAGTCAAGATATTCATCATCCTCATCATCACCAAGTAGGGAATCTATATCCATATTCAATAGGAAGTGCACAGTGTCAAATTCTGGGTCCATCAAATCATCTTGAAGTTTCTCAACTAGCTCAATCAAATTTGGCTACTCCTCCATCAATATGGGTAGCTCAACATCTTCCTATGAAGTTATGAAATAGTTTTCATATCTTGAATCTTGGTATAAAATGTCCTTCCTTTAGTCATTTTCCTATTAAATGGTATATCTCATCTTTCTTCTAGAAATTAGCTTCTTCGTTTTACCATTAACTGGTATAGTGGCATATGACCAATCCATCTGTATATCTCTGCTAACATCCTGATAGAAAATTTGGCTCTGAAAAATCCCTTATGAAGTTGGAATGTTGGCTACAAGAATCTTCATTTTGACTTTCTTATTTGTAAAACTACAAATTCCACTTGAGAATATTTTACCTAGATGATGAGAGGTACTTCTTTGGTATCCATGGATTAACACCAGCCAATAACAGGGGTGAGAGTGAAACCAAGAGCATTAGAAACTTTTGTAGGCATGATGTTGTCAAAGGTATCACACTTAATGAAACAATTACTTAGTTTATACCCATTGATCAGTAAAGAAAGGTAGAATGGTTATACTTTCTAAGAAGTGAAATATGTTGAGGCAAAAAGGTTATGAGAAGGAGTGGTACTAGGAGTGGGAAGTGGTTCTTTAGTAATGCCATTTTTGGATCATGGCTTTGAACTATTTCCTTTGATAAATTGGAAAATTTTATCAAATTTCTTGGGGTGAGGTATTAGGTACTCATACTTTGAAATTGGAACTTTAGACTTCTTGATATGGTCAATGATGTCAAAGGATGTTGAGATAGACACATCGGGAACAATGACAATCTTTACAAGAGTAGGAGTCATATTCTTAGAAGTAGAATAAATAAAGGTATCAGTTGAATTGATCAAGGGAGAGGAAAAATAATTAACCGAAGAAGTAGATGTGACCCTGGATGAGGTGGTCTTAGGATTATTCTTGGTTGAATCCATGGAAGTGGGAAGCGAGTGATCCTCCTTTTGCTGTTATTTTTTATAGAGTTACCTTTAGAGGATTCAAGTTCTTTACTTGGGTAGTGGAGGAAGGCCTATTTTTGTGCTTCTGAGAGAGTTAACACTACACAAGAGTAGTTATTCATATTATTCATAGACTCCTTGGGGTATTCATCAAATGAGTATTCACAATACCCAATGTTTGTATATCCAAATTATTCTTCTCCTGTAGGTTCTTCTTCAAAAATTTAATCTTCTTCATATTCTTGGGTTCCACAAATTGCTTTAACAGGTGGAGATAGGAAAGCCTTTACGGTCATCCAAAAGTCTGATTCTAGTTATGGTTTTGATATGGAACATATTGATCCATTTTATTCTTCATTTTATTCAACTCATTGACCAACTTCTGTATCAACGAATCGATGCCTTCATACTAGGAACTTTCAAATTTAACTAGCAATTGTGCACACACATTTTTCTTGCTTTGTATTGATTTTCGATGTAAAATTTGAGCATTATATCCTTTTTGTATTTTTAATAAAAGAATAAAAACTGCAAGTACTGTGCAAATATTGAAAGAAATGAAGAGGATTCACCAGCAATTTGACGCAAGAATTGATAACGGAGTTCGGCGCTTGAGGCCTACGTCTCCGGGTCCGGTTGAATGGGACCGATCTATTAAAATCTTGAAAATAATTCTTTACAAAGAATTCTACAAAATTCTGACCTTCTCACAGTCTTCCTCTGTCAAAAATAATAGGGGTTGCTTTTTACATCTCCTCCAAATTCCACTCCTAGCTCAAGTTATGAGCATTACAATAATTTTACACAGTCCCGAATGCTATACAAATATAAATACCTCCTTTTATATTGTTTCCAAACAGCTGGCGCATTGGTTAGGTGCCTATACTTTTGGATGGGAGGTTAGCTATTCCAATCCCCTCCACTTCTCCTCCTTCTCCTTAGGCACATTTTAAGAGTTTTATCCCACATTGTGGGGGCGTGAAAAAAGGTCAGCATTTATAAATGCCATGGAGGGTGGTTTTGAAATGGCTTAAGAGCCACCTTATGCTTATGTGGAGGGCGCATTACTTGGGGGCATTTCTTGGGGCATGGCGCATTGTTTATTTTTAGGCGCTAAAAAACAATCCCCAAGGATAATGCGTGGACAAGTTTATTGGATAAGTGGATAATGTGGAAAGTGGAAAATGGAATATATGCAATGCGTGAAAGTATGGAAAAATAATGCGTGGAAATGGCAAATAGGTAAATAGGCGTGGGAAATTTGCATAATTTAAATAATGCATGCCTAAATGTCCCACATGCATGGCGCAAAGGCAATTATAGGAGTTTATATACACAAGTTGGTTTAATGATTAAATGAGAAGGAGGCCAAGGCACCCCTCCATAATCGAGTGTGTCGAACCTGGCTGAGGGCCCCCAGCCAGTAAATAGCGGGGTCCATTTGTCTGAGAACGAGTGTCCAAGACCGGCGTTCCAAAACCCATTTTTTTAGTACGTCACACAATTCATCCACGTGTCGCAATATAATCGAAACACTTGGCGAGCGTGCACACGTCCAACCTGCACAAAACTCTAAATTTTGCCAGTTGCCCAAAAATTTCAGCGGGCTATAACTTTTGCAAACGAGCTCCGTTTCCTGCAAACAAGATGTCGTCGGAATCGTATAATTTTTCTCCACGCTTTAAAAATGACTGCAACTTATTCTGAGAAGATCTTAGATCGGTGTTTCTCTGTGAGGATCCTCTGGATCATTCCTCCCCACTGAGAAACTTTTGGACCCCAAAAGTCAACCTAATTGGTGAATAGGTGAGGGTATTTCTCCCTCACCTTTCCGGTTTCCATCCATTTAGCCTTGTTCGGATGCATGCCTTTGAACCCAACACGAAGATACTCAATATCACCCCTTCGCGAAGTTCTTACTTTCCTGTCCAAAATGATGTCTTCCTGCAACTCATCAAGATACTCAGGAGCAAAATCATCAATGGAAGGCATAATGTTAGAATCATCATGATCAACAATCATAGGCGGTTCATACAATCTTAAATTCTCAACATTTACAACTGAGTAGATTTGCATATATGGAGGTAAATCTAACCGGAAAGCGTTGTTACCAATTTTTTCCAATATTTGGAACGGACCATACCGTATAGGTTTCAATTTTTTACCTTCACCTGTCAGTCTTTCCTTGCTGATGTGAAGCCAAACTGAATCACCAACTTTGAACTTGTGATCAGTTCTATGTTTATCATGCCTAGCTTTGTACTTAGCCTGGCTTTTCTCCAATTGTTCACGGACATACTGATGAACCTGTTGTATTCTCTGCACAAATATTTTAGCCTTGTCAGAATCACTTGCACCATTAACAACAGTTTCATGTCCATAATATATATCTAATGGAGAATTAGGCAGATATCCATAACAAGTCTCAAATGGAGACTTCAAAGTAGAAGAATGTAAGGCACGATTATAAGCATGTTGCACATAATAAAGATGTTCATCCCACAATTTAGGATGTTTGTTACTATAGCCCCTAAGTAATTGTACCACTGTGCGGTTTACAACCTCTGTTTGACCATCAGTCTGTGGATGAAAAGCAGTGCTCTTTTTCAGTTTTGTGTCCATTAACCCCCACAATGTTGACCAAAATTCCCCAAGAAATCTAGAATCCCGATCAGATATGATTGAAGTAGGTAAACCAAAATGAACCCAAACAAACTGAAAGAATAAATGTGCAGTTCCCTCACCAGTTATTTGTTTAGTACATGGAACCAACACACACATTTTGCTAAATCTGTCCACTACCACATATAAGTAATCATGTTTCTTCCGTGTCATGGGCAAGCCTCCTACAAAGTCCATGGAAACACTTTCCTAAGGCCGTGTTGGAACAGGAAGAGGAGTGTAAAGTCCTAATTTCCTGTTACTTGGCTTGCTTGTAGCACAAAGAACACATCCCTTAATATATTGGTTTACATGTTCATGCATTCTAGGCCAATAGCAATATTTTTGTAAATGTGCAACTGTCTTACTAACACCAAAATGCCCTGAAATAAGAGAAGTATGTGCTTCCCTAATCATATGCACACGCTCATTTTCTGGAATACAAAGTTTTCCAGAATGATATAACAATCCTTCATGCAAATGATAATCTTTTTCTCCTACTTGTTTCCCACTTACTAGATCCTCATACACTTCTCTAAAATCAACATCATTTACATATTGTTCCTTGTAACTAACATGAGCCAAAGAACTATGCTGCAAAAGGATAGATGCTACTACCACTGGTGGTCTGGATAACATGTCGGCAACCTTGTTTTGAATACCTTTTTTATACCTGATTACAAGATGAAATTGTTGCAAAAATCCCATCCACCTGAAATGTCTAGACTGCTGCAATTTGGTTTGTGTTTGTAAGTATTGAAGCGGTTGATGGTCAGTATGGATAATTGTTTCTTTTCCCATTAAATAATGCTTCCACTTTTTAACACTTTGAACCAAAGCATACAACTCTTTATCATAAGTTGGATAGTTTCTTACCGCACTTGTAAAGGTTTCTGAATGGTAACACACTGGTCGTTTGTTCTGCATCAAAACTGCCCCCATTGCGTAGTCACTAGCATCCGTCTCAATCTCAAATGAATGTTGTAAATCCGGAAGTGCCAAGATCGGAGCGGTACTTATCTTCTCTTTCAGTGTATCAAATGCTTTTTGTTGTTTTCCTCCCCACTGAAAGACCTGTTTAATACTTGTCAAAGCATGCAAAGGAGATGCAATATATGAGAAGTTAGCAATAAATTTCCTCCAGTACTGAACTGCACCTAGAAAACTTCTAACTTCCGTCACATTTGTGGGTCTAGGCCATTTCACAATAACCTCTATTTTTGCAGGATCAATTCTCAATTCTCCATTTCCTACAATATACCCCAAGTAAATTAAAGATGTTTTTCCAAATTCACATTTTGACATCTTCAAATACAATTTCTCTTTCCTTAGTGCATCTAAGACTTTCTGGATGTGTTTAACATGTTCATCCCATGATTTACTGAAAATAAGAATATCATCTAAGTAGACAATAACGAAATTATCAATGAATGGTCTAAAAATTTCATTCATAACTCTCATGAATGTTGCCGGTGCATTGCACAAACCAAAAGGCATCACTAACCATTCAAACAATCCCTGTTTCATTTTAAAAGTAGTTTTCCAAACATCACCTTCTGCAATTCTTACTTGGTGATAACCACTTCTTAAGTCTAACTTAGTGAAATAAATTGCATTCCTTAATTGATCCAGTAAATCATCTATTCTAGGAAGAGGGTAACGATTCTTTATAGTAATCTTGTTTAAAGCACGGAAATCAACACACATTCGCCAAGTGCCATCCTTCTTAGGAACCAATATAATTGGTGAACCACATGGGGATGTACTTGGACGAATTATACCTTGAGCCAAAAGTTCCATTACCTGTCTCTTGATTTCCTCGTTCTCTACTACTGACAACCTGTACATTCCGATATTGGGAAGAGGTGCATCCTGAAGCAACTGTATCTCATGTTGAACCCCTCTTTTGGGAGGTAGACCTTGTGGATCCTGAAAAACATCATCAAAATGAGAAACAATTTTTACCAATTCATCCTTATGTTTTAGATCGCAAGTCTCAAAAGCCATCTCATTTTCTTTTTCCTTGGCTTTGACCACCATGAGCACAAAACTTTTGCTTGAGTTTACAAGCCTTTTCATTTGACCTGCAGTTACCAAGGATAGATTATTCTTTTCACGGTGAGCTCTAATAATAAACTCAATTCCATCCTTTACAAGCAAATATTTATTTTCTTCCCTATAGAAGATTGCTTTACGATCATACAAATAAGGACTTCCCAAAACCACCCCACAAATATCCAAAGGAACTACATCCAATTCAACCTCATCAATAAACTTGTCTGTAATGGCAAATCTGAAAGTACAAGTTTTAGTTACCTGCAGTTTTGCATCATCACAAACCCAGCCCAAAGGATAAGGCTTAGGATGTGGTTTAGTTTTGAGTCCTAGTTTCTTAACAACCTCCTCAGAAATTAGATTAGCTTGAGATCCACTATCAAAAAGAGTATCAATTTTCGTATGCTTTGAAATTACTCTAATGTGGAAAAGCTCATTTCTTTTCTTATCGTCAGGTATAGTTTGTTTACTAGAAGAAGATGCAACATCTGTAGTGCTATTGTTGGAAATTGAAAGAGTTGATTTACCTTGTAAACTCATAGCTGTGATTTTGGTTTCATCACCTGAATCAGAACCAAGATCATGCACTACGGTGTTTGTTTTCTTTTCTTTTCCTTTCTTAACCATCCATTTAGGCTTCTTTTCAGGATGTAATTTCCAACATTTAGACTCATCATGGTTTTTTTTACAATGATTACAAAATGGTTTTTCATCTTCCTTCTTAACAGTAGAGTTTGTTTTATGCTTACCCTTTCCTTTTCCTTGTTCTTTCGAACCTTTTCCTTCAGATTGCTTGTTCTTCTGATTAAAAGAAGAGAAAGAGGACTCCTTTGTCATTTTCCCTCGTGCTTCCAGATGGGTTGCTTGAACACATACTGCATCAAGATTAGTAGGACCTAAAACAAGTATCATATGCCTTAGATAACTATGCAATCCACCAATATATTTGAGCAGTGTTTCTTCTGTGTTTAGGGAAATTCCCAGAATTAGAGCCCTTTTCCTAAATTCTTGTGTGTATTCTTGAACACTTTGTCCCTTAGTTTGTCTTAATGTTTGCCAATCCATCATAGCTTGTTGCTTATAACCAAGAGGATAAAATTGTTGCCTAAGATTTGAAACAAATTCAGACCAAGAAGTGATTTCTATACCTTTGTTTTCTTCCACTTCCTGAAGCTTACTCTCCCACCAAATGAGTGTTGTGCCACCCATCCGAAGAGTTTCCAGATGAATCTTTGCTTCATCATCAACAATTCTCTGAACCCTGCAATATACTTCTATTTGCTTGACCCAGTTATCCAACTTCTCTGCATTTAGCTCTCCAGTATACATAGGCAATTCAAACTTGATATCTAACTTTAATGAAAGAAAATCAGATTTTAAAGAGTCTCTTTTTGGAATGTCAGAACTAGAGCTTTCTTCTTTCTTACCTTCTCTAGTTCCCTTTTCCCTTTGCCTATCTTGGTACATTTCTTCCACCATTTCCTTCATCTGTTGGAAGGATTGACGAAAGTTTTGTTCCACTTCCTCTCGATCCGCCATTGTAGGACTTCGAGATCGTCTGGTACCAATTTTGGGATCTCCTTCAACTAACTCTCCTTCACCCTTCTTAGATCGAGACCTTGTTAACATCCAACACACAACTTGCAATCCAAAACACGTTAAACTGAACCAAAAATCAGTCAAAACCAGCTCTGATACCAATGATCTGAAAACCAAATTTAACTAGCAATTGTGCACACACATTTTTCTTGCTTTGTATTGATTTTCGATGTAAAATTTGAGCATTATATCCTTTTTGTATTTTTAATAAAAGAATAAAAACTGCAAGTACTGTGCAAATATTGAAAGAAATGAAGAGGATTCACCAGCAATTTGACGCAAGAATTGATAACGGAGTTCGGCGCTTGAGGCCTACGTCTCCGGGTCCGGTTGAATGGGACCGATCTATTAAAATCTTGAAAATAATTCTTTACAAAGAATTCTACAAAATTCTGACCTTCTCACAGTCTTCCTCTGTCAAAAATAACAGGGGTTGCTTTTTACATCTCCTCCAAATTCCACTCCTAGCTCAAGTTATGAGCATTACAATAATTTTACACAGTCCCGAATGCTATACAAATATAATATCACCTCCTTTTATATTGTTTCCAAACTAGCTGGCGCAATGGTTAGGTGCCTATACTTTTGGATGGGAGGTCAGCTGTTCCAATCCCCTCCACTTCTCCTCCTTCTCCTTAGGCGCATTTTAAGAGTTTTATCCCACATTGTGGGGGCGTTAAAAAAGGTAAGCATTTATAATGCATGGTGGGGCGGTTTTGAATTGGCTTAAGAGCCACCTATATGCTTATGTGGAGGGCGCATTTCTTGGGGGACAGGGCATGGTTGTGATATTTTAGGTGCTAAACAATCCCAAGGATAATGCGTGGATAGTTTGGATAATGGATATATGCGTGGATAGTGGTTTAATAAATATGCAATGCGTGGAAAGTTGGATAATAGATAATGCGTGGAAATGGTAGTTAATAACAAATAGGCGTGGGAAATTTGCATAATTTAAATAATGCATGCCTAAATGTCCCACATGCATGGCGCAAAGGCAATTATAGGAGTTTATATACACAAGTTGGTTTAATGATTAAATGAGAAGGAGGCCAAGGCACCCCTCCATAATCGAGTGTGTCGAACCTGGCTGAGGGCCCCCAGCCAGTAAATAGCGGGGTCCATTTGTCCGAGAACGAGTGTCCAAGACCGGCGTTCCAAAACCCATTTTTTTAGTACGTCACACAATTCGTCCACGTGTCGCAATATAATCGAAACACTTGGCGAGCGTGCACACGTCCAACCTGCACAAAACTCCAAATTTTGCCAGTTGCCCAAAAATTTCAGCGGGCTATAACTTTTGCAAACGAGCTCCGTTTCCTGCAAACAAGATGTCGTCGGAATCGTATAATTTTTCTCCACGCTTTAAAAATGACTGCAACTTATTCTGAGAAGATCTTAGATCGGTGTTTCTTTTTTGATGTTTAGCACAATATATCTTAAATTTTAAGATACGATAGAAATAATTATATAAAATTTATAGCAATAATTAAAATTTTACTTAGGGTTTGAAGGATTTTATGAATGAATAAATGTGAAATGAAAGTTAGTTTAGTATGATCAAAATTTTAGTAAAGTTATAGAATGATTTTTTAAAAATATGGAGGGTTTTATAAATTAATTTATATTAGATGAAATTTCAAGTTGATAAGAATTTAATGGTAGTTAATGGTTATATTAGAATTGTTAAGTTATTATAAATGGAGGTTAATTAGAATTCAAATTTTTTGACAAAAAACATATAATTATTAACTAAGACCGTAATTTATGGAATTATGTTAAATTTCACGAGTATTGCGGAAATAGTCCATTCTTAGAGACTGTGGCCATGAATTATGCCAATAGATGTTAACTCTACAAGATTTACCACCACACTGCATAAATAATCTTCGAATTTAATTTGAGAAGAATATAAAATCTTATATTCTATCAAAATTAATAGAGGTGCTTCAACTCATAGGAATTCAAAGACATCTTATAAAATAATAGAACACTTAAAAGGAGATTCTCATGTCTTATTGAAAATAATCGAAGTTTTATTACAAGTAAGAAATACAGTTGCCTCTTCCCGAGTAGGGTTATGAATTTTACCAACAAAAACACTCGGTAAGTTTTATTACTCACCTCCTAAAAATTACCTCCAAATTTGAGTCCAAAGAAACTAACCTTTACAATATTCAAATACTTGAAAGTGTAATTGGAAATAATAAAATCATTTAAAAGACATTTTCATATCTTATAAGAAATAAAAATAAAACTTTTGTTAAATGATGGGTATTTACATGTGGTTGTGAAAGTTAGTTAATTAGAATATATAAATTAACTTATTTTTTATAAATAATAAAATTCTTAAAATATTATGTAAAGGATCCCTTCATAAAAATAAGGCCATGTCTAATGCTAACAACTAAGAAATATCAATTCCATGAGATTTATTAATTTAAGTGTATGCTTTACAAGTCTTTAGAGATTTATTTATTTTATAAAAATTTAAAAACTTTTGAATTAATAATAAATAAATATGTAACATTTGAAAATTATGAAATAAATATGAAAATTAAAAGTTACCTAATAAGAATATATTAAAAATTCTTATAATATATTATATTAAAAATATTTTAATATAATATTTTTAACAACGATATATAATATAAAATAATATTTATAATTATATCAATGTTTAGCATTATCCATATTCAACATATAATACATTTTTATATAATATTATTTGAAATTTATATAATTCTTAATTATCTATTTTCTATAAAAGTATGAATGAATTATCTTTTCCTATACATAAATACCACCATAAAATATGGAGTCTAAATAAGTTCACAAAATTCCACAACGATTTAAAGACTCACTTGGTATCAACCTATGAGCGTGGAAGATGAAATTCAACTCACAAGGAGAATAAACAGATAATAACAACTCTATATTGATTTAACCAAATTTTGTGAATTTGTAGGTTATAAATATGACTTTATTAATGATATTTTAAATTTCTAGGTTGTGTTAGACCCTAAAATGTATCCTCGTTTCACAATATGCCAACAATAAAATAGTGATATGTAGAGTATTTATAGGGCCTTGTGAATAATTCTTATTACATGTGGTTCAAATTGATTACAGTGGAAACTTATGTGAATATGTTTTTTATTGGAGGTCTTTTCATATAATGGGAGGTATCTTTTCTATAAAGAAAAAATTTCAACAATTTGAATGGTTATTACACTTCCAAAATCCAATGTTCTTACAACTTAGAGGTTGAAGATATCACTATTGTTATCCATTTTTGCCCCTTATGCAAAATTGAACAAACATGACCTTGCACAAGAGAAAACGGGATTGATTTAGTCATGGGAGCTCTCATTTCGGTTCCGAAAAGCGGGTTACTGGCGGGCTCCACAATGGAAATGCAAGGTCGGCAAAGGAATGACCAAGGGAACGTCAAAGGATATCAAAGCTCGAGCAAGAAAGGACTAGATCAACTCAGTCGAGATCAGGAGGATTCTGGCTAGATACAGACATGTAACTCACTTAGCAAGTCGAAGAAAAGAATGGAGGCCCAAGCTCGAAGTTTTCAAACTTCAGGCACTCGACATTTTGGAGAAAAATCAGAGCGAAAAGGAAACAACAAAGCCCGAAATCCTGAAAGTATGAGGTCCGAAAGGGTTTGGATTTTGAAAGTCAAACATGGTTTCGAGGTCAACGCCGAGAAAATTTCAAAGTTTCGGGTTTCGTAGTTTCGAAACTCTCAGGCCAATTTTCCATTGAACAGTGAAAGTAGTCCGAAAAGGAAAAGTTCTGAAATTTTGAAATTTCAAAATTTTGGACTTTCAGGTTTCGGAGTTTCAAAGATATCAGCGGGATCAAGGGATGAATAGTGAAAAAAGTCCGAAAAGGAAAATTTCTGAAATTCTGAAAGTCTGAAATTTCAGATTTTTAGTTTTCGAAGTTTCAGAGATCTCAGTGGGATCAAGGGATGAACAATGAAAAAAGTCCGAAAAGGAAAAGTTCTGAAATTCTGAAAGTCCAAAATTTCGGACTTTCTGGTTTCGGAGTTTCGGAGATCTTAGCGGGATAAAGGGATGAACAGTGAAAAAAATCTGAAAAGGAAAAGTTCTGAAATTCTGAAATTTCAGACTTTCGAGTTTCGGAGATTTTTGCGCGCCCAAGAAGATGAACAGTAGCGAAAACTCCGCAGTCAATATGTCTGAAAGTTTGAATTTTTGAGATTTCCAAGGTTGCATGCATTTCGGACTCCGAAAAAGGAAGATCGACAGTTCGCAATTTCTGCAGAATTACACCCCAACCTTCAGATGGCCATAACTTTTGACTCGGAGCTTGGATTTGCACAAGAAAGGACTTTTTGGAAAGCTCACAGGGTCCTCTACACAACTAAGTTCTAAGGATATATTAAAATTAGTGTGACTAAGTTTTTAAAAATGAAGAAATACAGTCCTCCATTGAATGAAACAGTTGAAGGTGAAATCTCAGTCAACACCCAGGGCAAAACATGCATATCTTCCAATGTACTTATCCATTTCTTGCAAATTTGCAGTCATTGGAAAGATGATTTCAAGGGCCATAGTATGGGATCATCAGATTTTGGATTTCAGGAGTTCTGGACCTCCAAAAATGGCAGAGATGATGTGGTAGGTGAGACCATTAATGAAGGTTAGTGAGAAGTATGGGGCATCATGACTCTACAGGGTCTAGACTAGATAGGAGGTGCAATCATAGTCAATTTCTTCAAGCATAAGGAAACCATTAATGAAGAGGGAGTTTTTGGAGATCACAAGGCACTCATTACATGATTAAACAATGAGTTTCTGGATGATTTTGGAGCATTTCGAGTTTCTATTTTCTCTCTCCTCTCTTTCAAATCTTCTTCTATAAATTGTAATGAGGGGCATTGTTCTAATGTTGGATAATTTTTCTTTGCACACTCCCTTCTTCTCTCGTTTGTAAGTGATTTTTTGGAGTTCAAACCTCCCATTCAAGATGTAATACAATATTTTGCCTCTTATCCATTGTAATGTATTGTATACAATTTGTGGAGCAATAATACGTGTTTGTGGATGATTTTCAACCCTCTCTTGTGTTCATTGCATTCCCCTGATCTCTCATTGCAATCTTGGTTATCTGTGCATGGTGGTTGTATTACAGGTTTTAATGGTTTGTGTTTAATGGTTAGTGGATTCTTATTAGTAGATTGATCTGTGGTGTATTTTCACCCTCCTTAATTTGTTTGTGGTTTCTATCTCCATGCAAAGCAGGAATTCAACATTCCTTTTGGTGCATCACCTGTGTTAGTTTAGGTTTAGTTTCTTGCAATCTTCTTAACTCTGCCTCGTTGGAAAGATAGAGTAGATTTTAGAGTAGATCCTCTACAATTTGGATGGGTGCATCAGAATAGAGGAATAGGAACTGACCTTCATCTGGAGAGATTTCCCAATTGCAAAGTCCCACACTTTGGGAAAAGCTCCATGTTATGCAATCACACTGACAGTTTCAACCCATCGAGTTGCAAACATTCAGGGGTTTTGCGATTATGCATAAAAAACTACCTCAATTTAAGGAGTTGAGTGGAGGATGAACCCTAAGGTTTCTACGAGTAATATCCTCGGGACATATGATATTATTAGACTATTTATCTTGACCCCATTTGATGGGTATTGCATTCAATATTCAATTGTGTTATAATGGAGGGGGTTAACATTGTTTGGCTGTGTACCTTTGTCAAAACTCACTTGAATAGAATATCAAATTATGAATAGGATAATTTCATGCTTCTTGACCTCACTACACCTAAGGGAATCTTTATGAGAAATTGGCTATAACATGGTCTGTTACTCTAAATCACCCATTACACATTTATATTATTTTAAGGTTTGGGTGATATGTCAACTATTGGCGTAGCAGCTCATTCACACGATGACATCCCTCTCCATCACATGGTATCAGAGCTTCGTTTTCGGTAACTGCGGACTCCCAATCTGATTGTTGCTAATACTCTTGGTTTTGATTTTTTAGCTTCTTGTGCAAGTTCATTAATCGTTTTAAATAAATTATTACTTGTGCTAATCTGGGTAACGGTTCCGTGTTTGGAGTTTTTTTTCATGGTTTACCTTGTGCATGTATAGATAGGGGTTTTCCGACTAAATACGGCAAGTTACGGCTATATTTGACGGACAAGCTTATTCAGGAGGTATTTATGTGTTTCCTTGTTTGTATTTGGGATCCTTAAAATTTGACATTGGATTTATTCGTTTTTCCCTCAAACCTTGTGCCACTACCTCCCTTCTGCCTGCATTATTCTGCCACCGTGCATCCCTCTTCAAGCTCTTCGAGTTATGTTTCACACTTGCATGGTCGAATTGTGCTTGTCTTTGTATTGCTTTATTTTGCGTTGCATTGTTGGCTTCCCTTGGTTGGCTTTTCTCTTTCTTACCGTGGGGTATTCTTGCTTGGATCGACCGGTTGCCTTTGCGTTTGGCGTATTTTGTTGCATTGTTTGGGTTTGGCCACATTTTGTATTCCAAGATTATTGGTCGTTGGGTGTGGATCTCTACCCTGAACTATTTGTAAGTGTGTTTTTTCCTTGGCCTAAGTATTGTTGGCACCATTGCCCTGCAACCCGTGCTTGCCATTGAAATCCATCTTGGCTCTCCTCGACTATTACCTCTCTTGTTGTGTGTCGTTGGGAAGTTTCAACCCTTGCCCACGTGGCACTCCTCCCTCATTTCAGGCTGGGCACCGTGACTTAAATTCTCTCCCAATGTTTTAATTTCGAATCCATTTCAAAATTTTAATATATGGTTTGAGTTTCATTAAAAAAAAAGTGGTGGGATAAAGTTGGTGCATATTAAAGCGGGTCCTTTTAAAAAGTGAGTGAAATATTATAAAGTAAAAGCCTTTTGCCGTAGCTTTTAATATAAAGTTAAGATAGGCTTTAATTATACGTGGTACCTTTATATTAGGGTGAGTATAGTTGTAAAAAGATGGCTTTCAAAAATGAAGTATATAACTCATATGGTGGATTTTTTTTAAAAAGCTCTTTTCTTATAAAAAGGGGGTAAGCTTTTAATATAAGGTAAAGTTGTTTTATTGGATCTAATTTATTTTTCATAGTATGATTAATTTAATTAATCTTCTTAGGAGTTTATTTATTAAGTATTTAATTAATTATTAAACTCCTTTAATCTAGGTTAGTAAAAATTTAATTGTCATTTAATTATCATTTTAATCGCTTCTTAGCCCTTTAGTCTTTTAAAATTAAGTTTATTGGGCATTTTAAAAGTTTGATTTTTAAACATATTAGACAAAAAAAAATTCTAATCATTTGTTGAAGTGTGTTGTAGCATTTCTATCTTTTTTTTGCCTTTCAGGAGCCCTCGCCACCTCCTGGGAGTCATCTGGACTCATTTCGAGTCATCTTCAGCACTACAATAACCCTTGTTATTGCTTGCGGACTAGTGAGTGCATCCACCACAGTCTTGCAGCAAGGGGGTTTCTAGTGCGACGTGAGATGCTATTTCTCACACGGGACTGTATTTTTCTTCCCTTCTCTTCTTGTTTCTCATTTTGTGATTGCTTATGGTGTCGAGCTACTACGATCAACGAACCTTGATTGTGGTCTCCACTCTTGCGTGTTATTACGCTAATTGCAAGGTGAGTGACTGACTGGTTCTTGATGCACAGTGGCATCTGATTGTAATCAACACACTAAACTATAAAGTGCCGCAAAAAGGGGGGTTAAACTAGTATTCTTTGGAGGCTCCTCTCGTCATGGACATTGAATTTCATTGCTACGTTGTTCAACTATGACCAGGAAACTACCTACAACGGAAGAATGGAATACTCGATCATTGCATTATGTACAATTTGTTACCACATCTTCTTGGAATGGCACCTGAACCTATTGACCGCATTCATCACCAAGATTGGCTAAATAAGAGTGACATGACATACGGGCTTCTTTGTCTTACTACCGAAGAACCTTCAACGTCGAGTAGAGTTCACAGAGTCTGCGCACCGAGCTTGGATTTTCATTTGAAACCTTTATGGAGATTTTTTATCTTCCTTCATATGGATATGGATCTTCTCATGATCTTGCATCCATGGAGGAAAGTGAGTTCACCGATACTTTTTCTTACGAAGGGCCACCCACACATATTTATGTGCATGATCCTTTAGAACTTAGTATTGCTCCTACCATAGTTCCTAGTAACTCTCCTCCATATGACTCTTTGGTTGAATTCTCTCCTACACACCATGCTACTTCAGATATTAGGTTTTCCCCTTCACAAGCATCTACTTTTTCTATTGATTCTAGCTTGGAGATCCTACCATCCCTTGTTGCTTCCGCATACCTTGATATTGCTTCTTTAGAGGGTTCGTATAATCCTCCACAATAGGACATTGATTTCCTTGACTCATACTTGGATGATATGCTCGAGGATAACGACATCACAGTGCAACATCTTCTTCCACCTACTTCCTCTTCAGAGATATGAGTTGTTATCACACCATATTCCTACAACTCTCCACAAAACCAGGTTCTTTCACCCCTTCAAGACTCTCCTTCGCCACAAATCAACTCTTTTGATGATATATCTATATTTGCATACTCCCACCTTATGGATATTGATAGGATTGTCACCGCTTCCCTTGATATATTATCTCCTTCCCATATTAAGCCAACATCAGGGACACTCCATGTTCCTCCTCCTTCCTCAACTGATCACAGACCTTTGGTCCCTTCAGATTCATTAGGATTCCATCGGAAATCATCTTCCGAAGGAGCTAGATAGCTCTCTTTATTTTCTCATCTTCTTCTTCTTATAGAAAGATTGCAGTTTGTACATGGGTAATGTACGGATGAAAATGAACACGTAATCTTCAACTGAATGTTGAATGTGTGTGGCTAACTATAGGAGGATTAGTGACTAAGATCTGGTAGTGTGATCTCCTTGGTAGCTGAGTTGACAAAGGGGAGATTTAGAGGCTATGAATGGGTAGCATAAATTCCCTATGGTTTGTTTACCTAACTTGGATCTAAGTTTTGATCTAGTTTGAAGTGTCCATGTAAACTGAATGAAATTAACAATCTATGCTACTACTGAAAGGAAACTAATCTAAACAAATCACAAAACTAAAATATTACAATCACAAACAATAATTTGCTTCTATTCTAAATAATTAAAATCTACTTCTACACTAAAACTAAACAAGTGAGATAACCCGGTGTGGTTATTCACCTGTGCTGAGTGTATGGAAACTAAACTAACTTAAAACAAGAACCTTTCCAAATGATCTATGATATGTAGACAACCTCCTATAGATATTCTCTCCTTCAAATCCACAGGGATGGGAAGAAGAGGATCCGTCACAGGGATTGCTATGAAAGATTCAAACCCTCTTGGAAATTAACTAACTACTTGCAAATGAAAAGAAATTGATTTCTACTCTATTTGATATGATGTAATAATGATAAATTGTAAGAATGAAGGAAATCAAAAAAATCCAACCTGGAATTCACAGAACATAGGTAAATCCAGTTGTGTAGTAATTTTTCCCCTCAGTTTGTCCTTTATTTCTCCGAGTGTTCATGTGAGTCCAAGAGATTGGGAATGCAATAACAACAGTAGGAGGATGGCACTTGAGAAATGGAAACTTGATGGCAGTCCAGATGCAATGCAAGTAGAAGAGAGATAACACAAGAGATCTGAGCTTGGCTATGTAATTCCTAGCAAGATTATGTAGCAGCAATACAATGCAAGATACACAAAATTCTCAGGCCTTTTCTTGAATACAAGCATGGAATATATAGGAATGGAGGATGGGAGGTTACTTCATGCACAAGGCAAGAAGAGGTAGTTCCACTAATTAAATCTATTTAAAAATAGAAGAGAGAAGGAATACCATGCAAACAAAGACTATTTTTAGGCAATTTGGTTCACAGATGCACCCAAAAAGTGAAATTAAGTGAAGCATCACATGTTAAAACACGCATGAAGATTTTACCCTGTGAAAAAGATTCAAGACCTAGGACCACTGCCCTGTGCAGGGATGGTTTCAGGACCTACCGCCCTGTTTTGGGTGGTGGTTTCAGAACCACCTCCCAAGTAGGGTGGCAGTCCTGGCACTAAAGGCCAAAACATGCACAGAAAGAGGTGCGGGAAGCTAGAAGAAAGTGTGGAAAGGCTAAGTAAGGATGTCTAGGCTACAAATATACACTGCGAATGGGGTTTTGGAGCTCAAACACCTTCTTGAAAGGATTTTGAATCATCATTGGGGACTTTTGTAACCGTTTTTCTGACAATGTAGCACATGCAATTTTGGGTGCGTACATATTTCCCCCTCGGAGAAGCGTCTTAGCCATGAAAAGGCGTAAAATGTAGAGTCTGAGTATGGCGTTCCCGAAATGGGGAGTTAGAAGCTATACCTGACATGCCCGTGTGTCGAAATCTCACCATCCAAACTCCCGCTACCTGCAAGAGAAAAAGAAGACTCAAGTGCAGATAGATAAAATATTGAAAAATAAACACTAAATTAAAATGACAAGAGGACTTACCATTTGTGCAGGGATATAGAAATATACCTGCACCAACGCTCCAGCCCTATGAACACATACACTCAAAATGAAGTTATAACAACATATATATATATATATATCAAAACAAACTCATTTTCAAATTCATTTACACATATTGACTTGGTGATTTTTGAGCTCTGGGCCCACGTTGACCATTTTTTTTTTGAGTATGGTTGAATTGGAATGGATTTGGGAATGGTATTTTGCATTAGGCTTGGCCCTTTGCTGTTTGAATACTTTTGAGAAGAACTCCTAAGAAATTCGTAACTAGAGCAGTCATAAGGGGCCTCAAAGAGGTGGATAGGCAGAGTGCCTTTATTGCTTAGTCTCCATTTTGTGAGGCATATATGATGTTTTGGTATTTCATGCTCATTGTGAGTGTTTTGACCACACCTAGTGTGAGATGACATTGTACAAAACTATGACACACCATGATATGTACATATATCTCTTTTTGGCTTGGTTATTCCTTGCATAGAGTTGGCTTACATTGATGATTTGATTCACGTGTGTACTCTTAGATGTTTAGAATTTCTGATTTTCTATGCTTTTCAGAATGTATGCAATGGATGTGAATGATAACAGAATGATTTTTTTTTTGTATTTTATAATGCTGATATATGATAATGCAAAGCACAATGTGATGTTGAACTTTAGTTTCTTTAAGAAATCTTTGATACTTCATATTGTTTTGGAAAAACATGGTGAAAATGATATGATAAGAAGAATGAACTTGCCCCACTCCTAACTCCATGCAACTAGTAAGATGTGAGGGCTCAACACCAAGAGCCAGAAAGGGCATAAGTTATGAAATTTGTTGAATGGTAATGATGAGAGAGAGAAAAGGATTTGAAAATACCAAAATGAGACACTACAACCTCACTCTAATCAAGTTTGGTTCATAGTTTAGAATGTGAATTACTTTCCAGTTTATCTAGATTTAGATCATGTAGATGGCCACTTGGTTGACAAAATCTGGTTTTGAGGTTTTAAACTCTTTTGGAATTTTGGACATCTAACTCACTTTGTTTTTGACTTATGATTTCACAACATTTGAATGAATTATTTCTAACTTTCAAGTTTATTTCAAAGAGACCCCCTACACCTTGCCCCATGCTACCAGTAGGAAGTATGGGCTCATCACCATGGACAAGGCATAGGAAGTAAGGTAATTTCTCTCCTTTCCCAACCCTACATCACTAGTAAGAGACCAGGCTCAACACCGAAGGTTGGTAGGGCAAAGAAATGTGTAAAATAAAAAATTTCTGTGGATTTGCATTTGACTTACTTATTTGGGAAAAAAAATAGAATGTTCTTATTTCCAAAGAGATGTTTATGGGATAGATGTGACACCATGAAGCTTCTAGAACAGACATAGGCAAAGACTCTAATCTAAAAGAGACTATAAGTAGAACCAAGTATGCAGGCCTTGGTATGGTCATTGTCAAAACTTTAATTATCTTGTTTGGATTGATGAAATTTCAAAATAAGGATGATACCATGAAATTTGAAGAGTCATGATGCCATCTTGTTATATCAAAAAAGTTTTTAGTATCCCTATCATTCTATAAGGATGTATGTCCCTTGATCAATATGATTTTTGAAACTGAACCTGGTGTAACATGGAAAATGACCAAACCTAGATGCAGTAATGTACATACAGGAAATGCACAGGTGAAATACATCTTCATGCATGTCTAGGAATGAAATTTGATGAAAAAATTCTTGTTCAAATATGATATTAAAATTTGAATAGGGCCTTTTACTTAGTTTTTCTAGAATTGTAGGAATCATTCATCTTATGAGGAAGGAAATATCATTTAGAGACATGGTGTGTGGGTTGTGAAACTATGGATTATCCTTCATGTTGAGTTGTTGCATTAATTTCATGCTCAACCTCTAGCCTTCTCATAATCCCAAGATTTTTGTGTTATCATTTGAACCAAGGTTAGGAGTGACCCAAGAGTTATTGGAAGTTGAGGCTTCAATGGTCATTGTTTCCTATAGGAATGCTATTTGTTTTGTTTTGTGAATTCACCTTGAAATTTTCAGGATGTGTAGGGAGCGGATCTTGAAATATGCTCACATTAGTGTTCTGAGGAGCTACAGGTCACTGTATAGTCAGATTGTGAGTTTGGTTTCAGGATTTACTAGGAACATGTCTATAAAGAGTTTCCTTTGGTTTTCAGGAAGTCTTTGTAGAAACTTGTTACAATCGCGACAAGTCCTATCATCATGACCTTGAACCTTATGGAAACCACAATATAGGTTAGGGTCATAATCTCTTGGCCTTTGATAAGCGTCTTGCTATTGTTGATTATAACCTCGGTTGTAGTTTTTAAATTCATTGTTATAACCATGATTCATTGCCCCTTGGCCTAGAGTTTTGATACTGGTTTGGGCCTTGGGTTTGATTTTTTTTTGTGGTGGATGGTTTACATCAACTGTGTTGACAGAAGACACAGTGTTAGGGCCTCTTTGATTTCCTAAGTTGTTATTGTTATTGTTGCCATTGTTTGGAAAACCAACATTCTTGGCTTGATCAGTAGCACTATTCGTGGTAGCACCATGATTGTGATTCACACCTTTAGGTCCTTGGTTGTTGGCACCATTGTTTTGATAATTTGCATTATTTTGATTTGGGGATACCAATTTCCCATTGGGACCATAGGTCTTACGCCCACTATCTATAGAGGCTTGGTCAATCTGAAGTGCACCTTCCAAAACTTCCTCATAACTATAGAAAGGAAACTTTTGGACCTCTTCCTTAGTCTCTCGATTGAGCGAGTGAAGGAAAAGATCACAAAGTTCCATCTGGTCCATGTTGGGTGCACTTGCAGAGGAATAGAGAACTTGGTGCCATCTCTGGATGAAATGGGTGGCAGATTCATTTTTCTCCTGTCTAATATGCAGGAACTCCCTAATCCCTGTATGCAACAACTTGTTCATGTCAAATGCTTTGATGAACTTGGAAACAAGTTGTTTAAAGGAATGTATAGAAGCTTATGGAATATGGTAATACCAATCCAATGTGATTCCTTTGAGATTCTTTGGAAATATCTTAGCCACTACAACATCCCAAGGAAGTAATTCCCTGATAGTAGTAGCATAGGCCTTGATATGAGCATTTGGGTCTCCTTCTCCCTTAAATTTTGGAAGATCTGGCAATGGGCGTGGAAGCATGACACCATGTATGGTGAAGTCAAGAGGCTCCTTTAAGTACTCAGCATATGTACCCATTGCGTAAGATTCCACCATTGAAGATCCTTGATGAGGAGGTGGAGGAGGAGGAGTTGGATAAGCTGCATTATAAGTGTTGATGGGAACGTATGGGGTCCCTTGATATGGCATGTAGGGAGCAAGGAATGGTATATGGGTCCATCTGGGGAGTTTTTGAATACATATGCATGTAAGGTGGGATAGTCCAGGATATGGACTAGCGGGCGTAAAACCAGGGAACGTTCACATTTCCTGTTGTGGTGGCATTCAAGAATGCACTTCTGGCCAGCCCTTGCATAGGATAAGCTTGAGAAGGATGAGGACCCATCCCTAGTGTGTCTAACCCTGTGAGAAGATCACCTAGATTTGAATGAACCAGATAACCTTGTTGTACAGGATATTGTGTTGGTTTCTCATTGGAAGGGATGTATCCTTTGTTGTCAACTGGATACCCCATGTTCTGCCCTACTACATGTGTTGGTTGTGAAGTCTGGGAACTTTCTAGTTCTCTAATCCTCCCCACTAAAGTAGAAATGAGATCATTGGGAGAGGATTGAGTCCCTTGTTGGGGTGCCTGTGGCATAGGGTTTGATTGAGCAGGCTCATGATACCCTGTCATGAATTGTTCAGTGTTATAATTCTTGTCTTCCTCAGAAGTAAGAATCTTAGGATAGGTATTCAAAATATCAGAGGTTGAAGCCTTCATTCTATCCAAAGACTCATCTATCTGATGAAGAGGATTAGCTATTCATGCAAATAGATCATCCTCTATTGATTGCATGGCAATGTGAGGTCTTGACAAGACTCTATGGTAAGAACCTGTTCCATTTGTGATAACAACGTGGTTTGCATTGGGTTGACCGTATTTCATGTCTAACGGTTGATCAACCTCCTCCATCCTTACATAGCTAATGGGGTTTGAAGTGTAACTAGGGGAGGTTTGGACGTTGCTTGTGTAATTGTCACCCCATCTTGAAAGAGAAGGGGATTGTTGTGGTTGCACGTTGGTGTAATATCTATCAGAGCCAAATGGCCCACCAAACTCTCTTCCAGACATATTTTAGAAAGTATAAAATACCTACCAAAATAGGGGAAGAAATGGAGAGGTGAGGTAATAGCAATGAAAGAAAGGAAACAAGAAGGAATTAATCCTTCACGTTGGGTTCACCAATTTGTACGGATGAAAATGAACATGTGATCTTCAACCGCACTCGACCCCCCGAGGTCGTGCTGGAGCAGCCGATGTTGAATGTGTGTGGCTAACTATAGGAGGATCAGTGACTAAGATCTGGTAGTGTGATCTCCTGGTAGCTGAGTTGACAAAGGGGAGATTTAGAGGCTATGAATGGGTAGCATAAATTCCCTATGGTTTGTTTGCCTAACTTGGATCTAAGTGTTGATCTAGTTTGAAGTGTCCATGTAAACTAAATGAAATTAACAATCTATGCTACTGCTGAAAGGAAACTAATCTAAACAAATCACAAAACTGAAATATTACAATCACAAACAACAATTTGCTTCTATTCTAAATAATTAAAATATTTCTACACTAAAACTAAACAAGCGAGATAACCCGGTGTGGTTATTCACCTGTGTTGAGTGTATTGAAACTAAACTAACTTAAAACAAGAAATTTTCCAAATGATCTATGATATGTAGACAACCTCCTACAGATATTCTCTCCTTCAGATCCACAGGGATGGGAAGAAGAGGATCCATCACCGGGGGTTGCTATGAAAGATTCAAACCCTCTTGGAAATTAACTAATTACTTGCAAATGAAAGGAAATTGATTTCTACTCTATTTGATATGATGTAATAATGATAAATTATAATAATGAAGGAAATCAAACAACAAATCCAACCTGGAATTCACAGAACAGAGGTAAATCTAGTTGTGTAGTAATTTTGTCCCCTCAGTTTGTCCTTTCTTTCTCTGAGTGTTCATATGAGTCCAAGGGATTGGGAATGCAAGAACAACAACAGGAGGATGGCACTTGAGCAATGGCAGCTTGAAGGTAGTCTAGATGCAATGCAAGTAGAAGAGAGATAGCACAAGAGATCTGAGCTTGGCTATGCAATTCCTAGCAAGATTGTGGCAGCAATACAATGCAAGATACACAAAATTCTCAGGCCCTTTTTCTTGAATACAAGCATGGAATATATAGGAATTGGAGGTTGGGATGTTCCTTCATTCACAAGGCAAGAAGAGGTAGTTCCAACTAATTAAATCTATTTAAAAATAGAAGAGGGAAGGAGAACCCAGCAATCAAGACTATTTTTAGGCAATTTGATTCACAAATGCACCCTAAAAGTGAAGTTAAGTGAATCGTCACATGTTAAAAACATGCATGAAGATTCTGGAAAAAGCATTCAGGACCGCCGCCCTGTGCATAGGAGGCAGTGGTTTCTGCCCAAGCCTAGGACCGTCCTACCTACCACCCAAGCCTGGGAGGTGGTTTCTGAACCGCTGCCACCCATTCAGGAAGGTGGTTCCTGTCACTAAGGCCAAAACAATGCACAGAAAAGAGGGAAGATGGAAGAAAGCATGGAAAAGCTAAGTAAGGATGTCTAGGCTACAAATATACACTGTGAATGGGTTTAGGAGCTCGAACACCTTCTTAAAGGACATGAATCATCATTGGGGACTTTTGTAACCATTTTCTGACAATGTAACACATGTAATTTAAGTATGCTTTATACTAAGAAAAATCATAGGATGTAATAAAGTAGTTTATAAATAAATTCATAGTGACAAGTAATAGTTGAGAAATTTTTAGCATTTAGAAAGGGAATTTTCAATGAAAATGAAATTATTCCTTCACTAATTTGGAAATTTTGTAATGCATCAAAATTGGCTTCTATTGGGAACCCCATGTATATCTTCTCTTCTAATTTTTTTTCCATATGGATTCAAAGAAATTATTCTCTACTTTTATTTATGTGGTATTCAAATCTTGCATACCCTTATAGATTTATGGGTTTGTATGATTGATCATCTTAATCTTCATTGTAGCACGTGTTCTTTGAATTGGATGGTCTAGACTTAAAGAGGAATTATGAGGGATATCAAGGGATGTGGATCAAATTATAATCAAGGGCACTAAGAAGGATTTCAAGTTTGTAATGATTATGAGGATATATCCAAGCCATTATCATGATCGAATGTCAGGTTTTTGAAGGTATGGCAAGAAACAAACTAGGAAAAATTATGGGATATTTTTTTATAAGAAGAGTCTACAACTAAGTTGCAAGACACTAGTTTGAACTAACAGGTTCCGGAATAGATTCTGATTAACCAAACACAAGATTTCCATTTTTAACTTATAACAAGTTCACAAGGTTCCAAAATTAGGGTTACATGTTTTACTTAGGTTCAGGGAGCAAATCTCCCTCATGCCTGCTCTCAAACAGGCCTAGAAGTTCAACTAGATTTTTCACACATTTAGATTTATCAAAACTTTCCTAAACTAGGCTCATTGGATAGGAAATTTCCTCACCTTTCCAACCATATAAAGAAGTCCTCCTAACTCCTTGTAAAACTCAAGTTATGGCCAGGCGGAGTTTTAGGGGAAAATTTTCCCTTGGAGGTCCGCGGGGTTAGGGAGAAAATGCCTTCACGCCCCCGCCGATGCCCCAAATGCCACGTGTCATCACGTGATTGGTCTGGGCTGGCGGGTCGTGGGGAAAAACATGAAATGTTGTCCTAAAACCAAGTTTCAATTTTCTGAAGGAAAATTTTCCTCCGTGCCTCCGCGCTTGCCCAAATGGCCACGTGGCACCTTGTGATTGGCCACAGGCTGGTGGAGAGAATTTGGATTTTTTTCCCAAGGGGTTAAATGGTTAAAAGAATGTGCATGGACCCATGCACCCATGGGGACACGTGTCATCACCCCATTGGCTGCGGGGGTGCGGGGCCGCTGAGAAAAATAAGAAAATTTTCCAAAGGGGAAAAAGTTAAAGTTTTCAATTTGTACCCGTGCACCCTCCCTACCACGTGTCAGCACGTGATTGGTTGGGGGCCGCGGGGTTTTTCCAAAGGGGGAAACCCTCCCTGCCACGTGTCAAAATTTTCCCAAGGTAAAATTTTCAAAAAAGATAGAGTTTTCAAAAATTCTGCCCCTCCAAGATGCCATGTGGCATCATCTGATTGGATAAGAGGGTGGCGGGGTGGCGGAATTTTCATGGAAATTTTTCCCGCGCTAAAATTTAAAATTTTCTAAGTTATATTAATTCATTTTTGGTTTTGGATGGCCATTTTGAAGTAAAACTTCAAATGGCCATAACTTTTGATTGGGAACTCCATTTTGGGAAAACAAGGACTTTCCAGAAATCTCTCAGAGTCCTCTTTGCATAGGAATCATCAATTTTGGTTTTTGATGAAGTTTTGAGGGTCAATTTTAAGAAAATGATCTGCAGGGTTTAAATTCAAAACTGACAGTTTTTCCAATTTGTCAATTTGATTAAATTTGAACTCTTCCTTCCACTCAACATGTTAATCAGACATGGGGAATCAACTTAGGGAAGAATTAGAATGTTTTAAGTATGTCAATTTGATCAATTTATTCAAGTTGTGTTTTTCTCCAACAAGTTGACGGGAAAAATGACCATGCAAGCTCCGAATTGAAATTCTTTGAGTTTTGGAGATTTATTCTTGACTATTTTAGTGAATTTGAGATTCCTCAAGTCTTCCTAAGTGTAAATTTCAAGTTTTTAATTTATTGTTGAGTATAAAGTGAACTGATTCATTTTATTTAAAAAGGAAGATGTCAGAATTATGAACTTAAAATAGAGTTCTCTTCTCCACGAATTTACAATTTAATATGCAATTTTCAATTAAGGAAAACATATCCATTTCATTTCTAAGACATCCAATTGATTCAACAAAGACATGCATACAGTATGCAATGTTGATTTCTAACTTTTATCAACTCATTTCAAAGATCCAAGGCTTCTTTTTTTTTATACGTTTTCTCTTTCCAAAATAGAATTGCAAATTTAACAGTCATGTGATTTCCAAGATAACAATGCAATTGGGAAAGTAATGTATTTCATTCATCTATCTCCAACAAATATTGCAACAAGGTATATCAAGAGAACTTTGATTCCTTTATTGAATTTAAACAATTTTACAACTGAACTCCTTTCTTTACATTCCGATTTGAAACTTACAAACTGTATCATATTCTTTTTTTAAAAACAGAGGAAGGGAAAGTAACTCTTTCTCATTTCAACTACAAAACATAGGATATCATTTACATTTCACAATCAATTACAATTTCAAATTACAAGGTAAACATTTCCCATCTGAATCAATTACATGCATCCACTTGAAGTGGGAAGGATTACATTTAAAATTTACAAAAAGGATGACTGTCAAACTGATTTCTTTCTTCTCCAAACAACAGCAAGCTGAGTTCTTCATCTTCATTCTTCTAATCACAACAAGGAAGGGGGAAAGGCAACACTCTCCACCCAACCAAGACATCCAATGGGAAAGGAGAAGCCATCTTTCCCCATTGGCCCCTGAGCCCCAACCATATTGGAATGGAACATGATGATACAACACATGGCAACATGGCTTCTTCACATACAAGCATATTTTCACAATCACAAAGAAACACAAAACAAGAAGATGTAGTTCTCAACTACAACAATCAATTTCAAACAAAACAAAGGCTCCTTCTCCAAGCAAGCAAGCCAAGCAAGAGAAAGAACTATGGAGGTCTCCTTATGCCTCCCAAGTTGAATTTTGGGCATCCACCAAAAGCAAACCGCCAAAATCATAGCAATCCCATAAACCTTATCCCTCCTCAACCCCTCCTTATCCCTCCTCCAAATTTATCCCTTATACCTCCCCCAAAGTAGGAAATGCAAGCAATTTCCTTTCCTAGGTGGATCCCAAACCAACATTCCCTCCCAAGAACAAATAACAATGGCAAATCCCTTATCCCTCCTCTGATAAACCTCATAGTATTCTCTCCACACCATGCCCTAAGAATTCTACCCATCCCTCTAAGAATGTAACCACAAAAACCATTCAATAATTTACATGCAAGAAGGGGAAAGAAAACAACAATATAAAGGGATAAGACCCTACCTCTCCATAATGGAGATTTGCTTTCAAACAGTAGATTCTTTGTTGCACAAATCAGTCCCAAACAGCAAATGCAAAGCATGCAAAATAGTCCAAGCTCCTTCCACAAGAACAAGCTCCCAATGCAAGAGGAAAATTCGACCCCAAGAAGCAAATAACAAAATTTCAACAACCTCTAATGAGGAAGCAATTCACATTTTAAAGGGAGAGGGTGGAAGAGGATGATGTGGATTCCAAGTGGGATGCCACATCATTTTTCCTCATCCCAAAATGTAATCAACATCAAGGAAATTAAATCACCATAAAAGTGAATGAAAAACTACTAACATACTTCATTTGGCCCATACTCAAAAGGAAAAAGCATTAAAATTTTGTAAGACAAGTGCAATCAAATCTTACACAAAATCATGTCAAAATGCAATAAAATAAATTGATTTTGACTCCTAAATAATAATCATGGTTGGTGGAGGTTTTTGAGAGGTGTGGGACAAGTTTAACTTGTCCCACAAGCCTCCAAATTTGTCCTCCAAGGCCAAATTCGAATTTCAAAAAGGAAGGAGTGTTTGACTTTTCAAAATCAGCCTTACAACTCTTACAAATTCTTACACAATCTATCACTTAACTTACACAACCCTTACATGGTAACTTACACATTCTTTTCATTTCTCTTACACATGCATTAATAAATATGACATTCATTTATTACAATATTTTATAAATATTTATTTAGTTTACCACATGGTTATACAATATATAAAAATCAAATTCATTATCAACCAAGACAATAACATTTAATTTATATTCCACATCCTAATTAATTTTAATTAAAATTTAACTATATGACTTCACACATTTAACTATCACATTAGAATAATTAAAATAAAGAGCACATTACAAATAAAATACATACAACAATAATTAAAAAGGGAACACATAATAAAAACACATATATGCCCCAAGGTCACAATAATGGAAATTCCCCCCCATGGAAATCCTAACACAACACAACACAAGATCAAACACAGTTGCCCCCATGGGACAGCTGTTTCTGATTGAACTTCATTGAAATTTCACACTGAATTCCAATATGGTTAGTCTAACAGTCCCCAAACGACATTGCCATGGTGACCTTGTGATTTTGAATTCCAATATGGTTAGTCTCTGCAATTGTTGTGATTTTTAACCTACAAAATGACAAAATACCTCCTTCGGCCTCGTGACCATATCAGAACATCCAAGAGATATAAAATCAACATATAATTATCAAATCCAAATCACAACAATATCAAGGATTTAACATTTATCATTTAAAATTCAATTTGCAACTATATCATCATCCAATAGATCTCTATGCTAGAGCTATTCATAATATCAATGTCACATGTCTAAAATCAACATCAATAACCTGTCCATGTCAACCAGTATATCATCATCCACATAATAATAATAATGTCTCAATGATCATCGAGCAAAATATCTGAATCAGATCAATACTAATCTTAGATCTAACATCTAACCATCATACTAATCAAAACATAATAATGTCCATAATAATCCCTGATACATCATACTACATCAAAACATAATAATATCCAAAATATGATCAATAGAGTCAGGATCAGTATCTAAACAGTGTCAAAGGAGAGTGGGCACTATAAAGATTCAGGCTCACCAAGAAATCTACTTTTTACAGATGGTATAATGCATTATAAGCCTCCACTCTCTAAATGACAGTTACCCAGATCCGTATTGGAGCTATGATCAACAAACTCTACAGGATTCGTAGAGCCTGAATTCATAATTGGTTTGTTTGGTCTCAACACATTTGCTTATCTATGTATCATATGAACTCGAAGACCATATCCAAATAGACTAATCCACTTAAGCAATTTGATAGGAATGACCATGGGTATTATGTCCATGGGCAAAAACCTTTGAATTTCTCACCAATGGGTCAATAGTGCTATGGTTTGAAATGTTTTTTGCAATTGTTACCAAGAAAGATTTTACATTTGGTACCAAGAACAGCCCATAACGGTTACCCATTTTTTTTATCTTGATAAACCTGCCATGAAAATTTGCTTCACTTTTTGTACCCCTGAATCAGCTCTTGAGCGAGTGGTACTGTGCCGTAAAAACACCCGAGTTTAACATCATAGATAGGTGTACCACACTCTAACATGAAAACGATGTGTTCTTATCTGAAACATGAAAATAAAATGGCAAATGATCTGAGGGGGATGAATCCAATAGAAAAATAAAAAATAAGGTCCCTTTTGATATTGTTACTATCAAAAATCAAATGGTCTAATAGAATGGTCCAAGAATGTAAGAAAATATAAGGAGCATTCCTGGAATATTTACGATTATTGAATACTATAGAATGATGTTGAAACATCTTTGACACAAAGTGATTTCTTGAATTAAATGTCAATGTTTCAACATGCGAAGATTCTTTACATAGTGTAAATTGTAATTTCTTTGTGCATTACATTTGAATGTGCATATATGTTTTCTAGTAATTGAAGAATAAAAATATCAAAATATCATAGTGCTTTGCTCAGAATATGATGAAAGATTTAGAAATACGATAGTTTGATTAATAAATATATAGATAATCTAAGGAACTTTGTTACAATAAAGTATCTGCTGTTAATTACCATTCACAATTTATACACTCATACTCTCAACAAGTCATTTTACAAAAAACTAAATTTTATCTCTATTCTGTCTATGATTCATATATGATTGAAGGGGAATAGTAACCGCATTCGCATATAGGAAGAAATATGTGTTCTTTTTCTTCTTCGACGACCGTGTTGCTAAGCATTTAACGTTGTTGTGCTCCTGCTGATCCTTGTTGGCTTCACCTTTTCGATTACCCTGTTAAGGAAAAATCTCTTTCTCGAATTCGATAGGTGGTTTGAATGATGACTTGATGTTGTTAGGGTGTGACCAGCTAGAGGGAACATCTACATAATAATAATTATTCTTTTGAATTGTCGATTCTTGCTATTATTGTTTTGGTCAAGCTTGTATGTTGGTCCTTGTTAATGTGATTAATAAGTAGTATTAAGTTGTAATAATAAAAATAGTAATAATATTATTATTTTAATTATCGATCGACGATAACTTCATTATCTGATCGTCGATTTGTTATAAACTTTGTTGTTAACTATCGATAAGCGATTTTATTGTTTAGATTGGTCACTTCGCGGATCGATCCTTGATTCGCGCAAAGAGGAGGGTATCCTGTTGTGACGTTGTGGTTGGTCCTTGTCTTGTGTTCATTTTCAAAACTGCTATCTCTAGTTCCTCCTTGGTCGACCAGGCTTGCTTGCGTACTTGTTTTATTTGTCGTTTTAAAGGTGAAATGATATTGCTACCACCTGAGCCGACCAAGTCTCCACTCGTATTATATATATATATATATTATATATATCTAAATTAATGAGAACTTTGGATGCTTTCACCCACTTTGGCCACTTTTGTTGGCGTCCCACCATTTCATGGAAATGCGTATTATTTTTTTAGACTTTGTTTGGTATGAAGGCACCACGCAAAACCCCCCCCCCCCCACCATCTTTTCTTCCTTGCGAGCTGTACACGTTAGTTTATTTAATTCTGGTCAGTTGTGGAAGTGCGTTGGAGGATGGGAACCTACATTTCCATTAATTTCTATCAGGAGAAGGCGTGTATTAATGAGACTACAATTCTGTCTGCTCTGGGAGGATGTGCACATTTTGATTGGTGCCTTCTTTTGTGCAGGTTGGAACGCATTTCTAATGCACTGTCCACTGTTTTGTTTGGATCGTTGTTCCTTGGATATTGCATATTCATGCAACTTCCAGTGCACTCCTGACCTGTGCCAGCATCCTCCCAGCCTGTGTGAAAAATGAACCTCTGAAATGTGTGGAAACCAGGCTTGAACAACTACTTCAAATTTGAATTTGACCAAACTGACCACCTTTTTGTTGGCCGTATCTCACACTATTGCTTCCATGGAATATGTAAATTCTGAGGATGTTCTAATAGTGACCACTAAAATAGTTGCACCATGTAGATGGCTACAAATCATAGGTGGACTTTTGGAGGATGTTTTTTCTGGCTAGATAATGGTTGAAATTTCAATTTGAAAAAGAGTTATAGGTTTGATAAGGTTTTCTTTAGTTGTGAACTCCAATGTTCGAGCCCAATTTGAGGAACTTTCCTGTGCTTTGCAAATGAGCAGCTGTGAGAGAGATGTCAGAGTGATTAGGAAGCCTTCTGTAGTCTGGGGAGTCTTTTGCTAACAGGAAATGGGTTCAAAAATAGGAACACCTGCTGAGTTTTCTTTGGAAGTGCGTACCTGACCTGATAAATGGTGGAAGCTTTGGAGCAGGGTATGATATCCATCAAAGCATAATTGGAGAGAATACAGTCGTATATGTGTGCAAGTAATATTTCCAAGAATGGATGCCAGAATTGTGAGGGAAAATAAAATAATGGGTGGAAGCTCCAAACTGAGCTTCTTGACATTACCAGTGACTTTAAAACCTGGCCTCTCTGTAATGAGGGCACCATGACTCCTATAAAATTTGAACAATACTGGAGGATAAAAGAGATGATATTACAAAGAGGCATAAAACAATTCCAAAATATGTTCACTGCAATGAGTTCCTTTGCTACTCAGTTTATGGAAAAGAGTGGTGATTCACAACCTTGAATACCGCATCTATTCCTTTGTTGAGAAAGTGCATGAAATTTTTGATAGAATGCCTCAAAGAAATGTGGTCTCATGGAGTGCCATAATTGCAGGATATGCGCAAAATGGATTTGTTGAAAAGGTGTGTGAACTGTTTGATAGAATGCCTCAAAGAAGTGTTGTCTCATGGAATGCCATGATTGCAGGATATGCACATAATGGATTTGTTCAAAAGGCTTTAGAAACTTTCAAGCAACTACACTCATAGGTGTAGAGCCTCCTGTCTGTTGCCAACATTCTCTCAGCCCGTGTGCAAGAATGGAGCCTTTGTGCAGGCCCTAGAAAATTGTCAGAACATAATGGGAACTTATTCTGTTGGAAAAAATTCAAGTGATTGGGAAGTTTGTGTGATGTTGTGGAGGTTAGATCGAGGCTCGTGAACTGGTTGACGAAGTGCCCAAGTGAGATGCTGAACCGAAGCCTGCGGGTTTGACCGACTCCGTTCCTTCCAGGCATGGTTCATCTTCCCTTACCTCTCATAATTCTCATGTTTTAGTTCTCTTTTGCAACTTAATAGAATTTTAAAATATTAGGATTTTAATACAGTTAAATGTTTATATCAACTCGTTGCAAAAACAATGAAATGTCGTGTCGTAACTCACGAAGTCAAAATAACTCGTTGCATTAAAACATGAACTTCCACCCTCATTCTGAGGTGATTTAGAAAACTTCCTACCCAACTGGATCGCTACAACATTGTTTTATCGACCAGACGAAATTGACTTTCCAGTAATAATGTTGACCATCTCCCTGTTTAAATAGTTAATTTTTGCATTTTTCGGAGACTCATTAAGTACCCTTCGTAACTCTGAAAATGAGATGTTAAGCTTCATTTGTGTACCTTGGTATGCGAGGAGTCACCTTGACCTTTGGATTGACCCCGAATGAACATATGTGATCTTTTTGACGCTCTTATAGGAGCCCTGTTACACTGGTTTACAGTAGTAGAAAGTTGTTAAATCTAGAAAGTTGGCTTTCGTTTTGAACCGCCATTTGAAACCTGGATAGAGAAATTATTTCCTGTCTTCGCAAACCTCTAGTGTTTATACTAGAAAATTGCATGGAACATTCAGTTTAGGGAAAAACACTTTTCTGGATAGTTTGGAAAAGCCATTTTGTAGGCCTCTGGTCGCAGTTTGACGAGGTCAAACTGGACCAATTTTGACTTGTCGCTCCAGAAAACTTGTCGCCGTTTGAAAATGGTTTTCTAGTTCTCAGTCCCGTCGACTCTGATGAATTCTCCTTATATAGGGGAACTTGTAGGAAGTGTCTCGTTGTGTGCTCATCCATCGAACGTCAATTTTTGGATGTGGTTTTCTGAGCCCTCGAGCTAACTTTTGTTCATTTGCAACTGGGTCAACTACGACCAGTGGCCCCAGAAAACTAGCCGCCAAACGCAAACCATTCACTTTTTCCCAATTCCGTCAGTTGCTATGAACTCTTGGTATATCTGGGGACACGTAGAAAGTTAATCGTGGTGTGCGTTCTCATCGGAAGATAACTTTTGGAAGTGGTTTCTTAGCCTCCAGGCTTGTTTTGAACGTTTTGTAGCTAGTGAGAAAATGTAAAAATAGAAAGCTGCGGGACCCTCGTAGGGTTGCCAAACCACCCTGGAAACTTTTAACACATGCAAATAACTGTTTAAAACTCTATAGTGTAACTTGTTGTGTGAAATAGAACTTTTGACAAAATGGTGTTTTCTCTCTCTTCCCTTCTCTTTCTCTCTCCTGGGTTACAAAAAGAAGTAAAATGAAATGTAATGAATACATGTCTCTAAACCTTTTTATTTCGATTGCAAATTGTAATTATTATCATATGTAAATGGGAAACTGAAAAATGATAATTATGTTAGATTAGGGTGGATGCCATGCCAGCGAATTATCGCTGATATCATGCTCACGTGGTTTTGCAGAATGAAAGAATGACGACGAAAAAGGCGATGTGTAATTCATTTAATTATCATTGTAATTTATATAGTTCATTGTTAAATGAATAAATGTATAATGTAGTCTCATGTTACAGAAAGTTATATTTGATAATTTGTTGATATGTATGAGATGTTGGTTTCAAGGACATCTAGGAAATGTACATTTAATCTTAGGTTTAATCTTGATTTATAGTACACCTGGTAAAAAGGTTTGATATTTATATAAGGTAAATGAATTTGAAGTAATATCTCGTAGTGCATATTTAGTGTTCAATAAATGATTAATGAGTCATCTTGTGCATTCATACTTTGTAAATGTAATAAAGAGAATTTAATCGAAACACTCTACCCTTGTTCAATATCGGAGCATAACTTGTTTTTCATGTGTGATACTCCTTACCGTAGACGACATTGAAAACCATAGAATGAACTTAAACTTTGCACTCGATGGAACCTCCTAATTGAGTAAACAAGAGCCCAAGAATGGGTTATCGTCTTAGTCAGTATGTTAGTGACATTGTCATAAACCTGGTCTGATAGGAGTGACACAGTCAAACTTTCACTTGGAGTATGTAGAGCTAACTCCTCCTTCGTAGCCTAGCGGACTACCTTGTCATCCGAAGATAGATTTAAAATTAAAGTTCTTCATCGAGTGAAATCCCTGTTGGATCCAGACGACATAGATGGAGGTTGTGACTTAGTTGTTCTAGGTCTTAAACTCTTGTTAATGAACCCCTTAGCTCCGCTCAGCTAAATGTGTTACCTTGGTTTCTCTCAACATAACACCTTGGTCCTTTCTGAAGGTGGTTTAGCATAAATTTGTCCTCTCGCTTAAAACTCATATTATAGTTGAGGGGTAGACCCTTAGGTGAAGTTGGAATTAATCTAAACCTCAGTTGATTTGGATGTTAACTTAGGGTTCGTGTGTAGCTTCAAGTCTCCTAATCATATATGTCTTCAAGAGGTTAGACAAACATTTCGTAACTCCTTTTACAAGACAATGCTAAAAAGTAATAAGACCATAATGTGACGTAGAAAATAAAGCATATAAGAGTAAAAAAAAATGAGATTTGAGGTTCGGAATAATGCCACTCTTGGAGACCTTATAACTCAATTAAATATATTTTTTGTTTCAAAGAATATGAATTGCCTTGGTGAATCAACCTTTGAGAAAACAAAATACATATATAAAACAAAATGGAGTTCCTCAAGTCATTGAATTAGAATAACTATGGTAGGGAAATAACTATTCCGTGATCGAGGAATGTTTTGGTAATAAGCTATCTTGTATCTAAAATTCCGTTAAATCCTAATATCATTATATGGACACCATGTCACATTCACTTGAGATGTAAGAGTAAAAAGGTAGACATTGAATATATGTTCGAGAAGAATATTATTAACATAAGGACAAGATAATTAAGTACTTTATATGCTTTTTGAATTATGACAAATAAGAATTCAAGATATGGAAAATTTTGTAAAGAATAAGAAGCCAACTTAAAATGGTCGAACTGTAAAATTAAATGTGGAATGAACTTAAAGTTTCTGTAGATGGAAAAGGAGAAAGTTATCCTTGCACAATAATGTTCTTAGAATGTTAATCGTAACTAAAATACAATTAAATAAAAGATGTGTTGTGGTTTTGGCCATCCTTGAGTCTTCATTTTGTGGTTGGGGCATTGCTAGTAACCATTCATTGGGAAAAGTGAGGCATCGACATGCCTATGTTGTTTTCATGTGTCTATGTGATTCGATGACTTATGTGATTGTCGTATGCGAGTCGAGTTTCTGTACTTGGAGCCCTTGCTGTGTTGTGTGTAGTGAGCAATGTAAGTCAAAAAAAAAAATTATCCTGGTATTTTACTATTGTAATTGTGTGTGTAAAATGTGGGCACTACATGTGATTGCAAAACTACTAGTTCGATGCTATGCAATCTTACAGTCCTCATTATTATAAATTCATATCCATTGGAGATTTTATGTGGAATGAATCAAATATTCAAACGGTTGACAAATTCCTATATGCACATTGGACCTAAGAACTTGACCACTATGGCATCGACAATGACCTATAGAAAAGTGTGTATCTAAATTATGTCAAATATAAACATCGCTCCCATCTACAAACTAGGACTAACACAACATCCTTTGACTATTCAGATATCTTGAAGATGAGAAAATCATTGGAAATATGCCTATGCTCATAATTTTTTTGGTTGTGGGAAAATACATGTTGTTAGTCCCCCTTGACAAATACTAGTGAGGAAACAAGCATTGGGATGTAATCCTGAAAGAGGGGAGACATATGGGGAATGGATATAATTAGAGTGGATAATTGAAAGTTTCAAAAATGATGAAAAGGATGAGACAAGTTCATCTAGATCCCATTACCTCAATAGAAAAATCTAAACTCAATATAGGTTTGGTTGTATAATCTGGGATGATTCCGCATGTCTAGAGATGTCTACCAGTATAGAAACATAATAGTAGAGAGACATTGACTCTAAGGAATGAAGCAAGTTCAATTCCAAGAGTCCCTTAGTGGAAGGGAATTCTCGAAAGAACACAATCTTGAAAGGGTGCAGCTTTCCATACAGATGACCATGTATGAGAGAAATTCCTTTATGCTCTCACAAATCATGATCAATTAAATGCATCTAAAGAAATGGACCTTTTTCAAAATGACGAAAATGTTAGGGAATTAGAACTGATCCTAGTCCAGTAATTTCAAAGAAAATAAATTAAGAAATAGAATCAAGGTAAAAAGATCTCCCATACCCAACACCTCACTCATGAGTGTTATATGCAAAGATCATCTCGCATCATTTAACAGAAAATCACAATATCCTTACCTATCCACGATTTAGGTCGTCATCCTACACTTAAGGGAGGTTTATTGTACATTCCTTTCACCTGGATCACCTAGGAAAATAGTCTGTGGGACTGTTTGAACTCCATATGGAAGACACTCCCAGTCATGACAATCAAATCTCTAGGGAAGTCAACACCTAATTATTTTATGTCATCATCAGACATGAGTTAATACAATATACTGTGTAATATTCTCATTCTCTACTTAATGATTTCTCCCAGTTTAGAGAGAATATGTTATCACCCATGGTCCTATCTAGAAGCTCACTTGATGGAAAATCCTCCTTTCACATGCATTAGCTCTCTATCATACCACAAATGAAAGATCTAAAAATTCTAGAAAACCTCGTTCTTTTGAAACGCCCATAGTTAAAATTCTATCGATGTTGAATTCCTCACCTCCTAATAGTTGTGTGGGGATGATATTTTGGGAAAATGTACCTTCCCATCAAGCATAAACTCAAATTACAAGTGCAAAAATAAATAATAATAAAATACATATATGCATATAAGACATTGCAAATAATTACACCTTTTGTCCTTCACAGATAAATTTGGTGATGAGCAGTACTCTTAGCTTACTAGTAGTGTGAGACTAGCAAATGTAGAGGAAGAAGTGCCCTATGCTCACCTATATTATTGTCTTTGGTAACATTACATCCCGATGATGCATCTTATTGGTGGCAAGAGACAATTATGTGTAAGGGGTTATTTCAAGTGGAGATAAGGGATCCTTCATGATGACATCACATAGTGCTTGACTCCCACAAAATCTGTAAAGAAACAATTTAGCCATGCTCATTTTAGGAGAGACAGTGGATTCCTTAAATAAAGGTACTTTCCAATCAGTAGGCCACCTATGGGTCTAAGTCTAATCAAATTCCTAGTAAATTTTAACTCATCTTGGAGTTATGTTGGGTAATCCTAACATGGAAATGATGTCACAATTTTCAAACTAAGAACCATATAAGTTATACATTCATGTTTTTGAATAACATCTTCAGGTTCTATGATGTGATGAAAAAACTATCTTTAACTTAGATGATCTCATGAAAATTCCTGGCTCTTGGTATTGTAGCACTCACATCTATACTAGTTACGATGAAGTGAGTGGGTGGAGTCAGAGAAATTCAAGAATTATCTATACCTCATCCTGACAATATGGTGTCTACCATGTGGCAGTGAAAGATTTAATCATTGTACATAAAATCTAGTAACCTCCTTGGAAATATCCTATCTTATCACCTCAAAGACATGATGGTGGAATACTATGAATGTTCCTTTGTATTCGAACAATTCAAGGAATTTTTACCATCTATTGTACTATCAATGTCTACTCTACCCATCTCTTAGTGTCTTCTATGTATTTTTGGAAAGGGTGCCATGATCACTAAATCACAACTATTGTCAATATTCACATCGATACCTGAGGGATGAAGTAAATAGAAGGGTACTTATTATATGTTCTCAAGTGCAAAACAAATCTAAAAAATATTCAATCATATTTTCAAAATTCCTAACAAATCAAAATTCCACAAAACTATCAAAAACATATAAACCAATCAAAGTTCATACAAATTGAAATCAAAAATACATCCACAAAATCCTGATGGGTTGGGTGCCTCCTTCACCCCAACACATGACACAATAGACTACACCAAAAACATCAAGGGTCACTTATCAAGGGGTATACACATTCACTCTCCATTCGATGGGGTACCCCATTCCAAGATATCATACAAATCAATGCAATCAAAACATCCGCATCCCTTGAGGTGTACCCTCATTTGGGGAAATCTCGACTGTCATTGTATCCTTGCTTAAGGAAAATGACCCAATCTAATCTCAAATCATGTTACCCCTGCTTAGGGAATAACCCAGTCAAATCACATGGAATTATCACCCTGGATATCACATTAGTGGGACAAAGTATTAATGTTTTTTTGTAAAGTTGTGGCTATGTAACATGATACTTTTCATTAGTCAATTGTTTTAGACCCATCACAGGAGAAATTATTGCACTTTTTTATCTTAGGCTCAATGCGATGTGCCATAGGTACAGTTAACATTTACTTTTTATGAAACTGAGGTTTTTTTTTTGTTGTGTGTGTGTGTGTGTGCGTGTGTGTGTTTAGTTATACACATAATGGGTTAATCAAATCATGGTTAGGAGAATAATCATAAGTGCAAACTCTAATCGTAGTAATGAAAAAGGAATAGGTTTCTCTAGGATTGCACACTTCTAAATGACCAATCTCAAACTAAGGACTCAAGGTTACTCTTAACATGCAACAGAATCAAATATTTCACCCACCCTTCTATTTAACCACATTCTTCTACACCATAATTCACGTCCCACAGATCCTCCTTTTTTAGAACTCATCTTTTCCCATCTTTCTTAATGTGGTAAATATGTTGCGTAGTGAAGAAATTACATAGAATGTGGTCATTTTGCATCCACCACTTTGTCCCGTCACCCAGCCGCTAAAAAGGGGGCACTGTCTTGGACACCAATCTAGACTACGTATAGGGCATCCAAATGCTTCACTAGGGAAAGTATCAAGTTTTAGTCTACCACACTTGAACTTTATCATTTTCTCACTGTTCTATACATGTATACTATTCTTTGAAATTGTTATTACTTTGAAAATAACACTTTAATTGAATTGGGCACCTATGGGTACACCCCCATTTTAGCATATACCCTTTTCAATTTATAAAATCCAGAAAATTATACATGGATAGATCCTCTATTGGTACCCATATCCCACTAGTAGAAATTAGGGTAGGAGACCTTAACTTTCTATTACACTACGCACCATGTTGATTGGAAAAAGTGGAATAATGATGGGAATATTTCCTCAACAACATTACTAGCCAAATGGAAACTCATATAGATTATTCAATTATTGTTATACCCATGAATGAAAATAAGTAGAGTCCTTACATTATCCCCAAATAGTCATTTTTACCGTATTTATATGATCCTGAGATTTGGTTCAAGGTGGCTTATCAAGATAAAGAATTCCAGCTACATGTAATGGCCATACAAGAAAAAGAGAAATATATGAGGAACACATAACCAATGTAAAAACTTTTCGAGAACCACAAATCACAAAAACTATAAATCCTTTTATTGATGAATATCTAGCCTATGTTGTTAGATCCCCTACCTATTTTGAAATAGGAAAGATATACGACCTCGCATAAACACATTAATATTACACAAAGCCAAATGGGGAGAGCTATATGAATCTATCCAAGGGTGAACTAGATCAAATATTGGGGAATCAAATGTTGATTTGAAACATTGGATGTGAAGGGAACATAAAATGCATCATATGAGAATGGTACATGTCTGTCAAAGGTAAATTCTACAATACTTTGGTTTCAAAAACTTGGACATATTCCTAATCATTTATTTCAATAACATGTAGCTCAAGTAGAAATAAGATTAACTATATTAAATAAGAAGTGAAGGGAGATGCAATTATATTTGAATACTTAAAGTGTGGAGCATATATTGGGAAAGAAAAAGAGAAACAATCACGTGGGGATCTTTATATTAGAACTTCATAAAAAAAATTCATCAATTATATCTACTGAAAAATCCAACCAATTAGTTATGGAATCCATCCTTGAACAGTATTTCAGAAAATATGAATGAAAAACAAGTATTTTCAGTCGAATTAAAATAACAGGAACTAAACATTGAATAAGAGAAAAAAATCTGAATTGCTTCAATAATGAGAGGAATGAAGTGGAAACATATCACATTCATGTCACATAACCATAGTATATAATTGAACCTTTAGGTTGTGCGTATATGGTTGCGCAACTCTTTTCAAGAGTGATTTTTAATTATAATTGTTTATATCAAAGTAATATATGATGCGTTCTAATAAAAATATTATTGTATTGTGATTAAGTTCTACTACCTATGAAAGACAATTGGTTTTTTTATCAATAAGTATTAACTTTTGATGAAAAGTATCTTATATTATATTAAATCCAATAAGATACAAGATATTTTTTAACAAAAAGCAGCTGGAAGAGAGCATGCCCAAAAACCAAAAACAAACTAGGCCGAGCATAGGAGAAAACAAAAAACACTAGGCGACGCCTAGAAATACATCAAAGAAAAAGAGACAAAATCAAGTTTTCATCGCTAAAAGACCAGTAGGAGGAGGCTATTGATCATCAAGCCAACCAGAACAAGGGAGGTCATTCCCGGTGTCAGGAATGTCCCATCTTGAACCAATGGGGGCCTCTCCTTCATTTTTAGCCACCTGTATGGGAGATATGGAAAGAGGAATCTGGGGAACTTGTCCAAAGGTAGCGAGGAAAAAGGTAGTAGGTTCCAGCCATTATGGGTGCATGGCTCGGGAGCCACCCGATGAGCCTCATCTGAGCTAACAAGTAGGGGGGAGCCCCAACCTTGCTGGAGAACTGGTGGGGAGACATTAATCCGCTAATGACTGCGCTGAGAGTGGTGAGCACGGCTAAATGAACATTGCTAAGAGTGGATCCAACGACCTCCATGGGGATGGCCACCACATGGAAAAGAATTCCGAGAAGGTGAAGGTTGTTCCTTGATGACATTACATGGGGAGTCACCTAAATTTCGCAAAAGAGTCTGCAGATGTTCCACCTCCAGGACCACTTTATTATCCTGGAGTTGAAAATGTAAAAGAACATTGGATATAACCATAGACCTGTTATACATCAAGAATTTCTGATCAAATTCATAATTAGAAAATTAAAAAGCATTTTTTTCTTTCCATAACCAAAAAAAAAATTCCCCTCTGAAAACATACCAAATCTGGGTGAACATATGTGGAATTCTGGGGTTATCTCCTAGAAGAATGTGTTTTTAGGTAAAACATTCAAGTCTGAGAGGGAAGAAAAAGGAATTAATCCAATTCCAGGCATGTTGTTCTTTTAGGAAGTACCATAAGAGGTGTATCAAGGTTTCCAAGTGGCCACAGAAAAAATATTTGGGAGCTAGAACCCCAATTTGAACCAGGTGAGATCCAATTAGAATACCATGGTGAAGATCACACCAAACAAAATGAGTAATTTTTTGCTCCACATAGACATACCAAACAGTTTCAAATATATTTCCCCAAAATTAAGGGGAAGAATTCACCCCCACCAAGTTTTGAGTTTTTCAACCATGGAAAAATGTGGGGAGAGCCAATGGTAACCATTACTGGTTGAGTAATTTTGAAACGGGGTGTTGAGATACCACTTCTATTCCGTCCACCAAGGGTGGGAGGGTTGCACTGATATTTTATGTTGCATATGGTTAGGGAATGAATTGATGATCTCGGTAATGCTAGCACAATCCTGAGTGGCAAGCCAAAATAAAGCTTTAAGCCCAGGCCAAGAAAACCAAGATTGAGAGTGTTTGTAGAAAGTATCTAAGATGATACGAATTCCGCGCTTGAAAAGATTGAGTGCAGGAATTCTGGGGAATTTTGCAAGACACTGATCCTGAGCTTATATGATAGGCGACCACCACAAATATCGATTATTAATGGAAAGACCATTACAGAAGCCATTTCCTTTCCATTATAGCCATGGTTTAATGCATTCCCATGATTTCTAGATAATCTTGAGCACAAAGGTTCCCACAATTTTTGAAAGGAATAGGAGCAATGAGAAGATTGAAAAACCCCAAACCTTTCTAGGTGGGGCAGCCATAAGGAGAGACCTCCTCGATGCTATGGTGTAGAAGTAATTTCCACACTTCAATGCCCTCGATGCATCGAATTATCCATTTTGTACAAAGTGATTTCAATTTTTGTTGAATGTCTATAAGACCCAACCCCCTAGAATTACAGGGAAACCAACAAATTTCCCAAGCAACTCTGTGAAATCCTTTTCCAGTTGAGGCATTGGCCCAGAGAAAGGATTTGAAGAGCTTCTCCAGTTTCTGAATAAAATCTTTAGAAGGAACTCAATAGGAATAAAAGTAAATGTAGGTGGCTACGAGGACTTTATAACAAATTTGTAATGTCATGCAATCGACAACGGTCTCCTCTAGTGCTGTTGACAAATATGCAAGAAGGGTGGACGCTATAAACTCTAGAGTTTGCATGAGGTCTGTAGTATCGAATAGTCCTTTGTTTGTACCACTTAACTTTACAACAAATGGATGGCACATACACAATGGAAAATGGGTTTGCATGAGGTCCACTCTGCTCACCAATTTCCATTACCTAACTTGAAAAATGAACCATGAGTGGGGTGAAATTTAGAGAGGCCTCATATGAAAACCAAATTTAATACCAAATGCGGGGAAAGCCCCATATTTGGAGTCGAGCATAAGATGAATAATAAATTCAATTCAACATAATATTGAATACAATAGTTACATATTTAGAGGAACATAACTAAAACCACTCCTCTAATCTCTCACACTAAATCTAGGTGGATGGTATAACCACCCTATTTTTACTCAAACTACCCTAGAATCTCTCCTAGAACCTACGAGTTATTTTCACAACAATAACACACCACTTCATCAGTTCCATTAACACCAAGAAGAAGAAACAAGAAAAGTGATAAAATGAGGTAAATAGAGGTTCTGGAAGGAACCACTGCTTTCTGCAGAGCAGTGGTTTTGGTTATACAGCCCTATAAGGGTGGAGATCTTGAAACTGCCACCTAACTAGAGCAGTAGTCCTTAGACTGACAGTCTTCTCAGGGAGGCGGTCCTAAAACTTTTGAACAGAAAAGAAGAATGGAACACGAATGGACGTGAATTTGAAGTGCCCAGTCATGTCTCTTCCCCTTCCATGCCCTTTCACATCCTCCAGTGCATGGGAGGACATGGGAAGGCCTATAAATGCATGAAAGGAGCAAGAGAATTAGTCATTTGAAGATCCAGAGAGATCGAGAAGTAGAGTTTAATGAGAGCAGTGAGTAAGATCTTTAGTGCTGGAATGGAATTATATGAGCAAGGTGTAGAAACAGAGAAATAAAGTAATTGGAGAGAAGGTTTACATTTTTTCTTCTTTTCATACTTATTGTAATATGTAATTGTCTATATTAGACCAATAAAAGTGGGAAGAAAGAGTAGTTGCCCTTCCCGACTGGTTTTCCTCCATTAGAGGTTTCCAGGATAAAATTGTTGGTGTTGAAGTTTTGAATTCTTTCCTTATCTGTAATTTCCTTTCTATAGCACTAGATAATCAATCATGAAGCTCTAATTTTTCAAGAAAATCTGTCATTTTCCAAAGTTGAAAGTAGAACAACATAATTGTGTGATTCGTAGAGTTCCAAAGTAGAAGTTTATGGATCATTTTGGTATCAGAGCTGATTATATATCTAGGAATGTGGTATTCAAATCTTTCTTGTGATTTTGTATGACAGTGACAAGGTCCAAAGGTGAAGAAGTTTTACCTTGTGAGCCAGATATTTCTATGAAGAAGTGGAAACAGAGAATTCGAGCTCAAATGGAGGAAGAGAACTTGGTCCATAGAGTCGAGATGCTAGAGACCATGATGGATAGATTGCATAGAAAAAAAGAAGATATTTCAAATCTATAAAAGATAGCTTTGGTTAAGCAAGATTCCATGGAATTGGTGGTTCGAGCACTAGCCAAAAAATTTGGTATCAGAAAGAGCCATGAAGAGGAAGAATGGGAAGAGCATGAAGAGACGCCAATTGTAAGCAAGAAGGTAAAATCTACACATACACCTTTTAAAGTTGAAACGAAAGTGGAAATAAAGAATTTTGAAGGACAAGTAGATGTAAAATTACTGGATAAATGGCTAAAATAGTTGGAAGTCTACTTTAGTGTGCATAATGTCACTGAGGCACAAAGGATCACCTTTGCATGTCTCAAAATGGAAGGTCATGCTCTGGTTTGGTGGGAAACCCATCTAGCCACTTGTGAGAAGAAGAAATGTCCTATTGTCAGTACTTGGAAAGGTTTTAAAGAATTGATTAGAGCTAACTTCTATCCTATTGGCCATAAGACTGACATGATGATTAAGTGGCAGTACTTTAGACAGGGTAGTGATCAAAGCATGCAAGAAGACAAGCCATGTTGCTTAATATGGACTTGGAGGATGAGGACATTCTGACCAAGTATTTGGGAGGACTTCACACTCACCTTCAGAGGAAGGTAATCTCCACGAAGCCCAAGGATCTCAATGAATCTTGTATACAAGCATACTACATTGATGATGAGAAGAAGCAAGGAGAAATAGAGCCAAAGGGAGACCATTCAACAGAACAATAGGATAAAGAACAAGGGAAGACAAGTAGCAGAGGTAAATGGAAAGGTAAACATGCCGCTACTACTTTGCATACTTGTAAAGATCCTAAGAATTTCTATAAGAATTGTGATGTAAATGGACATACTGATGCCACATGTTGGAAGTTGCATCTGGAATTACACCCAAAGCACTAAACCAAGGATTCCAAGAAATCCATGGCCACTGTGAAGACAGAAAGAGAGGTGGAGATTGAGGATGATTCAGATGTAGATGAGAGGCTGGGATGCATGGCCACTAACATGTACGGGGTAGAAGAAGAAGAAGAGATGAGTAAGCTATTTCAAATCAGAATCCAAATCAAGAAGACTAAGGTAAACACTTTAGTAGATTCTGGTTCTCAGTCAAATTTGATTTCTGATGCGGTTGTAGAACAACTTGGTCTAGAGACTTATGCGCATCCACATCCATACCCACTGGGATGGGTGAAGAAGGGTGTAGAAATACAAGTTACAAGGAAGTGTAAGTTTCAGTTTGGGATAAATACCCAATACATAGATGTATTAGAGGCTGATATTATTCCACTTGATGCATTTGACATTGTCTTCAGAATTCCTTACTTGTATGCCAGGGATGTTGTGTTCACAAGGAGGGAGAACTAGTACAGATGGGTCAAGGATGGAGTCAGTTTTAACATTGGGGCACACCAGATAAAATCAAGGAAAATCTATGGTAAGTGCCAACCAAGCACCAAGACTTATTCAAGAAAATCATCAGTTTTGTTTGCTTTCATTGGAAGAAAAGCAAAATGGATGTGAGAGCATAGATATTTCTGACCAAAGGATGGAGAATTTGGATAGAACTTGTCATTTTTTGTAGAAGAAGCCACCACAGGAACTTTTCATTAAGGAGCAAAACAAAATTTTGCTCTGGAGTCACTGTATCTACCTACGGATTCACTGGACCTGACCGTGGGGCAATAAGAAGAAGAGGAGATACAAGGAATGGTGGTGACTATAGTAGCAGTGTACTTGGAGAGGATTTGGCCAATCCATCTCAAGAGATAAAGACAGGAAAGGACTAAACCACTATAGTATGGGACCTTCACCATACTTAAGAAGGTTAGAGAAGAAAACCTTCAGGCCATATTTCATGCAGATGCACGCGATAGCAAGTTGCAAGAGCTCGCATCCACTAATGCCATCTATGCATGAAAAATAAGGAAAGATACAAAAGTTACCTTCCAAAGAGGATTGTACTCGAGGAAACTTGGAGGAGGATGTAGCACTGGAGCAACAAACCAGAGATCCACAAGAGTCTTGGCAGGTTGGATGAGAGAAGACACCAAGGTAGACCCAGTGGTACTCAAATGAGCACGAGAGGGAGTTGATTCCTCTACCACTCCCCCACTAAGATTTTGTGGGACCAAAATCCTCCTAACTAGGGGGGTATGATCCATAGGGATCTAGAAAAAAACACACCACTTCATTAGTTCCATCAACACCAAGAAGGAGAAATAAGAAAAGTGAATAAAATGAGGTAAACGGAGGTTCTGGAAGGAACCACTACTCTGTGCAGAGTGCGGTTTCAGAATTTCCGAACTACAAGGATGGCAGGTCTTGAAACTGCCCCCCAGCTAGGGCGGTGGTCCTGAGACCACCGGTCTACTCAGAGCAGTGGTCCTGACACTTTCGAATAGAAAAGAAGAATGGAATGTGAATGGACACAAATTTGAAGTGCCCAACCATGTCTCTTCCCCTTCCATGCCCTTTCACATCCTCTAGTGCATGGGAGGACATGGGAAGGCCTATAAATACATGAAAGGAGTAAGAGAATTGTCATTCGAAGATCCAGAGAGATCGAGAAGTAGAGTTTAATGAGAGCAGTGAGCAAGATCTTCAGTGCTGGAATGGAATTGTAGGAGCAAGGTGTAGAAATAGAGAAAGCAAGTAATTAGAGAGAAGTTTTACATTGTTTCTTCTTTTCATACTTATTGTAATCTATAATTTTCTATATTAGACCAATAAAAGTGGGAAGAAAGAGTAGTTTCCCTTCCTGACTGGTTTTCCTCCATTGGAGGTTTCTAGGATAAAATTGTTGGTGTTGAAGTTTTGAATTCTTTCCTACTCTGCAATTTCCTTTCTATAGCACTAGATAATCAGTCATGAAGCTCTAATTTTTCAAGAAAATCTGTCATTTTCCAAAGTTGAAAGTAGAACAACATAATTATGTGATTCGTAGAGTTCCAAAGTAGAAGTTTACAGATCACTTATAAGTGCACCCATGTTAGGACTACTTCTTAATAGTTTTCTCACCTTAAAATGATATATAGTTGGGCATAAACACCTAAGTTAAAATTAAATTAAACTAAACCTGGGCTGATTAAGAGGTTAACTTGTGGGTGGAAATTGTAAATAAATCTTAGCAAATGAAGTTGTTTTTGGGAGATGTTAACTTAAGATAAATAGGGAAACTGAAAACTTGGTCCCGTAAACCCATGAGAGTAATTTCCCTTGGAACCCTAGTGAGTGGCCAAACCAAGCAATTGTTGTTGGTGATTTTCCTATGATTGATGTCATGGTACAATTTAAATGACACGATTGGAGTCTACGTGTCTAAGTACCTACACAATAAACTCTCATTTTGAACCCCTTTTGTCCTTCTTAGATAAAATTATTCCCCTAGTCTGTAGTAGCGGATTACCTCATGTTTCTCGATGGTTTGTGAGTTAAAGATATTATAAATCTTTGTCATTATCTTGTAGTACAGTGTAGTGTCCACCCTATAAAGTTTTTGAAGTTAATAGCTTTTAAGACCTCCTTTAATGTTATCGTTTAAAGAAAATCTTATGCATTTTGATCCAATGATTAAAATAGTTCCTTGGAAGGGATTTCAAAATGCATGAAAGTTGTATTAGATGTTTTGCTTGTAGCATGCATCTAATATTGGAGTTCATAAGAGAAATGAAATGAGTTGTCTCATTTTAGGTTACACTCCTTGTAGTAGTGAATCCATTAGTGTAAATTATGTGTTATTTTGTTTACAATTGTTCTAAAAAAATGCTAATAGTGGAACTAAAGTGACACCAAAGTACGATGTAATTTAAAAGAGTATAAGAGTAAATGAAATTTTCGTTTAGAAATGACATCATAACCGAAGTCCTTCAACTTAATTAGGCGCTCTCATGTGGTTAAAAATGAATATGAATTTCCCTTGGCGAGATAAAACTTTTAAGAAAATGTAAACTCTTATATATATATTTGAATAAAATTTCAGGATGTGAAAATGTTGAATTGACTAAAACCAACTAGTGAACTATATCCGCTATAACAAGAAAATAAAGGTATCATAATTTAGGGAAACTAATAGGAAGGGGTAACTTGACTCTATGTCTCCTTTGAATATTAAAATTTATCCCCCTTACTTCCTGTTATTTTCCCCTTTCATAATGAGGGTAGAATTTAAACAAAAAATAAATAGGTTTGATAACCCTTGTATAAGAGTGAGAATAATGAGTTTTGTATGCATTAAAGATGTTGCAAATCACCAATTGAGTTATGGGAACTTTGAAAATGGAGAAATAACAAAAATAATATTGCTTTCTATAAGTTGAATTTTAAGCAAAATTTAGAATATGTACATTGAGAATGAGAAATTTTATAGGTAACCATACCAAATTTTGTCCTGGTCCCTCGTCAGGGACCCCTCTGCGTTCGGAATGTTACAAAATCCCTTTCCGGGAAATCTAGTTCTCCGAACTTAGCCATTTTGGTCCCTTTTTGGCTGGGTGCACCTTTTATCTGTGTAACACAGAGTAAATTTGTGCCCCCTTCATTTCCTTTGGCGCACCCTTTGACGTGTTGACACATCAATTGTTGTGCCTTCCCGTGATGTGCCTTTCTTGCGTGCGCCAAGGCGCATGCGCCTTCATGTTAACAACTAAATTGTTGCGCCGTGTTTTGGTGCGCCAAAGGGCTCAAGGAATGAAGTGTTGACAGTCTTAAATTTGTGCCAAAGGTGCAAATATTTCCCGTGTTGACACGCGTTTATCCACGCCAAAGGGCGCAAAGTTTTACATGTCGACACATGTTTTGGTGCGCCTCTTGAAAAAGTGGTTGGTGCATTTATTGCACCTTTGCCTATATATAGGCGCACCCGCCCTGTCACTTTCACAATTGAAAACACGTGATAACTTTATTCCTCTGCACCTGTCAGCACGCCCGTCCTCCTCGTATCACGTTCGTGGACCCCGTTTCGTCTCTCACATTCTATATATTCCGGGTAGGTGGTTCTTACTCCTCTTGTGTTTTGTTTTGATTGTTTGTGTGGTAGGATACAATGGATCTGTGAAACCATGAACCCCCCCTGCTGTTCTTGCAATCTTTCTCCCCAAACTGTTTCCATCCTCTTTCCAGATCTGCTGGCCAAGAGGGCTCTGCCTAGAAAACAAATCCAAACCTCTTTGCTTTGCCCCCTTCACCGCTTGAATCAATGTGAAGTTAAGCCTAAAGGATCACAAATCTATCAGAGAGAAAGAAAACTTGAAAAATTGTTTCCAAGCTGCGTTTTTCCCCTTGGCGCAATCGCCACCCTTGCAACAGGAAACACAGTCGCGCCTATGGTGCACAACATTGATTGCAACACATAAGCTCCCTGCGCCATGTGTAAACCAAGTAAATCCTAAACCTGGCGCAGGCGCATCCCCGCTTACCACAACAATATGTCATGCAAGCTTTCCCTGCGCCGCGCCAAAGTCCCCTTTTGCGCACCTAAAGTTAGTGCTACACGCAATAAACCTGCGCCCTTTGGCGCACCAAACTTCCATGTTGCATGTCAAATACTTGCGCCATAGGCGCACCCTGCCCCCATGCAACACCAACATTATTTGCGCCAAGTATAAAACTACATAACGGCGCAGGCGCATCCCCGCTTACAATAACAAATAATGTCATATGCAAAATCCTTGCGCCCTGTGCCCTTTGGCACTGATTTGTTCCTTGTAACACTCTGATTCAGTGCGCCATTCTATTAACTCTGCAGCCTGCAGTGTTCCTGCGCCCTACGCCCTGAGGCCTTAAAATTGCTAACTCCTCATTCTATTCTGTAGTGCTTTAATGGAAGATCTGACAGCTAATATGGCTCTTTGGCGTTGGACTTCTCTTCTTCTTCTTGCATATCAGCAACTGAACTCAGATCCATATATGTCTACATCAAGCAAGAAGCCAACCAAGTCAAAGGGTAAGGCTAAGCTTACAGAAGAAGAGATGAAGTATAAATACCAGAGGGTCAGAATGCCCGAGTCCCAGGCAGAATGTGACCTGGACATAAGAGACTCTGAACTCGGTCACATCGACATGGAGGATTTCTGGGCCAGAACCAGGAGAGTCACAGGAAGTCCTTGGATGGACAAGCTGGTGGGCAGTGGACTGCATTTTGCTGGGGGGATCCCCGTCAGTGCAGTAAACAATGAATTTATGATGGTAGTGGCCCGTTGTTACAACAAAGACACAAGGTGTGTCGAAAATGAAAAGGGCGAGGTCATAATCAACCTCACTGCCCGACACTTTGAAATCATGCTAGGCATCCCTCACCACCGACACTTTGTGGCTGTAAGCCAAGAGGACTGCACCAAGGCATGGGAGGACAATGAAGACAAGTGCATGCAGCTGATGAATGAAGTGTACTTGAAAAACAAGAAGGTAATAACCAGATGGCCACAGGTTATTCACCGCAGTGACTTCTCCGAGGAATTGAGTGACACCATCACATTCCTAAGTAGAGTTTTTGGGCTTTCTGATGCCCATTACTTTCACAAATGGATGCTCAGGTACCTTGAAACTATGAACAAGAATGTGCCAGATCAACGCTTTGAGTGGGCGGAGATCATAAGCAGCACCATATCTGAGCAGCTCCAACAACTCACCACAACGGGGAGGTTCTACATGAACTCCTACGTAGTCTATGCTGCAGCCTCAGAGAGGGATTATCCAGCACTGAGCCGATGCGGGGTTTGGCCCCAGGTAAAAATATATGAATACTACCCAGAGCTGAAGCTGGAGAACAACATCCCGCAGTTTACTAAGATCAACGATGCTTTCTTCTATGGCATCGTCTGCCTTTTGAGGCCAAACATGACTCATGGTCGAATGACCAAGAGCATTGTCACAGCAACAGAGAAGTGGGGGGCCTTATTTACACAATTTCCCACCTTCACCTATCTCAGGGCAGCTAACTTCCTGGGTGAGCCCACCAAATTGCCGAGATATGCCGGCCCCAAGTTGATCCTGTTGGAGCTATCCACACAGCTCATAACATACCATGAGAAGTGCCTGAAGAGAAAGAAGGGTGGAACTCCTTTCCCCCTTACAGTGGGCAGATACACATGCATCTCTCACCACAAAGCCCGGGAAATGGTTGCCAGAGCTAGAACTGCTCAATCTGAAGCACAACTTCCCGGCGAGGCCCACTTTTGATCCAAGGAATTGCCTTCCCAAGGAAAAACTCGATCCAATCCATATTCCACAGATCGAGGACATCTATATCGACCTGTACCATGAGGTCGAACTTAGAAGGAATGACCACTCCCGCTTGGCCTTGGCAGAGATTATTCAATACGGCGTGGCCATTGTTCCAAAGGGTTATCAAACTACCGATCAAGAAGTTGATCAGGTATATCTGGATACAGATGGGGACAACTGGCCATTTGCTGCAATCGACAGAACAAAAGTGCCCCAGACCATTGAAGAAAGGGTCAAAGAGACATTGCGGAGGACAGAACACTGGTGCAGAATGAATGGCCTTATCTACCTCGGGGTAGATTTCACTACATCCCCATTGGGCAATGCACCTGTCAGGCCAAAGCATCTGCCAAAGGTCAAAGGCAAGGATAAAGAGGGTGAATCAAGCTCTGCTCAAGAAGGAGCTCCTGAAAGTCCTCCTTCCGCTGCACAAGAACAGGTTGTAAGCCTGGTATCCCCAGAGAAAGAAGCGGCGGAAGGTGTTTCGACGGGCACATCCACTCAGGGTGTCGCCACTACTACAACTACTGAGGTCCCTTCTATCCCTTCTCCCTCTCCTCCTTCTCCTCCTCGCGTGACCCAAGCGACCATTCCTTTGGTCGTGTCCTCTCCCCCATCTTCTACTGTTCCCCCTTCCTCGTCATCCATCTTCTCTTCTCTCGCGGAGCTGTCCCCCACCATTTCTTCTCTCATCTCTCAGCTCCCTTCCATTCCCATGTCTACCTCCCCTGCAGTATCCCTTCCTCCCGTGAGCACTTTCTCGGCCTCCCTCTCGATGCCACCACCAAGTGTCTTTACCCATTTCCCCTCATCCACTGCAGCTGCTCCCTCTTCTACCTCTGATCCCGTTCCCTTAAGTCCAGCATGGATCTCCCAGCATCTGATCCAGCAAAAGAGGAAAGTCCCTATCGCACCGATGGACTTCTCTGTCATCCCAGCAAAGGGGGCTAAGAAGCAAAAGCCTATAACCCGCTTCTCTCAGAGTGCATCGGGAGAAAGAGTAATGGAGATTGCATATCCCGATCCTTCAAAGGGTAAAAAAGATCTGTCTCCGACAGATTATACAGTGACCCAAGTCACAATGGGAACGTCTTCAGAAAGTCTTCAAGGAGAGGCCCTATCTGCGGTGGATGCCCTTTGCAAGAAACTTCAAGAAGCAAAGGAGGAGAAGAGGTTACTAAAGGAACAAAACAAACATCTTCTCCACGCCCTGCAGAAAATGGGCAGTGCACCTCCTACAACTGCCACAAAAACTCCTGAGGTCCTAAGTCAGGACAAGATAAACGAGTATGCCAAAATTGGTGAACAAGGTATGGCAGTTTCCACCTGGAGGATCAAATCCTCAAAGACAGCGAGGAGGTAATAGTCAAGTTCACCAAATTTTATCAGAATATCATTCGGGCGAACAAAGATCTCCAGGTGATTGTAGGACCTATCTCCGAGGAGTTGGACCATGCAAGGTTGCAACATGAAACATTCCAGAAAATGCTCGACTGCTCAGTCGATGATCTAGTGAAATTTGGCATTTTCAGTCACCCCAGGGTACCCAGCAAGATCCTTGCTGCGTTGGATTACCGGGTCGACCAGATGGAGTTCGTCCTGGAAAAGATTGATAAAGTCAAGGAGGAAGCCCTGGATGCAATGCATCAAATGGAGCAAATTGTTCTGAGAATGTCTCCAGGCTTGCTTACTCCTTCTTTCACCTTGAGGAAGGCAGACGAAACTATCTGGATCTTTAAAGAGATCGTCTCGCAAGGGTTAGGGCCAGAAGCCACTTTCGACACCGAATGCATCAACAACCTTCTGGCTTGCCGTGATTTTGTGGGGTTCCTGATGGAGGTAGGAAATGAATATTTCAAACTCCCTGAAAAACTCAGAGATGAGCGGGAGACTTGTGAGGTCATCGGTGATCATATGAAGGGTCCTGCCCAGGATCAACTTCAGCCCATGATCAGTAAATTCATGGAATATCAGACTCAGTTCCACATCACCTCTCCCGAACAACAGCAGAAGCAAGATACCCCCTTCCAGCCGCGAGACGACGATGAATAGCTTTCTTCCTCTTGGCTTCTCTTTTTGTAAATATCTAAGAGTATGTTGGTACAAATGATGACCTCATCCATGTTGCACCATGGGATGTTGTCATCCACCAAGTTGTCCAAAGTCAACATTGACTTTTAGATATTTTGTAGATATTTTGTAATTAGGTTGTTGGTTGCTTTTTTGCCTTCTCTCTTCTCCTTCTTCTATATATACTTGAATGCTTGTTGTATTCAAGGGGTGGATACTTTTTAGATGAAAAATAGAAGTAAGAAGAAAAGAATTTGAGCTTTTTGTAACATAAGGAAATTTAATACAAATATTAAGACTTTGTGCTGAATATGTGTGTTATGAGCATTTAATCTTTCTTATGTCAGATTTATGCGTTTATTCTGTTGAATCTATCTCTACTTTTTTGTCATTTATTCATCAGTATTGCTTTGTTCGTCTATGCAAGTAGGTTCGGCTCTGTTTACTACCAGCCCAAAACATAGACCCTCTGACCTTTCTGCTTTGGAATTCATTTCTTTTCTCCCTTCAGATCTTTCCTATCTCCCCACCGCGTTTCTTTCCCTTCTTTCACAAGTTGGAAATACCTCTACTGGGATGAGATCCCAACCCCCGAAGGTAGAATATTGTGAGACTTGCACAGATTCCTGCTGGTAGAATAGCAATAAACCAGTTTCGCTTTGCTGACTCAAAGAGGGGCTATGCCCTGCACACTGTTGGCTCGTCTATCCATAGATCTGTCCACCTGACAGATTTTCAGACCAACAGTTTTTGGCGACTCTACTGGGGATCGAACAGATCTAACAGATCTATGATAGTGGTATGTTAGAAAATCAGTAAAAATCAGAAAAATCACTACCTGTTTGCAAATTTTAACTTTTGTTCAAAATCCAATTTTTTTGCAAAAGTGATCCAAACTGAAAATTTTCTTCAGGGATCCATAGATCGGGACTAGTTAGAGATCTTTAGTTCGCTGAGTTTTTACAAAAACCTGTATTTTTCCGTAGATCTGAGTTTTTGACTGTTTTACAAAAATTTCAAACCCTTGCAAAAAGTCAACTCTAAGATCTAAAAATCAACCTACTAAGTTGGCCGTTATTTTATCCTCATTAACCGCAATCGGTTTTCAAAAGAGGGATAAAATTAAATATTTAGAAAAGTACATGCTGCTGATTTTTGTCAGAAAAATCAGAAAATCAGCAAGTACAACCAAAAAGAGTTTTTAGGATTTGCTCCAAAATATTACAGATCTGGAAGGTACACTGGCGGGTGAACCATTTCACTCGTAGTAGAAGAGCTCGTGGAGTAATCGATCCTACTTTTGATCTACTTCAAAGGCACAACTTCAGTGTTACACCGGCACGCTTCCCATCGCTAAGTTCAGCTAACCGGTCATCCAGAAGTGTCTCACCTCCACGAAGGAAGCATCTCTCACAAGGAACATCCTCATCTCTTTGCAGTGCCTTGCTGCTCAGTGGAACTGTGCTTCTAGCTCGTCCTTTTTCCAGCCATTCAAATGGCAGTACCATGGGGAAATGCTATGGGCCCACTCGCTTTGCCACACCCCGTTCATGCACTCCCTCATGGAAACTGGAAGAATTTCCCTAAATTTGATGGTAGCGGGAACCAAAGCACGGATTCACACATATCTGCATTCATCATGTCATGCAGTATCCTGGATGTGACCCATGAAGATGTGTCAGTTCACCTCTTTCTAGAGACCTTGCAAGGACCAGCAGCGGAATGGTTTCAGCATTTGCCGGCCGGATCTATTACCAGTTGGGCCACCTTGCGAACTGCATTCGAAGAAAGATATAAGCCTTCAGAGGACGCGTTCACGTTACTATCCAAGATCACTCACCTGAAGAAGGAGGTCAATGAAACCATGCGTGATTTCATCACCCGTTTCAATTCACTAATCAACCGGGTTCCACCTACCATGCTGCCAACGCCAGAAAATCAGAAATGTTTCTTCGTGAACGCCATGAGCTCAAAAGTAAGTTTCTTACTCTTACAAGAACAGGTCACTACTTTGGTTCTCGCCCAAGCTGCTGCCATACGGATTGAAGATAACTTGCTAATATCTGGTGAATTAAAGTGAGAGCCATCCAAGCTGAAAGTTTCAGCTCCTTCTCCCGCCACTTCATCTGATCCGGCATTCCAAAAGATGGCAAATGACTTGCTCGCATTAAAAAAGTAGCTAGCTCAGTCTTCTCCTAGCTCTTCGTACCGGGATATCCCACGGAGGAATTTTACTTCTAACAACGTCTCACAAAGGCCCGCCTACCTGCAGCTGCTCCACGGTTGGCGCTCGAGGCCCCTCCGGTCAATGCTTTAGCTGAAATCGAAGAAGAGGAGAAAAATTATGAAGAACCTTCATCGCCAGGTGAAGATGATCAAGATGTCGGTGAACCGACTGGCGACTCTACTATCGGGTATATGGAATTTGATGAGGAAGAATCTGATGAAGAAGAGGGTACCCAAGGATATGCAAGCGGGCAGTCATATGTTGTTTTTACCCGCTCGCAAGGAAAAGAAGCAGAAGTGGCTGCCAATATGCAGAAAGAGAAGGCCGTGTCACACACGCCTCCAACCATCGCTAAACGAGGTAGTCCCCTTCCTGCTCAACCTGTTATTAAGTCTTTTTCAAAAAGATCTTTTTCCCCTATCTCCCCTCCGAATCAGTCCTCTCATGTTCCTATCAAGACCGGTAATCCTACCCTACCATCGTGAAATGAGGGACTCATTCCTTCATCAACGCAACCCTTGGCCGCGTTTGACATAATTGATCACGCTAAAAAGACCAAGATCCAAATGTTTGAAGCCAAGTATCTTCAGTCAAATCCTGAGCAGCTTGTAAGGTTGACCGAATACATCCAAAGCCAAGCCGTCATAACTACTCAGGTTTCCCCAAAAGGAATCCTTTCTACTCCTTCTGTATCTCGCATAAATGTTGCCTCGACATCTGCGTCAGGCAAGATAGAACCTTTCTATCTCTCCCTCCTAATCAATGGCCACAAACTAAGCAACTGCATAATTGATTCTGGGGCTTCCGATAACGTCATGCCAGCAAAAGTCACCCATGCCCTGGGCCTCACCCTTACCAAGCCTTTTGGCAGATGTTATTCCTTGGAAACCAAGCAGGTTCCGTTGATCGGTCAAATCAAAGACGCGCAGTTTGCATTTGCGGCGTTCCCAGAGAAAAGAGTAAAGATGACCGTCCTTGTTGCCGATATTCCAGCAGCATACAAAATTCTATTAGGAAGGAGTTTTTGCAGTGAGGTTGGTGGAGAGATTCATATGGACTGGTCTAAGGCTAGGATCCCCGTCAAAGGTATAATGCAAACGTTGGAGCCGAAATCACAAAAGAAGTACTTGGTTACTAACTCCGATGACCCCAAAGCCCAAATTCTCTTCGAATCATCAGGGATGGGAAACTATTTCTTGTCTACTGAGTCTGACAAAATGGATGTCCTCATCCAAGCAGAGGATCTTAACAAGATCTGGACATTACAGTTTGATGGCAGTTGCGCGACTAGTGGGTGCGGCGCTGGAGCCGTGCTAATATCTCCCGAGGAAGAGATTATCCCTCTCTCTTTCAAGTTGCAGTTTTTCAATACGAATAATACTGCTGAGTATGAATCTTTGCTACTTGGCATGCAAGCCACAAGGGAAAGAGGAATCAAGAATCTGAAAGTACAGGGTGATGCAGAGCTGGTCGTAAATCAAGTTAAAAGGATATACCAAGTGAAGAATGAAAGGCTCAGACATTACCGCAACGCGGTATGGGACAACATCGAGGAGTTTGATGCTTTTTCAATAAAAGCCATTCCGAGAGCTCAGAATGACATGGCCGACTCATTAGCCATCTCAGCATCCCTCATGCTCCCTCACCCAGGTTTGAAAACAGACACATATACCATTGAGGTGGTTTTCCGCCCAAGCGTGCCGGACAATTCTCAGCACTGGCAGGTATTCAACGATGACAATCAACTCATTGCCTTTCTTGAAAAAGTGGAAAATTTTAGTGAGCTTCATTTTGAAGGATCCACTTCCGCATGCCGTGAGTCTGTTACTGATCAGGATGGGGAATCCGAAGGAAGCGATGGCATATGTCAGCTCAAAGGAAATAAAATTCTGAAAGGCCTGGTTTCTCTAGAGCGTTTGTTCGACAGGCACGATCGTTTTGTCAAGAAGAAAAGGTGAGATGATCCTAACTCCTCCCCAGAAACCGAACCGGTCAATTTAGGTTCGGTAGAACATCCGCAGTTTGTAAACATTGGAAAATGTTGCACACCCGAAGAGAAGCGGAAATTCGTCAAATTGCTGAAGAAATACATGGATGTATTGGCGTGGTCCTATGCCGATCTAAAGTCTTTCAAGCCAAAGGACGTCCAGCATGACATCCCGTTGAAAGAAGATGTCAAACCCTTTCGCCAGAAGCAGAGACACTACAATCCTAAGATCTCAGGTACTATCCAGGCTGAAATTCAGAAAATGCTGGATGCAAGGATCATTTTTCCTATCCATCACAGTACCTGGGTGGCAAAAATTGTGCCAGTACGCAAGAAGAACGGTGAGATACGCATATGCGTAGATTTTCGTAACTTGAATCAAGCCTCCTTGAAGGACAACTACCCCCTTCCCATAATGGATCAGGTTCTGCAAGCAGTGACTGGATCAGAAATGTTGTCCATGCTTGATGGTTTTTCAGGCTACAATCAGATTGAAGTCTCACCCGAAGACCAATTCAAAACAACATTCACTACCCCTTGGGGTACATTCACTTATAGCAGGATGCCTTTTGGTCTGACCAATGCCGGCGCCACTTTTCAGCGGGCCATGGACTTTGCATTCAAAGGAATGATGGGAAAAGTCATCGTAGTCTACTTGGATGACTTAACTGTGTTCTCTAAACAGCGGAATGATCATTGCGATCATTTGGAGCAAGTATTGATTAGATGCCGGGAACATGGAATCTCCCTAAATCTGAAAAAGTCTGTTTTCGGAGTCACAGAGGGAAAGTTGCTGGGACACATTGTAAGCAAGGAAGGGAATGAAGATAGATGCCGAAAGGGTTAAGGCTATTCATAGCCTTACTTTACCCACAAGCAAAACCGGCGTTCACTCTTTCTTCGGAAAAGTGAATTTTCTCAGGCGCTTTGTTCCCGACTTTGCTGAAAAGACTCGCCACATATCAAACATGATGAAAGGATCACCAACTTTCTGGTGGAGCGAAGAAGGAAAGAAGTCATTCGAAGATATAAAAGCCTCCGTCGCTCACGCACCAGTCCTGGTATGTCCCGATTTCTCCAAAGATTTTATCATGTATAGCTATGCATCTGAGCATACTGTATCGGGTATCTTAATGCAAAAGAATTCTGAAGATGTTGAATCCCCGATTGCATTCATGAGCTCTCCTCTCAAGCCTCACGAATTAAAGATGTCTCAGTTGGAAAAGCATGCCTTCACCGTGGTCAAAGCAGTCAAGAACTTCAGGTATTACATTCTAAATTCTCACACAATGGTACTGGTCCCTGACACGGCAGTCAAGTCAATCCTAACTCAACAGGAGTTAGGGAGTTTGCGAGGAAATTGGATTGCAAAAGTCCAAGAGTATGATCTAGATATAAAACCAACCAAGTTGGTAAGGGGCAAGGGCCTATGTCAGCTTATGGCTGAAAACCAGGATTCAGAAGACCCTGAGGAAAAGGATGATTGCACCAAGGGAGCACAAAGCCAGCTGGAGAAAGCCGATTCTCTACCCATGGTTCTATTTGTCGCCACCAGCGACGAATGGTATTCTGATATCACTTTCTTTCTCACTTATGGTGAGTGTCCAGCTCATCTAACTTCAAAGGAGAAACGTGCTATAAAGCTCAGAGTGGCCAGATATGTCATCTGGGATGACTGTTTATACAAACGCGGAATAGATGGCATCTTCTTGCGATGTGTTGACAAGCCACAACAGATAAAGCTACTGGAGAGTTTTCATGATTCAGCCTGTGGTGGTCACTTCTCCTCTTCCGTGATGGCACACAAGATCATCCGGGCCAGGTACTATTGGCCGACGCTGTTCCAGGATACAGCCACCTGGGTAGCAAAGTGTGAGCTCTGCCAACAATTTGTCGGCAAGCCAAAATTGGCTGCTTTTCCCCTCAGGCCGGTCGTTATTGATGAACCATTCAGACAGTGGGGAATCGACTTTATCGGAGCACTCCATCCCCAATCGAGTGCCAGACATAGTTATGTCCTGACAACAACATATTACTTCACCAAGTGGGTGGAGGCCATACCTGTCAAGCATGCCACTTCCAAGGTTGTTTGCAGTTTCATCAAAGAGAATATCATTGTCAGGTTTGGCGTTCCAAACAAGATTGTTGCTGATAACGCTTCCAACTTCTCCTCACGAGAAGTTGTTGGTTTTTGCTATGAACACGGGATAACCTTGGCCCACGCCTCGGATTACTACCCCCAGGGAAATGGTCAGGCAGAATCCAGTAATAAAAACTTAGTGACCATCATACGGAAGCTAGTTGATGAGAGTCAGCGGACGTGGCACAAGTCATTGTACGACGCTTTGTGGGTGGACCGCATTACTCCCAAGAGGTCTCTCGGTATGTCACCTTTTCAAGTGTTATATGGGACCGACGCCGAGCTTCCCATTTCTGCAGAACTCCCTGCTCTGCGCTTGGCACGAGCAATCGAAGATGAGACTTTCCAAAATTCCCTTGAAAAGAGGATCATGTATCTATCAGAGCTTGAAGAGAAAAGAATAAGAGTGGTCGACAGGATCACCGAACATCAGAATCAAGTTAAGAAATTGTTCGATAAAAGGGCTAAGCAAAGAGATTTCCAAGTGGGAGATCTCGTCCTTTTGTGGGACAAACGGAGAGAGCCGAAGGGCATGCACGGGAAATTTGATTCTCTATGGAGAGGGCCTTTCAAGATCAAACAGCTCAATGGAGAGAATAGCTTCTATCTCTCGTATCTAGATGGAACTGATCTCCCGCTTCCCTATAGCGGGCAGCACCTCAAAATATTCAGGAAGTAGAGCTTGCTCTCTTCTTTGTACAGTTTGCTTTTGTTGTGTGTTTGCTTTCGTCGTGTGTTTGCTTTCCTCGCCCTTGTTTTTTGACCCTGTTACCCAATGGATAGGCACATGTTGATCTGAGGTTCTCTACCCTTGAGTTTCGCTCAAAGATAGTCCCCAGAAAGAGCCAGCTGTTATCCTGTAAAATTGACGAGGGAAATTTTATAGGTAACCATACCAAATTTTGTCCTGGTCCCTCGTCAGGGACCCCTCTGCGTTCGGAATGTTACAAAATCCCTTTCCGGGAAATCTAGTTCTCCGAACTTAGCCATTTTGGTCCCTTTTTGGCTGGGCGCACCTTTTATCTGTGTAACACAGAGTAAATTTGTGCCCCCTTCATTTCCTTTGGCGCACCCTTTGATGTGTTGACACATCAATTGTTGCACCTTCCCGTGATGCGCCTTTCTTGCGTGCGCCAAGGTGCATGCGCCTTCATGTTAACAACTAAATTGTTGCGCCGTGTTTTGGTGCGCCAAAGGCGCAAGGAATGAAGTGTTGACAGTCTTAAATTTGTGCCAAAGGCGCAAATATTTCCGTGTTGACACGCGTTTATCCGCGCCAAAGGGTGCAAAGTTTTACGTGTCGACACATGTTTTGGTGCGCCTCTTGAAAAAGTGGTTGGCACATTTATTGCACCTTTGCCTATATATAGGCGCACCCGCCCTGTCACTTTCACAATTAAAAACACGTGATAACTTTATTCCTCTGCACCTGTCAGCACGCCCGTCCTCCTCGTATCACGTTCGTGGACCCCGTTTCGTCTCTCACATTCTATATATTTCTGGGTAGGTGGTTCTTACTCCTCTTGTGTTTTGTTTTGATTGTTTGTGTGGTAGGATACAATGGATCTGAAACCATAAAACCCCCCTGTTGTTCTTGCAATCTTTCTCCCCAAACTGTTTTCATCCTCTTTCCAGATCTGCTGGCCAAGAGGGCTCTGCCTCAAACAAATCCAAACCTCTTTGCTTTGCCCCCTTCACCACTTGAATCAATGTGGAGTTAAGCCTAAAGGATCACAAATCTATCAGAGAGAAAGAAAACTTGAAAAATTGTTTCCAAGCTGCGTTTTTCCCCTTGGCGCAATCGCCACCCTTGCAACAGGAAACACAGTCGCGCCTATGGCGCACCAACATTGATTGCAACACATAAGCTCCCTGCGCCATGTGTAAACCAAGTAAATCCTAAACCTGGCGCAGGCGCATCCCCGCTTACCACAACAATATGTCATGCAAGCTTTCCCTGCGCCGCGCCAAAGTCCCCTTCTGCGCGCCTAAAGTTGGTGCTACATGCAATAAACCTGCGCCCTTTGGCGCACCAAACTTCCATGTTGCATGTCAAATACTTGCGCCATAGGCGCACCCTGCCCCCATGCAACACCAACATTATTTGCGCCAAGTATAAAACTACATAAACGGCGCAGGCGCATCCCCGCTTACAATAACAAATAATGTCATATGCAAAATCCTTGCGCCCTGCGCCCTTTGGCGCTGATTTGTTCCTTGTAACACTCTGATTCAGTGTGCCATTCTAATAACTCTGCAGCCTGCAGTGTTCCTGCGCCCTGCGCCCTGAGGCCTTAAAATTGCTAACTCCTCATTCTATTCTGTAGTGCTTTAATGGAAGATCTGACAGCTAATATGGCTCTTTGGCGTTGGACTTCTCTTCTTCTTCTTGCAGATCAGCAACTGAACTCAGATCCATATATGTCTACATCAAGCAAGAAGCCAACCAAGTCAAAGGGTAAGGCTAAGCTTACAGAAGAAGAGATGAAGTATAAATACCAGAGGGTCAGAATGCCCGAGTCCCAGGCAGAATGTGACCTGGACATAAGGGACTCTGAACTCGGTCACATCGACATGGAGGATTTCTGGGCCAGAACCAGGAGAGTCACAGGAAGTCCTTGGATGGACAAGCTGGTGGGCAGTGGACTGCATTTTGCTGGGGGGATCCCCGTCAGTGCAGTAAACAATGAATTTATGATGGTAGTGGCCCGCTGTTACAACAAAGACACAAGGTGTGTCGAAAATGAAAAGGGTGAGGTCATAATCAACCTCACTGCCCGGCACTTCGAAATCATGCTAGGCATCCCTCACCACTGACACTTTGTGGCTGTAAGCCAAGAGGACTGCACCAAGGCATGGGAGGACAATGAAGACAAGTGCATGCAGCTGATGAATGAAGTGTACTTGAAAAACAAGAAGGTAATAACCAGATGGCCACAGGTTATTCACCGCAGTGACTTCTCTGAGGAATTGAGTGACACCATCACATTCCTAAGTAGAGTTTTTGGGCTTTCTGACGCCCATTACTTTCACAAATGGATGCTCAGGTACCTTGAAACTATGAACAAGAATGTGCCAGATCAACGCTTTGAGTGGGCGGAGATCATAAGCAGCACCATATCCGAGCAGCTCCAACAACTCACCACAACGGGGAGATTCTACATGAACTCCTACGTAGTCTATGCTGCAGCCTCGGAGAGGGATTATCCAGCACTGAGCCGATGCGGGGTTTGGCCCCAGGTAAAAATATATGAATACTACCCAGAGCTGAAGCTGGAGAACAACATCCCGCAGTTTACTAAGATCAACGATGCTTTCTTCTATGGCATCATCTACCTTTTGAGGCCAAACATGACTCACGGTCGAACGACCAAGAGCATTGTCACAGCAACAGAGAAGTGGGGGGCCTTATTTACACAATTTCCCACCTTCACCTATCTCAGGGCAGCTAACTTCCTGGGTGAGCCCACCAAATTGCCGAGATATGCTGGCCCCAAGCTGATCCTGTTGGAGCTATCCAGACAGCTCATAACATACCATGAGAAGTGCCTGAAGAGAAAGAAGGGTGGAACTCCTTTCCCCCTTACAGTGGGTAGATACACATGCATCTCTCACCACAAAGCCCGGGAAATGTTTGCAGAGCTAGAACTGCTCAATCTAAAGCACAACTTCCCGGCGAGGCCCACTTTTGATCCAAGGAATTGCCTTCCCAAGGAAAAACTCGATCCAATCCATATTCCACAGATCGAGGACATCTATATCGACCTGTACCACGAGGTCGAACTTAGAAGGAAGGACCACTCCCGCTTGGCCTTGGCAGAGATTATTCAATACGGCGTGGCCATTGTTCCAAAGGGTTATCAAACTACCGATCAAGAAGTTGATCAGGTATATCTGGATACAGATGGGGACAACTGGCCGTTTGCTGCGATCGACAGAACAAAAGTGCCCCAGACCATTGAAGAAAGGGTCAAGGAGACATTGCGGAGGACAGAACACTGGTGCAGAATGAATGGCCTTATCTACCTCGGGGTAGATTTCACTACATCCCCATTGGGCAATGCACCTGTCAGGCCAAAGCATCTGCCAAAGGTCAAAGGCAAGGATAAAGAGGGTGAATCAAGCACTGCTCAAGAAGGAGCTCCTGAAAGTCCTCCTTCCGCTGCACAAGAATAGGTTGTAAGCCTGGTATCCCCAGAGAAAGAAGCAGCGGAAGGTGTTTCGACGGGCACATCCACTCAGGGTGTCGCCACTACTACAACTGCTGAGGTCCCTTCTATCCCTTCTCCCTCTCCTCCTTCTCCTCCTCGCGTGACCCAAGTGACCATTCCTTTGGTCGTGTCCTCTCCCCCATCTTCTACTGTTCCCCCTTCCTCGTCATCCATCTTCTCTTCTCTCGCGGAGCTGTCCCCCACCATTTCTTCTCTCATCTCTCAGCTCCCTTCCATTCCCATGTCTACCTCCCCTGCAGTATCCCTTCCTCCCGTGAGCACTTTCTCGGCCTCCCTCTCGATGCCACCACCAAGTGTCTCTACCCATTTCCCCTCATCCACTGCAGCTGCTCCCTCTTCTACCTCTGGTCCCGTTCCCTTAAGTCCAGCATGGATCTCCCAGCATCTGAGCCAGCAAAAGAGGAAAGTCCCTATCGCACCGATGGACTTCTCTGTCATCCCAGCAAAGGGGGCTAAGAAGCAAAAGCCTATAACCCGCTTCTCTCAGAGTGCATCGGGAGAAAGAGTAATGGAGATTGCATATCCCGATCCTTCAAAGGGTAAAAAGGATCTGTCTCCGACAGATTATACAGTGACCCAAGTCACAATGGGAACGTCTTCGGAAAGTCTTCAAGGAGAGGCCCTATCTGCGGTGGATGCCCTTTGCAAGAAACTTCAAGAAGAAAAGGAGGAGAAGAGGTTACTAAAAGAACAAAACAAACATCTTCTCCACGCCCTGCAGAAAATGGGCAGTGCACCTCCTACAACTGCCACTGAAACTCCTGAGGTCCTAAGTCAGGACAAGATAAACGAGTATGCCAAAATTGGTGAACAAGGTATGGCAGTTTCCACCTGGAGGGATCAAATCCTCAAAGACAGCGAGGAGGTAATAGTCAAGTTCACCGAATTGTATCAGAATATCAGTCGGGTGAACAAAGATCTCCAGGTGATTGCAGGACCTATCTCCGAGGAGTTGGACCATGCAAGGCTGCAACACGAAACATTCCAGAAAATGCTCGACTGCTCAGTCGACGATCTAGTGAAATTTGGCATTTTCAGTCACCCCAGGGTACCCAGCAAGATCCTTGCTGCGTTGGATTACCGGGTCGACCAGATGGAGTTCGTCCTGGAAAAGATTGATAAAGTCAAGGAGGAAGCCCTGGATGCAATGCATCAAATGGAGCAAATTGTTCTGAGAATGTCTCCAGGCTTGCTTACTCCTTCTTTCACCTTGAGGAAGGCAGACGAAACTATCTGGATCTTTAAAGAGATCGTCTCGCAAGGGTTAGGGCCAGAAGCCACTTTCGACACCGAATGCATCAACAACCTTCTGGCTTGCCGTGATTTTGTGGGGTTCCTGATGGAGGCAGGAAATGAATATTTCAAACTCCCTGAAAAACTCAGAGATGAGCGGGAGACTTGTGAGGTCATCGGTGATCATACGAAGGGTCCTGCCCAAGATCAACTTCAGCCCATGATCAGTAAATTCATGGAATATCAGACTCAGTTCCACATCACCTCTCCCGAACAACAGCAGAAGCAAGATACCCCCTTCCAGCCGCGAGACGATGATGAATAGCTTTCTTCCTCTTGGCTTTCTTTTTGTAAATATCTAAGAGTATGTTGGTACAAATGATGACCTCATCCATGTTGCACCATGGGATGTTGTCATCCACCAAGTTGTCCAAAGTCAACATTGACTTTTAGATATTTTGTAGATATTTTGTAATTAGTTGTTGGTTGCCTTTTGCCTTCTCTCTTCTCCTTCTTCTATATATACTTGGATACTTGTTGTATTTAAAAGGGTGGATACTTTTTAGATGAAAAATAGAAGTAAGAAGAAAAGACTTTGAGCTTTTTGTAATAGAAGAAAATATTAATACAAATATTAAGACTTTGTGCTGAATATGTGTGTTATGAGCATTTAATCTTTCTTATGTCAGATTTATGCGTTTATTCTGTTGAATCTATCTCTACTTTTTTGTCATTTATTCATCAGTATTGCTTTGTTCGTCTATGCAAGTAGGTTCGGCTCTGTTTACTACCAGCCCAAAACATAGACCCTCTGACCTTTCTGCTTTGGAATTCATTTCTTTTCTCCCTTCAGATCTTTACTATCTCCCCACCTCATTTCTTTCTCTTCTTTTACAGTTGGAAATACCTCTACTGTGATGAGATCCCAACCCCCGAAGGCAGAATATTGTGAGACTTGTACAGATTCTTGCTGGTAGAATAACAATAAACCAGTTTCGCTTTGCTGACTCAAAGAGGGGCTATGCCCTGCACACTGTTGGCTCGTCTATCCATAGATCTGTCACCAATGTGTCATTTGTTGATTTTTAAGATAACTATATGCTACAACCATATAATGAATTCCTATCCTAGTACTACATCTCTATTTAGGTTTCCATATTTATGCCTATAATATTCACTCATCTTCCTGACAACGCAAAAGAAGGAAGAAAGATCTTGAGGGAGTATCATTTCTATATTAGTGATGATGTTAAAAATTATACAATGTTAATGTAAGGTTGATTTGATATCTTCTATGGTAGTATGAGTAATAAAAACATCATATTTGGTCGAACCATCCTATGTTCACATAACTATAAATCACAATTCAAGATTTCATGAATATTCTACTAGTTGAGAAAGATGCATAAGATGAGTTGTGTTCAACATATTTGAAATCTCCACGAGGATAATGCTACACCCTTAGCATATTACTTGTATTAGGATATGAGTAGACAAATTGTGGCTTACCATATCATTTTATTATGTCAGTTATACTTTCTCATTCATAGTAGGTTGGCCTTGGTAATGGCCATAACATATGAATAGTATATATAGGGGATTGTAGGTAGTAGTTGATCATCATTGGAGCATTTGAGTCTTATTTTATGGTTTGGAGGTTTCCCCCTCGAAGTGGCTAAGCTATTCTACTTGCATATTGAGATCATTTATCTATAATATTATGTTATTTGGTGTTATTTTTCTACTCATAATCTAAATTATACAAGTAATTCCATTACAAATGTTATCAAAGCTACAATCTGGGCCAAAATTAGGGCAAAAAACCTAAATTTTTTTTGCTATATCTTGCGAACCAGAGAAAATTTGTCAGATATTATTTTACTAGAGTTGTGAATTGTTTCAAGTAAGATTCTCTGAAAAATTAAAAACAAAATTCTTTATTTTGCAAAATTTATTGCAAATTTAGGTATTTTCATAAAATTTCTCCCTAGGCTGCAATTTGTGGAATATTTCCAAGTTCTTTACATTTTCAAAAATCTCTCAAAATAATTGGTAGCATATTCTTTATGTTTTTTCCTATTTGGCCGAATTTTTATCTAAACCCTAAACCCTAGGGTTTGACATCATGGCGGGGCCTTCCACAAGAGCTAAAAATAATCCAATCACTCCACGTAAAACCCCAGATAAATATGGGGTAGTGATTGAAGAATTTTGATTCATAAGGGGTAAATACAGATTCCTCAACATTAGGGTTTACCTTAGTTGATCATAAGGTGAGCCAACTCGAGTATGATCTACAAAATCTATGATCTGAGATGGCTTGTAAAGGAGACATAGACCAAATCAATCAGCGGTTGGATGATATCATGCAACATATAAAGGGTAAACAGTTTGTACCAAATCAGCCCCATCTCAACAAGGGGGATTTTCTGTTCAGAATATTGGGAAAAATAGCCATGTTGGATCATTTTTCTAGCCCAATCAGAATTAAACTTATTCACAACCATGGAACATGATGCCGAAATTAGAGATGTGCAAATTTGATGGGAAGGATCCACTGAATTGGATACATAAAATGGAGAACTTCTTTGAGTTACATCAAACCCCATCGAGACAAAAAGTGACCTTCATCCCTGTATCTTGAACCAAACCAATACATTTGGTATCGATGGTTATGTTCTCAAAGGAAAAATAATGGTCTTTCATAACTTGGACAATTTTTACCATGGAGTTGCAATTGCACTATAGTTCCAGTGTTTAAGATAACTACTTTAGTCAATTATAAAAGTTATGACAAACAAGATCAGTCACAGATTATGTGCATAAATTCCATAACCTATCCTTAAGGGTGGAGAATATTATAGAAGGGAACCTGAATGACATATTTCTTAGGGGTCTTAAGGACCACATTGAGCATGAGGTACATATGTTTAATCTAATCAAGCTTTTTAATTCTATTATCATGGCACATAGATCAAAGAAAAAAATTATTTGCACTAGGAGGAATCCTTTCATTAACACTAGAGACCGTAGTACCCCTTCCCCATCATTCATTCAACCAATTAGACTGACTCCTTAACAAATGGAAGAAAAGAGAGAAAAAGTGTTATGTTTTAACTGTGACAAAAAAGATGGACCTGGACACAAATGTGCTAAGAATAAGTTGTTTTATATTGAAGGAGGAAATGAGGATGCAAAGGAATTTGAAATTATTGGAGAGGTTGAGGAACCAATATAAGATAAAGTAGAGGATCACCAACCTACAATTTTTTATAATGCATTGTCAGATATTAGTACTCCTTAAACACTCAAGGTTATTGGCTATCTCAAAAAAATAAGGTGCATTGTCGATTGACTCAAGGAGTACTCATAACCTCATAAATAGTAAGTTAGTTGTCCGCCTCAATTTTTTTATTTACCCATTTCCAGAAATGTAATTTATGATTACGAATGGTGGAACATTCAATTGCATAAGAAAGTGTCATAGTATCAAGCTCTCAATGGGATTCTACATGTTAGACTCACTTATGTTTGTTATTTCTATGGGAGGGGAAGATATTGTTTTGGGTGTCTAATGGCTCACAACCTTGGGTACTATAGAGATGAATTTATAAGAATTATTCATGTGATTTCATTCATAAGGAAGGAAAATAAAATTGAAAGGGATGGTATCTAAGTCTCCACAAATTATTAGAACTCATCAAATGTAGAATATTCTTAGAAAACGAGTAGATGGATATGTAGAAAAATTATTTTCCATAGAGGTAAAAAATATAGAGTCTTTAATGCCACCCGATCTTCAGAAGATTTTTGATGCTCACTCATTTATTTTTGATGCAATTCCAAAGGGGCTACCACCAATTAGGGATCATGATTATGTCATTCAGTCAATCCCAGGAATCCAACCACCAAACATCAGACCATACATATACTCATATTCCTAGAAATGTGAGATCGATAAAATGGTGCAGGAAATGTTGAAGGTAGGTATCATCTGACATAGTCAGAGTGCATATTCTTCACCATTGGTCATGGTAAGTAAGAAGGATGAAACATGGATGATGTTTCCATATTACCGAGAACTCAAAAAATACATCATCAAAGATAAGTTTCCTATTCTAGTAATTGATGATTTACTTGATGAATTGCATGGTGATATTTATTTCAAAAAAATAGATCTTCCTTCAGGGTGCAATCAAGTTAGAACAAGACGGGAAAATTTTCCTAAAATGGATTTCAGGACTCATGAGGACCATTATGAGTTCTTGGTAATTCCCTTCGGTCTTACAAATGCTCCAGATGGGGGATATTTCGAAGCCTGATGAACACACATTTTTAGGCCATGGGTAAAGGAAATTTGTATTAGTTTTCTTTGTTGACATATTGATTTATAGTAAGACATGGGAGGAACACTTGCACCATGTAGATAAACTGTCAGAAGTTTTTGTGAAACATAACCTATATGAAAATCCATCCAAATGTTCTTTTGGTTTATAATAGGTAGAGTACTTGGGTCATATTGTATCCCATGAAGGTGTCAAAGTTGATCCTAAAAAGATAAAAGCTATGGTGGAATGGCCAAGGCCCAAAACTCTAAAACATCTTTGAGGGTTCCTTGTACTAATAGGTTACTACAAAAGATTTTTGATGGGATATGGTAGAATCATAGCTCCATTCACTGCATTGTTAAAGAAGTATTCACTTAATTGGAGACAAGCACTCCAAAACAATCCTTTGAGCACCTGAAGGAAGTCACCATTTGCACCACCCCAATTTTGGTTACTCCCAGGTTAAAAGGTCAAAAACCTTCATTATTTCAAAGTTTGACGCGAGTTTCAGGATCAATATTGGGAGCACCTTCACCAATACTAGGAAGGAAAACCAATTGCATTTGAGTGAGTCTTCCAATTCCCTAAAAGATATGCTCAAAGTTTCTATGAGACAAGAAATTATGGCTATTCTTCATGCGGTCAAGTACAATATGAGACCCTATCTAATGGGTAGACACTTCATAGGTGAAAAATTATCATGATGATCTCAAATAATTTTGGAGAAAAGGTTATCATTCAAGCAGGTACAAATTTAAAAGTGGGTAAAAAAAATTGGGTTATGATTTTGAAATCATATACAAAAGGGTAAATAAAATGTAGTAGTCGATACGTTTTCTAGAAGGGAAACATCCGTAGATGCATTACTATTTACAATGTCCATGTTCAAGGTCGATTGGGTAGATGAAGCAAGATTGGGATGTGGCCCCTAAGACAAGATATACCTCTAGGTTTTATCAAGCAAGGTTCTATAAGTGATCTAACAAATCTATGAGCGCGAAAGGTAATTCCCTATGGTACAAGGACAAATAAAACAAAGTGCAAAACTATTTTGAGTTGATACGCCATAAGATGATTTAAAATACTACAGAGATAGATCCTGGGAGAGGATACTTTAGAATAGTTGAAGAGCATTGAGCATGGTAACTATTTTTTAGAAGTATCTTTGGGAATTATCAAAGGAAGAGATGTAAAACATAATAATATGTAGAGCATTTGATGTATAAGAAAACAAGGGCATGATAACACATTAAGATCATTCAAAATTTATTCTAAAAATTACCAACAATAAAGAGATGGGAGGAAGACACATGGATTTATTGAAAGATTTAAAATGTACAGAGGGTAAGAATCTTTATTTTAGAGAAATTGATACATAAGGCTCACATACGAATAGATTACAATTTTTTTCTACAACAGATCCATTGCTAAGGCTAGAAAATACAGTAACTAATCCTATAATCCTTTTTGGAGACAGTTCAAAAGCTATATGAACTCTCAAAGATTTGTAAGTGATTTGATCCATTTTCCGGAGTAATTTTTAGATAGAATTATTTCCATTATTGGGTACTCCCCTTGGCTCTCAATTCAATTTCAGGATACTCAGACTGATTCTAATGAAAGTGGTTAAAAAATTCTTAGAGGGGTATCTACTTGTTTTGTATCAGATAAGAAGGAAATTGAGTCTAAATGACTACCACTGTCAGAATGACATTTAACACATATTCCTTTAATTCTTCTAAATGCACCCCATTTGGTTGGTGATTATATGGTCACCATGCCACCGTGGTATCGCGCGCTTGTTTGAGGGCCTATCACAAACTAAGGGCTTTGATCTTTAGGAACCTAATCCAAGTGAACAAGAGGTTTTGTGCTTGTTCGAGGAAAATGTTCCTTCACTCTTTATTTGAAACAACAAGCAGGTCAACAAGTGAAAGACATTTTGAAATGTTTTCACTATATCTTTAACTATTTAATCCTTACAAGTAGTTTTATAGAGCCTGAGAGAACATGATACTCAAAGGTACAATGTAAATTCTGGGAAATATTATGGTCCTTATCATCTTCTACAAAAAATTGGACACGTGGATATCTTCTACATTCATCTAGATTACTTAACCAAATTTTGGCACGCAAACAAACAAAAAAAATTAGGGCCGAGGCGACAAAAGACAGTGGCTGGTAAGAAGAGTCTCATTGCAAAAAGAACTCTACAGTTATGGCAAGCTCACCAAGGGACTTCATGCCAGTCATGGAAGGATCTAAAAATCCTATTTGGGCCTCAGAAATTCTGCAAAATGTGGCTTACTAAAATGCTGAGAACTAGATCTGTTACAGAATATCCATCAAGTGGAAGAATATGAGCATAGAGCCATTTCACCTCTGTTGAGGATAAGTTCTTTGCTGCAATGCCTGGAAAGCTTGATCCAACTCGATTATCTCAAAATGTGAGGAAAACATTGGTTTGAAGGGCAAGGGCAATGTTACAATCTTAACTATTGCTTGTATTAGGATATGAGTAGCTTCCACTTGTGACTTACCATATCATTTTATTATGTCATTTATACTTTCTCATAGCTTAGAGAGTTGAATTTGGTCCTTATGTGATAGGACCATAAGATATCAATAGTATATAGGGGGAAGGTAATACGGGTAATTGATCATCATTAATACTCTATTTGAGTCTTATTATTGGAGATGGGTCAAGAGATTCTGACATTTGATAAATGCTAATTTTTATAGCATCATGAGATCTCATTTATCTTCACAGGAATCATCCTCTTGTTTGTGATCTTTGGTGCCTTGTAGGGTGAAGTCAAAAGAATCATAAAGTTTATGAATCATCAGTAATGATCCAGGGACCTTAAAAAATACGATGCTACTAATGGTGGAGGCTATGGTTTCCACATTTGAGAACAACCCCTATGTATCAGATATAAATCCAAGTGCGAGGGCTATATTCATTATCATGGTGGAAATTTGGTCACACCAAGAGGCATATAGATCATGCACAATTTTTATAATTCCCCCTTTTTAGGGTTGTTTTCCCAAAATATGGGTCAAGTCCTTGACTACGTCCTCAGATGATTTCAAACTTGTCTAGAGGATTCCCTTTTCTGCATCAATGGTGTGAAACTTTTCCTGGAGCGTAACCACCTCTGCCTTTCTTGAATCAACCTGCTATTGGAGGGCTAATTTCTCTTGTGAGAGTGAATTAGTTGAGGCTTCAGATGTGGTGAGTTTAGATTCTAGAATCTTAGCTTCTACCTAAGAAGCAACAAGGACTTCTCATGATGGAGCTTCCTTAAATTCCTTGTGAATTTATTTGATCTCGTTTCCTTTTCCTTTAATCTTGGCTTGTTCGTTGGCCACAGTGGTTTCTTCCCTGCGGAGGCTAGATTGTGCCTTTTTCATCTAGTTGCTGAGCTTGAGGTAGTCTATCATGCCTATGTAGTTTCATAGAATTTCATATCATTAACTATGACCTTATCCTGTTAGGCCTGAACTCTAAGAGGTCAACCGCGACAGTGGTGATAGAATAGTCTTCAGGATACATCTTCTCTATGGGTTTGGATGCAATTAGGGGGACTAACCACACGATGGTCAAGGAGATTTTTTGATGGTCATATAATGACCACATCTAATTTTTTGCTCTTTCCAACATATCCTTCTTATTTTTCTTCACCCTTCTGCTATCTCGGGATGCATTGGTAGTTTCATCTCAACTCAAAAATTCTGAGGGAGAAGGGATCCAAACCCCACTTGTGAATGAGAACTCAAGTTGCGGACCATATGGAATTGTAATAGGTGGTTGAGGCATGTGAAGTTACTAGATTTCTTTTGAAGAAGTTCATGTCACCACATGAGGGGGATAAATTTGGGATCTTGAAGGGAGGTTAAGGAAAAAGATGAGGATTCACGTGGAGGGAGAGTCTGAGATGGGGTCACTGATAAGGGGATACCCCCTGAAGGTGAACAATGGTGGTGGATGAGGAATTGTTGAAAGGGAGCCTTGGGAGGAGGGAGAGGGGGTGGAGATGAAGGGGTCTCGACCATCTTCAAATGCGTTTGTGTGGGGGCCTCATCATTGATGTCCTCCACTGTTCTCCCATAACTAGGGAACTGATGTGGGTTGCAGAGTGGGGGCTATACTAGGCTAATTACTATTGAGAGGGCTAAGAGGACTTTGTGATTGATCTTGTGAACCACTCTTTGATCATTTTTACTATGTCCTCACTCTGAGATACATTAGACCCGTGATCCGTATCCCAAAAATCCTCACCATTGTTCATCGTTGGATAAATGCCTTTAGTCAAAATTGAGGACAATTTTTCTGATGTCTCCTACATATATTTCTAATAGGATTCAAATTTTTATGCACTCTAGTCCTTTGTTATGATATGGTCACTCTGAGTCATTTTTTCATTATGCAGGGTGGGATCATACCTGTGTCAGAGTGGATGGAACAATTCCCACTCTGGAGTTGGAACCTGTTGCTAGATCTCGATGAACATGTATGGTGACTCTGCTTGAGGGGACTATCAGCCTATCTGTCAAAAAACGTGGTTCCTAGACTTGTGCTTGCAGGAGTCTAAATTTCAGCCTTTCCAAACTAAATTCGAGGTCATTATCCCATCTAGGTCATACTTCCATGAGTCTTGAATTAGGGTGAAGCCACAGGAAGCTAGCTTTTGTGTGAGCATATGTTCCACCTTTCTTATTAATCACAGTAATTCCTCTAACCTTTCTCAAGGTTAAGGAGGTCAAAAAGTGCCTTTTTTTTATCAGAGCTGAATTCAACATCCAGGAGTACCAGCTGTCTGGCTATCTCAAGACCCGCCACCCTTGTTGTGAGGATCCTCGGGAGCATGAAGTATTCATCTTGAAAACTATGTAGCTGAATCATAGAATGTCCTACTCTGAAGAATAATCATAAGGGTGTAAAGGATTTGATAAGGATGGACTGAACAGAGCTATGGGTAAGTGCATGAAGTTGGTGGAAAATTCCGTGGACATAAAAACCCAAAATTCAGGAACCGCGATCGCAGATCGATCGCGGTTCCTGAATTTCAGGTTCGGCAATTACCAAACCTAAAACCATGATCGTGGTTTAGAACCATGAGCGTGGTTATAAACCGTGATCATGGAACTCTGAGACAAAAAATTAGCAGTCCCGCGAGTCCTTATTTTCCCCATTTTTCATTTCAAACCGCAATTTCTCCTAGATTTTTTTCACTCGAGCTTTGAATACCACCTCAAAATTGCTCATCGGACTTCTGGATCATGATAGATTCAACCATGCCGCCAAGACGAGGAGGTAAGCCCCCAATTTTAATCATTTTTTTTGCATTTTAGGTTTTTTTTTGCATTTTCATGGGTTTTTTGAAATGTTTGTTTATGTATACAATTTTCTTGTTTTGTCAGTTGGTTGGCAAGCTTGAAATCATGCAAACTGTCAAAACATTCCTCAAAACCCTCCGAACATTCCTCAAAACCCTCCTCCAAACATAGATCCGCCTCCTGTGGCTCCTTCTGTCCCCACTGAACCAGCAGGAACACAAGATAATATCATTGGAAGAATATGAGAAAATAAAATTGTCATTGAGAACCTTATTCAGACTATAAGACAAAATCATGCCACAAATCCATCCCGCATGACTTTAGCCAACACATTGCAAACATTGATTGGCGAAGTCGACTCTGCAACCAACCAAATACATAGATGGAATACCTTTAGAGGTGATTGTAGGCGGTGGTATGCGGATAAATTATCCCATGCGGCTGTAAAAGACAAAAAATTTGGAAAAGACCTCATTTGTGCATTATTTACTGACCCGAGAACCAATGCCCCCCGCAGTTACTTGCAACGGTTCCCAATCCATTGGTGCCATGATGACTAAATCAAAAACAATTTTTGGGACCGATGGTGGATGGTTTTTGATTATCCACCATGCAACAACAATGAGGTTCCTCTTTATTTTTTGAAGAAATTATATTGCGAGTTCGTGCTTAATGAGGTCCTGAATTATTTTGACTTTTCTGACACTTTTGGTCGAGGAGGTGGCTCTGCACAGAGTAGACCTGGTGCACGCATAGGTCAACTAAGGATCCCCATGCCCCAAAACCCCCACTGCCTTCAGTTATCCCTCCTACAGTGAAGGAGGTTGTGGAGATTGACACACTTCATGCATTGAGGGAGCTCACTGACACTCTGACCCAGCATAGTGACCAGATTACATCTGGTGATGTTGGTGGAGGTGCCAATTCTAGCGCACCACACCACTGTGGATCATGTGGTGCCGTATGCACTGCGGGTGAGACATCATTTGCTGGTTCACAGGATTTCTTTTCTATAGATGAGATGTTGGGGGATGTTTTTGGAACTGGTGCCACTGATATTGGTCTTTCACAGGTAAATTTCAAATAAATATATAATATATATATATATATATATATATGTATATACACAATAGTTTAATTCACATGTTTGAGATTTTAATATATATGTATTTGATTGTACGTCATGTACATACATGTAAAAAACTAATTTTTTATTTTATTTTAAATAGCAAGAGCTGGTGAAGGAAACATCTGGCGTCGACATGCTAGCTACTGTAGTTGGGCGTGTTTCAAACGTAAGTTTTAAGTTGTACAAACTTACATTTTTAATTTCATTTGATTGCACTAGATTATTATTATAATGTTTCATGTGTATGTTGTACATATTAATATGTTTGTCTTTTATACACAGGAGCCTGACGGGTCATCATCTGCTCTAGGAACTGAGGCTACTGGCACGCCTCACATGAGTTTTATGCAGGTTAGTTTCTCTTTACACTTTGTTTCTAATTGTGGAAGTTCACGTGGATTACATGCTTTGGACCTTTGTTATGTGGTGCACAGTCATGTAGATTTTAATATTGATTTGTACATGTTTTTTGTATAGCTTATGACTGTCAGAGAGACTCCTCCATATATGCAGACTGTGGAGGCTACTGTAGATACTGCCATAGCATCTACAGATCCACTAACTGAGGTACAATTTTTCAAATTTGTTAAATTTTGGAGGTTCATTATTTCTTATTACTTAAATCTACAATATCAAATTTTGTATGTATGTGAAATATTTAATTTGAAAATTAATTATTTGTATGTAGCTTACCCCTCGTGAGTCTACTGTTGTCCCTGCGATGCATCAACAACAAATTGATAGGGATCATGACATTGCGGTAAGATTTCACATGCATTTTAACTAAATTGTACAAGTTTCTAAATTTTGAATGTATTTTAAAATTTTGGGTGTTAAAAACTTGTTGTTTATGAATGTGCAGGTTAGGTTGCAGGCCTGCTTAGAGACGCCTAGGACCACACGGATGAAATCCATAGTGGCATCTCCCTCCACTACATCCCCAGTCATGGACGTGCTACTTCTAGCAGGGACGAAGAGAGGGAAGATGTTTCATGAGTAGATTCATAGTCCACCTGGATGTACATAGATATATATATGGGCCATCTGGTCCTAGTGAACATGTTTCTTCATATAGTCCATTGTATATATATAGCCTTTTGCGACCGCATGTGGTCCTATATACATTATGACACACTTAGTTCGAGATGTACACATGTTATGAACTTACATATTTTCAGAGACGTGCATCTGGAGCACACTTTGTTTGATTCTTATATATCCATGTGTGTTGGTTTTCATAATGATATTACTGAACTATATGTTTGATTCGATTTCATTACATGTATGATATCCTTCTATGTATGTTTTCATAACCATTTATTAGTTCTAGATATGTATGTTTGATTTAAAATTAAAAAACCATGTCCCGGAGCACTACATGGTACAATTGTTAAGCAAACCTATTCCATTAAGCAAAACCATGCTAGGTGAACTACAAAAGGGCAATACGTACAATTACTTTTTTTTTAAAGCTAACACTCATCTGTTGCATATCAACTAATGCGAACATTGATAGAAATAAGCGAGGTAGAGTTCATCTTGAACTATATGAATATAACGTTACTTATGGTGCAACATTGAAGATTTTACAATTTTCCCGATTTTCAAGTTTTACAATTTTCATATTTCTAGAATTGAAGATTACACAAAGGTTTCAAATTTTTTTCTTTGTTATCAAAACTTATTATTTTTAGTAAGGCTCATATGCCAATTTAATAATAAATATAATCATGTCTTCTTGTATTTGGATTGAGATGAAATTTTTTCATTAGATTAGGTATTTTCATATGGTTTCCTGCTTCAAATTTCAAGTGTTTTTCGATCTCCAAAATTGCAAGGATCTAAAAAGGCAAGTTTTTTCTCTGAAATTTTAAATGGGATGCTATAAAAATTTAGGGTACCAATGGAAAATATTTTTAGATCATCTTCAAGGAGTTCATGAGTAGAAGTTACGGGCAAAATTGCAGGGGAAATGGAGCAAAAATGAAGGAGATATGAGCAAAAATGTGATTTTTGCAATAGGGTTTCTTGAAAATTTAGTAGCATAACTAAATACTAGCAGCAATGAAGGAAAAGGAAATATTAAAAAGGGATTAAAAAAATGGCTAAGTGTTTGTTTATACTCACCTCTTAACATTAACCTAGCTAACTCACCTTCTAACTCATCCTTGACCATTCTGGATTAACCCGGGTTACATGGCATGACAAGGTAGGGTTAAAAGTTTCTAAATGGGTTTTGGTTTTCCCCATTTCCCTTACCACATTTATTAAGGGACAAAGGGACTTAAAGGGGTGATAATGTGTGAAGGGGTTAAGTATTCATGAGAGGGGGCAACATAATCAAGTTGGGGTGCTGAGGAATCATACCTAGTGAGAATGTTACAAGCCTTAAGTGACGAAAGGGAGAGATTTCATGTGGTGGTGCATTTTGATGTCCCCCACGTCCCTTTGAAAAGGGTAAAAATTTGATAGTAAGCCCTTATTATTATTCTTAGGTTCCACCCATCATGAAGAATCCTCCTCTAATGAAGAATCAACTCATGTCGTCCTCCACGGAAGATCTTGAATGATGAGGCTTTTCCATAAACCATCTTGTTGAATCTGGAAACTACAAATGAAACTTTCTCATCTTCCAAGATGTTCACATGCTCCAATGTGTTGAGTCAATTCTCAGGAATGGCATTGATATTTCCACATTGACTAAAATATTTTTCATAACTCTTCATAGGATTAGAGATATAACCTATGATCTCTACAAGGGCTTCTAAAGTATCACTATTGAAGGAAAGGGTCACAAATATTTTCCTGAACCAATTCTTGAAATGAATCCTAAAGATTCTTCATGGAATTATTCTCCCTGAGAGGAGTACCAAGCTCATGCATTCTTGTGCCAAGATCTTCCAAACATTTTGATGCATTCTCCTCATGGGATTCAAAATCAGAAATGGCTTCTTTTAGAGCATCAAACCTCTAGGTGATGGTATGGGACAAAATGTCATACAAGTTCTCTGAGTCAGATGAAAACACACCTGAGCTCACCAAGGAATGAGAATCAAAATTATTCATCTCACTCACAAATGGGAGATTATTTTCCCAATGGAATTTCTCTTTCTTGATCTCAACTCTATTCCTATTGATTTTCAAATATATGACCAAGAACAATCTAAACAAAGAGATAATCTTAGGAAATAGATCATTCCCTTTTTCAAGGATCATGCTCACCCAATGGTCACATGTCCTTCTTTGCAGTATGAATGCTTGATCTTGCTTGATGGACTGGGGGGTTGAAGTTTCAGATGGGATACATTGCTTCAATTTGAGGCAGAGATGATTAATCTCATGCAATAAATGATTGCACTTATGAATAAAAGGTCCTCACATGTTCCCTTAATTGTTTGATGATTTACTTATACTCCTAATTCTGTGTAGTGATCTGTGATGAAGAATCCTTGAAAAGGTGAGCATCACCCTCATGAGTGGCTTGCCATAGAGAGACTCTTGTCATTTCATATTCATTGGGTGTCATTTCCTCCACATGATTGATGACCTTTGAAGATGAAAGGGAAACCTCTACAAACTGAGATGTGAAAGCCTTAATGAAGAACCTAAATGTTGTACAAGAATCTTGTACCTATTTATTCTCTAAGCATTTCATTTTGCACTTCCTTTCTCCTCCATTATTCTTCTTTCATGCTATGTTATCCATTATGATAATTCTTAAATCTCTTCTTCATGTTTCTCATACATGGAAAATATTTTCCTCTTATTACTTTGTAGGCTCTCACTTATTTGTTTCCTTCACTTCTTTTAGCATGCTTCATAAGTGACTTGATTGGCCACTTCACTCTCCTTCTAAAATTCCATCCAAATATGCAAACTTGAAGCTACTTGCCTTAGCATTTTATTGATAATCTTATTCATATGTTCACATTCTCACCATACTATTAGAAACAATGAATAAATGCATTTCATTCCTTTAACATGACTTACCTTTACTCACCACTTTTCACTAGTTCTTGCTTCACTAGCAATTATGGCTCATTTAATTTCAACTCCATTTAGTATTCTTGACCTATATTCAAATACTTAATCCACTATTAGAATAACAAGGGAATTATTTATTCTTGTGAATCTTCAAAGCATGATAATTATGGTATTAGATACCCATTAAGGGATGAAAAGTATGTAAAAAGTTTCAAGGTAGCCAAGAGCATGACCATATTACAATGCAAACATAATGAGCATGTAAGCACATAGCTGGGGCAGTAGAGGATGGAGAGAGATCACCAAAACAACATAGCTCAAGAGAGAAAAGAAAGGAAAGTGATGAAGCACCTAAGAGGATAGAGGAAAGTCCAAAGAGAACAAGAGAGATGGAAGGTAAACAAGTGACATTGAATGTTTTGAGTCCTAGGAAATGAATGGAGGTGAGGAGTGAGAATTCATGCCTCAGGACATCGTGGCACGAAACCGAATGACATGTCAGGTGGCAGGTGAATGCTAGAGGAACGACAAAGTCATTGCTTCCGGGCTACTTCGTTCTGGGCGTAGTCCCTTAAGAGCCCTAAGACCAAAATATCATGTTCAACTTGGGTGACTACTCAGACTCCATGTGGCACCTAGAGTGAATGATCTACAGGTAGACCCTCTACAATATCCTATCTCTCAGTTTTTTCCTTTATCAGTGCTCTCGCTGCCCTATTGTTTGTAAACGCATGAAATAGTGCAGCGAACCAGTGTAAGTTGTCAAATGCTATATTTTACAAAGGTTGTGGCACCAAACTTCTACGCAAAAACATTGGGCAGGTGAAGTCCTTTCAAGAGCCCAAGACCAAAATAGCATTCAACTTCAATTCGACAAGTGACTACTCAGACTCCATGCACCTAGAGATGCCTCAGATACCTTAGTGTAGGGACCCTCTATAATATATCTTTCCTAATGTTTGATCCAACACCTCTAAGCGTGAATGCTAGTTGCTACAATAGTCATTTCTTCAGGGCTACTTCGTTCAAGCGTAGTCCCGTAAGAGCCCTGAGACCAAAATATCGTTTCTTCTACAGGTGACTACTCTCATATCGGTGCTCTCACTGCCCTATTCTTTGCAAATGCGTGAAATAGTGCAGTTAGAGCCAGTGTAAGGTTGTCAAACGCTATATTTTACAAATGGTGGGTCTTGGCACCTAACTGACTTCGTAGACACATCTGGGTGGCTAGGTGAACGCTAGAGGAGGTAGTGTTTTTGTGCGCGACAAGGTCGTTGCTTCTAGGCTACTTCGTTCAGGCATAGTCCCTTAAGAGCCCTGAGACCAAAATATCGTTCAACTTCGACGGGTGACTACTCAGACTCCGTGGCACCTAGAGATGCCTCATCTGATCTGACACCTCAGCGTAGGGACCCTCTATAATATCCTCTCTTTGTTTTTTCCTTCCCAGATCAGTGCTCTCACTGCCTTATTGTTTACAAACACGCGAAATAGTGCAGTTCGAGCCAGTGTAAGGTTGTCAAATGCTATATTTTGCAAACGGTGGGTCGTGGCACTGAACCGACTACACATGTCTAGGTGGCCAGGTGAATGCTAGAGGAGGTGGTGTTTTGGTGTGCAACAAGGTCGTTTCTTCCGGGCTACTTCGTTCGGGCGTAGTCCCTTAAGAGCCCTGAGACCAAAATATTGTTCAACTTCGACGGGTGACTACTTGGACTCCATGGCACCTAGAGATGCCTCATCTTATTCAAAACCTTGGCATAGGGACCCTCTAAAATAGCTTCTCTCAGTTTTTTCCTTCTCATATCGGTGCTCTTGCTACCCTATTATTTGCAAACACGTGAAATAGTGCAGTTGGAGCCAGTGTAGGGTTGTCAAATGCTATATTTTGCAAATGGTGGGTCATGGCACCCAACCGAATGTGTTGACACATCTAGGTGGCTAGGTGAATGTTAGAGGAGGTGGTGTTTTGGTGCGCAACAAGGTCGTTGCTTCCGAGCTACTTCATTCGGGCGTAGTCCCTTAAGAGCCATGAGACCAAAATATCGTTCAACTTCGACGGGTGACTACTCAGACTCCGTGGCACCTAGAGATACCTCGTCTAATCTGACACCTCTTTATAGGGACCCTCTATAATAGATTCTCTCTATTTTTTCCTTCCCAGATCGGTGCTCTCGCTGCCCTATTGTTTGCAAACGCGTGAAATAGTGCAGTTCGAGCCAGTGTAAGGTTGTCAAACGCTATATTTTGCAAACGGTGGGTCGTGGCACCAAACCGACTATGCCGACACGTCTGGGTGGCCAGGTGAATGCTAGAGGAGGTGGTGTTTTGGTGTGCGACAAGGTCGTTGCTTCCGGGCTACTTCGTTCGGGCGTAGTCCCTTAAGAGCCCTGAGACCAAAATATCATTCAACTTCGACGGGTGACTACTCAGACTTCGTGGCACCTAGAGATGTCTCATCTGATCTGACACCTTGGTGTAGGGACCCTCTACAATAGCCTCTCTTGATTTTTTCCTTCCCAGATCGGTGCTCTCGCTGCCCTATTGTTTGCAAACACATGAAATAGTGCAGTTTGAGCCAGTGTAAGGTTGTCAAACGCTATATTTTGTAAATTGAGCCAATACATCTGGGTGGCTAGGTGAATGCTAGAGGAGGCAGTGTTTTGGTGTGTGACAAGTTTGTTGCTTCTCAGCTACTTCATTCAGGCGTAGTCCCTTAAGAGCCCTAAGACCAAAATATCGTTCAACTCAGACGGGTGACTACTCAAACTCCGTGGCACCTAGAGACATCTCATTTGATCTGACACCTTGGTGTAGGGACCCTCTACAATAGCCTCTCTCGGTTTTTTCCTTCTCAAATCGGTGCTCTCGCTACCCTATTGTTTGCAAATGTGTGAAATAGTGCAATTTGAGCTAAGGTTGTCAAACACTATATTTTGTAAATGGTGGGTCGTGGAACCAAACCGATTATGCACACACGTAGGTATGGTCTTGTAAACACTTGGGGAGGAGTCATTTTCAAAATTTACAACTTTTTCAAACAATGAAAGCTTCTCTTAGCTTCGAGAATTTAAAATTCTCTACTAACAGTGCCAACCATGTGTTGGTGGAAGCTTTTCTGGCACCACTAACCTGAACATAAAAATATTAGTAAAAGAAATTTAAGTTTCAAATCAAAACCATACTAGATATAAACAAAATACACAAATTTAAAATAAAATATATGAACTTAAATCTAAATCTAACTAAAAATTTTATATATATCAAAGAAATTATATATACCAGACATGAGCATTGTAAATTCATTCCAATGAATCATCAGGATCGGATCTAATCTGAATAGCAGACAAGATTGCTTAATGATTTGAATCTCGAACCTTTCAAAGAATCTTGTTTTTAGGCCTTCCTCTATATCTATATAGTTGAATATTTGTCGCTAGAACTAGATGTGAATATAAGAGTTTTTTTGTGTCTCTCGATGTCTTCAAACACCCAAACAGAGGTTTTTTTTAATAGATACTGTCAAAGCCAAGTTCCAGTAACTACCACTGACCCTATAGGATACTCAATATCTTTGCCATCTATAATAGGAGAAGTCAACTTCTTTCTTTCCTCGATGCAACGACATAAGAAATAGTCTGTTCCTTCTTCATTGTCTTCTATCGTAATAGCTTCAAACACATGTCAGGTACAAAAAACAAAAGTTGAAAAACTAAAATTTAAATTACATATTAAAATTTCAATGGACATAACTCAATACAAAAATTAAATAAATAACCATAAATACCTTGTCGCACCAAAATCAAAATTTCGTCAAAGTCCTTGGATGTTGCAACTTCATCTACAAAAATAAGTAGTAATGCTGGTAGAGGTTGATAACTAGGAAGCAGAGTTAGAGTCCTACAAATCCATCCATCCACCCATTCTTGTGAATCAAACTTAGCAGTGACAAATTCAATACAAGATGTACAAAACATGTCAACTTTCTTGTCCATACGGCCCACGAAGTAGTGTCTGAGCTACAAAATGAGTGCATATCACTGGACCCAGTGAGTGTCATACAATCCTCGTAGTTAGCAATTTTTTGTTCCTCTATCAACCAAAAATATCTGCAAACTATGGAATTTTCTGAGAACCTCGGGCCATGTTGTCAATACACTATTCTACTATTCTCTTTACATCTTTTAATTTAGCACCATCTTTGTACTTCAACTCTTCTCTTGTAAGAGCTCTTTTCCCACATGCCCTTGCACCGTCATGCTCTCCTTTTCCATGTCTAACCTCAATGAAAATCCAAATATGTTGCACACCCATCTTGATGTGCATTCTGCTCATCCAATAAAACATTTGTGCATTCTTAAACTGAGACGTGTAATTATCTGACCATATATAATGTTGTTTGAAGTGGATGTTCCTATCAGACAAGTTTCTATAAAATAATTAGAAACATCCTTACACAAATTCAGTAGAATGAGTATGATCATCACTGATATACAAGTGGTACTCTCTTAAAAAATTTCGATCATTCTTTGTACTGTCAAGAGAATGTAAAAATGTTATATGCACAAAAATGGCAACTTGTACTGAGTTGTAATATTGCGATTAAACCTCCATTTGTGGTTGTAATGTGTAATTCTCTACAAAATTAACCACTAAAACAATAGTACCAATAGGAAATGTGTCCTTGCATAGCTTGAATTGTTCATCCAACCATCGAGCTCTATGTGTATGCCTAGCATACTCATAAACAATTTCATCCTTAAAATTTCTCAAAAATTAGATAATAGGCATTTGTTCTGTAACTAGCTCACACCATTTAGACTCTTTTCCATCTTTCAACTGGTATGCAACTGATTTATATTTATCAAACTCAACTAAATTATGTCCTATTGTACCTTCAATTTTCTCATGGATGTAACTTTCTAATTTAGGTAATCCGCCGCATGTACTGCAACTTCCATCTAAACAATCCTGACTATAAAAATTATCTAACTTCTTTTTCACAAAATATAGTAGGAATGAAATCCCTGGAAGATATTGGTGGAACTTGAACACCACATTTTGATAACATAGTTTCAGAATGAAAAATAGAACGAATACGTAAAAATTTAGCATAATGCATCACAAATTCAACATGTTGCCTACAACAACAAGTGGTGTGAGTGTAGTTGATTTTCACATAAAATGGTTTCAACATTTCAGAAAAACATTGACTAATTTTAATTTCTAAATTCTCTTGTTCAAACTTACAAAAAAATTGAGTTTGAATTCATATATAAGAAATGCTTTGGATGTGGTTCATGATTAGTAGAAACAACTCTCCGTTTTATAACATCTCTTGTATTAGGTGAAACTCTACTGTTATCATGCCAAAATTTACATAACTTCTCTTATAGCATCAAAATTATTTTTGTCCTTATGCTGTGCTCAGTCAGAAAATACCCAAAAATCGGTGTTATTGAGTGATTGAAGGATATTACCTCTTTCAATTGCTTTCATTAGAGTTTTTCAATTAAATTGTAACATTCGACTTATTTACGTAATCAAACGTTGTTTTATGTTGATTCACTTACAACACTAGTAGTAAGTGCATGACGCATAATATTACTATCCCTAGTGCATCTCTTGACACCAACAGTGTGATATGAATCATGAAGGTTTTCAACAATTGTATAGGTTTGACCACGTATATTAGATGTTGTCAATCCTAAGGTGTTTAATATAGGTCTCATTTTAATCAATTTCATCAAACTAACCAACAACTGACATATTTGGGAATCATTTAAAATTTCAAAATGATTATCCCAAATTTCAGTGGCTTTTCTTCTGATTTGTCGTTCAGAAAGTTTGTCAGACATTGGTTTCAAAATGTTTTCATCAATTTCAATAAAAAATTAGGTTTCTTACGTAAAATCCTATGAGGTGTTTTTTGTCAAATTTTGCCTACCTACACCTTCAACATGAATCTCCTTATTCACATTTTCGTTGTCTCCTTCAATTTCAACATTTGCTACATCATGAGTATTTAATTCTTCTTCAACATTGACAGTAACTACATCTTCATCACGAGTATTTAATTCAACTTCAACATTGACAGTAGAAATATTACCTGGTTCTTCATTGCTTACAATAGTTGGGGTTGAAGATGAACCTCTTCTTGATTCATGAAGACTCCACATTCGCTCAACATTTTGAATTTTGTTGGCCTCTAATTCGTTTGGTATTTTTTTACTTAATGACATCCTTTTTTGACTTCATTTCTTGTCTCCCATGATGTTTTGCTTTCAGTGATTAGAAAAACTTGCAGAAAAAGGTAGAATTTCGTAGTAATTCGTACGGTAAGGTCAGAGACTAAAAATCACATGGTAATTAAGACATTAGGATGTGTGTAAATATGATTTATGAACCACGAGCGTGCTTTATAAACCACGATCACGGTTTATAAAGCGCGCTCGTGGTTTGTGTTAAAAAACATAATCGCACTTTATAAATTGTGATCACGGATATATCTGCCGAACCTAAACCTTGGGAAATCTTTGTTTTTTCCCAACCAAAGCTATGAAAGGTCATTATGAAGTGTAAAAGGTCAAAAAACCTCAAATTTGCAATCTTCTAAAGACTTGAACCATGCTAAAAAATTGAAAACATTTCACAAAAATGGTGCCATCACGTAGGGGAGACTGTTAGCTTCATAGAAATATTGATTTTAAAGTCAAATAGAATAAGATAAATATCATTTTATAAATTTTTACTAACAATAGGTCTTTAAGACATTTTTTCCGGTGAATGTTCA